>VDFB02000015.1:449393399-449628292 GCA_007258455.2 Sequoia sempervirens | reverse complement strand
CAACATCCTTCATTGAATCTTGTTGCGGATTAGTGTCACTGAAAAGAAATTATGTTGCTCCCGATCTCGTGGGACAACTCCTAGTAGATCATGATCGTTTAATGAAAGATAAAACAACCTCTCATGCTGCCCTGTTTGAAAGCACTTATTTGATTCTTTAATTAGGCCCACAAAATATAAATAAATATTCCAACACATAATGATATGAAACCATCCTTTGAACTCCCCATGATGATCATTTAATTGTCTTAATCATTCATTCTGTCAATCCCCGAGGTTAAAATAGAAGTGAATATTTGTATGTCTGCATAACCCTAGCTCCTTAGTGATTTCCTCATCATAGCTCAAATAACTCCTAAATCTTAACCATGTGCATTTGCTTAAATTTTTAAATATCCACCCTTCATTTCAGCCTAAAACACACATCCAACAATCAATCTTGATCATAGAAGTTATTGTTTTTCCCATACTCTCATGTCACCCACATACTCATTGTGATCCCTTTATATATGTCATAAAACTATTGATTTAGGCCACCAATCACAATGCGATTTCCATGTTTTATCAATTCACCACACTCAAGTGATTAAGTTAAAAAAATCCATCGATGCAAGCCAACATCGAATAAAACATCCCTTGCTTGGTGATTCCCTTTAAATCTGTGGATCCTCATCGCATGAAAATACAACATTTGCAAGCCTGCGGGGTGTCATGCGGGTAAGCTATTGTGGGGAGGCGCATACGTGAAGACGTGGTGGGATGGTTGCACGTGGGAGTTGGTGAGGGGAGTGCCTTTAGAAGAGATGACCATGGAGATTGTAGGCTCCGTGAGGGAAGACTCTAGTGGGCCTTGGGGCGCAGATGGTTGTCATAAGGTTTTCGTTGAGTAACGACCATGGGAGCCATGACCTCCATGGAACAAACACCCATGAACCTTCCCCATCAAGTCCTTCATTTCAACGAAATCCAACACCAATATCCTTACGAGCCCACATGAAGGAATCACCCATGATCCTTTATTATAAAATTCAAATTCTTCCTCCCGATAGTCACCTGTGGCTTACAGTGTGACCATGTATTAGTTGGTGCTAATTTCACAGCAATCAAATATTGTGAGCCACAGTTGCAAAATATCTAGTCAGTCAACAATAACAACCACATACTTCATGCCAACCCTAGATTAGATCTTTAACTCTCAACTCATAATTCATACTTCATTGAATTATACTCAAGCTAGGCACACAAACCACCAACACATCGCCATCCATACTCTGAGTGACCTCGAGAACCACCATGCTCCTTCTAAGCAACATTTTAATGTGATTGCTCGATGGCTCATGGTGGCCACCACTCACCTCCCTCTGTGGAGGTACCGTTACCGCTTGAAGGATCTTAGGTTCATGCCTATATTGTGGTGCCTTAGTGGATGGTAAATCATGCTTCGTCAACACAAAGATTCATCCCCCAAGAGTATGCCAGCCAACATTTACTATGATATGTCTTTGGCTAGCAATGGTCTCAGTGAACATGATTCTAAGGAGGATCTCTTAACACCACAATAGGAAATGATCTTAATGCATAGCTGGACGTCAATTCGTCTTATCATCATAATCTCGATATTGGGAAAAACACTTGAAAGTTGGAAATCACTCTGGAGAAGAGGACGAGGGCGGTCGACATCAGGACGCTGCTGTGGGGAGATAATGTGGGGACACAACACATGATGACCATGAGAGGACAACAGACCAAATGACATCCATGGAATTATACAATCCCATGGTGAAGAAAAGAATGTGGGAACCTGCCATAGAGGGTCCAAATGGAAAAAACATACGATAGACCACCACTACGAGAACCATGCCCATAAGAGAAGAATACATGAAGGTTTTTGGTGCGGGGAGCCGAGTTGAAGACCTATGAGTATAACTGAATGTCGTATCTCATCCTAGTGTTGAGGCCTGATATCAAAGTGCAAAGTGCCTATGTTGCTTGGGAATGTTGACTCATCATCTAATAAACAGTGCATGGCCAGATTTAAATTATTCATTATGAATTGCACTTAAGGCCATACACATTCCTCATGATTATGATGGCCATGACCCAATCCCATCATCATCCAACATCCTCCAAGAGTTGCGGAAGAAAATGCGCGGGACTCTATTGTTGAATGACCGTGATGAAAATGCCTCTGAGAGGATAGCCACCCGGGTTGCAGTACCCGCAAGCTACAACTCCGTCATTGCAAGAAGGAGGAAATTCTATGTTGAAACAAATAGAGAGGCATCTTTGACTAATAATGATGTCACTTGCAAAGCTAACATTTCCCCTAAGTCCACGCTTATCCTTTGATAGCCCAAGTGGCTTACATTCAAAAGAGAATACTATGCTGCCCATGCCTAAAAATTAATCAAATTAAGATTATGGTAGTACCGTTACTTGCACTCAACTCTGATGATTGCCATCTGTGTATAAACTTGGCCATATTGGATGGTGTAAAAGAGTGTGGTCAATCTTGAATGTGGGGAGGGTGCTAGGCCGAGTCTCACTAGCTTTGATCTGCACATACAAACAAGCATGATTCCCATTGCCATTTAGTGGAAAATAAATCATACCCAGTTTTAGACATCCCTCTCTATCAATACTTCATAGACTCGGGATTTTATATGCCCCCAAATATCTTGTGATTCATCATTAAAAGTTGAGCATCCCTTACGGGAATACGAAGGGCCTATGCCATTTACGGGTGAAAGGTTCCAGAGGACCGCGTAAGAGTGTCATGCAGGTGGAGGAATATGGGGCGCTGTTAGAGGTCACCATTATCAATGACCAAGGTGGTTGTAACCTCTGCAGTCAAGAAGTCCATGAACACATAATGGAGGGAACTGCGAAGTGAATATGTAGACCAACATGATGATAATGCCGTTAAAATGATGACATTTAAAGGGACAACGCTCACACCATGAGGACCCACAAAAAAGCATATGGAGTAGATATTCCTGTGAGCATACCGTTATAAATCAGCCCCAACATTGTGACTCAGAATCTATTCCTTTCAACCATGCTTTCACACTTGACACCTTTTGAAGTTTGAACTTGATATCATTAATTTTGTGCCAAGTAGTGTGCCATAACCATTCCCATCTGATAAGAAGTAATAGTTGACCTGCGAAGGCTATAAGCAAGAATGTTGGGCATGAACACCACCTACGGAGGAGGAGAGTGGAGTTGCCACTAAAGGGATGATGTCTGGGAATGACCAAGTCAGTTGCGGCCTCCATAGCCAAGACATCTACGGAGCAGACTATAGGCAGAGGAATGTGGGAGGACTCAATGGTGAGGCCGTTAAGGAGACAACACAAGAGGTAGCGACACTCGCAAAAGAGATGTTCACAAGTAAGCATCAAGGGGAATAGAGGATTCCACACATGAAGGTTCTGTGGGAAAACGTGTGTGGGTGGCCGCGATAATAATGCCTCAGAGGTAACGATGTAGCTCAGACGGGGGCCTGTGTAGCGGCCCCCACATGGATGACCTCCGTGAGGAAAGAATAATGCAGACGAATGGTGCGGGTATTCCGTGTATGAGTGTCATGTTGTAACAACGAGATGATGGATGACCCCCACCATGGAGAAGCCCGCATGAGGAAATGGTGCTTCAATAATGGCACTGGTGGGATTTAGGCCGCGTAGAAGGGAAGCATCAAATCTTTTCCGTAATGAAACAACTTCGTGGTGACGACTTCCCACTAGCAGCGGCTCACATGGGAGGACCAGTTGGCACACTTTGAATCAAAAGGTTTGCCCATGAACTTAAGAATTCATCATGAGGAAATGGAATATGTAGGGTCCACACTGAGGGGTGACGTGAGAGCTTAACTGCTAGAAAATGACAGTTGGGTGAAGGAAAGCCGCATGCAAAGACCTGCAAACATTTTAGACTTGGGGCAATTTTCAAAGTGATAGGTTTGGTTCACTTATGGCAAAGGCAAGGATAGAAAGACCAATGTGGATCCTGCCATGTAGGAGGAATTCAAGGGTTGACCGC
This sequence comes from Sequoia sempervirens, assembly GCA_007258455.2. Taxonomy (NCBI): domain Eukaryota; kingdom Viridiplantae; phylum Streptophyta; class Pinopsida; order Cupressales; family Cupressaceae; genus Sequoia; species Sequoia sempervirens. Next base: position 449,624,248 of record VDFB02000015.1, on the reverse strand, counting down.
TTCCTAGTGGCGAAACAGAGGAAAAAACTTGCATGAGGTGACCCGTGCCTAATGAATGCAGCAGCGAAGGTGGATGCAGGATTCACCATGCGGGTGAACGCTGAGGCTTGGCTGTAGACGAGCGATGGGACACAATTATGAATGACAAGAGGAGACTCACAAATGCAGGTCCACGAGGCCTAACGAATGTTGGGGCGATAAGCTAAGGGAAACCTACAAGACACAACCCGCAAAGGCAAATGACTTGGTGAAATTCAGGTGGGTGAATTTGGTCAAAGGTAATTTTTGATGTGTTTTTTATGCACTTCTCAACATAGGTAATGCATAGATGCATCACCTCTCTTGAAAGACAATCTTCCACAATCAAATTGTAGAACACTATCCCAAGGTCTCTAATGTTAGGTCTTGATAGTGCTTGGAATATCTTAGTTATTTCATGTGATTTGTTGGAATCACAAGGCGAAATTACGAAGCTAGATGAAATGAAGTGGATCTTGAAATGGAGCTCCTTAGATAGGAAATTGATGTGCTCTTTGCTGCAGGTTCCAACAGCAGTCTGAAACTCCAATATTTTCTTAAGGTTTGGCTTTACAATGTGCAATGAACCTTAGCATAGGCTATTTCTAAAAAGAAAAAGAAAAAGGAAAGGAAGAGGAAAGGTTTCTTGGATCTGAAACTAACCATGAACAATGATCATGGAGGTTTCTACTGTGGACAGCTTCCTTCAAACATAATTTCACTTAACCAGAAAATTCACAGTATTATGAAATTTGTGCTATCTTCTAAGGTCAGCAGATATTTTACCATTTGTTCACCATATACATGCATGAACAAATATAAAAGTTTGGAGCAGCTAGGAATTCAAGTCCAAACTAACTTTACATAACTATCTACCAGCAGTAAACAACAAAAAGTATGGACAAGGAAGGCATCTACACAACATAAATCTTCACAACCATAGAACAACATTACTAAATCTATTAAAGCAAACTGAAAGTAACTAAAACAACAAAGTAAATCTAACTAAATCATCTAACTATGAGAGATGAAGCATGAAACATGCAAAGAAACTTAGAAATGCACCAAAGTCAATGTATTTCTATTATAATTTTAGCAACATGTCATTACAACAACTCAACTCTCTCCTGAAAATGAGAGGAAACCCCCTATTTATAGTGTCCAAAAAGTTGAATGAATGGCCAAGATTAATTCACATTGTGTGGCCAAGATTCACTACAAAATAGGGTTCTACCTACCCCACAATATATTACATTTTAAAATACATTCTTGTCCTTATCCCTATTTCATCTTCTAGTGGCAGCATTGTAGCATTTTGTCTTTTTGCTGATTGCCCTTTATTGTAGCTATTCCTTAAGGAATTCATCATCAATAATAGGGTTGCCTTCCTACTTCTTCAAAGCATCATACTCCATGAACTTCAAAATTAGCGGCTGGAGCTTATCAATCTCCAAAATCTTGGATCGCAGCACCTGGTAGCTCCACTCCTTGGATCTGTAAGTGAGATTTTCCTGGTCTTCATCATATTTGGCACCATGGTCTTTGAATAACTTAGATTGGGTGAAGGCTTGGGTAGAAAAACTCATGAAGTCGGTAGTGATCTCATCTGACATCCCATCCTCCATCCTCTTCTGGAAATGAGGCTTTATCTTTTCCAGATCCATTTGCACGATAGGCATATCATACCTTGTCATTACCTTCAAATATCGACTGCAATCCACCCAAACATCCTTGGCCCAATCGATATCTCGATCCACCTTATCAATCACTTGCTCCAACCTTTCCTTTCAATTGTTGAAGTCCCATTTCCACACATCCATCAACCAATGATCATCCTTCTTGAATGCAAGCTCCTTTTCCCAAGTCCTGCTCGATAGTTTGAGGATAGCCTCAATCTTCAGGTAAGTAGACTCATACCTCTTTGGCAAGTTAGTGGAGATTTTCCTTGTGCCCTCAAGAGACTTTGGTACATCCAAGAATTTATTTTTTGTCCTAACTGCATGAGTGATGCCCATGTTTCCAACATACAAGACTTGCTAGAACCAACTCTCCATGGTCTTATCCAAGTTCTTTCTCTTTTCAAGCTTGTCTATTTGTTCTTTGGACAACAACTGGGGCAGAGCTGAGGATGTGGTAGGCTGTTCTTCTGCTGATGACCATTGCTGGATATAGGCTGTCAGATCAGTCAATTGTGCCTTGACTTCTTCCTTTGAGATCTTATCTTGCTATATCAGATGCACTACCGTGGCAATGGACTCCTGAAGGTGATCCATTTTTTGTTCTCTGGTGGTCATCCCCAAGTCGATAGTAGATATAGCTTATTCCTTCTTTTCCCACCATCGGCGTGGCTACTTGCACGGTTCTAGATCCAGAAGCATCCATTGTCATCTTGGATCTAACTTTGGGCTTCTTTTCTTTCTAGTGTTGATTTACGCTCGGGCTAAGATGGCCTCTAGCCTTGCTCTTGGATTACTCGGGACATGAGCTTTCTTTTCAAGTTGTTTTTCCAGCCATTCGGGCATCGAGGACTTTTCTTTAGGTGATTCTTGATTGCCTTCCTCTTTATCCTTTCCAATTTCAATCCCCCTATCCTTGGGAGCTTCTTTCTCTGCCCTTGTATCTTCTTCTTCTTCTTCATTGGAGTCTTGGATAAACACCGTGTGCTTGATGGGGGATTTGGTGGGAATGCGCCCCTTGGGGCTGATTTCCTTTTCTTCTTCATGTTCATGCCCCTAAGGCTGCTCAATCTCTAGATTCTCATAGATTTCAACCTCTTCTTCAAGCTTATCTTCTTCTTTATTCTCTTCTTCCTCACGTGGAGGCAACACATCTTCATGTTCCTTCTCTGTTCTTCCTGCCCTTCTGAGAGAGGCATCTCTTCATCGTGCTTAGGGCCTTCTTCTTGTTCACCCACTGGAAGTACCAAGCTTTCTTTCATTTTATCATCTTCTTGTCTACCTTCTTCCAAGGGTGGCCTTTCTTTTTCTTCTCCAACATCCTTCAATTTTTAGGCCAACTCTTCCTCAAAATCAACATGAAATGTTTGTATAATTTCATTACCAACATCCTTTTCATCACTCCTCTCAGAAGACCCTATCTCTTCTCCTTCACAAACTACCTTATCAATTTATAGATGTTGATGTTCTAGATGTTCGTGGTAGTCGTCTACTTCCTCCTCTAATGCCTTTGCGGTTTCCTCCTCCTGTCGTTCCCATTCCTCAAATATTTCCATTATGGCTTTCATCTCAGGAGGCTCAGTTGGGAGCTTTGAGACAAGAACACTGGCAAGAACCTATGCTAGGGCAGGTTGGATGGATGGATTCAACAACACTTCAAAATTTTTGGAGGGGGCATTACACATATGCCGTGAGAATGCTTCTAGAAGGGAGAGTGTCAATATAGGTATTGTTGCTATTGCTAATGAAAGGGACATAGTTGGAGACATGGAGGTAGAAGAAAGTGGAAAGGTGGTGGGGGAAGAAGTATCAACCACCACGACTGGTCCAATTGGTGAAGAAGAAGCAAGGTGGACCAAGATGTCCACCGCAGGCGGGGAGGTAGCCACCATGGCTTGAGAGGTCAGTGGAAGAGAAATAGTAGAGGAGGTGGCCGATGGAGACTTAGGTGGATCAACCTCCATTTCTTCTCCCTCATGGAGTGGATATTCTTGTATAATAGGAACTATAGTGGTACTACCTAACCTTTTATGTTTCTTAGAAGGTTCACCTTCCAAAGCTTTTCTTGCATACACCTTTGGGTTAGGTTGCTGCTCCTCAATCTCTTTTCTTTTCCTGGAGTGAGTGAGTGGAGGGGACTTTGAGGTCTCTTTTGTTGAAGTAGTTGTTGTCCCACCATCTGTCCCACTTGGCTCGCTTGTGATCCCCTCATAAGTCAAGATGACCCCTTGTTGCTTCAATTGGGAAACTCGCCCTTCAATCCATCCCTTTGTATGAGCCTCAATGGGCTTGGTTATAATGTCGACATCATCGACCTCTTGCTCATCCCAATCTATTGATGGAAGCAGCTAGCAACTGCATTGTATCGAGGATCCATGATGGTGCTCTCATCTTCTTCCACTTGATCGGGTACAGGGAATAGATTTACCCTCTTCACAAAGTATGCGGTCATCCACATATATTGCCTCATCCACACCTCTTTGTCATCTTGGAAGTTCACCCAAAAATATTCAACACTGTGTAGATGGGCATACTCGGGTCCAAGTGCCTTCCTTATATGTCCATAAGGATCCATTTGTGGCCGAGCGGTGTGAAGCCTAAAGTGGTACTCAACCAACTCCTTCTCTGAATTTCCCACACATTGAGAGGTATGTAGTTCATACATCTCTTGGCCAAAAGAAAGGGGATAGGAAACCCCTGCTAGATGTTTGTTGCTCAAGAGAGTGTGTAAATTTCACAGCTATCGAGGAAGCTCCAACAATATTATCCAGTTGTTAGGATACCGGGGAAGCTTATTTGGTCTTTCTGAAAACCCCTGGGTGTGGATGTATGTGAATTTAGGGTATTGAATGAATAAGAAAGCATATTGTTTCAGGAAGGCGTTAGCACTATGGGAGAATCACCTCTCAAAGTCACCCCCAATCAATTTGATGATATTACCTGTGAAAGTGTCATTAACCCCGCATTAGTATTTCTTGTAGTTTCTGAATTACAACTGGGGATACCTATCATAAAATTTCAGCTCCTTTCCTTGCTCTTCATTTAGAGCTCTGAACAAGCCACCGTATTACCTCTGTTTAGCCAATTAATAGACTAGGTAGGATGTCATGTAAAAATTGGAGGTCTTCTTGACGTTCATGAATTGCTCATGAAAGCAATCGCTTATTATCCCTCACTCGTAGAATGTGGTCTTCGTGGTATCATCCTTCTTTCCGTGAAGAATCTACTCAACAAAGTAGATCATCCATTCCTGGAAGTATGTAGCAGTGGGAAGGCCCATTACTCTGCTCAGTAGGGTCACCAGGTCATGATAATCTTCATAGAAATCACTGCGGAATAGATCTTGGGGAACCTTAGTGGCATTTCCCTTCTTCTCCTTGACCCAATATTGATTTATAAGTTTTTTACATTTAACTAGGTCCTCGTCCCACATTGCCTTGCACTCCTCTATAGTTTGTAGTTCCATCTCCCTAAAAGTAGGGATATGGAGGTCTTCGTTATTTCTTTTCCGGACATGTTTTCCAACACGTTTCCATCTTTGTCCGTGATTGTTCTGGTTTCTGGCTGGTATGCCTCCCTGCAAGCCATTACTAGTTCAGGGGTGACAAGAGCAGGAGGAAAACCTGCAACTTTGGCTATCTCACTTCTTCTGATCAATATGGCATTTTTTTTTGTCTTAGAGCTAATTTTGACTCTTTGCATGAACTCATTAGTGTCCATGTACCCTATATTGGTGTCAGAGACTTCTTTCCAATCAGTTGTTACCTTGGAATGCAGTGGTTCCCCTTGGAATTGGTACTTCATTTGATCCTTGTCTTCTTTTCCACGAGGAGCTCTGCCTATTTTCTTTCCTTTGTCTTTCTCTACGGCTGCCCCCGAGGGTCCTGCACCTGATTCCATAAATTCTGCAAACAAAGGCATAGTGAGCATAATCAAGCATGAAGACACATATTTTAGCCAAAATCCTTGTGTATGGAGTCAGATTAGACAATACATCATTCAAGAAATCAAACATTTACTCTAGAATGTTATTAGCAATTAACTGAGGGGAGTTTGGACGGTTCAGGTCCTAGGGGCTGGACTTCCCTGGAAGGATGGCTGTTTTGAAAGGCGAACAAGGCGAGGCAATCCAGATGGTTTCTCATGCCTTCAAATTCAGATGATTTGAAAGGCCAATGCAGGAGAGGGTCTAATTTGAGCATGTGGGTCAAACTTTATTTCCATATTGGAGGTCATTTGGATCATCATTTGGGCACTCGGAGTCATGCAGAGGGAAAGCCGTCTGGAGTTTGTCGTTTGGATAAGCTCTGATGAAACAACATTTCGGGGCCATATTTCTAGAGTCTGGGACTCGCGAGGTTGAAGGACACTGGCACAACTTCTTAATCGCTTCAATATTAGGGTCAAAAGGGCCAGGAAGTTGTTTGAAGATGGTTGTTTGGAAACAACAGGTGATGAGTGGAAGTTCGGTGGGACCAATTCGGTGGATCATACGAAGATTTAAATTTTACTTCCATGTTTTCTTCACTAAGAATTCTATCGACAGTCAAAGTACTGGGCCCGGAGGCTGAAAGGATGGGCTCAGTTTTCCATTTCAGAACGGCCGAAACGGGACAAAGTCCTGACGATAGAGGTCCGACGGAGGGGACCCGACTAAGACACTTAGGTTTTATCATTTTTCGCTCATGCGACGTTGATATGTCTAGGGTCTTGAGGGCAGAAGATGGTCCTCTGATAGCTATAAGAAATGATGATATTACAATGGAGGTTTGCGGACAAAACTCTGTGGACCGAGACCTGGAGGATATGAAGGATAAGGCAGTTGTTCCTGTAACCCCAGTGGAGAACAAAGGGACGGATCCTGAGGCTCAGATGGACAGATCTGGGATGACATTTGGGAAAAACAATGTAAGGTAGACGACATCTTGAGGACAAAATCCCAGGGGGAGTGGGCCTCTGAAGCATGGATGGAGGCAGGTAGTTCAATTTTCATAGACCAAACATTGAACTGACAAGGGCGATCCGAGATCACAGACTCGAAGAGGCATCTCGCCGTTTTGATGTCATTTTGGTTTGAAGTTTAATCAACGACGATGGGGAGGCTCAGGAATAGAGGGGCCAATGCTCTATGGGAAGAATGACGTCGAGGCACGAAAGTTCCATATTCAATGTGAGGGTGATTTGATGGGTTTCTCAAAATTCTATCACATGGTTCTTCTGGAACTAGCCCTCCTCTATCAAATGAATGCCTTTTTATCCGTTTTTATCCATTATTTTAACATGAAATCACCAAAAAGAATACCAAGAGGGCTGATGACGAATCTACCACAAGAACCCGGTGAATGGTGTTATTGAATCCGCGAATAATGATGAAGGCGGTGGGCTCGAAGGCGGCGATCAACGAAGGCTCCGGGTCTCTGCAACCGCTCTGGCTAATCCTGACATGTGAAAATGACAAGTCAAACTGAGTATTTATACCATTAAGTGCATTTAATGCATGTACGACGGGCTCAATGGTTGGTGAATTCAAATTTCAAAAACGGTTGTGAGGGGTCTAGAACTCAAAGGCCGAAAAGATGTGAGCCAATAGTTGTTTTAAATGTGAAGTGGAAAATCACTGGCCACGAGGGTCCCAGGGTCCGATGGGTGGAACCACGGCGAAGGATGGCCGTTTAGGAAGAGTAAATGCATAATAGAGTTCCGGGTAGAGAGATCCGATGGACCGGGCCCGACATGAGCGAAGGACGGTCTGTTAGTCCTCAAAGTTATGAAAACAATAACCAAGGAGGTGGGCCATGGGGCATGGAAGGATGTGAGTCGATGACCATTTTAAAACAATAAATGCAACCCAGAAGTCCGGCAAGGGAAACCCGTCGTGTTGGACCTAAAGGGTCCCAAGGCTGTTGGAAAAGGCAAACTGCCAAAGGAACTCCGTGAGGATCCAGGACTTAGAAAATTTTGTGGGGGGTGAAAAAATGGTTAACTTGAGATGAGACTTTAAAAGTGCATTGACCATATAAGACACTAAAATGGGGGCACACAAAACAAGGCGGCGATAAAAATGACTCGACAAGGTGAAGGAAAGAGAGGGTCCCCATTCTGAATGGGGTGTGTGTGCTGAGGGACAACAAATAGCGACTCCACTGGGGAACGCTACTGAGCGTTCTAAGGATAAGTATTTATTAGGACCCAAAATCTTTGGTTTTGTAGACTAGGGGCCGACTTCCAAAGGTGAACTAAGAGAACGAGGTCCTTAGTTGAGTCAGCCCACAAAAAATCCCAGAAGTGTGTGTGTAGTGAATTCATTCCTTCCCTCGGGAACTGTGACAAGTAGTGGCTAATCAAACGAAACAAGCTACATAAATCATCCAACACCAAAAGTAACCTAGACATTGCTCCACTGCTAGGCAGGCATCCATAGCCCCGATGGAGTTGTCACTGTGACCCCACGAACATTGCTCTACTATCGGCCAAGCATCCATAGCCCCGGTCGAGTTATTCACACACCCATATGGTTGCTTGATTTCATAATTTTCTTTTCTTTCTTTCCTTTTGATATTTCTTTCCTTGCCTTATCTTTTGCTCAATTGTGTAAGTAGTAAAGCCTACAATGGGTTTGAAAGTCATAGTGGTCACTAGAGAGGACTTAATTTTTTTCACTTATCTGGTTATCACAATAGCTACTGCGCAGTCCTTGAAAATAATTAACATGCATTTTGTGCAAGATCTGAGATGAATGTAAAAGGATTCAACCAAGGGTCAAGTTCTAAGTCAGAGTTCAAATAAGGAAATCATTCCTAGGCAGCTATCAGGGACCAGTAGTCGAGAATGAATGTTTAGCCAAAGAACACTAAGGACAGACAACAAAGTGAACCGTTTGTTGAACGAGCATGGCCACCGCAACAGGAATGAAGAGCCCCTCGTCAAAACAAAATAGCCAGGAAATGGGTAAAACGAGACAACGCAAAATAGTGAAATGCAAGCAAACCAAAAGGCAACCTACTCTAACCTATATACAAGTATTTACAACAATAGCTCCACATGAGCTCAAACTTAGAAGTAATGCTTCAAATGTTGCCCATTGACAGGTAGTCGGACATCCTCACCAATAAGGGTCTTTAAACAAAAAGCATTGTCTCCCAGAATTTCAGCTATCTGAAAGGGGCCAAGTCAAAGCTTGTCGAATTTGTTATGCCCCCCTTTCTTCTCATGGGCCTTGTCCCAACACAAGACTAGATTTGTGATTCTAAAGGCCTTAATCTTGGCTCGATGATCGAACCAATGTTTGACTACACCCTAGTGTTTGGAAAAAAATTCTATTGCATGGTCTCGTACTTCTTCTAAGTGCAAGAGCTCAGCTAACTGAGCCTCTCTACGATCTCCCCCTTCATAAAAATCATTGATAAACTAGAGAGTGGGGATTTTCAGATGTATCGGGAAGATGGGCTCTAAACCATAAACCAGATGGAATGGGGAATCACCAAGGGAAGCCTTGTGGTGAGTGCGATCTGCCCATAGGGAAAAATGGAGCTGGGTATGCCAGTCCTTGGGATTCCTATCTAACAGTTTCTTGATCATAGTTATTATATTCTTGTTTATGGATTCTGTAAGGCCATTTCCCTGGGGGTAGTAATTAGATGAGAAATTAAGGGCAACCCCGTAATCGAAAGCCCAACTAGAAAATATTAATGAAGAAAACACAGTTCCATTGTCACATACTAATGCATAAGGACAACCGAAGTGATTTAAAATAAAACTTTCCAGAAAATTTGTAACTCCCTTAGTTGTACATTGTCTACATGCAATTGATTTTTTCCATCTTGTGTAATAATCAAAGGCGGTAAGAATGTACTTGTGTCCTACAGATGATGGAGGGATTACCAGACCAATGAAATCAATACCCCATTGCACAAATAGTCTCACCTCTAGAACAGGTTGCAACGGGACAATGACATTCTTCTCCTTGGTAGCGATGGTCTAGCATGTGTGGCATGAGCAAACATGGCCGTGAGCATCTTTAAAGACTGTTGGCCAATAATATCCTACTCTTAATATCTGATGTGCGGTGGAAGGTCCAGATCCATGACCTGTGCCAAACTTGTCACGAAATTCCTTCAGGACTTGATCTACTTCTTCTTTGCCAAGGAATCTCAAGTAGATACCTTCATGATTTATTTTATACAAAATGGATCCTTGCAGCATGTAACTGCTGCTTTTTAGGTAGAGAGCACACTTCTAAACTCCCTTTAGGTGGGGCAGGCACTTATGATTCAACAAATAATAAACAATGTCTTTGTACTACTCCCCTGGGGAAACGTCTTCAAGCTGGTATTGCTGCACTGTGAGTTCAAGCCCTGTGTTGGTAGCTACTTCAACAATTGTTTGGGTAATTGCTTGTCCTTTTACCAATTTCATTGGTTGGATCTCCATATCGTATTCCTGTAGCAATGTAACTCACTTTGCTCTTCATTCACCCAACTCATTCTGCATAAGCAATGTCTTCATTACTGGGTTAGGAACTATGGTGAACACTTTATTACGTAAGATGTAATGTCTAAAGTTTTTTACTCCCCTAACGAGGGAATATGCTTGTTTCTCTATGTTGTGGTAGTGCAGTTCAACATCTTTCAAAGGAGCACTCATGAAGGCAATCAGGTGCTCACTCCCTTCATCATTTTTCTGGGTCAGAATGTTGGCACATGAATGATCTAAAGCAAACAAATAGATGTAGAAAGGCTTTAGATAGTCTGGACTGACCAACATGGGTGCTTCAACAGTTGCTTTCTTAATTTATTCAAAAGCCTACTTTGCTTCGGGAGTCCACTTGATCTTGGCATCCTGGTTCAACATGGTGTTGGGTGGCTTGACGATTTTAGCAAAGCTTGTAATAAATTTTCATACAAAGTTAATCTTTCCAAAGAAAGATTTGAGCTCCTTCTTGCTACCTCGCAGCTGAATTTTCAACAAAGATTGAATGCATTCTAGATCAATGGAGATGCCCCACTCTAAGATAACATGTCTGAGCAGCTTCCCTTTAGTAACTCCAAAGATGCACTTCTTTAGGTTAAGGGAAATCCCAAACTCTCGGCACCTCTGGAAGACTTTGCACAGATCAGAGACATGATCACTCTGTTTCTTTGAGAACACTGTCAAATCATCCATGTAGATGATTATACACTTCCCAATTAGATCTTTGAATGTGATGTCCATAGCATGTTGGAAGGTTGTGTCGGTGTTAATGAGCCCAAATGGCATTCTTCTATAGGTGAAGGTACCCCACTTGGTAGTGAATGCTGTCTTATGGTGATCTTCATACTACACCATCACTTGATTGTACCTAGAATAGCCATCGAGGAAGGACATCATCTATGAACCATTAACAATTTGCAATACTTCATCCAACGAAGGTATTGGGTAATTATCCTTCTCCGAGGCTCTATTCAGATTGTGGAAGTCCATGCACAATCTAATTTCTCCATTCTTTTTCCAGACTGGGACCAAGTTGGCCACCCATGTGGAGTGTCAGAATGGAAAAAAATCCTTTCCGAAAGTAGTTTCTGCACCTCTTTGTAGATAATTGGCTCCAACAAGGCGTTTATGTGACGTTGTCTCTATTGGAAGGGCTTCACATAAGGTCTAAGGGGAATGGTGTGCGTTATGATAGAAGTATCATAAGTTTTTAGATCTTCATAGCTCAATGCAACCACATTGCGATACTTTTGAAGAGAATCAATGATTCCTTTCTTTTATTTTGTAGTACACACCTTACCAATACAAATATTTTTGATTTCCTCAGTAGTTTCAAGGTTGTGGACATCACATTGATTGCTGATGGATTCCTTCTTGGCTTACTAGTCTTGGTCTCTAATCTAATCTAAATCAAATATACACTCTAGTTGGACCATACCTCTGGAAATCATATTAGTCGTAAGGTTGATAACTCCTTCTATGTCTAACTCAACTTCTTCTGGATCAACTTCATCTATTATTTGGGTGGCAAATATATCAAAGCTCGTGATGAAATCAAGGATATGCTTATCGTCATTGAAGACCTGAAAGTGAGTGACATTGTCTAGAATAGATGGAGTGGATGTCATCTCAACTGTGAAGCATTTGAGGCCCGAAAGGGAAAGTGGTTATAGTGTGCTGGTTGCTTGAGCCAAAGCATCAATTGTGTGATTCTGAGAGTGAGGGATCAACTAAATATTGAAAACATCTAATCCTTCTAGAAGATCCCAAACTTTGTGTCTGTAATTGACAAGTCTTCTATCATGGCAAGAATACAAATTTCTAACTTGTTTGACTACCAACTCAGAGTCACTGAAGAGTTGCAACATTTTGATATTTTTCTTTAAGGCCATAAGAAGACCATGCACTAGGGATTCATACTTAGCTATGTTATTAGTGCAATAAAATAGAAACCTATGGGCACAAGAAAGGTCTTACCCGTTGGGCTGATGAGCTTGAATCCAATACCGACACCTTGCTTTGACTTAGATCCATCAAATCAAAGCGTCTGAAACTTGGAAAGCTGCTTGATGTTGGGTACAACAATGTATTTACTTGTTTTTGGCTTGGTGATTATCTCCTCATGCCTTAGGATATGTGTCGATTCAGCATGATCAGTAGTGGGAAACTCTGTTTGCACCTCCTTTGGCATTTCTCTTGAAGAAGTAGCTAATCCCTTGGCATGTTCTACTACAGTTTGGCACAGACAACATTCAAACTCAGAGTGGGCGGCATTGTGAACTCTACACTAGTTTGGAAGCAAGAGCTCTTGGAAATTCATTCGGGCACCCAAGTTGAGTTGGTTTTGTACACACTTCTCCATGAAATCTTGGAAACTTCCTAGTAGTCCCAAGTCACTATCTTCATCTGATTCATCATCTAACTCTACCACCATCTCTTTGCTTTGAGGCATCTGAGTGAGGTTGGCTGGAGGTCTGCATTACACCAAGAGTACTTCTACAACAAGTTCTTCTTGAGGTTCTAATTCTCCTTGAAAAGTGAAGGGACGATAATTCCCTAGTTTCGTCTCAACAAACAACACCTCGTTGATATTGTTGTACTTCGTGATCATGTACTTCATATGGGGCTTGCAATCTATACAAATATGATGAGGCAACCTTTTCCATGGCAACCACATGTGAGAATGATCCGTTGTAGCATATCCATTCAATGTTTTGGTGAAGTATCATCCAAGGATAAGCCCATAGGTGTCGGGGATGTCAGCTACTTGAATATCAATGACCTCTTGTATCCTTAAATCTACAATAATCTACATTGGGATCCTATTCATCTCTCCCACAATGTTGATCTTTGTTTTTTCCAGCTGAGTCACTTTCCTTCTTGAAGGGGTAGGAGTAATCCCAAGAGCTTTGCACACTACAAGGGGCATGACATTAGCGGACGCTCCTGAATCGAGCAGGATGTTGTGCAAATTCTTCCCAAATATTCAGATGGTAGTGAGGAAAGGAAAAGTTTCAAACTTTCCTTGGAAGAGGCCCATAGGAATGTCTATCTAAGCTACTTGAGCCTTGTTCTTATCGCTAGTTCTATCCTTAGTCTACCTAGAAGGCTAATCTTTTGGGTTTTGTTTGTTGTTTTGATCAGACTCCTTTGTGGGCTGTTCATTCATGGATTGATTTGAGGGAGTATCCTTCCTTTTCCCTACGGTTTTTCATGTCTCGGGTTCTTTTCTAGGTTCCTTAAAGGTGACCTTTTGTCTAATATTTCCAGTGTTGCTTTAGAGGATGGAGTTCCATTAATCACCCTAAAGAAGGCATTCCTTACAATGGGAAACTTAAGTAACTCAAAGGTGGATAGGCTGATTTTAACCCTTTTAAACTCCTCTGCGACATACTCACCCATTTGTTCAATTTAAAATTCAAAGGTTCTACCTACGACAAAGCTAGCAAGCTGGGTTTGTGTTTGACTTGACTAGTTTTCGGGCTGGGCTTGAGCCTGGTTTTGTAGCTGATTATGAGGTTGATTTAACAATCTATCCTTACTAAAATATTGAGTGGGCACATGGGGAAAATTGGGATTGTTGCTAGCATTTGTATCCAGTGGAGTAGTGAAGTAATTAGGCAGAGTGGATGTAGTGAATTTCCCACCCGCTTGCCTATTCCTCAAATAATATGGCGTGGCTCTCTGATGGAACATGTGTACTTCATCCTCACAGGGTTCTTCATCATCTAAAGGGCCATTATCTATTGAATCAAATAACTAAGATAAGGCTTCACCATTACTTACCTCTTTCACCTCTTTGATCTTTGTAGAGGCAGTCTTGTCCTTAGGTTTGTTGCTTTCACTTCTCAAGAATGGAGCCTGGTTAACCACAAGAACTGAAGAATCATATGGTTTAGATGGGACTATGTCATGACATCTAGTGTTGTCCACAACATTTTGAACCTCCATTTGGAAGATTTCAGCTACTGTTAGAAACTTGAGACAGTCCAACTCAGAGTGTCTACTAGTCTTGTGAATCTGGCACCATCCGGAAAGAGTTGCTTTAGCAAGATATACACCACTACTTGTCTTTTCTATGCTAGCAAGTTGGTCCAACGGAGTAGGAATGCCCCCATTGTTGGGCCTTGTATTCCACATCCTATTCTACCTTTGGGAAGGTCTCCTTTCACAGTTCTAATTTGAGTTCTACCCCTTGTCATAATTCTATCTGGAAGAGGTGCTGGCCCGTCTATCGTCTCTGTTATCTCGATTGTCCCTATTGTCTCTATGGAGATTAGCTTGAATGTTGCGTTGTGAGGCCTGCAACTAGCTATTTTGATTCCTCAAATGTGTCATCTCTATGGACATTTTCTGGATCATTTCTGTTAGCTCATCCAATCGATCCTTCTCTGTGCTATTTGGCTGCGACACTTGATTTTGGAGGAAAATCGGTGGGGCAACATGCTGGTTTTGCTGTGTAGGAGGAAATTCTGGCCCTGGCAAGTATAAGGGAACTTGAGGCTGTTGTTGATATGCTTGCTACTGTTGGTGAACCTAAGAATAGGTCTACTGTTGCTGAGGATGCAAGTAGTGGGGCACTGGAGGTGCACGATTCATGGGCTGCCTTGGATGAGGGACTATAGGTAATTGTGATACATGATTCATTAGAGGTGTATGGTGCTGGAGCACCTGGTTGAGCCCTTGAATTTGCATAGGATGAGCAACCTACCCCAAGGGAGGTAGTGGGCGAGAAATATTTCTCCCCAAGTTTGTGCTAGCCTTAAAAGCCTCGGCATAAGTGTCTACTAGTCTAGTAGGTGGCTTGGCTGATTCATTCTTTTCACAAAAGCTGAGGTGAGATTATCGAAGTCATTATAGTAGACGGCCATAACGACATCATTAAGTGCATAAGGAGTTTGTAACCTCGAATACGCCCAATGGAATTGGTCATTAAAGGAGCCTATTGGATCATTGACTTCTCTACGAATAGCCATAAACTGTTGGTACAGCTCTAAAGGGTTGATGGGAATTTTATATTTTTGTAGGAAGGAATTCATCAGCAAGTCCCAAGACGTGATGGAACCAGCCGACAGATTGATGTACCAATAGAAAGCCTCCTCCCCCAATGAATAAGGAAAAAGTATACATGCTACATCCTCTTGATTAATCTACATGTCTTTCAACATTGTTTGAAATATCTTGATGTGCTCCTCAGCCATCCTTCATGGGTCACAAGGGTTGAACTTCATGTAGAAGCTTTCAGGATTTTTGGGCATATCATGATAAGAATTGAAAGGCAATGGAGAGAGATTTTGTACTAGCCAAGCCATGAGGGGAGGCGAAGGCTGTATTTGTTGTTGTAGAATAGTAGCTTGGTGCTGCACCTACTGTAGAATAGTAGCCTGGGGCTGCGACTATTTGGATTGTGCCTTGGACTTGAGAGGCTGGGAATGAGGTCACTCCCCAGCTATAGGAAGAATGAGGCCCGAAGGAAGTTTGGAGTGGCTAGGTGGATGATGAATGAAAGGCGAAGGAAGGTGAAGGTGGAAGGGAAGTGGAAGCGACGAAGAAAGAGGAAGAGGAAGAGTCTCCCCCCTTAGTTCGTTTAGCCCTTGTGGGGGGTTGCAACTCTTGAAGTTCCCTTTTGTTTGGTGTTGACCTTAGAATTCTCTGAAACCTTTCAGGGGAGAACCATCTAATTCGATCCAGCTTAGCCTGGCCCTCCTTCTAGTGCTAGTTCTGTTGATGTGTTTTTATGCACTTCTCAACACAGGTAATGCATAGATGCATCACCTCTCTTGAAAGACAATCTTCCACAATAAAATTATAGAACACTATCCCAAGGTCTCTAATGTTAGGTCTTGATAGTGCTTAGAATATCTCAGTTATTTCAAGTGATTTTCTAGAATCGCAAGACAAACTTACAAAGTTGGATGAAATGAAGTGGATCTTGAAATGGAGCTCCTTAGATAGGAAATTGATGTGCACTTTGCTGCAGGTTTCAACAACAGTCTGAAACTCCAATATTTTCTTAAGGTTTGGCTTTACAATGTGCAATGAACCTTAGTATAGGCTATTTCTAAAAAGAAAAAAAAGGCAGGGAAGAGGAGAGGTTCTTGGATTTGAAACTAACCATGAACAATGATCATGGAGGTTTCTACTGTGGACAACTTCCTTCAAACAAAATTTCACTTAACCAGAAAATTCACAGTATCATAAAATTTGTACTATCTTCTAAGGTCTGTAGGTATTTTACCATTCATTCACTATATACATGCATGAAAAAAAATAAAAGTTTGGAGCAACTAGGAATTCAAGTCCAAACTAACTTTACATAACTATCTACCTGCAGTAAACAACAAAAATTATGGACAAGGAAGGCATCTACACAACATAAATCTTCACAACCATAGAACAACATTACTAAATCTATTAAAGCAAATTGAAAGTAACTAAAACAACAAAGTAAATCTAACTAAATCATCTAACTATGAGAGATGAACCATGAAACATGCAAATAAACTCAGAAATGCACCAAAGTCAATGTATTTCTATTATAATTTTGGCAGCATGTCATTACAACAACTCAACTCTCTCCTGAAAATGAGAGGAGACCCCCTATTTATAGTGTCCAAAAAGTAGAATGAATGGCCAAGATTAATTCACATTGTGTGGCCAAGATTCACTACAAACTAGGGTTCTACCTACCCCACAATATATTACATTTTAAAATATATTCTTGTCCTTATCCCTATTTTATCTTCTAGTGGTAGCACTGTAGCATTTTGTCTTTTTATTGATTGCCCTTTGCTGCAACTATTCCTTAAGGAATTCATCATCAATAATAGGGTTGCCTTCCTACTTCTTCAAAGCAACATACTCCATGAACTTCAAAATTAGTGGCTGGAGCTTATCAACCTCCAAAATCTTAGATCACAACACCTAGTAGCTCCACTCCTTGGATCTGTCGGTGAGCTTTTCCCAGTCTTCATCATATTTTGTAGCATGGTCTCTGAATAGCTCAGATTGGGCGAAGGATCAGGTAGAAAAACTCATGAAGTCGGTAGTGATCTCATCTGACATCCCATCTTCCATCCTCTTCTGGAAATGAGGCTTTAGCTTTTCTGGATCCATTTGCACGACATGCATATCATACCTTATCATTACCTTCAAATACCGACTGCAATGTGCCTAAACATCCTTGGCCCAATCGATATCTGAATCCACCTTATTGATCACTTGCTCCAACCTTTCCTTTTGGTTTTCAAAGTCCCATTTTCACACATCCATCAACCAATGATCATCCTTCTTGAATGCAAACTCCTTTTCCCAAGTCCCTCTTGACAGTTTGAGGATAGCCTCAATCTTCGGGTAAGTAGACTCATACCTCTTTGGGAAGTCAGTGCAAATTTTCCTTGTGCCCTCAAGAGACTTTTGTATGTCCAATAATTTGTTTGCTATCCTAACTGCGCAAGTGATGCCCATTTTTCCAGCATACAATACTTTCCAAAACCAACTCTCGATGGTCTTATCCAAGTTCTTTCTCTTTTCAAGCTTGTCTATTTGTTCTTTAGACAACAACAGGGGTGGAGCCGAGGACATGGTAGGATATTCTTTTGTTGATGACCATTGCTAGATATAGGCTGCCAGATCAACCACTTGTGCCTTGAGTTCTTCCTTTGAGATCTTATCTTGTTGTATCAGATGCACTACCATGGCAATGAACTCCTGAAGGTGATCCACTTTTTGTTCTCTAGTGGTCGTCCCCAAGTTGATAGTAGATATATTATAGCTTATTCCTTCTTTTCCCACCATCCGCATGGCTACTTGCACAGTTCTAGATCCATAAGCATCCATTGTTATCTTGGATCTAACTTTGGGCTTCTTTTCTTTCTTAGTGCTGATTTGCGCTTGGGCTAAGATGGCCTCTAGCCTTGCTCTTGGATTACTCAGGACATGAGCTTTCTTTTCAAGTTGTTTTTCCAACCATTTGGGCATCGAGGACTTTTCTTTGGGTGATTTCGGATCGTCTTCCTCTTTATCCTTCCCAATTTCAATCTCCCTATCCTTGGGAGCTTCTTTCTCTGCCCTTGTATCTTCTTCTTCTTCATCGGAGTCCTAGATAAACACTGTGTGCTTGATGGGGGATTTGGTGGGCATGTGCCCCTTGGGGCTGATTTCCTTTTCGGCATACTTTTCTTCCTTTTCTTCTTCATGTTCATGCCCCTCAAGCTGCTCAGTCTCTGGATTCTCATAGATTTCAGCCTCTTCTTAAGGTTTATCTTCTTCTTTATTCTCTTCTTCCTCATGTGGAGGTGACACATCTTCATGTTCCTTCCTTCTCTGTTCTTCCTGCCCTTCTGAGAGAGGCATCTCTTCGTCGTGCTTAGGGCCATCTTCTTGTTCACCCACTGGAAGTACCAAGATTTCTTTCATTTTATCATCTTCTTGTCTCCCTTCTTCTGAGGGCGGCCTTTCTATTTCTTCTCCAACATCCTTCAATTGACCAACCAAATCTTCCTCAAAATTAGCATCAAATGTTTGTATAATTTCAATACCGACATCCCTTTCATCATTGCTCTCAGAAGACCCTGTCTCTTCTCCTTCATGAACTACCTTATCAATTTGTAGATGTTGATGTTTTGGATGTTCGTGGTAGTCGTATGCTTCCTCCTCTAATTCCTTTGCAACTTCCTTCTCTCGTCGTTCCCATTCCTAAAATATTTCCATTGTGGATTTCATCTCAGGAGGCTCAGTTAGGGGCTTTGAGACAGGAACACTATTGAGAACTTGTGCTAGGGCAGCCTGGATGGCTGGATTCAACAACACTTCAAAAATTTCGGAGGGGGCATTTTGCATATGCCATGAGAATGCTTCTGGAAGGGAGAGCGTTAGTAGAGGTATTATTGCTATTGCTAATGAAAGGGATGTAGTTGGAGACATGGAGGCAGAAGAAAATGGAGAGGTGGTGGTGGAAGAGGAATCAACCACCACGACTAGTCCAATTGGTGAAGAAGAAGCAAGGTGGACTAAGATGTCCACTGCAAGTAGGGAGGTAGCCACCATGGCTTGAGAGGTCGGTGGAAGAGAAGCAGTAGCAGAGGCGGCCGGTGGAGACTTAGGTTGTCAGCCTCCATTTCTTCTCCCTCATGGAGTGGATCTTTTTGTATAATAGGCACTATAGTGGTACTGCTCGACCTTTTGTGTTTCTTGGAAGGTTCACCTTCTGAGGTTTTTCTTGCATACACCTTTGGGTTAGGTTGCTGCTCCTTAGTCTCTTTTCTTTTCCTAGAGCGACTGAGTGGAGGGGACTTTGAGGTCTCTCCTATTGAAGTAATAGCTATCCCACCATCTGTCCCACTTGGCTCGTTTGCGAGCCCCTCATAAGTTAGGACGACCCATTGTTGCTTCAATCAGGCAACATGCCCTTTAATCCATCCCTTTGTACGAGCCTCAAGGGGCTTGGTTATAATGTCGAGGTCATCAAACTCTTGCTTGTCCCAATCTATCGATGGCAGCAGAAGGCTAGTAACTACATTGTATCGAGGATCCATGATGGTGCTCTCATCTTCTTCCATTTGATCGGGTACATGGAATAGATTTACCCTCTTCACAAAGTATGTAGTCATTTGCATATATTGCCTCATTCGTACCTCTTTGTCATCTTGGAAGTTCATCTAGAAATCTTCAACACTGTGCAGATGGGCATACTCAGGTCCAAGCACCTTATATGTCCATAAGGATCCATTCATGGTCGGGTGGTGTGAAGCCTGATTGGTACTCGGTCAACTCCTTCTCTAAATTTCCTGCACATTGAGAGGTATGTAGTTCATACATCCCTTGGTTGAAAGAAAGGGGATAGGAAACCCCTGCTAGATGTTTGTTGCTCAAGAGAGTGTGAATATGTCACAGCTATTGAGAAAGTTCCGGATACCAGAGCAACTTTTTTGGTCTTTTTGAAAACCCTTGGATGTGGATGTATGTGAATTTAGGGTATTGAATGAATAAGAAAGCATATTGTTTCAAGAAGGCATTAGCATTATGGGAGACTCACCTCTCAAAGTCACCCCCAATCAATTTGATGATATGACCTATGAAAGTGTCATTAACCCTGGAGTAGTCTTTCTTGTAGTTTCTAAATTGCAACTGGGGGTACCTATCATAAACTTTCAGCTCTCTGCCTTGCTCTTCATTCGGAGCTTTGAACAAGCCACTGTATTGCCTCCATTCGGCTAGTGAATAGACCAGGTAGGATGTCATGTAAAAATTGGAGGTCTTCTTGACATTCATGAATTGCTCATGAAAGCAATCACTTGTTATCCCTCCCCAGTAGAATGCAGTCTCCGTGGTATCATCCTCCTTTCTATGAAGAATCTGCTCAACAAAGTAGACCATCCATTCCTGGAAGTATGTAGCAGTGGGAAGGCCCATTACTCTGCTCAGTAGGGTCACCAGGTTGTGATAATCTTCATAGAAATCACTGTGGAATAGCTCCTGGGGAACCTTAGCGGTGCTGCCCCGCTTCTCCTTGAGCCAATATTGATTTATAAGTTTTTTACATCTAATTGGGTCCTCATCCCACATTGTCTTGCACTCCTCTATAGTTGGCAGTTCCATCTCTCCGAAAGTAGGGATTTGGAAGGTCTTCATTATTGCTTTGCCCGACATGTCTGCCAAAACGTTTCCATCTTTGTCCATGATTGTTCTGGTTTCTGGTTGGTATGCCTCCCTACAATCCATTACTAGTTTAAGGGCGACAAGAGCGGGAGGAAAACCTACAGCTTTGGCTATCCCGCTACTTCTGATCAATTTGACATTTTTTGTCTTAGGGCTAATTTTGACTCTTTGCGTGAACTCATCAATTTCCACGTGCCCTATATTGGTGTCAGAGAATTCTTTCCAATCAGTGGTGACCTTGGAATGTAGTGGTTCCCCTTGGAATTGGTACTTCATTTGATTCTTGTCTTCTTTTCCGTGAGGAGCTCTACCTATTTTCTTTCCTTTGTCTTTCTCTACTGCTGCCCCCGAGATTCTTGCACCTGATTCCATAAATTCTACAAACAAAGGAATAATGAGCATAATCAAGCATGGAGACACAAATTTTAGCCAAAATCCCTGTGGATGGAGTCATATTAGACAATACATCATTCAAGAAATCAAACATTTATGCCAGAATGTCATTAGCAATTAACTGAGGGGAGTTTGGACGGTTTGGGTACCAAGGGCCACACTTCCATGGTAGGATGGCTATTTTGAAAGGTGAACAGGGTGGGGCAATCCACATGGTTTCTCCCACTTTCAGATTCAGATGATTTGAAAGGTCCATACAGGATCGGGTCCAATTTGAGCACGTGGGTCAAACTTTATTTCCAGATTGGAGGTCATTTGGATCATCATTCAGGCACTTAGAGTCATGAGGAGGGAAAGCCATCTGGAGTTCGCCATTTGGAATGACTTTGATGAAACAAAATTTTGGGGGCAGAGTTCTGGAGTCCGAGACCCACGAGGCTGAAGGACGCTGGCACAACTTCTTAATCACTTAAGTATTTAGGTCAGAAGGGCCGAGAAGCTGCTTGAAGATGGCCGTTTGGAAATGGCGGGTGATGAGCAGAAGTCCGATGGGAGCAATCCGGTGGATCAGTCTCAGATTTAAACTTTGCTTCCATGTTTTCTTCACTAAGAATTCTACCAGCAGTCAGAGTACCGAGCCTCAGAGGCTGAAAGGATGGGCTTGATTTTCCTTTTTGAGATGGCTGAAACGGGATGGAGTCCCGACGATGGAGGTTCGACGAAGGGGACCCAGCTAATACACTTAGGTTTTATCATTTTTCACTCATGTGACATTGATATGTCTGGGGTCCGGAGGGTAGAATATGGTCTTTAATAGCCATAAGAAACAATGATATTACAATGGAGGTCCGCAGACGGAACTCCACTGACCGAGACTCAGAGGATATGAAGGATAAGGCAGTTTGTTCCTATAACCCCAACGACGAACGAAGGGATGGATCTTAAGGCTCAGACGGACGGAGCTAGGATGACATTTGGGAAAAAATGAAAGGTAGATGACATCCTGGGGGGGAGTGGGCCTGGGAAGCATGGATGGAGGTAGGTAGTTCGATTTTCATAGACCAAATTTTGACCTAACAAGGGTGATTCGGGACCGCAGACCCAAAGAGGCATCTCACTGTTTTGAAGTCATTTTGGTTTGAAGTTTAATCGATGGTGATGGGGAGGCTTGGGCCCGGAGGGCACCAATGCTCTATGGGAAGAACTGTGCCAAGGCACAAAAGTTCCAGATTCAATGTAAGGGTGATTTGATGGGTTTCTCGAAATTCTATCACATGGGTCTTCTAGAACTAGCCCTCCTCTATCAAATTTATCCTTTTTTATCCATTATTTTAACATGAAATCACCAAAAAGAATATCGGGAGGGAAGACGACGAACCTACCACAAGAACTTGGTGAATGGTGTTACTGAATCCACGAAGAACGACAAAGGAAGGTGACAGGATCGAAGGCGGTGATTGACGAAGGCTCTAGGTCTCTGCAACCGCTCTGGCTAATCCTGACATGTGAAAATGACAAGTCAAACCAAGTATTTATACCCTTAAGTTCATTTAATACACCCAATTAATGCATGTATTATGGGCTCAATGGTTGGTGAATTCAAATTTCAAAAACAATTGCGAGGGGTCCGGAACCTTGAGGCCAGAAAAACGCGAGCCGACAGTCGATTTAAATGTCAAGTGGAAAATCATCGACCACGAGGGTCTCAAGGTTCAATGGGCAAAATTCTGGTGAAGGACGACTATTTAGGAAGAGCGAATGCATAGCAAAGTTTTGGGTTGAGAGATCTGGCGGGCCGGGCCCGGTGCGAGTGAAGGATGGTTTGTTGGTTCTTAGAGTTATGAAAACAACGACCAAGGGAGTGGGCCACGGGGCATGGAAGGATGTGGGTCGACGACTGTTTTAAAATAGAAAATGCAACCTGAAAGTTCAGCAAGGGAAACCCACCATGTCGGACCCGGAGGGTCCCAAGGCTGCTGGCAAAGGAAAACTGCCAAAGGAACTCTGTGAGGATCCAGGACTTCGAAAATTTTGCGGGGGGTGAAAAAATGGTTAACTTGAGATTAGACTTTAAAAGTGCATTGATCATATAGAACACTAAAATAGGGGCACACAAAACAAGGCGACGACAAAAATGACCCAATAAGGCAAAGGAAAGAGAGGGTCCCCATTCCAAACAGGGCGTGTGTGCTGAGGGCACAATAGTAATTTGATCATTTTAAGGCATATGACCAACTTGGGCTTAGTAACAAGGGTGTGTAAAGTGAGGTGGGAGCAAAACAGCTAGTTAGGAGTGAAAATGATCTGTCTAGAGTGAAAGAAATGGGGTCCCTGCCTACAACAGGGCGTTTGTGCAAAACATGCACAAAAAATGGTGACTCACTAGGGAAATGCTCCAGAGCATTTCAATGACAAACTAGAATCATGAACCTAGAATCTGTAGTTTTGATCCTCACATTAAGACAAACAAACTGAACACTTGACCAAAGGATCAAAACCACTAGTCATCCCAACCTTTTGTATACTGAAATCCAAGTGTGTGCAGATGCGTTAATTCCCATCCTTAAGCCACTACAGGAACCCAAGCTCCGTCAAGTTAAGCTACATAGTTTATTCTAACTCCAAAAGCATCCGGGACATTGAATCACCGCCAGTCAAGTGTCCATAGCTCCAACGAGGTTGTCACTATGATTCTCTCAAACATGGTTCTACTACCAGCTAGGCATCCATAGCCCAGGTAGAGTTGCTTGGATCCCCCTGAAAAGTTGAATTCTTTGTTTTGATTTTCATTACTTTTTTTTCTTTTGATTTTTTCTCTTTTCAATTCTTTCTTTTCATTTCAACATGCAAGAAGTGAAGCTTGCACTTAGGGCTGAGAATCACAGTGGCATTGAAGTAGAATTTTAGATTTTCACTTAACCGAACTTCACAAAGGACCTACAACGACCTCTGGATTCTTAAGATGTATAAGAGATATAGGATTTCAGAATACATTAGGAAAAGATGAGACCAACGACTTATCCTCTTTAAGATGAATACCTAGGTCACTTGACACTAACATAAGACCTTCACCATCCACTCTGGAAGCTTGATTAAAGTTTATCGAAGAAATACATAAAACAACCTCCAGGAAATAAATATGGTTGTTGTGTGTGCAAATATACCCGAAAAAATAGAGGGACCCCACAAAGCAGCAAAGCGAAAGCAAAACAGAAAGCAAGCGGAAAGCGAATGGAAAGAAAAACACCTAAACTAACCAAATTGGGAAAGTGAAAGCAAACAACAAAGAAACTACTCTAAAACCAACTAACCTGCCAACAAACCAACTAACCTAACAAAAGCAGGAAAGCGAGGTAAGTACAAGGAAACCAATACTCAAAAATAACTATGTACATAGATATTTACAAAGGGCCACATTCAGGCCAGACAAACTGATATTTACGCTTGTTGGATTTCGTAATGCATGTACAAGCAGAAGGGAAATCATTATAGTTCTAAGCCATGCAAACTCATCCTTATATTCAAAAAAATAAATTTCAATGTTATAGCCTTCAAATATAATAACACATTCAGGAAGAACCAAAAATTGAGTTAATTCATTAAACCCATGGTCAATCCATAGACAAGTCCGTCTCCCCTCGTTCCCATAATCAAAATGATAAATGCAGCTATGAGTATTCATAGGAGCAAGGAAGGATAGAACTTGGATGTTGCCATGCAAAAGTGGCAAAATTTGATAGTTGAGAGTGAGCACTGCATCATTGGTTGTTATGTTGGAAGCCTTGAGTGGACATGATGGATAGTGCAACATCCCTCTTACATTACCTTTATGTAGACCACAAGCAAATTGATCAGGCAGTACACATTGTGAAGAATTTTTTTCAAATGCCAGGAACCTTGTACCTAATCTCGGGCTTGCATAAGGCTGGGAGAATGAGACAACAAACACATCTTCCAAGCTCCTAGTAGGGTACACAACCTTTTTTAGTTGTTCTTCGAGGAGATACACTTCATCTCATTGATCCCTCGTAGTCCATGACTCCACTTGATTGTTGTCCTCAAAAGGAAGCATGCTATTCCATCTTGTTTCCCTTGTGTTGATCTCAATTTGTTTATGGTTCATGTCATAAAAACATGACATGGATGAATCTATCCTATTGCAACTCTTGAGATGTGCAGGAGGATCAACAATGGTCAAGGCAAAAGGACCCTTAGTTGTAGCTTGTCCTCATAGTTGGAATAGCATATCATCCTCGTGGGAAGCCTCCAAGACATCCCTTCCTTGCTCTTCTTCTCTCAGTTCGTGTGGTGCATCAGGGTGCTCACTTGCTTCTTCTTTTTCATCATCACTTTAGATGGAGAAGGAGTTCCTTTCCCAATTTGAGAGCTCTAATGTTTCACTGTCTGAGGGTTCAGGTAGTATATCTTCATCCTCTCCAACCTTTGAGGTGTATTCTTCTTCAGCGTTGCTATACCTTTGTGGCACAATTCCACGTGGGAAGAAATCAACAAGTGAAACAAGCCCATTGAGGGGATTGATGTATGATGAGTGGTCTACCTTAGAAAGTCCTGCATAAAGCTTATCACCCATTGCATATAAATGCTCTACAAGAGGGAAAGACTATTGATGTCCAATGGACAACCTCCCCATTAATTTTGCTTCATCATTTGGAGGCTCGAGACTATGTTCTTCTTCTTCTGTTGGTATCCTAACACCTTCTTGAGGCCTGCTTTTAGCTAAGTTGTCACTTGGTTCCGACTCTTGGTCCTTTGATTCAATCCTTAAAGCAATTGTAGGAGGTTGTGTGCTTGGTTACTCCACTTGTTCTTTAACTTGTTTGATGGCCTTTGGGCATAGCTCGCATGTGAACTCAGAATGTGCCAAATCATGGAGCCTACACCAACTTGGAAGTAGCAAAACCTCCAAATCCACTTGGTATCTTAGCTCTAACCAATCCCTCATGAGACTTGACACAAGCTCGTTATATATTTCCACTATCGGATCTTCATCGTCAGCTAGGGAGGAAGTCTGATGGTAGACAACTGTGACCTGTGGTTGTTCCCACTCCTCTAAATTTTCTTCTTCAGTCGTCTGATTACTCTCATCCATTGAGAGTGGGTCCTTGAATTCCATTTCACTAGATCTTTTATCATTATTTTTTTCTGCCCCCAAACTTTCAACCTCTTCTTTTTGATCTTCAATGTTTGTGTTGGCTGTCTTATCATACAGTGTTGCAAATTCTACTGATTCATCTTCTGTGTATGGTCTTTCAACTATTAGTTGTTCTTCTTCCTGAGTGGAGGATTGTTCTTCACCAATGGAGAAAAGTCCTTCTAATTCATTTCCAACTAAACCTTCATCAAGGCTCCCTGCTATCCCAAGGAAATCAACTCCTTCCTTTCGATTCTCTGCCTCAGTGTCTATTGTCCCAACACTTGCTTCTGTATAATTTATTGGCTCAGTTTCATTGTGTTTTCTTCTAAAGGTTGACTACTCTCCCGCCTCACTAGATTACTTTTCCTCATTGGGACTTAGTTGTTCTAACTTGTCCAAATTGCTCCTAACTTGGGCAATGAAGTTTTCACATGGAGGGTAAGAAAATTTTGAATGCGGTGCATTATGGACCCTACACCACCTAGACATCAACACTTCTTCCAATCTTAGTCCATCCTTGCCACTCAAGTGTTCTTGAATCAATTCCATGAAAGCCTTGGTTTCCATGTTAATCAATTCTTCTTCTGGGTCTAGCGAAGCTAAGGGTTGATATATTTCCCAGAAGGGGATCTCTCCTTGCAAAACCATTTCAATTTTGCCTAGGAATGTTAGACATTCCAATTCGTTGTGTCTGTGAGTGCTATGGATTCTGCATTTTTTTGCCAATGCAAAGTGCTACAACGACCTCCTTAATCTCCTATTTAGATCTTCATGTAGCTGAGTGATGTTGATTTGCAAGTGTTGCTCCATATTGGTTTAGATGTTTCCTTGCATTCAAATTTCTAATTTTAAATTTCCAACATATGAGGAGAACTCCCTATCTCCGATTTTACTTGAATGTGTTTTCCAACTTCCCACTTTTAGCTTTGCAGCCTTGAGCTCAACCATGCCCTCCTTCTAGCACTAGTTCTGTTGATGGGTGTTTTTGCACATTCTCAACATAGATAATGCACAAGTGCAATGTCTCTCTTGAAAGATAATTCCTACAAACAAGTTGCAGAAAATATCCCTAGGTCTCTCGGGTGTTAGGTCATGACAATGCTTGGAATAGTTCAATTGGTTGATGTGATTTGCTAGTAATCACAAGGTGGCCTTTATGGTTTACAAATCATGGGAAGTTGGGTCTACAAGTGGAGTTTCAAAGTGTTGGAAGTGAATGAACAATGGCTGCTCACTCAAAAAAACAAGTTGAAACTCACCTTAGTCACCGAGTTTGATATTGTAATGGTGCTTGGAATCCTACTCTAACAAAAATTTAAAAGAAATAACAAAAGAGGAAAGGGTTGAAGGAAACTAATCTAAATCTAAGTTATGAATGAATAGTAACAATGGAGGATGCTACAGTAGACAGACTCCCATAATTGAGTTTTGCTTGACCAAGAGGAGCCTACAACTACACAAAACCAGTGCAATCTCCTAAGGTCTACAAATTTTCAGATTGTACATTCACTTCATGAACATACAATTGAACTTAGTTGAAACAATGAAATAAACAAGCCTAGGATAACTTTACATAACAAATTGTCATCAAAAAGTGCCAAAAGTATGGGCAAGAAGTCCATCAAATACTATAACAACAACTATTATCAAAGCCATTCAAGAAACTACAAGCTAAAACTAACATGGAGGTTGAACCATGCATGGATAATGAACAAACTCAAAAGAAACACCCAAATTCATGCAATGCTTCTTTCTATTGCTGAAAAATTCCCTTTACAACAATTCACCACCACTTACAAATGAGGAGCAAGACACTATTTATAGTTTTCCAAAAGTAGAATGAATGGCTAGGATTAATTTACATTGTGTGGCCCAGATTCATTTTACATTAGGGTTTTGTTATGCCTTGCATAACCACCCCATTTTTATTTGGATCAAAATGGGCCCCCCTTGTTTTTGTTTTGTCCTTGATGTTTTTTTTGGGTCTTAGGAGTTGTTTTTTTTCTTTTCCTAAGTCCTTGTTTCTTTTGGTTTGGCGGAATCAGAGTTGGAATGAAAACTAGACTTAGAACTTTTACAAAGTTCCAAGTCCATATTTGGTCCCGATTCTGGTCCCACCCTTGTTTTGTGTTCTTTTCATTGTCTGTTGGTTGGTATTGTGCTCTTGGGTCTATTTCTCCCTTTAGTTTGTTTCTTGTTTCCTTGTGTTTTGTTTTTTCTCTAGCGAAAGTGAAATCGAAGGTGGAACTGAACTTGAAACTTTGTAAAAGTTCAGAATTATGTTTTGTTCCCGCTCCTGCTTGCTTGCTTCATGTTTTGTCGTCGTTGGTGTCTCAGTTGGGTTCAATTTTTATTCCAGTCCCATTTCTTATCATTCTTGTGTCCTTGTCTCGGTGTTTTGTTCCTTTGTCAGTATCGGATCTAGAATCAGAACCGAACTTGGAACTTTGTAAAAGTTTCAGGTCCGGTTTTGGTTGACTCCGCACCCATTTCCCTCTGTTGTTTGTCCTTTTTGCAAGAACGGAACCGAAACCAGAGTTGGATAAGAGACTTGGTAAAGGTTTCTTATTCTATTCTAGATCCGGGTTCGCATCTGCCCTGCCTTTGATTTCCACACTGGTTGATTACTCTTTTACGTTGTTTGCTCCATCCCCGACTGACCAAATTTATGACATTAATTGTAGCCTCCTCACACACGCAAAATGATATTTAAACCTTAATCAAGGTTAAATGGCTCATTATCTTTATTTTCAAAGTTGTTTTAGTGAACCAGAGCCAGGATAACTTTGAAAGGAGCACGATTTGATTGTGGAGGCGCGTTCGTGAGCAGATTCTTATCAAGTTTCAACCTTTTCTTGTTGACATTTTGAGGTAGGGTCTTTTCCCGCTTGTGTTTGTCATTTTGCTTTCATGTTCGTGTTCATGGTGTTATTGTGCATTCGCGAGACCTTTTCCTATGAATCTTCGCTCGTTCCCTCTTATGTTTTTGGTTTCATTTTGTCCTTTTTTTGTTTTGTTTTTCTTTTTTCTGCTTTTCCGTTTGTTTCTTTTTCTGTTGCTATTGCTTTCATGGTAGGTCCATTCTATTGTGCCCTAGTTTCTAACTAGGGTTCCATTTGAAGGGGTCCTCTATGCTATAAATACGTAAGAATTTGTTTGGAGACCTCTTTCATCTTATTCCCGTGTTGCTTCAGTGATTTTCATGTTGAGTTTTTGATGCCCTAATTATCTGAGTCGACGTGTCATGCAAACTAGGGTTTGTTTGATGACCTTTACAATATCTAGACCCTTGAGTTAAATCTGGTATTTATTCTGTTAAAGGGTGAGGCTAAGCCCCTTTATTTGAAGTTCCCTTATGATCCCATGTGACCCAGGTCCAAAAGCTCATGACCGTGCTATTAAAAAATTGCTTCGTTTTGGATGATAAATTGGCAGAAACGGACTTGGGAATGAACTCGTCCCATGAGTGTTTGCATTGGGGTTCATTCCTGAAATGATCCCACTTCTGATAACCGTTGACTTTGATCTTCATCCTTTCCCTTTGGCGGAACTGGAATCGAATTGGGGGTCGAACTTGGAACTATTAAATAGTTTTGAGTTCAGTTTCCATTTCGATCCCGGTTCACGTCTCATTCTGGTTTTGGTCCCGATCTCGCCTTATGTTAAAATTGTTTCCCATTCCTAATTCTTCTTTGACTCCACTTCTGGTGAATATGAAATTTGGCTAAGTATGATAAGTTGTCTTGAGGAAGTAGAGATTGGTATTGGATGATGTATTGATTGTCATGCTTTTGTTCATCTAATCTAGGGTTTTATTGCAGAAATAGAAGATGTTTGGAGCATCAAAAGAGGATTCTCAAATTAGCCAACCTGTAGAGAGCTCAAAATAGGCAACCAAGCCTAAAAAGATCAAGGTGGAACAACTCCCATATACTTTGAGATATAAGCATCAAAGTCCTACCATTACAGCTAGCAAGGTGGACTCGGATTGGGAAGATATTATAGATAAAAAATTGGGCCCCTTCAACTATGAAGAGTTGTATGAAGAAAATTTCAGTGAAGATGTAATAGGGAGAATAGAGAGGATTTTTCAATCTGTTTTGGCACACGTTTCCCTCTTTCCTCTATTTTTCCAGTGCCCAAAGTTAATACTTAATGTAGCTACAGCCTACTATCCTGCTACCAGACAATGTGTGGACTCGTAGGGGAACATAATTATTGAACTTACACCACAAATGATAAGGTTCATGTTCAATGCACTTACCCCACAGAGCCCTAGACAAGTCAATGAGGTACAAGCCCTGCAACTATACAACAACAAGAAGGAGGCTAGCAGGGCTCATATAAACAAGAACTGGATGAGGGTTGAAAAGAAGTCCCTAGCCAAGCTTCTTGATTAGCCTAAAAGATCAGATTTTTGCAAGGAGATCAGAGATATAACTATGATGCTCTCCGGGGTGTTTGGGAAAAGAGGTGCCTCCTAGTTCAAGGAATGGATGTTTCCATTCGTTCAGACTATCCTAGATGGCAGACAACAATTTTGATTGGCCTATGATTGTATCAGAACGCATACACAACCAGATGCTCAGAGTGAGAGACCAAGAGTTTCTTTATGACCTCTTATGTGATATATGCAACATTAAGGAGGGGAATCTTTCCTAGATTGAATGTAGTTGGAATATTGGGAGAAGCCCAAGGACATAAAAGGGTGTGGGATCACTATGATCAGCTCACCTTTCAGACTTTTGAGTCACATTATAGAAGGGTTAATGATGCATTTCTGTATGTTATCATTAATCCGCTCATAGGAGATGCATACTATAGATTAAGCAGAGATGCTATGACATTTATTGTAGAATGGGGAGATTGGTATATCCAATACCCCAAGTTCACTTATTTTAGGTTGGTTGGTTTTGATGGCCAACCTCATCTACTGCCCAGGTGCTGCAACAACAGGATTGTCTTGATGGAGTTCATCTATCAAGCTATAACAGTTAATCTCAAGTTTTCCAATAAGCACAAGACTGGATGCCACAAATTCACCATGAAGTTGGGTGAGTATAATTGTGCACACAATGTGGCAGCCAAGATAATCTGTAATGAGTCAATCCACTTGAAGTTGGGTTTGTACACTTCTAGAAAGTATTTTGATCCCAAGCACAAGATGCAGGGTTTGCTTCCTACTATTTTTGATAAACACTTCAATCTATTGGAATATTTTTTGGACTTACAAGATGACTATGATTTGAGAAGAAGAAACTATGAAAGATTTCCTATCTCACTCATGGTTGAGTATGGGGTAAAGGAGTACATTCCTGACACATTGTGAGATGATGGGGTGACCTTGGATCCCCAATATGATGCTGAAAATATAAGAACCAAGGACTTAGATCCAGTAGATTGGAATGCAGAGGAGTCCAATTATATCAAGCAGATTGTGAGGCTAGTCTTGGATAGGAGCATCCAATGGGTGGTTTTGAGAATCAAGGAGCTAGAGGCTCAGACCTCTAAAAAGAGAAAGGCTACAGGTACCACCCAAGGGTACAAGAGAACAAAAAGAAGAATGGCTCCTAAGGAGCCCTTAGAGTTTTTCCCTCCCAATTCTGGAGAAGAGATTAAACTTGTAATTCTTGCTCAGTATCTTCCTGAAGCACATGGAGAAGAGTACATAAATGAAGCTGGTGTTTCAACAACTGCTGAAGCTGAAACATCAACTCAACCTCCTTTTGCAAAACAACCAAGTGGGGAAATGCCTATGGGAAACCTTCACAAGGAAGCTGAATCCTTGAAAGAGAAGGAGCCTGAAATTGAGATTCATGACATTGAAACATATTCTGATGCTACCCCATCTGATAAGGAGACCCATGTGGTTGCATCCCTTGATGAAATTGAGGATGCAGGAATTGAGAATGTTTTAACAGAGGAAGATCAATGGAAGTTGTTTGAGGATGCTAAGAGAGAAGCATATGCCAAGGCACAAGCTGAGGCACTCACCAAATAGAAGGAGATTGATGCTAAGGCACAAGATGATGCATTAATTAAACAACAAGAATTTGAGGCTAAAGCCAAGGCTGATGAACTAGCTAAGCAAAAACAAAAAAGAGAGCAGGAACTCAAAACTAAAGAGGAGAGAGATAAATTGGCAATGCTACAGAAGATTCATGATCTTAAGGAGGGGAAAGCTAGAAAAAGGAGAGAAAGAGAGGCACTTGAGGCTAAATTCAAGGCTATTAAGGAAGCCCATAGAAGAAAGGAAGAGGAAGCATGCCTACAAAGAGAAAAGGAGGCTGAAGAACTTGCTTTGTATGAAAAGAAATCTAAAGAGGCATGAGACAAGGTCAAGGAGCTTGAAAAACAAAGAGACCAAATGTATAAGGGTAAGTGCACAAAGTTGAGTCCACGAAACTTGGAAGTTTTTGCCTTAGCCAAAAAAATGAAATTGACATTGCAAAAAGGGGATCGTGAGCCTAAATGTAAAACGAGATCCCGCTTTTTAAAATCGGGATCCTGTTTGTTAAAGGGTCCCGAACTGACGGATAGGGAATGGGATCTCGATTAGTAAAAAACGGGATCCCGATTTATAAAAATTGCGATCCTGTTTTATACAAATTGGGATCCCGTTTCCTAATGGTATTTATTTTTTTAAAAATGGACAAATTGCATTTTGCCTGCGCACGAGATCTTGAGTTCTGAGCAACAACGACCTCCACAAACAATCTCCAGGTACCCGTCCACCCCCATGTTTTCATTTTTTATTGAAATTGTCAATAGAATAACTGATTTTAGCATTTTTTTTAATTTATTTGACATTTTAAGCATTTTATTTCCTATTATAGTAGAAATGAGGAATTGTAGAAATAGATGAAAAAATGCAATGAAACCTGAAGATTTCTCAATAGAAATGAAAAAATGAACCTTGAATTGTATTTTAGAAACATAATTTAGCTTTTGAAACCTAAATTGTTTGATCAAACCAAAAAAAATGTATTTGAAAACCCTAATTGAAACGAAACAAAAAAAATTGCATTTCAAAACCCTAGAAATTGAAATGAAATAAAAAAATTGCATTTAGAAACCCTAATCAAGCTTTTTGAAACCCTCAATTCAAATCAAAAAAAAAAATTGAATTTGAAAACCCTAGTTTGAAATGAAATGAAAAAATTGCATTAAAAACCCTAATTGCTTAGAAATTGAAACCCTAAATTGAATTGAAACAATTTTTTTTGCGAAAAACCTAAATTGAAATCGAACAAATCATTTTGATTTTGAAAACCCTAATTTCGAGCTTAAGAAAATTCATTTGCATTGCTTAAATGTTTTAAATTTCATTTGCATTGTATGGAGAAAACAATATGTTAAACTTTAGTTTCAATGTTAAATTATAATTAGATTAGAAAACAATATGTTAAAGAATAGTTACAATTCATAAATTTTATCAATGTTTGTTTGAAAATTTAGTTAGCAAATTCGTAAATCCAAGTGTACAATCGATTTCCAATTGGAACTAACTTGCAAGTCCATTATTCCAAGGGCCACCCAAACTTCACCCTAAGTTCACTAAACCCTAAACCCTGAACTGTAAAATCTAAACCCTTAACACTAAAGCATTCATTTTGTCTTAGGATCTTAAAATGAAATTTGGTTGCCTTAAAAAACCCGTTGTTATCACCATCCAGTAGATATTTTTGTAATGTTTTCACTTATTGGAACACATAATATAAAACCTTTTAGTTTCTACAAGTTTATGAAGAGTGGATGATCACTCTCTATGACACCTACATGATCAATAGGGATCTAAATCATTGAAAGAAAACTTTATTCTATTATATCCACAAGATAGTAGAGCGCGAGTGAGAGTGATATGGGTTTCTTTCATTGGAGATACCTAAAAGTATGTAGGTTCAATGTCAAGAATGGGTCTATTTGGTAGATTTATGAAAACTATTATGAATATCTAGAATACCATAAAAGTATAATTATAGCAATTCCAATTGGAAACACTTGGGTATATATCATATGAAATTTTAGTAAGGTGTCTATTATAGGAGAGTTGATAATACATGGAAAGAGGTTTGTATGGGAATATATGTATTAAGAAACACATACCATGACCTCTATAGGATTTTTAAGATGTGATCCTAGATAATAATCCACCCATCCTTGTATAATGGGTTCTTTAGCAATGAAGGGAGATGATAACCAAAAAATTACCTATATTTTGATACTATATAGATGGATGTGGAAGGATAGAAATGCATCAATAAGGAGACCAATATGGAACCATTTAACACCTAAGGTACCTATTACATGGGAAAGGGGGGAGGTACATGATGATAGGTTGGAGGAACTAGGCTATTATTACAATACAGAGAGAAGGAGGATTCATATTATCCTCCTATAAATAAGAGGTCAATTTAGAAGATTAAGAGAAATCTAATAACAAAGGAAATAATTCTATAGAGGGAGTGAGTGGGATTGTTGAAAATATACAAGGAGAGAGGTGAAGGTCCCAACACCTACATAAAGTCCTACATGAAATACACTAATCTAGGTACTTCCTAGAAGGATCAAGATTCATGTGAGTAGCCTCTTTTTATTTTTGTATCTTCTACATATGTATATTTATTTCTTTATTATGTGATTAAAATTATGTATGATATAATTTATTAATAAGTGATTACAAGTATAATTATTAAAATATTTTATATTTATTTTGATATCCCCTAATGTAGGAGGAAATTTTTACTTGTTTTGATACATGTATATTATTTTTGTGATATGTATAGATTGATTCATTTTTAACATGTTACTTTTTTTTATTAGAGGGGTAAACATTTTTGATCCAGAGCTATGAACCAATGAGGTCACAATATGACTAAATTTGGACCTCACTAGACATAGATCCCCTTAAGCCATCCTATCACCCTAAATCATAAATCGATGTCTTAAGGGGTCCTAATATGACATTTCTTAATGGGATCAAAGAAGTCAAAATTTGGTGAAGTTGCCCAAGACAACCAAATTTAACAATAATAAGATCGTGTAAGATTATAATATGAATGAGATTTTATGATCTAGGTTGGTCAGTTGAAACAAGAGCTATCTCAATGAACTGTTCCAAAAGAAATTTTTCTTCACTAACTTGCAAGTTAATTATATTCCAAGGGACACCAAAAATTCATCCTAAGTTCTGTAAACCCTAAACCATGAACTCTAAAATCTAAACCCTAAACACTAAAGCATTCATTTTTTCCTAGGACCTTAAAATGAAATTTGGTTGCCTTAGGCAACTCCACCAAATTTCATTCCCTTAAGCCATGTAATTTTGTCATAGGATATTACTACATAGATCCCCCTAAGCTATCCTATTACCCTAAACCCTAAACCCTAAACTCTAAACTCTAAACCCTAAACCCTAAAGCCATAATTTTTTCTTAGGCTCTTAATGAAATTTGGTTGCCTTGGGAAACTTCACCAAATTTTATTCACTTGATCCATGTCATTTTGTCCTAGGACCTCACTAGACATAGATCCCCTTAAGCCATCCTATCACCCTAAACCGTAAATCGATTTCTTAAGGGGTCTTATTATGGCATTTCTTAAGGGGATCAAATAAGTTCTCAAAATTTGATGAAGTTGCCCAAGGCAACCAAATTTAACGATAATAAGATTGTGCAAGATTATAATATGAATGAGATAAATCATGATCTAGGTTGATTAATTTATGGTTTAGGGTGATAGAATGGCTTAAGGGGATCTATTTCTAGTAAGTTCCTAGGACAAAATGACATGGCTCAAGTGAATAAAATTTGGTGAAGTTGCCTCAGACCTTAATGAAATTTGGTTGCCTTGGGCATCTTCACCAAATTTTATTTACTTAAAAGCCATGCTATTTTGTACTAGGACCTTACTACATAGATCCCCTTAAGGCATCTTATTACCCTAAAACTTAAATCCTAAACTCTAAACCGTAAACCCTATAACATTCATAAATTGTCCTATATTAATAGTTAATTGTATTTTCATTCAAGTAACATGCCTTAGACATAAATGAGGCTTGAATATTTTATCATTTGTATTCAATTAGGCCATTTATATTGAATGGTTTTAGGCTATTTCCTAAACATGTATCTTACATTCTGAAATTACAAATCTAATGCAGGTTCACTCATATCTTAGAGATCACATGGATCAAATCAATAATATTCACAATCCACCTCCATGCCATCCATCTCCACCATCTCCACCCACTTCACCTCCACCACCTGAAATCAATGGTGCTCGTTTGCAAGCATGAATCAATTCCAATGTTAGAAGCATGCAAGATCAAATAAACATTATTCAAAATGAAGAATGTGTCGCACCACCTGTGAGGATGATTGCATCTAGGATGCAAACCATTGTTGATGCTATCAGGGTTATGGATGGGGTCTTAGATGAGCATCGACAATGGATAGAGGAGAGGAGAACTGATTCTGAAAAGGAAAACACAAAGAAATGAAGAGATGCAATAGAGAGCCACAATAGTTTCTAAATTAAGACAATGATCTTAAATAGTTATGAATTTATGAATTTGGTGAATGATGGATATTTTGTGATGAATTTATAAAATTGGTTGGATGGATATTTTTAGTGACATGAATTTATGATTTTGGTTCTAGATGGATATTTTTAGTGATGTAAATTTATGATTTTGGTTCTAGATGGATATTTTTAGTGACATGAATTTATGAATTTGGTAGAATTTATGAACTTATAATGATGAATTTATAATAGAATATATTTTATGACTATCTACTAGATCATGATTTATCATGTTGGAAAATTGTAATATATATATATATATATATATATATGCATTAGACATAAAATGAGCTTTTTGTGAATGTTTCAAGTTTATTGTTTAGTATGTACACATGTATTAAAATTGCATATAGTTCTTAAATTTTGAAATTTGTATGTATGTAGATAATTTAGTTTAATGATGTATGCATGCAAATTATGCATCATATTTTTTATTTTAAATGTATGTACATGTACACTTTTGAATTTTGTATGCACATGCTCAAGTTCAATCAATGTATATGTGTGTTTCAATTTTATATGATCTTAATATATGTATGCACATCCTATTTAAACAAATTTGCATGTGCGTTTCAAAATTTAACTATTTCTTGTCATTTTTTAAGTTTGTATGTTAAATTTGTATAATTTAATGCAGGTGTACACTTATATCTCATATCATGGATGATTTTAACATTGATGACATCATCAATCCACCACCTTAGCCACCTCCCCCTCCCCCTCCCCCTCCACCTAATATGCCACCTCCAACACCTATCACATCTGATGAGGCTCGCTTGCGAGTACACATAAACGATCAGGTTGCATCCATACAAAATCAAATCAATGATATGCAGAGTCAAGCATTGATTCCAACACATGTGAGACATTTTGCATCTGTGATGCAAAATGTTATGGATTCCATCAGGATCATTGATTCTGATCTAGATAGGCATCGACGAGACAAAGAACAAATGAGACAATTTTATGCTATCGGTCTCTCTTACAAACAAATTTTAGACCTTAAAATAACAAAATCCCACCTAGCCCCCTACTTTCTCGACCCCATTACTCGACAACCCATTTCTCCCAACAAATCTAGAATATCCATGAGGTGGTGCATACATCCATAGATGAGTGCACATTTTTGGGATCAATGGTATATGGTTTTTGATAGTCCCCCACATGCTAATTGGGAATGCCCATTGTATTTTTTGAGAAAATTGTATGTAGAGTTTGT
Organism: Sequoia sempervirens; assembly: GCA_007258455.2. NCBI lineage: Eukaryota > Viridiplantae > Streptophyta > Pinopsida > Cupressales > Cupressaceae > Sequoia > Sequoia sempervirens. The sequence goes on along the minus strand of VDFB02000015.1, from coordinate 449,586,075 downwards.
TATGGGGAAAAATCCCAATTATTTTGATTTTAAATCATTTCAGGGTGTTGGTGGTGGCATGCCACAATAGAAGTTAGGGGAAAGGGTTGATCCCCAACACCCTGTGCATGAGCAACCCCTTGTTGTTGCTCTTGGTCCTCCCATTCCTGCACCTGTGCATCATCAAGCTCTGGTCTCAACATTAGGTTCCCTTAGTATACTTGTAGGAGACCTTGATTAGCATGCTTCTATGATAGTGGGTGGGGAGCATAGAGACGATGATGATGGAGGAGTTTTTTATGGAGCTGGTCTGAGTACCACTCCAGGAATGTCGAGGCCCGTCCCCCATATATGTACTAGTTGTCATCAAGTATGCTATGGACCTGATCAAGCCACACCTAGTTCAGGTGGATGTGGAGATTCTGGTGGTTCATCTGGTCACATCAGTTCATTTGTAGAGTTTTTTACAACAGACCATCACCCTGAGGACATTGTGACACAGGTATAAATATGCATCTACATGTTCATTTTATAAGAATTTTGATGAATGTTATATATCAAAGAAAATTTTGCAATACATTTTAACAATCAAACTATTTGGTGTATAGATGACACTAACGATGGGGCAATCATTCGTTCCACGAGTACATACATCGAAACTAGTCCTACTCGGAAACCCTTATGGGGTATTTTGATTTCAATTTTTAAAATTATATATGAAATGATTTTTAACTTGAGTTTTAAATTTATAATTGAATCACATATATGTTTAGAATATTTATGTTGGTTTAGGCGAGTCAATCGACTTCCACGTCAATTCCACCTAAGGGATTGTCAAGCACTCCTCCACTATCGGGCATCGTAGATCAGGGGCAGGTACATTTATATTGTAAATTGTTTAAATTTTACATTAGTATAGTTACAATTATGAATTTTGAATTCACTATATATGAAATACATGCATGTACACTTGTAAATATTATAAGTGTTAAATGTCTATGTATGTATTTTTAGGTTGATATCACAATGAGAATGGGCATCGAGCAAACATTATATTTTGCGGCTACTCGTGAGGCCTCTGATTTTCAGGTTGTTTAAAAAAATTTCTACACAAAATGTGCAAACTTGAATATATATATATTTTCACCTAATTCAAGTATACATGCTTTAATTTTGATCTTGTAGGACTTTGTTAATGCGACTTTCAGCCCTAACCCAAACATAGTTACACCTCCAGGAGGACATGCAAAGCAGGCTCTAGATCAAATGGTAATTTAAATTTTTTATTATATTTAAAGTCAATTATAAATTATATATTTTGAATATAACTTAAATTTTAAATTTTAAATTGAATATATATATATATATATATATATATATATATAATATGAGCTAATACATGTTTTAAATTATTTTTCTTTTATAGCATGAGACACATCTTGTAGTTGAGCATGTACATACAGGTCCTGGAGAAGAGGGTGCACAACCTTAGAATATGGTACAATTAAAATATGATAAATTATAAATTAAATTGAATCAAATCATTTTTAATTGTAGACTTGTACATCTAATTTCAACTTTCTTTGTCTTGTTTATGTAGATTGATTCAAAGAATTTAGAGGTTGCTTCAGGTGCACCAAATAATCCAGACTTAGATATGATGGTAATTTAATTTTATGATGAATTATAAATTAAATTGTCATTAAATCATTTTTCATTGTCTTACATTTGATTTCATCTTTCTCTTGTATAGAGTGTTTCAGGTCATCTGCATAGTCCGCATGGCGTGAAGAGGTCTCTTGATTAAAGATACAATACATAACCTAGAAACATGATTTTATGGGTTATATTTGTTTATTTCATGAACTATATTTTTGGTTTCTCATGTACTTAGTTGGACTTTAGTTCATGGGTTGTACTCCAATGGAATTTATTTCATGCGCTTAATATATTGGTTTCATGCACTTAATATGTTACATAAATTATGGACTTTATTATTGTTTGAAATTTTAATTTACACATGTACATTTATGCATTTTATGTTCATAGTCAAGACATTAATGTGAAATTAAATATAAATATGAAATTAAAGTTGAAATTAATAGGACATTTTAATATTTATACTTTACAAATTTAGTGATCTCATACATGATATACATGATATGTACTTTCAATAATTAGCGATATTTAGTCAATGAACTTATTCAATTCACTTCAATCAATAATTAGTCAGTAAATCATAATTTACAAACAAAAGCAATCCGTTTATATACCAGAAAGGATAAAATTTTAAGAAATAAACAATACCATAGAAGATTAGAGAATAAAAGCATTAATAAATTCTATAAATAATAGCATCCAACACTAATTTATAAGCTGTCAAAACAAATAATGACATCCAGTACTAGTTTATAAGTTGTCAAAATAAATAATGGCAACCAAAACTAATTTATAAGCTGTCAAAACAAATAATGGCATCCAATACTAATTTATAAGTTGTCAAAACAAATAATGGCATCGAATACTAATCTATAAGCTGTCAAAACAAATAATAGCATCCAACACTAATTATAGGTTGTCTTAAGGGGTCATAATACGTCTTAAGGGGATGTCTTAAGGGTCATAATACAACATCTTAAGGGGATGTCTTAAGGGGTCATAATATGACGTCTTAAGGGGATGTCTTAAGGGGTCCTAATACGACGTCTTAGGGGGATGTCTTAAGGGGTCATAATACATCTTAAGGGGATGCATTAAGGGGCCTTAAGGGGATGTATTAAGGGGTCATAATACAATGTCTTAAGGGGATGTCTTAAGGAGTTTAGGGTTTAGGGTTCAGGGGATGTCTTAAGGGGTCTTAAGGGGATGTCTTAAGGGTTCATAATACAATGTCTTAAGGGGATTTCTTAAGGGGTCATAATACAACGTCTTAAGGATATAATTGATTTAACAATAATGTATGCATGATATTTAGTGATTTTACAATCAAATATAAAGTTTCAAAGTAGGAAAACATGCACATTTAACAAACAAAATATATAGAATATCGATTTTGATACATAGAAGTACATAGAGCACATAATTGTGTATGTACATGTATTTGTAATTTGTACAAAATGTTTAATTTTGTAAGTATGTATGTACATATATGACATCTCAAAACAATATTTACAAAATTTGGATATGCCATCTCAAGAACATCTCAAACTCGTGCCCAAAATGTAGTAGGTCTTCACACAACTTGATATCAAAAAGGTATAAGCAATATCAATGAAATCATCAAAACATACATATTTTAATTTATATAAAACTATCTATATGTACACAACTCAAGTACCTACATTTAAAAGTATTCCACACATGTGTGTAGGTTGAATCCATACATCCTCTCCTTATTGTTTCAAAGTATGAGATCAATGCAATGATGGCTTAAGGATACAAAAAGGATAATAAATCAATTTTAACTATTAATGTACAAGCAATATCAATATGTAATCGAAACATGTATTTAAATATAATTTAACTAATAATTACTTGTTTTTACCAAGTATTCCATGTTGTCTAGGTTGAATCTACATGGACTAGATCCTTTTTTTGATTATGGCTTAAGGATCTATAAAAGGAAAATTTAAATCAATTTCAACTAATAACACACTTGACCAATATCGAAACATGTATTTAATTTATTTAAAAGGACAATATAAAACTAAAACTATATTTACCTATATTTACTTATTCCATTGTACCATCTGCATCCTCTCTTTTTTGCAATGCGTCTATGATTGTCTCATGCTCTTCCATAGAAATTGTCCATAGAACTTTATTTGTAGGTCTTCCACGATACCGATCTAGTTTTATATTTGTTGCCACCACCAAATGTGAATAATGTATAATCTTCTTATGCGTTTCATAATCTTCAAATGTAGGTAGACCATTCTTCCTTGCCAGGTATTTTCGTAGCCAAGTGCCAACAATGACCACCGATCCTATTGGAAAATATGAAAACCATCATAAAATAAGTTCTCAAAATTTTCTTAAGGGGATCAAAGACTTGTTCTAAAAAATTTCTTAAGGGGATCAAAAACTTGTTATCAAAATTTTCTTAAGGGGATCACCATACCTATTGGATAATGATAGCCATCATCATCTTCTCGAGGTGCTATTAACTTATGTTTAGTCTCCACACAATGAGCCAACTAATATTCTGTTTTCTCTTCATTCCCCTCAGGTGCAACAACCCCATACACATGTCCTGCAAACAAAAAATGATTTAATAACTTGTGCATATCCATATAAATAATTTAGTATTACAAAATAACTTAATAAAGTGAAATAAAATGAAATAAATTGAATTAAATTACCTTCTTGTACAAGGTCTGAAACATAGTCATAGTCTTCAGATGCAAACACTTGATCATTTTCTTCAATAGTTCTTTCATATTCATCATGTGCTTGTGCAGGTGTCAATGATCTTTGCTCCCACTGTTCAACCCATTCTATATTTTCACATGCTTCCCAATCTCCTAAGATACAAAACTGACAAAAACATGCAAGCTCCCTTGTCCAGATAGTCCATGTGCTTGCTGTCAAACTCCTAAATGAATGCCATTTAGTAGATCCACTGATTGTTTCATAGTCAACTCTAGGTACAATGTTCTCTTCTTCAACCAACCAAAAGAATCGATCAACTGTAGAGTACTCACTCAAACCAGGTGTAGATAATCTTGTATTACACCAATCCACAATCCCACGTGCATCTTTAAATTTTACTGCATCCTTGAATTTTAATTGTTCTCTAGCAAGAATTCTTTTGACACACACACCAACTCCCTCATGTTCTCCTTTACCATGCCCAACTTAAAAAAAATCCATATATGCTGGACATTAAGTTCCTTGTGAACCCTACTTAACCAATAGAACATTCGAGCATTCTTGAACTGCCCCATACAATTATCTGACCATATGAGGTGTTCTTTCATCTGGATTCCCCTTTCTCTTAAATTTCTATAAAATATATTGAAATAGTATTGAACAAACTCTGAGGAGTTTAATCGATTGTCACTCAAATAAAAATGATACTCCCTCAAAAATTTTCTATCATCCTTAGTGCTATCATCTGCATGTCTATAAACAATATGGACAAACATAGCTACTTGCACTAAATTATAGTACTATGATTGAATTTCCTCTTGCAGAGCTAAAGTATAATTTTTTGCAAAATCAACCACTGAAAGTATAGTACCAATTGGAAATGTGTTTCTACATGCACGAAATTGGCCATCAAGCCATCGAGCATGTTGAGAGTGCATGACATATTTTGGTACAATATTATTCTTAAATTCACTCATGAATGCATGCACACTAACTTTTTTTGTAACTAAATCACAACACTTTCCTATTTTTCCGTCTTTTAATGAATAGTGAACATTCTTAAATCTTTTAACATCTACTAATTTTTTTCCAAAATTGTTATCAACACTTTCATGCATACAAATTATTAAGAATGAAAGATTTCCATAGTCAATGCATTGTCCAGAAATACAAGAACTTAAATAAAACAATTTACCATTAGATCTTTTACAAAACAAACCTGAAATAAACTCCCTTATTGCTTCAAGTGGCATATTAATACCACATTCCTGTATAGTCATGTTAGTATGCAAGGTACAACGTATATATCGAAAAACATCATAAAAATAACAAAATTGAACATGCATTTTACAACAACAAGATATTTGTTGCTTATTAATTTTTACATACCATGGTTTAAATTTTTCAAAAGACCTTTGACTTATTTTAATATTACTAGGTAACACTAAATCACCACAAAATTTTCTATAAAATTAAGTTTGTGTTGTATATAATAGGTGTTTTGTGTGAGGATCACGAACTTTGGACCCCACCCTTAATTTTAAAATATCTTTAGCATTAGATGAAACCCTAGTATTATCATGCCAATATTTTTCGATCAAAGATTTAATTTCAAGATTCAATTTCATATCAGACCTCGGGAGTCGACCACTGAAACTCCAACATTGGTTGATAGGACCATTTTCTATACTTTCTCTTCTTTTTTCCGCTCTTAGCAATATTTTAGGATGTATTTTTAAAACTTCACTAATATTACTTACCATTCTTTTATTCAAAGTTGCTTTATTAACAATAACAGTTGTTATAGCTCTTCTTGCTGCATTTTTATCTTTAGATCGACTATTTTTCCCAATAGATTGAATGGCACTAGCAAAAGTAGACATAACATGTTTTAATGATTGATATTTTCTTTTTGGTTTAACAAAAAATCCTAACCTTTTCATTAATTTCCTAATTTTTTGCATTCTCATCAATTGCATCATTAGCTGACATTGAATTGCAATTTTTTTACGATAAAATAATTTGTTGTATATTTTATTCGCATGTGTTCTTATTTGCCTCCAAGAAATTTGACCAGGAAGATTATCGAAAACACCACTTTCAATTTAAAAAAAAGTATTTTCATTACATTCAACATCACATTCTAGATTTTCATCTTCATCTTCATCCTCATTTTCATTTTCATTTTCAACTTCAAAATGATTTACATTTTCATCAACAAAATGGTTTTCATTTTCATCAACAAAATGGTTTTCATTTTCATTTACATCAACAAAACGGTTTTTGTTTTCATTTTCAACAAAAGGATCATTCTCATTTTCATTTTCAACAAATTCTATAAAAAATTAATCTCTTTGAATATTATCAATGTCAACATTGTTAAGTCCAACATCTTTTAAAACTTCTACATACAAATTTACCATTTCACTAACATGTGGATTTGAAAACGTACCTGGATTTGTGCATATTGAAACATTCTCCATAGCATTGAAAGAGGGATTTGAAGACATAGTAGGACTTGCTTGTATAATCATATTCTTCTCCAAATTGACTTCTTGCAAATTAGCTTCATTTACAACCATGGTCTCCTCAATGTTTTCATCTTCAATAGTTGTGGAATTGGATGCTCCCCCATCATTCATTGATTTAATTCTCAATCTTCTTTCTCTTTTTCTTTGTCTCTCCTCTTTTTTTGCTTCAATTTCTTTAAGAGTCAATGTCTTCCTCCTCTTATTACGAGCTTTATCTCCCATGATTATAAAATTCTCAAGCACAAATGAATGTCAATAGTGAAATTTTTCCAAAAATTCAATCCAAATTGGAATTTGAAGACTTATAAGGAAAAAATTCTTCCTCTTGTGTTCCTCAAAACAAGTAGAAAACTAGCACAATTCCACTTTAAAAACTGTTTTCTTCATGCCTCCTTTGAAAAAATCAATACATATTGCAAGTTGAAGACCTTTTGTTCCTCCAAACAACTACAAAACTAACAAAATTGCACTTCAAAAATGGTTTACACGATGCCTCCTTTGAAAAAATTAATCAAAAATGCAAGTTCACCATTTGTAAAAATAATAGTTGATGAAAAATAGCCCAATTTTACTGCTCTTGGCCGTACATGTGAAGTTGCAGACTTCACAGTAATTTTTGACAGTAAATTTAAATAAAACGGTTAAAAAAAAAAGGATCCCGTTTATTAACAAATGGGATCTCGTTTTATAATCAGGATCCTGTTCCTAATATTCAATGTGGGGATGGTTGACAAAGGAACAAGATCCCGTTTATAAAGCGGGATCCCGTTTAGCTGTCAACGGTCATGCGATTTAATATTAGGAAACACGAGATCCTGTTTCCAAAAAAATGAATTTGAATTTGCTTTGTGGTCGGGTTTCTACCTTGTATTTTGGTTTGGGAAAAGCATTGGGAATCCAAACCTAGGCCTTCAACTTGGTTTGACTTGCAAGTTGAAGGTCCTAACAATGTCAAAGAAAAATACCAAGTTTGAACATATGGCTGATGACTTTTTTTGCAGAATTTTTTGACAAAATTAAAACCCATTTTAGATGAGACAATGCAGATTCCTAATATGTAATTTTTTTTTACAATTGGATTATTTTTTCTCTTTTTCAATTAATTTCTAATGAAATTGGTCCATAAACTTTAAATATCAAGGTTTTTTAATATTTTAATAACTTTTGATCAACATAACATTTTGACGAACGGATTGCACGAGAACAAACTTTAGACAATTCTTTTCAATTTTAAAAAAATCAAAAAATGATAAGTTTAGGTCATCTTATGCGTGTCGCACACGACGATTTTTCAAAATGACAAATATGCCTAATAAAAATTTAACAAAAAAAATTCAATAAAAAATTACAAAAAGATATCGAGAACAAGTTTCAGTGAGTCACAAATCTTTTCCCAAAAGGATTTAGAAAAATACGAGAATTTAGGTTGAAATATGAATGTTGTACACGTGCATGGTATGGTATAAAAAAAGTGACTTTTAAATAGTGGTTTTTAGAAACGCCTATTGAAACTCAATTTGTACAATCTGGGTATTGAAATAAATTACATATTTGAAAACTAGATTCCGAGTACTACATTTTATGATTAGTGAATTTTTTGAAGATTCCATCTCTAAGTGCTTCAAATTTTAAGGTCAAATGTGTCAAATTCTGAAAATCAGGAAAAACACTTCCACTTTTTTGCCAAAAAGTGGACTCAACTTCTTGCCAGCACCCATAAGGAGCAGAAGGACAAAGAAGAAGCTGAGAGACTTGCACAAGAAGCTGGACAAAGAGAAAAACTAAATGTGCAAGAAGTTTATTCTCAACCTAGGACTACCATATTGCAACCTCTTTCTTCTGCCACTACTGCCTCTTCAACACAAGTGGTCACCACTCCTGTTGCTCCAACATGGTTAAAGCTTGATCTTGAGAGAAAGCAGATAGTTCAACCTCGGCCTTTGAATTGGGATGAGATGATGAAGGAAATAGAGAAGGAAAGACCTAAGAAAAAGGCCGGAGTTCTTCATTCCACTAAGCTCATGAATGCAGGAGAGATTGTTGTTGAATGTGCAATTCTGATGATGGATAAAGATAGACAAGACATGCAAATAACTGATTACCAATTGGGCACTGCCAATTTGGGGAAACCTACAAGGAACCAACAAATGAATCTCATTGATATTGTAGCATCTTCCACCAAATCTAGAATGATCAAAGATAAGTAGAGGAAGGATGAACTTAAAGTCCAATGGGATTAGTTGCACAAATTCTTGAAGGATGTCTCCACTCCGGTTTCTCAACAAGCTGCTGCTCTAGAGACCCCAATCCTACTCAGTAAGAAAGAAGTTGATGACTTAGTGAAAATGAGGAGTAAGGTGGGGATGCTTGATAGGTGGATTGATAGGATTTTCAAGAGGTTGGTGAAGTGCTGGCTGACAGTTTTAAAGTTCATGAAGGTGCACTTGAGTTGGTTGAAGAGATGAATCAACATGCTGAGGTCCTGGAGAAACAAGATGAGGAGTATAGAGAACATGTTAAGAAATTAAAATACATTAGCAAGGTGCCTAAGTCAACTCTTTTGGAGCAATCAATCCTTGAGGAAGATAATGTAGATTTTATTGAGAAGACAAAGCATAATCCGGTTTAGATCCAAATTCATCTATGAGCATAAAAATGAAGTTCAGGAGACCTGTAAAGACTTGAATGAACAAATTAATGAATTGGAGGCGGTGATTGCTATTTTTCTCAATGTGGACATCCCAGTCAAAGAAGGTCTTCCTCTAGATAAGTTGAAGGAGAAATGGAGCAGCAGATTTGAGGAAGTGATGAAAAAAGAAGATGATGGAGAAGACTTGTTATTAGATAGACTCATGGACATCAAGGATGAGGTAAAATCTACTAGGAGGGAATTAATCAAATTGAAAGATATGCAAGAATTCACCTCAGCAGAGTTGAAGAGAATTAAATTTGAGGATAATTGGGTAGATGGACCTGATCTAGACATTCTTCAACAAGTATTCTCCAGTTATGATGAGTATTTCCTTGACCAAGGAATGCAGGAATGAGTTGGCAACATAATTTTCTCTTCTTAATAGACAACTTCCTCCCATCTCCTATTTTGCAGGGTTTTGACATGAGTTGAACTTAAGCTCTCATCCATCAGTTCTACCTTCCTCCTTGGGCATCAAATTTTGCAAAACAGGGCAATCGACCCTTGAACTGAAGATCAACCAATCTAGTTTCTTCATGTAGTTTCAGTTCCTTGATTAGTGGATCTTAATTTTTGATTGAGAGAAATTTATGCATGGTGTGCCTATATGTAATTTTGGGCTCCATTTTGTAAAGGTTGGCCGATTGAAGAAGGATTAGCCACTTGATATGGTAGCAGATAAGGATTATAGTCTTAGGATTTCATAAGTTTTAGCAAGATACTTTGAAAGTTCTGTTATACTTGGATACTTTTTTATAGTTTTTATACAATTTCATGTTATTGTTAAGTTTGAACCTCAATGATAATGTTAATGAATCATAATCATCCGTATGCCAATGATTTGTTGTGCCTAAATGTTTTCAATTTGATGCAAATCAATAGGGGAAACCGGATTTAAGATTATTTCATTGAATTATCTGTGAATAGAATTACTTTTATGTCTATTGATACAATTTTAGCAATGAGTGAGTGATCTGTTTCAATCTTGAAGTGAAGTTTTAGTGAATGGTTGTGATTGTTTAATTAACACTATGAATGTATGCAATGGTGTAGGTTATGCCATGGATTGCATCATGTTATGGTTTTGGTTAATTGAAGAAACTCTCATTGTTAAGGTACATGTCTAGATGTGAAGAAGTTTTATTCATGTTTTGCTGTTCTGAAGCCCTGATCTATCTTTTTCTATTTATTTATACCCCCCAAATGTAGGTTAATTGATATGATGCAATTTGTATCCCTTTATACTAGTAGGCCCCGTGAATATTACAGTTGCATTGGGCATTGAGTAACATCAACACAATTGAGAACCAACTACCAGGACCTTGGAAGATAGCACTAGTAGAATTTGGCAAATAAATGACTACGTGACTAACACTAGTAGTATTTGGAAAATAAATGACTAATTTGGTAATTTATAAGTGACTAATTTGGTCATCAGGTAAAATAACAAATAAATTACTAAATAAATGACTAATATCAGAAAAACAAAAATGACTAAATAAATGACTAATATCAGACAAATAAAAATACTAAATAAATGACTAATATCAGACAAATAAAAATGACTAAATAAACAACTAAATAAATGTGCTCATTATTAAAATCTTGGCCATAATTTTCATTTTAGTGTGAGAATTATGTTAAGGTTAGGGGTGGAATTATGGGGGTTAGGGTTTGGATTATAATTATAATAGGTTTCAGGTTAGGAATAAGGCTTTGGTTAGTGTTAAGGGTAGGGTTGGAATTACTATTAAGCCCTAATCCAAATTAGACCTTAGTTATATCCTAACCCTAACCCTACTTAAAATCTAACCCTAACCCTAACAAAACCCTAATCCTAATTGAAGAAACCCTAAATCTAACACTAATTGTAACCTTAAGTGAACACTAACCCTAATTGAATTGTAACCTTAACCCTAATTTAATCATAAACCTAATTCAACCCTAACCCTAACCCTACCCTAACCCAAATTGTACCCTAACCCTAATAGTAAACTTAATTGAACTATATACCTAACCCTGATTAAACCCTAAGTATAATCCTATTTGAACCCTAACCATAACTAAACCCAAACCATAGCCCAAACCATAATTGACCCTTAACCCTAATGCTAACTTTGAGATTTATTTTAGAATCCTAAACCTAATTAACTTTAACCCTAATGCTAACCCCAAGATTTATCCTAGAACCCTAATTAAACCCTACCCTAATTGAATTTTAATCTTAAGATTAAACGTAACCCTAATCATAAACCTAATTGAACTTTAACCCTAAGCTTTATCCTAATTCTAACCCTAATTGAATGCTAATGTATGCTAACCCTAATTAAATCCTAACCCAAATTGCACTCTAACCCTAATTAAACCTTGATTGAATGCTAACCCTAATTGAACCCTAAATCTAATCCTATCTCTAACCCCAATTGAACTCAAATTCTAATTGTGACTTTAATTCATGTCTAATCCTATTTGAACCCTAACCCTAATTGAATCCTAAAATTTATCAATATAATAAAATCTAATTGAACATTAACCCTTGTCTAACCCTAATCATAAGAATAATTGAATCCTAGTCATAACCATAATTCAATCTTAATTAAACCCTAATCATAACGTAAACCTAATATTAATTAACCCCTAATTGCACCCCAATCGTAATAATCTTGATCATAACCTTATATGAAACCCATGAATTGTCTCAAGCTTAATCGTAGAACAATAACCCAAAACCTAATTAACCTTAATTGTAACCTTAAGTGAATAGTAACCCTAATTGAATTGTAACCTTAACCCTAATTTAATCATAAACCTAATTCAACCCTAACCCTAACCCTACCCCTAACCCAAATTGTACCTTAACCCTAACCCTAATAGTAACCCTAATTGAAATATATACCTAACCCTAATTAAACCCTAACTAAAGTCCTAATTGACCCCTAACCCTAATTGTATCATAACCCTAATTAAGTTGAAACCATAGTTGGATATATCATAACCCTAATTGAGTTGTAACTTTGATTGTACTCCTATTTAAACCCCAACTATAACCCTAACCCTAAGGTTTATAATAAAACCTAACTCTAATTGAACCCTTACCTGAACTGTAACCCTAATTGAACCTGTACTCAAACCATAATGGATACCTAACCCTAATTGAATGCTAATGTACATGATTAACCCTAATTAAATCCTAACCCACATTGCACCCTAACCCTAATTAAACCTTGATTGAATGCTAACCATAATTGAACCCTAAATCTAATCCTAGCTCTAGCCATAATTGAACTTTAATTCTAATTGTGACTTTAATTGATATCAAACACTATTTGAACCCTAACCTTGATTGAATCCTAACATTTATCATAATAAACTTTAATTGAACATTAACACTTTTCTAGCCCTAATCCTAAGCATAATTGAATCTTAATCGTAACTGTAATTGAATCTTAATTAAATTCTAATTGTAACGTAACCCTAATAGTAACCCTAATTGGACATTAATTAACTCCTAATTGCATCCCAATCCTAATTATATTGATCATAACCTTATTTGAACCCCAATTGTAACCCTAATCTCAAGCTTAATTGTAGAGCAATAACCCAAACCATAATTTGATTCCTAATTATCTCTTAACCATAACTAAACTCTAATCAAGACATAAAAGAGAGAGGGAGATAGAGATAAGATATAGAGAGAGAGAGACATAAAATGGAGAGGGAGATATAGATAAGATATAGAGAGGTGGATAGAGAAAAAATAAACTGAACTCCTATAATAAGTTTACTACTACAAATATATAATTTTGTCTAATGAAAAATTATATTTAAAATATATATTTATTGAGTGAATGCTAATTGATACCTTTGTTACATAAACAACATCATTTTCTAAATGACCTAACAATTGACCTCATGTACTACACATATGTCTAAAAAAATACACCAAAATTTTCTCTAATTGACCTTTCATACCTCTTCGGTGTACCTATTGCACACCAAGGTGCAATTGCTAGTAATAATTATATATATATATATTTAACATGTCAAAATGTGCTCATTATTAAATTGGCCATAATTTTCATTTTAATAAACATACTCTAAAACCTTCCTCGAGACCTTATTTTCAATGCCCGCCAAAATGGAGAAGTGAGTTGCATAGCCTACTAAAATGGAGAAGTATTTTGAAGGTAGCCTGCCAAAATGGAGAAGTGAAAGCGCCTGATTTTGGATTACAACCTCTGCCCATTTTTCCACATCAGACACAATTCATGCAAAATCTTGTGGTAAGTCACTTTTCATGGTTTTAGTTAATTTTACTTTTAGCCTGGTAATCCTGCAGATGGAGCATGTTCATCATGCTTTTCAAGTTTCTGTAATGAATATGGTCTTCATCTGCTTCTACTTGTCCATATGCTTCTTTTATCTACCCTTACATTTTTATTCAATCTTTATGACAGAAGACCCACAACACAGTAGTCCTTGTCACATTCAAAATCTCAATGAAGTTGTAAGCAATAGCATAATATACTTACATCGTAGCAATAGCTTAACTTTCAATACAAATTTGAATAAGTGGATATTGAATGCAAACCCTAATGAAATATACGACACTAGAAGCAAGAAGTAGGTAGCTTGCAATGTCCTAAAAAAAGAGTCAATATCTGTTTCTCCCCTTTAGCATTAGATAGAGCTTTCATCATTACAACAACACTGCATGTAGAAAACATAATCATTTAAAATCAATTCATTGCTGTTTACAAATATTGTGGTGCAGGATCATGCATCTAGATCATCACTATTTGGGATGAAATTGTATTTTGACATTTCATTTAAAAACAAGCAAATATTAAACATTGAGTACAAAATTTTGATGTAAAATAGAAAAAACTATTGGGATATCAAAATGGGAAAGAAAATATATTATATAGCATACATTTTGAATGTAGGAAAGGTACTCAAAAATTTAATAGGAGGGGAATGTCTCTCCTAATATTAATTGGACCATATTTGATCAACACTCTCTAGCCTTTGATGAATCAGATAATCAAAATGAGAGTCAATGGAAACTTCATGTAAGTAAGGAAGTATAACCATTCATAGAAAAACAAGATGAAGTAATCTCTGGTAGCTCTGAGGGCAGAAAATGATTATGGGCATGAGTTAGTTGAGGATAAGAAAATGCAAAATCATAAGCCATTCTCTGAAGAGAAAGGAATCAAACCAGGACTGGTTATTCTCGAGGACAATAATCAGGAATTGAGACAATTTATCTATGCTCCCAAAAATGGGTTCGAACTAAGAAATGTAGGTTTTAAACTTTTGTGCATATAGAAAAACTATTAAATTTTAACTATCATTTAGTGAAATCCAATTTCATGTTAATCAATTTTCTACAAGTAGGACATGTCCTATTCATATATATTGTAAAACTAAAGACAATATTTAATAAATAGCAACAATGTCCTTCACTTGGAATATCAAATATACATCATAAAATATTTTGAACACCCCAACTAGGGACTTATTGAACATAAATCGATGCCAATGGGAGCTCATGGTAACCGAAAAAAAACCAAATAATTACAGACAAATGTTGAAATGGTCGCTGGATAATGGACACTAGTATTTTATTTTCACAATCAGTTTTGTTGATTTGGTAGGCTATTTATTGTAGGTTAGATACACACTAAAATTTTTAGTTTCTTGTTGAACAACTTTCAAAATGTGACTACCCCTACAAGCCAACATCTAGAAACGAAACTCAAAAACAATAGATGTTGATGCAAGGTATACTCTGCTCTAACATCTATTTTTAGGTGCACCGTTTGTGATGTGTTCCAATTTTTATTGCTAGTTCAGTTAATTTCCCTTTATTTTGTGAGGATCTCTGTCCTCCTACTTCAAAAAGTTTGTAGCTCTAAATTAGAGCCCGTGGTGCAATTATGAGTATATGTGAGAACAAAGTATTCCTTGATCAGAGGTACCTTTTGTTTATGATTTAGTTTTTTCACTGCAACCTCTTGAAATTTAATAGAAGCTTTCTTCCCAACCAAAATAAAAAGTATGTATTGCTTCTCTTAGTTTCTGTATTGCACACTCTTTAAGAAATAAAAATTCATGCCCTTTCCATGCCCAATAAATTTTGATGTTACAAATTGTGACATGTTTTGAAAGATTCAAGACAAGAAAACAAATCACAATTAGGATGGAAATTTTCTTGTTTCAATGAGCATGCCTTAGGTGCATAACTATAACAGAGTGAAAAAAGATCGTAACTAGAATTTGTTTTTTATCTTAGAAATTTCAAAAATAAGCATTAAATGTTGAACCTTATAAGCAATTTTAAACAATTCTCCAAGTATTGTCAATGTAAGTTTTGTTGTGAGTGTTTTTCCTATATTGTTTTGCTTGTAGGTATGCTGAACAAGTGTTGTTTGTGTTATAGAGGCCTTCAAATCCCAAGAAGCAGAGGGTGGTTGTGCATGCTTCAAATCCCTACTCTAGGTTAGTAATAGAGGAAGGGTATTTTAATATTTTATGGGCTAGCCTATTTTAACAAGAATTAATGGGTGAAAGGTATCTTCAGGATCATTTACACTAGACATGCTTTCCTTTTAAAAATTACTTAGTTCCCAATAAGAGGCAAGCACCTATGCATTGAATTTTTGGCTTTTGACTTTTTTGCTCCCTTATTCTCATTCCAATGTTCACCTATACAAGCAATTTGTCATTTCAAATTTGAAAGAAACACTCTGTATTGAGGTGCATGCCTATAAATGGGTAAAGTGTTTGATGATTTAAAACACCTATCCTACTTGATTAGGCATGCACCTTATAATAACAATTTGGAACTTTGTCTTATAACAACTTTCTCTTCATATTAGCATGTTCCTATCAATGGAATATGTTGCTTGTTTGAAGTGAAAAAATGCCTTTGTTGATTTTGCACTTCGCAAGGAATTTTATGCTTTGAATTTCTCATATAAAGAGATATGCCCTTATAAATGGAAAGACACCCTTTTGAT
Source organism: Sequoia sempervirens (assembly GCA_007258455.2). Taxonomy (NCBI): domain Eukaryota; kingdom Viridiplantae; phylum Streptophyta; class Pinopsida; order Cupressales; family Cupressaceae; genus Sequoia; species Sequoia sempervirens. The sequence goes on along the minus strand of VDFB02000015.1, from coordinate 449,569,477 downwards.
GAACTAAAATATTTTTTATTTGTTTCACATACACACCTCTATACATGAAAAAAGTGATGCACTTTTCCTTAAGATAGGTGTGCACTCAAATATACAAATTTGTCTTCAAATTTAAAGTATAAACCTCCATGCTTAGGTGCATGCCTCACAATGTAGTTTTGATGTTTGAAATCTTGAACTAGTTTTCTCAATAAGGGGGCATACCATTTTATGCAAACCTTACTTCAATCTATTGAATCCTTTTTTGTCTTTTCACAAGTGTCCAATTGTGCACGGGAAAACATCTTTTCTAATTCACTAACCTCAATTTCCTAACACAAGTGCATGTCATTGTAAGCAATTACTATTGTGACACTTGAAAAAAAAAAGACTTGATGAGGTGCACACCAATAAACTAAAATTGTCCTTTGAAATAGTGAAGCTCCCTTCATTTAAATGATTGCATTCCTATCTAGCATTCTTGACTTCAAATTTGATGACAAAAAATATGATGCAATGATAGGGGTTCAAAAACTCACTAACTTTCACAACTTGACAAATATCAATATATTCTTTCTTGTCCTTGCAACTAGGACTCATTTTCCCTCCACAAAACTCTTGTTTCAAATTACCCAAACTGAGAATAAGGCAAAAATCCTCTTGTAGATTCCACAAATGACCTTAAACAACATCAATTGGCTGACTCAACACCAATTTCCAACCTTGACAACTCAAATAAGAGAACTTTCAAAAGTAAACTGTCCAAAAACAACCTACAATGACAAAAATAGACTGTAGCATCTCCTCATTTTTCATTTCTTGATAGAGAACTTCTGAAAGATGTGCAAGATGTTCTTCAATCTCAACAATCAATGTTGAGATAAAATGGAAGCATTGCTTTTTCAAATAAGGTGCTAAATCATTTATCCTTGAAGGAGATTTATGTGCATGAAGAAAAATTAGGAAATCTTCTAGAATATTCTTGGACCCCTCATCTATGGTATCTTTTATTTGACTAACCTTAGTTCCAAAATAAGTGTTAAGGTGACCAAACTAGTCTTCATCATTTGTCATCATAAATCTAAAACTCAACCCACATAAATTGACACTTTTTAGGTCCCCTCTCTTGACAAGCCAACCCTCACTAGTAGTTAATTTGTGCAATTGGGTTTCAACATCTTTGTAACTTTCTAGAGATGTAACTATGGCTTCAAGGCATTTACTAACCTTAACTCTCTCATACAGATCTACAAATCCATCAACTATTATTTGTTTCATCCTACTAACAAACATGCTTTCAAAAAGTTCATCCCACAGACTCTTTGAGTGCTTCAAAACAATCTCACACATGCATTGCCATGGAAACTCAACAGTTGAACCAAAAACCATTTTTAGCCACTCCAATCTCCCTTCAAATGCATCTAGACTGTCCAATGTTTCTCTAATCAATGTCTCATTTTTTGCAAGTTCCTTGCCACTTTTCACAAGATCAAGCAAATGCTTTCCCCCAAGCCTATCTGCAGAGAGAATATCATTTGCACATGTCTTAAGCGATGCTAAGAAAGACTCTGATATAAATTTGCTCAACAAAATCATCACGGTAGCTTGTATCTTCTCTCTATGAGATTCACACAACTGCACCTCATTGTTTGGGTTTGGAATCCCACCAAACAACTGTGATCCAGGTGGCATTGCCAACACAGTCTTATAAAAAAGAGGCAAATCATTTAGAACCTCCAAGAAGAGTTCCCCATCTTGAAAAATGGGGGTTAGATTTTATCGGGCCCATAGATCCTTCCTCTTAAGGGAAAGAATACATATTAGTTTGCACTTATTATCTGAAAAAATGGGCAAAAGTTCAAGCTTTTCAAGTTGCTAGAGAAGAGTAGGTCGCTGAATTTCTCTATAATAAATTTTTTCTTAGATTTGGAGCCCCCTAAACCATCATTACAGATCAGGGACCCCAATTCATGTCCAAAGTTCTCCTGGCATTTACAAACCATTTTCAAGTAAGTCATAAGAAGTCATCCCCATATCATCCTCAAGAAAACGGTCAAGTAGAGGTGACTAATAGGAGTTAGAAAACATATTGACCAAAATGGTTTCTTCAGGAAGAAGAGATTGGGCTAGGAAATTGCCTGAAGCCATTTGGGCATACAATACAACATGGAAATCCACAACTAGATTCAGCCCCTATGAGCTTGTTTTTGGGAAGAAACCTCTTCTCCCCATTGAGTTTGAACTTCAAACTCTACGAACAACTATGGAACTAGGTCTAGATTTGAAACGAGCTCAAATAGAATGAGTTTTACAGTTAAGTGAGTTGGATGAGCTTCATCTAGACGCCGTCCATCAAACTGAACTAGTCCAACATCAACGAAAAGTTTGGCATGAAAAACACATTAAGGAGAGAGAGTTCCATAGTGGTGATTGGGCTTTTCTATTTGATTCGAGATATAAAAATCATAAAGGGAAACTCAAGACTCATTGGTTGGGGCCATATGAAATTTCTAAAGTCTTTTCGAATGGCACAGTTCAACTGAAACCCATTGATGGTGATTTAAGAACCCTCTTGGTTAATGGTCATTGCCTACGTATCTACCATAAGCCTCTTAACAAGAAAGAATTTACAAAATTGGTAGAAATGCAGGGTGAGATCCAATGTATTGACTTTTCCAAGGCAGAGTCCTTTTGACCTAATAAAACATGTTAAAAAAAAAAGAAAAATAAATAAATTATCAGATGAAAATTGTAATAAAAAGACATGTATACTAATTTGTTTTCAAAGTATTTTTCATTAATTTTATTTTCGGACTTAACTACATGTGCTTTTATTTTGCAGGACTTCTTATGAAGGAATACAAAACTTTTGGAGCATCTTTCTACGATGCTCTGGAACTTGACAGACTAAATGCCTGATGCTCTGGAACTTGTTGCTCCAGACAGGCGATGCTCCAAAATTTGCACCTCAGCTCACTATGTTAGAATTTTTTTTTTGTAGAATAATATAAGCTCCTAAAGTTCGAGTTCATTTGTTTCCACCATCTTTCTTCTTTCTAGCTGCATCTTTCAACGATGCTCCAAAATCTTCATTCAGTTGCTGCTCTGGCTGCATCTTTCGACGATGCTCTAGAATCTTCATTCAGTTGCTGCTCTGGATGCATCTTTCGACGATGCTTTAGAATCTTCATTCGATTGCTGCTCTGACTACATCTTTCGATGATGCTCCAGAATCTTCATTCAATTGCTACTCCAGCTACATCTTTCGATGATGCTCCAAAATCTTCATTCTGTTGCTACTTCGGTTGCATCTTTTGATGATGCTCCAGAATCTTCATTTGGTTGTTGCTCCGGTTGCATCTTTCAATGATGCTCCAAAATCTTCATTTAGTTATTGCTTTGGTTGCATCTTTCGACGATGCTCCAAAAATTTTAGTTGGTCATCATTCTGGTTGCATCTTTTAATGATGCTCCAGAACTTACCCACCTTCTTTGTTTCGAATGCATGTCTTTCACTTGCTCCAGAACTTACCTACTAGTTTTGAGCATGTGCTTCCTTGCATGCTCCAGAAATTTTCCATTTTTTTATTCCCCCGCTTCTTTCCATACAGTTTCAATTTTCCTTGATGTTTTGATTAACATGCATCGGTACACATGCCTTCTTTTTCTTAAAAAGTTTTCACCATAATAATTAAAAGCCCCCATGATAGTCTGTTTGCATTAATGACTTCATCATTCTCAAGATTTCTCACTCATGTCATAATAAATAAGCCTTCATCTCATCCAATACCATTGTGTCATCCTGTCAAATCGGTAAAGGTATGAGATCTTCAAGCGATCATATAATGTAAGTAAGTACAAAATCTTGCTTTAAATAAGTAGTTATTTTTGAATAAGGTATGATTAATTGGCATGAGTATCCCTCCTTAATTTAGTAACTTGAGCCACTTGGCGATTAATTGCTAAGTACGACACCCTTTTTGTGGCCCTCCATGCAAATTGGTATTATTACACAATAAGCTATAGATAAAGAAAATAAATAATCATAGGTTGATTATATTTTCAAAAGTAACTGTGCACAAATTCCTTGCACTATTGAAATTTTTAGCAGGGTGGTAGAAAAAAGATAGAAAATGGGGGGTACAAAGAAGAAATCCGAGTCGACTTCTGTAGAGAAATTGCTAGGGTTAAGTAACATTTTTGGCTTGTTTGAGGAAGTGGGTTGGTTGGATTTCATCAGAAAATTTGAGGGGTACAATGAAAAGATGGTGAATGAATTTGCAGAAAATTACTCTAATGGTCAAGTGACACTTCGTGGAAAGTGATTTAAGGTGAGTCCAAAAATTATCTCTTCTCTTTCAGGGTTAGAAAATTTTGGCATTATAATATCAGAAACAACACAAATAACATATAAAAAATTATCAGAATTGTTTCTTAGACAAGGGGACCCTCAACCCATGATAGTTATCCATACTAGGGGAAAAAATAAGGGATTTCAACGAACTTCCATATTAGAACCTTGGGGCATTGCAGTTGCATGGATTATTAAATATTTTACTTGTGAAGGCCAACTTACTACTGTTGTAGGACCTACATTTCGCATGTTAATACATTTGCGGCATGGGAAAGAAAACCCTGCTCTTAGGGTTAATTTGCCTCACTTTTTGAATGATTCTGTTAATACTTCGATAGAAAGATACAAAACTGGTTCAAGGCCATTAAAACATCATGGGTTAATTCAATTAATTTTCAAATATCATTTTTGTAACAAGCCTGAAAGCAAATGGGAAATTTTTTTGGGGAAGTTTGAAAAGCCTATGCCAGGAAGGAAATTAGAACAAGGAGAATCTTCAAAACAAGTTGCCTCACCTTCTGGAGCAACTTCCCCTGAGGACCCTAAGGCTCTTGAAACCCAAATTCTCACCATTCCTGGTGAGGAAGTGCCAGAATTTAAAAATGAAGAATTTGAAACTCCAGCCCAATTAGAAGATGTCGAGATAATAAATCCAAATGTAGACAGTAATCCTTTTAAGAAGAGGAAAAGAAGAACAATTCTTACTTCTTAGAATGCCCCAACAATCTTAACTTATCAGAATACTCCTCCTTTAAGGAGAAGCAAAAGATTATCCTCTCAGTCTATAGAAACCCCAGTATAGAGTACAAGAAGTGGGTAAAAATCCAAAAAGCAGAAGAAACCTTTGGGAACAGATGAACAGATTCATCAATCCTCAGAACAAGAAACCACTATTGAAGAAATACATTCCCATTTGGTGTCAGAAGAAGAAGCCCTTGACAAGGAAAAATAGAAAACAAAAAAGGTACAATCTCCACCTTCTACGAAGGTTGAGGATAGTGTTTTAGGAAATTTATCTCTTGTTGTAAATAGGGTTGTTGAAATGGTTGAAAATGAAAACACCAATGCAAAATTAGAAAAGTTAAAATTAGAAATTGAAGAGCTAAGAAGTTAGTTGCACAAAATAAGGAACATTTGGAACTACAACAAGAAGAGATAATAGTACACACTACTGTAATAAGCAAAAGAGATTAGGAAATACAGGTTTTAAAACTACAGATACAGGAGAAAAATACATTCATTAGTGAATTGCAAATACAAATTCAGAATTGTAATCAGGAAAACAGGGTACATAGTGATGGTCTAAACAAAGAAATTCAAGATTTAAAAGAAAATTTTATGCTTATGTTTTCAGCTTTTGAGGAAGAAAAGAAGAGACAAAAAGAAGAATTGAATGCTTCCCTTAGTAGAATTGTGGAATTAGAGCAAGATTTACAGGAAGCACAAGTAAACCAAAGATGGAAACAAAAGAAGTTCAGACCGAACCAATGGTAACTGAATGGTTCCAAATTCATATTCCTCCAACTGTTATTAATCAAATGGATGGAACAGTGCTATTTCATGAGGAATGCACATATTGAAAATAACAGATTAAAAATGGAAATGGTGTTGTTAAAAGAAGCATTTCATAAAGCCTATAGGGAGAAACAAGATGCATGTCAGATAGCAGAATTTATTTTATCTTGTAGAAGACCATCAAGATTATATTCACTATTTTTAAATGAACAATATTTTAGGTGGAAATTATTAAGAATTTATAGTGATCAACCTTATGAACCTGATGACAAAGAATTTGTTAAAATATTTGTAGAATCAAATCCTGAAGAGAAAGGCATGCTTTGTGAATTCTTTACTCATGATATTTTATTAGAAAAACATACTGATTTATTTATTAATCTTTTTGTTGGAGAAGTGCAATTGAGATCTTTGCTATCTACCATGCAGAATGAAATGCATTGGCAAGAACACAACATAGAATATACCCAAGCATAGAAAAATGTGGGTCTTCAAATGAGATCCCCCAATAGTAGACCTGCAACTTTTAAGAAAACCTTTTTAGCTCTCCTATTGGATGAGAAAATGAAAGGGAGATGTGATGAAAGCCTTCAAATTTGTTATAATCATTTCATGGACCAAGGGTAGAAATTAATTGGTAAATCCTGGCATGCTTGTGAAGAGACGTATGCTCCATTACCGGTATATCTAAAGAAAAGAGAAGTGATCTCCCCCCTTAGCATCAAATGGTCCTTCAAAAGAGCAGATGCCTTAGCCAAAATCTTGGAAGATCTAAGAACAAAGTGGATAGGGATGAGGTATAGACCTCCCTTATTGCTATATCCAACCCCTGCTTTTCATGTTAATATAGATCAAGATGATAGAATTTTCAGTGAATGGAAAGGGGGAGTTGCTTACCATAGAGGCTTCCACCATGCACCTATAAACTTTGATGTAACAACAAGGGATCTGTATGATGTTAGTGCTAAATATGAAGAATGGAACAAAGGACAGGGTTATAATCAAGGGGTAGGAGGACTTGCCAAGAATTAGGAAGGGGAGGAAATGATGAGGTAAAAATAACCTCATCATAATAACATAATAAAAGCTTATTCCATATATTCAAAGTTCCTATCCTCTACCAATTAATTAAACTTTAGTAGAAATGATTGCTTGATTTTTGAAGAGAATTGTACAAACTTTATTTCTTTTGATTTATTGAAGTATTTTGCCAATACAAATTTAATGGGTTATTTTAAGTGTTTTGTAGGACAATAATCGGTCATCAAGTTATAGATTAGAAGCATTTAGCCAGCACATGGTCCGAAATGGATTGAAGGTCTGCGCTGGGAACATGCTCCAAAACTTTAGGATGATGGACCGAAGATATAGTTACTTTTAAAGTCTTAATTTCTATTATGTTTTTAAGTCAAAAACTTCATGGCTCGACTTGAGCCTCTTTAATACTGTTGTAGTGTGTTTTAAAGACATACAAGTTATTCGTAAATCTATTATTGAATTTTTCAATGGTTATCTACACCATTTGAAATATAGGATTTAGTTAGAGTTTTTCTATAAAAGATGTAATCTCCAGAAGCAAGATATACAGTGGCAATAGTAATGTTATGCTGTCAATATATTTTCTGAGCTTATGAATAAAGAGGTTATTCTATAGAAATTTTTGAGTTGTGAGTTATGGATGACAATTACGTTTAATGGAAGTGTTCTTGAATTAGTTGTGTATGTGAGCTGAGAACAAACGTAAAAACCTATGAGCTGGCCACTCGAGGGAAGATAACTTAAATAGACAAATACTTTCTTTTCTGTTACTTTTATTGCATAAATAGATGTTTTGTAGGGAATTATTGAGTTTATTATTGTGGTGACTAAGTTTTGAAGTATTTGTTGTCTTACACTTTCATAGTTTCGTATTGTTAATTGTTAGAAAAGATGTTTTATGGGTTGTTTATAAGCTTTTCGGCTTCTGTCGTTTATCAGTTCTTTAGTTTAGTTGTTTCTGTACTTATTAATTTAGTTGTCATGCTTTCAAAATTAATTTCTCTATGCTTTTTAGTTTAAATATTTCTTGCTTTCTTTAGGATAAATTGTTTTACAGTTTAATAGTTAGACGACCTTAGGTTAGAATTAATATTAGTTGCTATAAGAAGTTAGAAAATCTAGGGGAGATAATCCAAACTTCTTCTATTGCAAATTTCCTTGAACACTACCTGGTTGATATATTGAATTTTATCTTCTAAAGTAATGGGACTTAACGACATCCTATCATGTGCTCTACATAATTATGAAAAATAAATTGTTCCAAATCTCTTGATCTTTAACCATACAAATCAAAATGGTGTTCTTACATATTAAGTTTCCAAGTTTTATATTGTTAAAATATGTCTCTAAAACTATAATGCAGTCCTGCACTAGCTATAATGTATTAGTTGAAAGCTCAATGATAGAGTCTTTTAATCTTAGAGTTTATAAAAATATATTAGTTCATAGCACATTGCCAGAGTATTATAAAATTTACTTATATATTAGATAGATAGCTTTTAAGACAAACAATTTGAATAAGTGGGGAGCACTCAGAAACTAGAGTAATTTATCCATCATTGCGTAATTTATCCATCAATGACATCTCTTTGAGGCATTCCATCAAAGAGTTCACGTGCCTTGTGTACGTTTCCACATTTTGCATACATGTATAACAGAGCATTTCCAACCATAATATTTGACAAAAATCCCCCATCTATTATGCTCTGATGGATTTTCATACCCTGCTCCAAAGCTCCCATTTTGGCACAGGCAGGGAGGATGCTGGCATAGGTTGTGGAATTTGGCTTCACACCTGCTAATTACATTTGATTGAAATTTTCTAAAGCCTTTTTAGCAAATCCATTTTGTGCATATCCTGCAATCATTGTATTCCATGAGATGGCATCTCTTTCAGACATTCTATAATTTATCCATCATTGCGTAATTTATCCATCAATGACATCTCTTTGAGGCATTCCATCAAAGAGTTCACGTGCCTTGTGTATGTTTCCATAGTTTGCATACATCTCTAAAAGAGCATTTCGAACCATAATATTTGAAAAAAATCCCCCATCTATTATGCTCTGATTGATGTTCATACCCTACTCCAAAGCTCCCATTTTGGCACAGGCAAGGAGGATGCTAGCATAGGTTGTGGAATTTGGCTTCAAGCCTGCTAATTGCATTTTCTTGAAAGGTTCTAAAGCCTTTTCAGCAAATCCATTTTGTGCATATCTTGTAATCATCATATTCCATGAGATGGCATCTCTTACACCCTTCATTGCTCCCGACTGTTTGCAAATTGTGTGATCATCTCTTTGAGCACATCGCGTGATTTGGAGTCCGGATGCAATTTGCTTGATTTTCCATTAGGAGGACTCTTGCGTGTCACTGGGAGTCATGTCAAAGTCCCACCGATAGCCCGAGTAGTTCTAAAGCAATCATCGAGAGGACTCTTTCCTATCGCTGAGAGTCATGTCAAAGTCCCATCGATAGCCCGACAACACTCAAACTCATCAGTGAGAGAGCTGGACATCAGCAGGAAAAATATTGTGGTCCCTTCAATGGAATGAAAAACATTGCCACTTCTTCTTGCCCTCCCTTGCCCTTCCTGCTCGCTCTCGTGTTTGTCATTTTTGTCCTTTGGGATTGGTGTTTTTCCTTGGTGTTTTGATTTGTTGGTTTTGTCTTATATATATATACTTGTTTGTTGTTTGTTTTTTATTTTATTTGTGTTGATGTTTAGGCATATGTTTATGTATATAAATTTGTATACGTCTATTTACATTCTTTTGTGCTTATTATGTTTTTGATCATTTTTATTATTTTTTCACACTCACATACAAATATATATGCATGCATGTATGTATGTAGGTTTGTATGTTTGAGTGTTGGTTGGTTTGTATGTTTTTATATTTGTTGTGAATTTTTTATTTTTTGTTTTGGTTTATGTGTAGGTTTATGTCACATACCATTTTTCTTTTGTATTTTTTTTTTATTATTTGTTTTGGTTAATTTCTTTGTTGATTTTTATTTCCATTTTTAATTTGGTTATATTTTTGTGGTTTTTTATTTCTTCATTCTTTTATTTTTTACTTAGATTTTCTTTTATTTGTTTTTTGTTTGTAGGTATTTTTGGTCTTTTATGGGTATATTATATCCATATTTTTGTATTTAGGTGTGTTCATTTTGTTTATGCCTATAGTTTTAGGTAAGTGGTTCATTTTTTGCTTATTTTTTAAATTGTTTTTGTTTAATATTCTTTTGTTTATTATATATTTGGTGGCTTATGTTTAATTCATTACATTTTTTATAGGGCTTGTAATATTTTGGGTTTGACTTTGTATGTGTTTGATTTGTTGATTTTAGTTATTTATTTTTATTTTGGTCCTCGAACAACATGTATCCTCTCCTTACCCCTCTTCCTCTTTAGCCTATCTTAGTCTACAATTTTACCATTTTTCTCTTCTTGCTCTCTAATCCTAATGATGGATCACAGAGTGTGATCTGAGATGTTGATGAAAGAAAATTCTACAAAATCAAATACAAAAAATACACAACACTACAATATGCATTGTGGAAACTTGATATCATTAATAAGAAATGAACATCGACAAGAGTTATTTGAAGTCTCCTCGATAAAGTAAAGTCCCCTCAATAGAATAATATGTAATAATATTTTGAGGGAGTATAATATTTCTTATAGGGATGTATTGTCTATGCATTGAAGGATATTCATATCTTGTATCAAAGCTCCCATTTTGGCACAGGTAGGGAGGATGTTGGCAATGGTTGTGGAATTTGGCTTTAAACCTACAAATTGTATTCACTTGAAAGTTTTTAAAGCATTTCCACCAAATTCATTTTGTGCATATCTATTGTAGATGTCCTTAAGCTATATGACAAAGGTGTATATACAATTTGAGATTAATTGATTAGCTGAGACATGTAATGTTGATTTCATTTAAATTTTACTTAAGATATAATTTCGTTGCGTTGCTGAATTTCATAGTTCAATAATTGGGATTCTCAATGATCTTGTATACCCAAAGTGTATGTGATAGAAATAAATTAGGTAATCATGTCGATTAGTTTGAAAATTTGAATGATCTTGAGTTCATAAGTACACAGTGATAAGTTTTGAAAAATAATATAATTTCTTGTTGCATTTATCACAGAAACAAAGACCTCCTTTGATTGTAACAAAGGATGTAGAGAGTGAAGCATTGGCTACTTTGATCTTTGAAATTGACGATTTTTTTACTAAATTGATAATGTTTGAAATTTCTTTTTCTTTCTTAGACGTTGACTCTAATTATTAAGTTTAATGTTGTGTTGCAACTTGCTGGTGAGTATGTTGATATGATAAAGGCTAGCATTGTCGATCCTCTAAAAGATCAGAATTGCATTAGTTGATGTAGAAAGGTAAAACTATTTATCTTTACTATAATTAGTGGAACTTTCAACTACAATATCTGATAAAAATATACTTCCAAATATGCTTTTGATGGATGTTATATCTAATTCTGATACATTCACTATATCTAGTGCCTAAGTTTAGGGTGCCATAGTTGGAAAAGGAAAAGAAAATGTTTGAATTTTATCCTCTATATTATTTTTCTTTTCTGAGTTTTTGATGTGCGAATTTCAAAACCTTATTTTCAGGTTGTAGCTCAAAATTGGAGAAGTGAAAGGTGAATACCAGCGAGGAAGAGTTTGGAGGAGTCAAAACCAATAGCGGCGAGATTAAAGCTATGGATTTGCAAGGGGATTAAATGGGTCGAGCCCCTATAGGAGGTCACTGCCCTTCCAAAAGGACCGCAGTTAAGAAAGGGGAAAATAATATAAGTATATGACAATATGAGTATTCTTTTTATATAGTGTCTATAAATTGTATAGTGTCACTAAGACATTGAATATAACTAATGAGATTTTGATTTTCCAATGAGGCTTAATGAAGTAAATTTTCAGAGTGGTTTTCTCTCCACTCATAAATACTATGTTGTGGCTCCTCTTGATTTGTAATATGTTTGTGTTTGTGTCTTTGTTTAAACATTTTAGTCTTCATTTCATGGTGTTTTTTAACATTTGAATATCTATGATACTTGAAGTTTATATGCATAAATTTGTGAGAATTAATTAAGTTAGATTTGATTTGTAATGACTAAATATATGACTAAATACATGAATAAATTAATGACTAAATACATGACTAAATTAATGATTAAATATATGACTAAATTAATAACTAAATATATGACTAAAGTAATGACTAAATATATGACTAAATAAATGACTACCATGACTAAATAAATGACCAGTTAACAATAATCAATGACTAAATTAATTACCAAATATATGACTAAATTAACGACTAAATCAATAACCAAATCAATAACTAAATAAATGACTAAAATAATTTAGTCATAAATTTGGTGGTGTTATAAATGACTGCAAATAAACCACTAAAATAGTAATGTGACTAAAATTAATGACTAAATAAATGACTAAATCAATGACCAAATTAATGACTAAATTAATGACTAAATAAATGACTAAAATTATTTATTCATAAATTTAGTGGTGTTATAAATGACTACAAATAAACCACTAATAGTCACATGACTAAAGTTATTTATATGCAATTTTTAGTAGTTTATTTAGTCATATATTGCTGTTTGTGTACTAGTGTAGATTGTTTTATGTTATCTTTTTCAGGAGAAATAGGATAGAGATATTCTGTTTAATGTTGCCGTGCTATTTTAACCATTAATAGGTTTCACCTACCCCAAAATATAACATTATAAAATACATCATTTATCTTTTCTCTATTTTGTCCTCTAGTGGCTCTAACACTGTAGCAATTTTGTCTTGTAGTGACTGCCCTGTAGTAGTTGAAATTACTTGTCTTGTAGTGATTGCCCTGCTGTAGTTGAAATTACTTAAAGGATACCTTCTTATTGATGTGTTTGCAACATCCTTCATTGAATCTTGTTGTAGATTAGTGTCATTGAAAAGAAATTATGCTGCTCCTGATCTCGTGACACAACTCCTAGCAGATCATGATCGTTTGATGAAAGATAAAACAACCTCTCATGCTGCTTTGTTTGAAAGCACTTATCTAATTATTTAGCATAGGATTTTTGAGTTTACATCCCTGTGTAGGCCATTTTTTCTTGACAAGCTAGTCAACATTTGGAAGACATCCCTTGAAAAACTATCCCTTGTTTATGCAAACATTGTTTTGGCAACCCTTAACATGCATGATCTTTGAATTAAAATATTCTTCTCGACCAGGTTTCGTAGGTGATCTTTGATTATCGTTTCCTTTGTAGACTTGGTAGGAAACATGCAGATCCCTCATTTAGATAGCAACCTTTATGATTTCATCTCCCTTCCCTTTAGATCAAGCCTAGGGTTGAACTTTCTTTAGCATGGTTTTATGGACAAGTCTCCTAATGGCACAATGTCATAGTTAGGCATCCATGAGTACTCTCCCTCAACAACAAGCCCCTTTGATAATGAAAGTTGTACACAAGACAATAAATTTAATTAGTCCCACAAAATATAACTAAATAATCCAACACATAATGATATGAAACCCTCCTTTGAACTCCCCATGATGATTATTTAATTGCCTTAATCATTCATTTTGTCGATCCCTGAGGTTAAAATAGAAGGGAATATTTGTATTTCTGCATAACCCTAGCTCCTTAGTGATTTCCCCATCATAGCTCAAATAAATCCTAAATCTTAACCACGTACATCTCCTTAAATTGTTAAATATACTCCCTTCATTGTAGCCTGAAACACATACAACAGTCAATCTTGATCATAGAAGTTATGATTTTCCCATACTCTCATGTCACCCACATACTCATCATGATCCCTTTGTATATGTCATAAGATTTTTGATTCATACCACCAACCACGATGGGATTGCAATGTTTCATCAATTCACCACACTCAAGTGCTTAAGTTAAAAAAAATCCATCAATGCAAGCCATCAATGAATAAAACGTCCCTTGCTTGGTGATTCCCTTTAAATTTGCAGACCCTCATCACATGAAAATGTAGTGTTTGCAAGCCTGCAAGACATCATGCGGGTAGGCTATTGTGGGGAGGTGCATGCATGAAGATATAGTGGGATGGTTGCACATGGGAGCAAACGAGGGGAGTGCCTTCAGAAGAGACGACCATGGAGATTATAGGCTCCACGAGGGAAGACTTCGGTGGGCCTTGGGGTGTAGATGGCTATCATAAGGTTGACGTTGAGTAACGAATATGGGAGCCATGGCCTCCATGAAACAAACACCCGCGAACCTTCCCCATCAAGTCCTTCATTTCAACAGAAGCCAATAATGATATCCTTATGAGACCACATGAAGGAATCATCCATCCTTTATTATAACATTCAAATTCTTCCTCTTGACAGTCACCTGTGGTTTACAATGTGATGATGTATTAGTTGGTGTTGATTTCATAGCAATTGAATATTGCTAGCCAAAGATGCAAAATATCTAGTTAGTTGGCAATAGCAACCACATACTTCATGCCGACCCTAGATTAGAGCTTAAAATCTCAACTTAGAATTCATACTTTGCCGAATAATACTCAAGCCAGGCACGCAAACCACCAATGCACCGCCATCCATACTCTGAGTGACCTTGGGAGTCACTGTGCTCCATCTAAGCAACATTTTAATGTGATTGTGTGATGGCTCATGGTGGCCACTGCTCACCTCCCCCTGTGGAGGTATCGTTATCGCTTGAAGGATCTCAGGTTCATGCCTATATTGTGGTGCCTTAGTGGATGGTAAATCATACTTTGTCAACACAAAGATTCATCCCATCTAAGCAAAATTTTAATGTGATTGCGTGATGGCTCACAGTGGCCACTGCTCACCTCCCCCTGTGGAGGTATCATTATCACTTGAAGGATCTTAGTTTCATGCCTATAATGTGGTGCCTTAGTGGATGGTAAATCATGCTTTGTCAAAGCAGAGATTCATCCCCCAAAAGTATGCCAGCCAATGATTACTGTGATATGTCTTTGGCTAGCAATGGTCTTAGTGAAAACATGATTCTAAGGAGGATCTCTTGACACCACAATAGAAAATGATCTTAATGCATAGCTGGACATCAATTCATCTTATCATCATAATCTCGACATTGGGAAAAACACTTGGAAGCTAGAAATCACTCAGGAGAAGAGGACGAGGGAGGCCGACATCAGGACATCGCTGAGGGGAGAAAATGCAGGGACACAATGCATGACGGCCACGATAGGACCAAAAACCAAATGATGGCCATGGAAATATACAAGCCTGCGATGGAGAAAAGAATGTGGACATCCGCCATAGAGGGTCCGATGGAACAACATATGATAGACGACCACTGTGAGAACCATGCTCGCAAGAGATGAATATGTGAAGAGTTTTGGTGTGGGGAGCTGAGTTGAAGACCTATGAGTATAACTTAATGTTGTATCTCATCCTAGCATTGAGGCCTAATATCAGAGTGCAAAGTACCCATGCCACCTAGGAACGTTGACTCATCATCTAATAAATAGTGCATATATTTTAATGGCCGGCTTTAAATTATTCATTATGAATCATGCTTAAGGCCATACATGTTCCTCATGGTTATGATGGCCATGACCTAATCCCACCATCATCCAACGTCCCCTGAGAGTTGTGGAAGAAAACGTGCGGGACTCCGTTATTGAATGACCTTGATGAAAATTCCTCTAAGAGGACAACTGCCTAGGTTGTGGTACCCACAAGCTAGAGCTTCGTCATTACAAGGAGGAAATGCTACATTGAAACAAATAGAGAGGCATATACAACTAATAATTATGTCACTTACAAAGCTTACCTTTCCCCTAAGTCCACGCTTATCCTTTGACAACTCGAGTGGCTTACATTCAAAAGAGAATACTATGCTGCCCATGCCTAAAAATTAATCAAATTAAGATTATGGCAGCACCATTACTCACACTCAACCCCAATGAATCCCATCTGTGTATAAACCCAATCATATTAGATGGTGTAAAAGAGTGTAGTCAATCTTGAACATGGGGATGGTACCAAGCTAAGTCTCACTAGCTTTGATCTGTGCATATAAACAAGCATGATTCCCATTGCCCTTTGGTGGAAATCAGATCATACTCGGTTTTAGTCATCCCTCTCTATCAATACTTCATAGACTCGGGATTTTATATGACCCCAAATATCTTGCGATTCATCATTAAACATTGAGCATCCCTTGTAGGAATGTGAAGGACCTTTTCCGTTTATGAGTGAAAGGTGCCAGAGTGTTTTGCAGGTGGAGGAATATGGGGCGCCGTTAGAGGTCATTGTTATCAATGACCAAGGTGGTCGCAAACTTCATAGTTAAGAAGTCTATGAACACACGATGAAGGGACCTGCAGACTCCGCATACAAGAGTTCTACGGAAGCAAATGTGCAGACCAGTGTGATGGCAATGTTGTTAAAATGCCAACGTTTAAAGGGACAATGCTCACACCATGAGGACCCTCAAAAAAACATATGGAGTAGATATTCCTATGAGCATGTTGTTATAAATAAGCCCCAAAATTATTACTTAGAATCCATTCCTTTCAACAATGATTTCACACTTACTCCACACCTTTTGAAGTTTGAAATTGATATCATTAATTTTGTGCCAAGTAATGTGCCATAACCATTCTCGTTTGATAGGAAGTAACACCTGAATTGCAAAGGCCAAGAGCAAGAATGTTGGGCACAAATACTGCCTATGGAGGAGGAAAGCAGAGCTTCCACTAAAGGGACATGTCTAGGAACGACCAAGTGAGTTGCCACCTCTGCAACTAAGACATTAGTGGAGTAGACTATGGGTGGAGGAATGTAGGAGGACTCAATGGTGAGGCCATTAAGGAGACAACACCAGAGGTAGTGACACCCACAAAAGAGATGTCTACAAGTAAGTAGCTAGGGGAACAATAGATTCCACACATGGAGGTGCCATGGGAAAAAGTGTGCAAGTGGCTGTGATAAGAATGCCTTAGAGGTAACGATGTTGCTCGGATGGGGGCCTATGTAGTGGCCCCCACATGGATGACCTTTGTGGGGAAAGAATAATGAAGGAAAATGGTGTAGGTATGCCATGTACGAGTGTTGTGTTGTAATAGTGAGATGATGGATGGATCCTTCCATGGAGAAGCCCGCATGAGGAAATAGTGCTTTGATGACGGCGTTGGTGGGCTTCGATCCCGCGTAGTGGGGAAGCGGTGAAGCTTTGCCATTATGAAACAACTTCATGGTGACGACTTCCCACTTGTAGTGGCTCACATGGGTAGACCTTCTGACATGGTTTGACTCAAAAGGTTTTCCTTCAAACTTAAGAATTCATCTTGAGGAAATGGAATATGCGGGGTCTGCATGGAGGGGCGACATGAGACTTCACCCGCTAGATAATGATAGTCAGGTGAAGGCAAGCTGCATGCAAAGACCCACAAACATGTTGGAATTGGGAAATTTTCAAAGTGATAGGTTTGGTTCACTTATGGTGAAGGTGAGGATAGAAAGACCAACTATAGAGCCCACCGTGCGGGTGGAAGTCAAGGGTTTTCTGCTTCCTAGTGGAGAAATGGAGGTGAAAACCTACATGAGGTGACCCGTAGTTGTGGGTCCATGGTGCCCGATGGATGCAATGATGAAGGTGAATGTGGGATTTTCCATGCAGATGGATGCTAGGGTTTGGCTGTAGACAAGAAGTAGGATGCAATGACAAACGCCAAGAGAAGACCCAAAAATGCAGGTCTGTGAGGCCTGACGGACGCTGGGGCAATAAGTTAAGGGAAATCGGCAGACCCAGCCCGCAAAGGCAAATGACCTAGTGAAATTCAGTTGGGTGAATTTGTTCAAAGGTAATTTGATTGTTTTAAGGCATATGACCAACTTGGGCTTAGGAATAAGGGTGCATAAAGCGAGGTGGGAGAAAAACAACCCATTAGGGAGAAAATGATCTGTCAGGAGTGAAAGAAAGGGGGTCCCTACCTATGGCAGGGCGTGTGTGCAAAACATGCACAAAAAGAGGGAGAGAAAGGTGAGATAAAGAGAGTAGAGAGGGAAGGGGAGATATCCCTCAAATATCAACCCTTAACCCTTAAACCCTTAATCCCTAAATGCTTAAACGCTAATCCCTCAATCCTATAACCCTCAACCTTCATCCCTCAAACTTCAACCCTCAACCCTTTAACCCTAATCCCTAAATCCTATAACCCTAAAACTTCAACACTCAACCCTTAAACCCTAATCCCTCAATCCTCAACCATTAAACCCTCATCTTTCAACCCTCAATCCTTAAATCCTCTACCCTTAAACCCTAATCCTTCTATCCTATAACCATCAACCTTCAACCCTCAAACTTCAACTCTCAACCCTTAAACCCTTAATCCCTCAACCCTCAACCCTTAAACTTTTAATCCCTAAACCCTTAAACCATAATCCCTTAATCTTCTATTCCCTTAAACCATCATCCCTCAACTCTCAACCCTTAAACCATCAACCCTTAATCCCTATACCCTTAACCCTCATACCTCAACCCTCAACCCTTAAACCCTTAAAACCTCAACCCTTAAACCTATCAACCTTCAACCCTTAAACCCTAATCCCTCAACTCTATACCTTATACCCTAATCCCTCAACCCTCAAGCATTAAACCCTAATCCCTCAACCCTCAAACCTTGATCCCTTATCCCTCAACCCTTAAATCCTATACCATTATTTCCTCAACCCTCAACCCTTAAAACCTCGACCCTCAACTTGCAAACCTAATCCCTCAACCCTCAACCCTTAAACCCTAATCTCTCAACCCTCAAACTTTAAACCCTCAACCCTTAAACCCTAATCCCTCAAACCTTAACCCTTCAACCCTCACCCCTCAATCCTCAAACCTTAATCCCTCAACCCTCAACCCTTAAAAACTCAACCCTCAAACCTCAAACCTCAACCCTTAAACCCTAAATCATTGAAATTCAACCCTCAATCCTCAACGCTAATCCATTAACCCTATACCTTGGACCCTAATCCCTCAACCCTTAAACCCTCAACCATTAAACTCTAATCCCTCAACCCTCAACCCTCAACCCTCAAATCCTCATCCCTCAACACTCAACCCTTAAAACCTAAACCCTTAAACCCTTAAAACCTCAACCTCAACCCTAAACCCTAATCCCTCAAGCCTATACCTTAAACCCTAATCCCTCAACCCTCAACCCTTAAACCCTAATCCCTAAACCCTCAACCCTTAAACACTCAAACCTAAACCCTAAACCCTTAAACCTTAATCCCTCAACCATCAATCCTTAAAACCTCAACCCTCAACCCGTAAGCCCTCACAATTCAGGCCTTAACCCTTAAACCCTAAACCCTTAAACCCTCAACCCTCGACCCTCAAACTAAATCCCTCAAACCTATACTTTAAACCATAATCCCTTAACCCTCAACCCTTAAACCCACAACCCACAACCCTTAAACCCTATTCCCTCAACACTCAACCCTCAACCCTTAAACCATCAACCCTCAACCCTAATCCCTCAACCCGATACCTTAAACCCAAATCCCTAAACTCTCAAGCCTTAAAAAATCAAGCCTTAAAACCTAATACCTCAACCCTATAATGCTCAACCCTCAACAATCAACCCTTGAAACCTCAACCATTAAACCCTAATCCCTCAACTCTCAACCCTTAAACCCTCAAACATCAACCCTACCCCTACCCTATACATTAAACCTCAACCCTAATCCCTCAACCCTATAACTTAAATCCCACCCTCAAACCTTAAAACCCAAGGAGGGAAGGAAAGGAAAGAGGGTGGGGAGGGGAAGGACAAGGAGGAGAGGAAGAGGGAAGGAGGGAGATTCATAGATAGGGATAGAGAGCATGGAGGATCAAGAGGAAGGAAGGAAGGAAGACAACATGGTAGAGGGAGGACAAGGAGGGAGATTGGAGAGAGAAGAGAGGAAAGGGTGGACATGGGTAACAAGGAGGGAGGGGAGGTGGATGGAAAGGAATATGGAGAAAGAACGGATAGAGGGGGAATATGGCTAGAGAGACTCTGGAGATGGGGAGAGAGAGAAGAAAGATGTGAGAGATAGAGGCGAGAGACAGGTGGGTTATGAGACAAGGAGGGAGAGACTTGGATATGGGGAGAGAGAGGTCGAGAGGGAGATGTAATGATCGATAGAAAAGAGAGAAATGGGTGAGAAATAGTAACAAAGGGAGATAAAAGAAGAGAGAGGTAGGGAGGAAAGGATGGAGATGGGGTTAATGAGGGAAGGAAAGGTATAGAGGGTGGGAGAGACCTAGAGAGGGTTGAGAGAGTATAGGGAAGTATTGGTTAAGAGGGAAAGAGACAAAGAGGGATTGGAAGGTAAAACCTCAACTATCCATCATCGATCATAAATCATAAACTTTAAGCCTTATCAAAGTGGGGTAATGAGAGACAAATAGAAAGACAGGACAATTTTGCACTTCAATCGAGAGTGCCAAATTAGCTGCATTGAGAAATACCAAGCCTAAGGTTTGGATTTTTCCTTGGGCATCAAACCCAAAGGGTTGGACAACCATTTCATGCTAAGGATGTGATTTTTTGAAAGGGTAACAAAATAATTTCACATATTTTTGGCCATGCTAATCGCCAAGTTTGCACGTCTTTCAATGCAAGTTTATAAAAACATTGTGATGACGTTAGGATCTCTCTTAGCTATCTAAATATATAATTTTTTTTACATTTTGATTATGTTAAGGTTTTCATCCATAACTTCTCTTGTTAGTGCCTTTGTTTTTTTAAAAACCAACATGTGCTAGTTTTGGAATAGATTTTTACTTGTTCATCGAATTTTGAAACAAATTACATTTTCGTAAACTAGATTCCATTCTACATGTAATGAAAAAAAATGATTTTTGATTAGTTTTCAAAATTTTTAGGGGGGAGCATGCTCAAATTTCAGCTTTTTAGGATGTTTCCACTTCAAAAGTTTATAAAATATTATATATTCATTAAAAAATTCACCGAAATAACTAGGATAAACTGCATGGTGTTAGCTAATTTCTCATCTTTCAAAAATTTGAATTTTTCTAAAAAAAAATAACAAAAAAGGGAGGGGTCCACAAATGCTATGCTATTTTTTTATAAAAACATGACTTGTTTTGGGCCCCCCATTTTGAAACCCTTAATCTTCAATATTTTCAAAAAAAAATAGTAGCTTAGAAAGTAGACTCAGAGCACTTCAACTCTTTTTCTTGTTGCATCTTCAAATTTTGAGTGTAACTATCTTCATTTTCTTGTGAACATCAAATTTTTATTATTTCAGAAAAAAATTGGCATCTTAAGAGCCATTTTTGTGTCACAAATTGGTGCACACACCCCACTATATACCAAATCTAAGGACTCCTTATCACATGTGGCTCTACTCATAGGAAAAGAATCTTGGTGATTTTTTCCAAGAGCACATCCTCAAAAAATACTAATAGTACAAGAAATATTAGGGAGCCCTAACATCAATGCTTGTGTACTCATCTACTAAAGCTATATGTAATT
Source organism: Sequoia sempervirens (assembly GCA_007258455.2). Taxonomy (NCBI): domain Eukaryota; kingdom Viridiplantae; phylum Streptophyta; class Pinopsida; order Cupressales; family Cupressaceae; genus Sequoia; species Sequoia sempervirens. Next base: position 449,548,020 of record VDFB02000015.1, on the reverse strand, counting down.
GACATGATTGAAATGTTCATGCCAAAGCTTACTCATAGTGTCAACATGTGCTATGAAGGATGAACCTAAACTGGCTAAAATATTGAAACCATCAAATCAATATTTAGAGCCCAAAGTGTAGGAGGAAAGCCTTTCTAAGCTTTCACTCATTCATTAGCCAATACCTCCAATTAACTAACCATTGGAGATGGAAATTCCATAGGCTATTTTGTGAGATTAGCTTGGTATATTAAAAAATAACCAACACAACACTATTAGTAACCATAATAATATCAAGATTATGAAGGTCAAAAATAACCATCATGTGGGGTAAACTTGACTATCCTACTCGTGCTAGATTGGAAAATATGATCAAATGAAATAATGTTGGTGGAGATATTAGAAACCATAAGAAAATATTGAAGAAAACCACCCTCAAGTGGAATAGTACATTATCCCAAAACTAAAAGCTGCGTAGAATCCACTACTACAATATGAGGAATGCTAGAATCTGAAAGGGATGAGACCAGATCTTGAGAGTGAGTCATGTGATGTGTCACACCAAAACCAAGTATCCATGAATCTAAAAAAGGTAATGCCCATACAAAAAGAGCATGAAATTTACCTATAAATGAGGAAGAAGACTTAGGGGCTAAGATGTTATGTTGTTGCATGGATTCCCATAAAGCCTGTAGTCTCTTCCAACATCTAGAGATTGGATGTCCCTCCTTACCATAAAAAATACAAGGTTCACCCAATTTATTCTTCGTCTTGGAGGAAGACTTGCTAAACTTAGAATATTTATCATTTTGAGGAGTGGTTTGAGGATTTTTGTTTTGAATTTTGAGATGGTTTGGAGGAATGCTCACTACTTGATGAAGTATCTATCTTGGGATTTTGTTTCTTGTTATATTTCCCTTTGGATGTTTTTTCTACCAATGCCTAGGTTTTGGAATTGGAAAGAGAATCAAACTAATTCAACTTTTCCTACTCACGAGTCAAAAACTCACAAAAACTTTAAAAGTTGGCATGGTAAATGTAGTGCTCAACACATCTATATCAGAGTAGAAAGTATAAGAGAAGACCTGAAATGGACCTCTAAGCTTAGATAGGATTAGGAAAGCACATTCTTTGTTAGTTTTATTCTTCTCACAACCCTACAAGAGAGATCTAATTGACTTAAAATTTTGCAAGAAGTCCCCAATAGAGGGAAAAGAATCAAGTATAAGTGATCAATTCTGCCTCAATCTGTACATCTCATAACTCATTAATGGTGCCAAAAATATCTTTGAACTTCTCCCACATATCCCTAGAAGAGGTGCAAGACTCTATATGAAATAATAGATTTTCTAAAACCTATAGTGAAATTAGTCCCATAGCCTCATTCATCTTATTCCTATGTTGAAGTATCTGAATTTGATAAGTCAATGCTAGTTTTACTTCATCCAAAGTGGACCATACCCTTTGAGATGAGAAATTTGGTCATATGAGCTTTTTAGATATGATAGCTACACAATACGTTTAATTGAAGAGTTATCTGCCATGATGGTTGAGGTTTTCAAAACAATGTGTGGGAAATATTTTTTATTCTTTGATGTATATAGATATTGAAAATAAGAAATATGCCCCCCACAACAAGAAAAACCAAACCCTAATACAACTTTAAGAGTAGAATATCTTAACAAAGAAAAAATCACATTAGATAAATATTTATGTACTTGGTGATGTTTCTATAAAAAAATGGACTACATGTTTGTGTAGATAATTGAAATATGTTTCCAATGCCTATTAGTTTATAAAAATAGAGTCTATATGCCCAAGTTATGACCCTAGAAGTGCAAAAAAGAAGACCTAACTTTAATGACTTGTAGAAAATTCCTAGATTAAAATCTAGAAAAAAGCTACACCATTAGAATTGTCTTGGATCCAAATTTCTATGAACAAAGATTTTGGTGCCCGATGGTCTTTCTAGCCCTTCTAGGATTTCTCACCTAAAAGGGGAAAGATGGGCCAAAATTCAATTTACACATTCAAGAATTAATGTGATATGAGTGCAATATACCTAGATGAGATGAACTAAATGCAAAGAACTGATAAAAGCTATTGATTATGAATGCAAAACTAAGAAATGCAAAGTGTTTGAAAACATAATATTGTATGCAAACATGGACTATAAGTATGAACAAACAAGAACAAAACTTAATGGAACTGAATGAGGTGCACTTGGAGCTTAAAATTTGATGTTGGAAGGTTCTAGAATGCTACAAATATCAGTGTTGAAGTCCATTGGGACTCATTCACCACAGATGGTGATTAGTCCTGTTTCTGGTAAAATCTGCCATAACAAGTTTAGGGATGCTAGGAACACAAAAATTTAGAAAAAGATTTTTCTAGCCTGGCAGTGGGACTCATTCACCACAAATGGAAAATTAGTCCACCTACAAATTTATGAAATGTAAAGAGTCAATTTTGTGGGTCCTCGTCTACACTTTTCTGCATAACAACTTGCTGGTTCTGAATTTGGAAAATATGACGGGAAAGCACTCTCCAAGCTTCAAATAAGGTTATGTTAACTTTGATAACTTTGATGAATTTACAACACCTTTTTGACACTTTTCTCCCTGACAAATCTGCCTACAAGACCTATGAACACACATGCAAAGAGGGGAAAAGGGGTTAAGGGTTAGAGTATAGGGGTTTTCCTTGGTCAAACCCCAATTTGGTAATCAAACCCTTGATAATGTAATGAAATAAAGAAGGAATGATGAATAAATAACGTTCAAATGTCATAAAATCACCAAAACCTTGATGTTGAAGTTTGAATATATGCTGCTCCAAGATGCTTGAATGCTTGATTGAATATTATAATGCTTAAATGCTATGATAAATGCATGAATACTTGAATGAATGAGTGAATGGATGAATGGGATTGAATTGGGGCTTAAAATGAATAGAAAATAATGTATTTATACACAATTATGCCTTAATTTCCCAAAAATACATCATAGGTCGACCTTAGGTCTTTAGGAATAAAAACCCACTAGTAATTTGAATTTATTTTGATTTTTGTGCCAATAGGGACTCATTCGCCCCTAGTGGTGAATGGGTCCCACTCAAGGCACGTGAATGGGTTTTAGGAATTAATTTGTCTTAAATGATGTTTGTAGGGTTTATATTAAAAAATACACTTAATTAAGGCTTGTAAGTACATAAAGGAGCCAAATAAAGCATAAGAAGGTGTATTTGGTGATGACAAGTCTAGAAAAGCATGAAATTTTGCTACAAGACTTTACAACACTTTGAAATAAGACTTGGTAAGTGATAAAAAGAGGGTATGTAGGCAAATTAAATAATAAGAAGAGTCTAGAAAAGTGTGAAAATGTGTCATAACACTTTACAATACCTTTACAAGACATCATAAAGTCTTAACGATTCATAAAGAATCAATACCTAATGTGAATGTGTGGGCCATATTGCAACATTAAATCAAGGAAAAATTAAGCCAAATAAGCACAAGGAGCCTAGAAAAAACAAGAAAAAGTAAAAGAGTTACTTTTTCCGTGTCCACAGTTAGCCCCCACTTTAGTGAGAGGATGAACTTGCTTCAAACTCACACTAAAGTAGCCAAACATGAAATCAAGAGGGGGGTTTGAATGTACTAATGCTTGGTGAGATGAGACAAAAAAAATCAAGATGGATGATCAAGCCCCCAGGATCAAGATCCCATGGCAAACCAAGCATAAGCACAAAGGAACACACATGAAAATGATGAAAAAGAATGAAAGCGAGAAGAGAAAGCTTCAATCATTTGTCCAACTCGTTGTGGATTAGATCTAGGCTATTTGTTTGGAAAGAAAATGCATACTCACTCTGGGGTGATGGAACTCATGGCTGTTCGCCAGGTGAGAAAGCCCAAAAGGTGAGAAACATACACTCACAATTGGTATGTACTCACAAACATGCAGGTGGCTATGGGGAAAAGTCATTCCTCATAATGGACTTCCTGCTCAACCATACCAAAGTCATACCTCCTGATAAATTTAATAAGGTGCCACAAAGGACAATGTCAACCCGTGCTTCATGAGACAAGCAAAGCTTCATATGCTTAGAACTCATGAACAAATGCAATGGCACCATAGGCGTGCAAGCTGTGTTATGCAAGGTGGCCATGTAAATGCAAAATACAACATGCAAAAGATGTTCAAAGGAGTCTTGCTTAGTTCATGCGAGGTATTTAACTTAGGAAACATTGCATCTAACGTCTCCAAGAGAGGACCTTAATCAAAGAATAGAAAATTCACAGCTTAGGGGATATAGTGCGTCGCATCAGACCACTAAGAGGAATGCAATATGCTAAGAGAGATCATGCTTATGAAGGACACTATACCCAATGTCATCCATAATGTGACAAAACACATTGTATGGAACAAGAAGGTTGCAATAAGAACCAAAAAGAAGAAAAATTCAAAATGAATAATGCAAATGTATGCCTCTACATTAAAAAAATTACTACACACCATTTTGTGAGCAATTACTTTAAAGTAGTGAATGAAAAAAATGTAAGAAAGACATGAGAGCCAACTTGGAAAGCCCTTATTCCAAGTCATACGTTTCTGAGTAAGGCTGCGTCATGCAAAAGGAACAAAAGAAAGAGGGGTTGCCCCCAAAAAGGAACACAAAAAACACATAAGGGATCTATGGATTTGGGGTCAGTATGTTCATTGCTGCAATGTTTTGATTAAAGAGCTCAGAATGGTCATCATTCCCCAAATACACATAGAACTGGAAGAATGACACAAAGGGAGTGAAAATAAAAGAAAAAGAACATCTATTTTGGGTCAACATGGAAGAGACATAGGATGTCTCAACGCCTTGCATCATCCCCAAAAGGAAAACACAAGGAAATGAAAAAAAAAGGTGAACGAAAAGGGAATTTTTTTTGGGATCAACATGAAGGAGACATTGTGGTCTCAATGCCTTGCACCATCCCACAAAAGGAAAACACAAAACAAAAGCAAAAAAAAATATAAAGACCGTTTGGGTCAACATGGAACAGACATAAGGCATCTCAATGCTTTGCGTCATCCCCAAAAGGAAAACACAAAACAAAAGCCAAAAAGAAAATAGAAAGACCTTTTGGGTCAAGTTGATGGAAGAGACATAGGGCGTCTCAACGCTTTGCATCATCCCCAAAAGGAAAACACAAAAAAAAAGCGAAAAGTAAAAATCGAAAGCAATGTACGACATATAGAAGAATGAAGGTACAAATAGAGGAATTGCACAAAGAGATAAGAACATTAGACATCACATCATGGGGGAATATGTTACACATATGCAAACTCAAAAGAAAAATAAAATAAAATGCAAAAGACTAGTAAGGTAGATGCAAGTCAGCCGATGAGCAAGTCATCCACTTCCCAATCATGTTCAAGATATGCTGAGGGCGGTTTACTAGCCAAAGGGACAAGTGCAAGTGCTGAACTAGGGAAAGTACCGGGTTCTACACTTGTTGTAGGAGATTTGTAATTTAAGCTCATGGAAGAGGAAAATAATGTATTTAGATCATTATGCACCTATTGATCTATTTTAGTTATCTCATCATCATCATTGAGATTAATCATGACATGAGGATGAATGGTAATGTCCAATGAAAGGTGTATCAAAAGTTGTGGTTGTTGTATTGGATCATTTTGTTGCAATTGGGGAGGAGGTTTGTTATGTGTTGCTTTTGTCAAATGCGGATGTTGATTTTCTTTGTTTTCTTTATTTTGTAATTGATGAGCAAGGAGACGACATCGACACCTATGCTCCCTAACACCTTAGTTTCTTTTGATTCTATTTTGAAGTTGTGTGGGTGTAAGAGTGGGTTGATCCACCATAGGATCCATTTCTTCCCTAAGTGGAGGAACAAAAGGAACTATAGGAGGTGGGTCAATCAATTTCTCTTTTACTTTATAATTTTTTTTTATGTGAGGGGGCATGATGGGGTTGGTTTCATTATCTCTTGGTCATTTAGACGATGAAGGTGAAGTGTTTATTGGTTGATATGGATTTGTTGGTTCAGGTTCAAGTTGGAGCATTGTCTCATCTAGGATGGGAGTGTTAGAAGTGGATGGGGATATGTTGCAAAGAGACAATTCGGAAATTTTCTTATCTTTAAACTTTTGGTAAGCAATGAAAAATAAATATTTCTAAGGTGTTATGGGTTCCATAGGCTCAGGCCAAAAGGCTTCTAAGGAGAAATTTCCTTTAGAAGAAAAATGGTTAAAGCCACTATAATGAAAAATGAATATGTCAACTTGTCAAGTGGAAACTTCAAACATTTGTGTATGACTGAAGGAACAACTTTCATCGAGCGAAGCCATGGATGGCCTAGCCACAAACAAAGCTGATCCGACTGTAGGATGATGGAGAATGTTACATCCACTGTCTTAGGTGCTATTTGTAATGGAAGAATGATCAATCCTATCATAGGGCACACAAAACCATTGTGTGTTTTGATCCATGCTGTCAGTTTGTCATAATCATCTTGATAAAGATCATGTAATACCAAAAATTTCTCAATGATCACATTCTTGCCATAGGTGGGATCTATAAGTATCCCATTAGTGGGCTTATCATAAATACAACCGGCTATATAAAGAGGACCATCGGGAAGATTCAAAAGAATATCCTTAGAAGATAAAGTAATATCAAGAGATTTCTTAGTGAACTGTGGATTTTTGGCACTAATGCACTTCTCTAGCTCTTCTAGGGTTTTTCACCTAAAAGGAGAGAGTAGGGCCAAAAATTCTAAAGGGTTCATTGAAATTATATTATGTGATGTTATCTAGGCTAAATGAAGTGAAATAAATGCAAGTAAGTGATCTATATGACTGATTATGAATGCAAAACTAAGATTTAGGCTATGTTGGAAAACACACTATGATATGCAAAAAATGAACTAAAAGATGAATAAATGCAAAACAAAATGAGGAAGGTTAAATTAGAGTGCACCTAAGCAAGATTTGAGGCATTTGGAATTGCCTGAATGATGTTTGGAATTACTGCAAATCAACAGTGGGACTCATTCACCTAGGGTGGCAAATTAGTCCTGCTATTGGTGAAAAACTGTCAAGAACTAGTTTCTAACTGTGGGGATCTAGAATCTGACAAAATATAGATTGTTAATCTTAAGGTGGGACTCATTCACCACTAGTGGTGAATCAATCCTCTCCCAAAATTCTAAGAAATCGGGAGACAAATCTGCAACACCGGATCTAGAAATATCTGCTTGTCGGGTTGCCGAAGTCAATTCTGTAAGAAACTGACAGAAAACCTTCTCCAAGCTTGAAATATGATTGATTTGACTTGAAGCACCTAGTTGACTTGTTGAAAAATCTTCAATCATATAAATTCTTGTTAAATTTGCATACAAAGGTCTACAAACACACATGCAAGAGGGGAAAAATGGTTGAGGGTTAGCAAATAGGGGTTTGCCTTGGTCAAACCCCACTTTGGTAATCAAACCCTTAATAAAATAATGAAAGGAAAGAGAATGATAAACAAATAACATGCAAATGCTATCAACTTACCAAACCCTTGTTGATGAAAATATGAAGTTATGTCAATCGATGCTCCAAAATGCTTGAATAATGCTTGATTTGATGTTGTAAGATGCTTGAATGCTTTCAAGTGAATAGGTGAATGAGTGAACTTGATGAATGGGGGTTAGAATGGATGTAAAAAAAACTTATTTATACATTCTTGTGCCTTACTAACCCATTAATACCTCATCATAGGCCGACATCATGTGATATTGAATAAAAATCCGAAAGGAAATTTAAAATATTTTGAATTTGGAGCCAAGGGGGACTCATTCAACACTCATGGCGAATGGGTCCCACTTAGGACCTAAAAATAGTTGTTGGGAATTATCTTGTATTTAATGTTGTTTGTCAGGATTACATTCAAAAATGCACTTAATTAAAGCTTATAAGGGAATAAAAGGGTCAAGTAAAGCATAAGAAAGAGGTAAATAATGGAGTTGTGCCTAGAAAAGCATGAAATCTTGTCACAAGACTTTACAACACTTCAAAATAAGACTTGATTAGTGATGAAACGGTGAATTGTAATGAATAGAGTTTAGAAGAGTGTAGAAATTCTTTACAACACTTCACAACACCTTCACGAGACATCATTATTTGAATTTCAGTACCTAAATGCGCATGTTCAAGCCATGTTACAACATTACAATTAGAGAAAAATAGATCAAACATCATGAAACAAGACCTAAAAGGCCATGAAAATGACCAGGGGCCATATTTCTATGACACACTTAGGTTGGCCCTTACGAGGTATAACGTCTATCACACCTACCATATTATGCATAGGATTAATAGAAGTGGTATGTGGAATAGGATCAAGATGTTCAATAGCTGTATGAACATTCATCACATCATTGTTTTGAGTTTCACTGGATTTGACAAATGACACATTATGTTTGGGCATCAGATTGGTAAAAATTTGCAAATTTTGATTGGGTGGGGCAATAGATGTATTGCCTTTAACATTAACATTTGAAATGGATAGACGGTTAGAATCAATGAGGTCTTGCACTAGGTGTTTAAGACGCTTACATTGTTCTGTGTCATGTCCATCTTGTCTATGATAATGGCAATAAGCGTTAGGTTGAAAGGTTGGAGGTAAAGGCTTAGTTGTATCTAGTGGTTTAATAGTAGGTAAAGTAATCATCTGTTGCTGCAATAGTTGGGACATTGTGTTATGAAGAGTGTCTGGTAAAGGTGTAAACTATCTTTTTGGATCTCCATAAGTAAAAGGTATCACGATTTTAACAACTATTACTTGGTTGTTGAGGGGTTGAGGTGGTTGTTGAGGAGGGGGATTGAATTGTAAAAATCCTTTGTTTAGTTTTCTAAAGGGTTGTGAATTGTTTGGGTTGACATGTTAAGATTTTTTAGTTTGGTTAGTAATGGACTTGGCATCATGACTACTAATTGAATTGTGATAGTCACAAAGGGGAAAGATGGGCCAAAATGCAATGTACACATTCAAGAACTAATGTGATATGGGTGCAATATGGATAGATGAGATGAACTAAATGCAAATAACTTATAAAAGCTATTGATTATGAATGCAATTTACTAAGAAATGCAAAGTGTTTGAAAAAATAGTATTGTATGCAAACATGAACTAGAAGTATGAACAAACAAGAAAAAAACTTAATGGAATTGAATGAGGTGCACTTGGAGCTTGAAAGTTGATGTTGGAAGGTTCTGGAATGTTGTAGAGATTAGTGTTGAAGTCCACTGGGACTCATTTTCCACATATGGTGAATTAGTCCTATTTCTGGTAAAATCTTCCAGAATAATTTTAGGGATGCTGGGAACACAAAACTTCAGAAAACACTTTTTCCAGCCTGGTAGTGGGACTCATTCGCCACAGATGGAAAATTAGTCCACCTGTAGATTTTTGAAAAGTAAAGAGTCAATTCTGTGGGTCTTTGTCTACACTTTTATGCCTGATAGCTTGTTGGTTCTAAATTTGGAAAATCTGACAAGAAAGCACTCTCCAAGCTTCAAATAAGGTTATGTTAACTTTGATAACTTTGATGAATTTACAACACCTTTTTGACACCTTTCTCCTTGAAAAATATGCCTACAAGACCTACAAACACACATGCAAAGAGGGGAGAAAGGGTTAAGGGTTAGAGTATAGGGGCTTTCCTTGGTCAAACCCCAATTTGGTAATCAAACCCTTGATAATGTAATGAAATAAAGAAGGAATGATGAATAAATAACATGAAAATATCAGAAACTCACTAAAACCTTGATGTTGAAGTTTGAAGATATGCTGCTCCAAGATGCTTGAATGCTTGATTGAATGTTATAATTCTTAAATGCTATGATGAACTTGAATGAATGAGTGAATGGGATTGAATTGGGGATTAAAATGAATAGAAAATAATGTATTTATACATAATTATGCCCTAATTTCCTGAAAATACATCACATGCTGACCTTAGGTCTTTAGGAATAAAAACCTGCCAATAATTTGAATTTATTTTTATTTTTGTGCCAAGAGGGTCTCATTCACCCCTAGTGGTAAATGGGTTCCACTCAAGGCATGTGAATGGGTGTCGGGAATTAAGTTGTCTTAAATGATGTTTTTCAGATTTATATTAAAAAATACACTTAATTAAGGATTGTAAGTGCATAAAGGAGCCAAATAAAGCATAAGAAAGGTGTATTTGGTGATGACAAGTCTAGAAAAGCATGAAAGTTTGTTACAAGGCTTTACAACACTTTGAAATAAGACTTGGTAAGTGATAAAATGAGGGTATGTAGGTGAATTATAATAATAAGAGTCTAGAAAAGTGTGAAAATGTGTCATACCACTTCACAACACATTTACAAGACATTATAAAGTCTTGGGTGCTGCCACAATAGTGGTTTACACTTTCTGGGAGATCTTGATTTTTGCTGAAATCACATATTTTAGAAAATATAATGATTTAAGCCAAGTTGAAAAGTTCCATTTAAAGGATTCCAATTGAATATGGTTTGATCAAACCACCTTAGACCAAGCCCCTTTGGATAGAACCAGGTTGCTAGTTTTAAACCATACCTAGAACAAAGTCTCCTTTTCACCTATCAAAATGATGATAAAAATCCACTTTTTATTTACCTTTTGGGGGATCAAATGAATTAATTTAAAATTTATTTTTTGTAAGTATGTAGTCCTTATTATAATCTTCCAAAAAAGTATAATTTTAATTAAATTAAATTTGATTAATTTATATATTTTTTTAATTTCTTGTGAATGTAGGTTTTTCACCAAAAATCAAGCTTTTTGTTCTGCACATGTGGAAAAATAGAGGATTGTAATTTTTTAAAAAAAAATATGAGTGCACCTGATATTGAAGTCCTTGATCCAACAAAAAAAATTGAATTTCGATACATACAAAAAAAGTTGTGTTATATGGTTTGCCTATGTCTAAATTGTAATTGGTTTGACATCAAAACTTGATTAAGGAAAAAATATTTGATAACATACTATGAAACCAATTGGAAGCACTAGATATTGTAGTTACAAATCTAAATTCAAAAAAATTAGAATTTCATCCTTCATAGAATTTTTTTTATGTGTTATACGGTGAACATCACTCTTTAAAAATGGTGTTTACTGAAAAAAACTAGTTTTCAAAGGAGATGGAAAAAGAAGTGCAATCTGATTCCAAAATTTTTGAAAAAAATATATTTAAAATCTACGGACAAAATTTCACAAATCACTAGTTTGCATCATCTTTAAATTCCTCACAGTTTAGTCACTATAAGTGTTCCAAAGTGAAGATTTAGTTAGAAAAATCAGTTTAGTGTCCAGTTTGGCCAAAATTGTAAACTAGTATTGTGGGATCACCCTCTTAATGATTCATAAAGATTCAAGACCTAATGTTAATGTGTGGGCCACATTGCAACATTAAATCAAGGAAAAATCAAGCCAAATAAGCACAAGGAGGGACAAAACAAGAAAAAGTAAAAGGGTTACTTTTTTCATGTCCACAATTTCCAACGGTATCTTGTTTGTAAAAAATAGATAAACAAGGAAAATGTTATACCTGATTCCATAAAAGTTTCCCAACTTTCCCTATAGGCCAACTTGGGGGCTAAAAACTGTGGCTCCTAGTCACATGGATGACTTGTTGTTGGCTGTTTGGGGTTAGTGATTGAGCCTTGGTCACTCATGTGATCACAAGGGTGATAGAGCATAGGCGAGGGTTAGGTGAATAACCTGTGATCATTGATGGAACTGTTGCTGGGGCTATTAAAGGCTTATGGGGGCTAGTGGAGTTTATAGATTGTCCCTCACATGACCCTGTGGTTGGTGGTAGGGTTAAAACATGATGAGTTTGCTACTAATTGTGGTGGAAGCAAGGAGGTGCCTCTTCAGTGCCACTCTTTAAGGAAAAATGCGTAATTGCATGGTGAACACTCTATGTGTCATGTGCTTAGCATGCTTTTAATTTTTAATTTTTTTAAATCGTAAAGGGGGTCGTATAGGCCTTGTGGAAAAAAAATGCCTCATGGACTCTTGAGAGCAAAATTGGGAAAATATTATATCAAAATTTGTTTGTTCAACTTCTTGAGCACAATGGTGAAGTCCCTTTTCACTCCAAAATGCACCAATTTTTTTTCTCAACTTCAAAAATCTCCCCAAAAAAGATGAAGATCCTTGATTTTTCTTTTGTAACCCTAGCTGAGAAAAAAACCCTCAAAAAAAGAGAAGGGGTTTGTTGAATCCATGCTTTGATACCATGTTAGATTTATGAAAAACACACATAAAGGAACACCTTCCATACACGAGAGCTATGCAAATAATTATTTGCTATTTATTCAAAAAAAGTACTTACAAAATGAATGAATACAATAAAGGATAGTGCTTTATAAGAGAAAACCCTAATTGATAAAGGGATTATATCATGACAAGTCTTATCATCCTATGTGATGAGACATAATGATCTAATAATAGCTCACTCTAATAACAATAAAATACTCTTAAGTTTAGCTTAAGTCCACAAAGTGAAATTAGGTCCTAATAATCAATCAAATACTAATTAACTATTAGCTAGTGCATGATTACTCATTTTTTACTAGGAATTTTTAAAAATAATAATATTTTTTTTCTAGTCAATCTAACTTGGTCAAAAAAATATGAAATTCAATATTTTTAAAAAAAATTGTAGTTAGTGAAGGATGGAGTGTGATGTTCGAGCCATCTTTCATGCAACTCAAAGATAACATTTTAACCATGAATGTGGTGGACATAAATTCTAGTAATTGTTTATATACTTAGAGTAATAGGAGATGTGGTAAGGATTCTATCTTGGAGAGATTGGATAGTTTTTTGGTTTCTAGCTATTGGCTAGGCAACAACTGGGCTACCAACTCTGAGATTTTTGAGTGGAGGGGTTTTGATCATTGACCTATCAAAATATCAAATTCTTTGGTGGGGGTCACAAATAATTCCTCCTTTAAGTTTCAATTTATGTGGTTGCGATATCCTTTGTTGTAGGATCTTATTGTTGATTGGTGGACCTTAGAGGTAGGCTATACTATGTCATGACTATGTATACCTTGCAAAAATATTATTATTTTTGAAGTATTAACTCAAGAAGTGGAATAGGTAGAGTTTTGGTAATATATAATTTTTGGGTAAGACAACTATTCTATCCCATTTCGATGCTATCACTCGATAGATTAGGGTCCATGGTCTTATAAAGGGATCCCTTAGGGAAGAATCTATCACCTTGAGGGAGCTTGAGGAATAAGAGCTTGAGGAAATGATTTAGAAATAAAAGGATCAGATTGAGTGGCTTCAAGATGGTGATAAAAACATAATTTTCTTCTTTAACTCTATTAAGGTCTGAAGGCATGGGAATACAATCTCTTCTCTTGTGTCTTTCCTGGGAGTCTAGTTAACTCCTTTTGATATATCTCTAGGGAGGCTTCTCAATATTACTACTTCATTAGTCATGGATTATTCGACCCTTGTGATAGATGAATTAAATATTATTTTAGATTGCATCCCATCACTAGTGTTTATGGAAATGAATGAGATGCTTAATATTTCCATTAATCTAGATTAATTGGAGTAAATTGTATTTAAAATGAAGAAAGGGAAAGCCCTTGACCTTGATGGATTCCCATTATTTTTTAAAATAAATTTTGGAGACTATAAAATTTGACTTATTGGAGGTTGTGCAAGAATCCCAAAGGAACAAAAAAATGTTGAGGGAAAATAATTCTATGTTTCTTGTTCTTATACCCAAAAGGGAAGGGGATAACTTGCTAAATTTTTTTAGGAGCATAGCTATTTGCAATGTGGTTTATAATATTATCTCTAAATTGATTATGAAAAGGCTTAAGCCATTGCTTAACAAGCTCATTTTTGAAGAGCTTCGTATATTTGTGGTAGGAGGCAAAATTTTGGATTGGGGTGTCATTGTTTCTGAGGCCATTCATTCCATGATGAACTCAAAGGATAAAACTATGTTTATCAAACTGGAGATGGCCAAAGCTTACTATAAGGTCAAATGGCCATTCCTTCAAAAATTTCTCCTAACATTTGGATTTGGCATTGAGTGGATTGACTAGGTGACGAGCTATGCTACATCCACTCCTTATTTAGTGCTTATCAATAGTGATCCTTTAGCTTTGATTGGTGCCTCTTGTGGTCTTCAACAAGGAGATCCTCTATCACCCTATTTATTTATCATATTGACTAAGGGACTGGGAAGATTCATTAAGTATCAAGTGAGTCAAGGTTACATTCAAGGTTTGGGTTGGGGTAATGAATTGCCATCTTAGTCTAACTTGTAGTTTGTAGATAACACCACATTGATGGGAGTTGTCAAATTAGGAAAGAGACTAACATTAGGACATTGGATATCTATCTTGTAGCCTCAAGCCATCATATCAATCAAGAAAAATCCTCCATTTATTTCTTCAACATACCTCCTTTATTCAACATTGAATTGCTTAAATTCTTAAGTTTCAGATTGAAGTCCTCTCTTTGGTGTGCCTTGGTATTCCCCTCTTTGTTGGACCCTTGCCTATGGGAACTTGGAAAAATGTGTTGTATAAGTTCCATGAGAGAGTTATACATTGGAGTGCCAGGTAGCTTTCTTTTATTGGGAGAGTACTGCTTTTAAAATTTGTGATTCATGCTCTTCCAATTTATAGGTGTTTGGTCCAAGTGGTTCATATAAGTTTCATTAAGAATTTGGATGCTTTCTCAAGTCAATTCTTATGGACTAATAATTTGGATTCTTTGAAGTAAATTTTGGTAAAGTAGGGGACTATATGTATATTGAAGTAGGTGGGGGGTCTTGGGTTGCGATAGGATAGCCTCACTGGTCATGCCTTGGCTACTAAGCTTTAACTACGGTGCTTCATTAATTAGGATCAATCTTGGGACAAGATCCTCACCTCCAATTATCTAAGGGGAGTTGCGAGTTATGATGTGCCTAGGATGTGCCTATTGTCTAAGTGTTCTATTATCTGGGACACTCTTAAAAGGGATGCCAAATTAAGTAGGGATTGTTTTGGATTTGTAACAAGGGCTTTGAAGCTCTTTTCTAGTTTGAATATTTGGATGGATTTCCCCCAATCATGTCCATGTATCCAAATTTATAGGCCCTTTTCCAAATGGACACAACTTTCTAAAATATAAAATATTTTATACAAAATATATAATATTTTTCCTAATATTTGTAACTCCAAAAACTTAAAATACAATTTTTTTTTTTTGCTTACATCTATGTACCAACACTAATTCCACTAATTAATCATAAACATCCTTTTAATGAATAATGACTAAATGATGTCTCAACATATGACATCGAGAAGGTATGAGATATGAAGAAATATAAAGATGACTTGGAGAAGATTGATTTAATTGATGATTTCTTTTTTCACCAATTTGATCTAGAAAATTCTTTTAGTTTATGCTTGTTAATTGTTAATTTGGGTTCTCACCGATCCTAAAATCATTATAAGCTCTAAAATTTATGCAAGGCAACTGAATGCTTTCAATAATCTATTGTAAAGTACTGTGAAGTATGTTTGTCAATCAAAATTCATTAAAAGAAAATAGTTTTGTTTATTATAGTTTATGTATAAGATATACTAGATCAACAAATGTTTGGGTTTATTAGCAATGGAATCATTTGAGCACTTATGTACAAAATGCATTTTTATTGATTTTATGCTATGCATATATATGGTTGGTATTTGTAGTGTGTATATATATATATATAATTTGTTAATATTACGATTAAAAATTATTAGTTATTTAGAAGAAAATATGGTAATGAAATGTTTTTTTTCTTTTCTTTCATATATTTTTGTCTTTTGATATATTTTTTAAAGTTAGAATGTAGTAGTTCATTTGTTTTCTAATTACAATTAGATCATAAAAATGATTTTCAGCTTTTAATTATAATTTTTCTATATATTATATGTATGAAAATTAAATTTGAAGTTTAAATCTTTTTCAAAATTTAATTTTCAGGCGTTGTTAAAGATAATGGAAAAGTTGTTTTTAATTTAAAATGATTATACAAATCTAAGTTCTTAAGATATGTTCAAGATTGTGTTGGAGTCTTGGGAAGACTAAAATCTCTTTTTAAGAAGGATGTGTAAACTTTCTTATGTTGATGTGTATAAATTGCATGCATATAATAATATTATTAAAAATCTTATTTGCATCATCATTTTAAACACCACCCCACTTTAGACTTAGATATAGCAAACCAAAACATACACTTTTTAAATTTAAATATCTATCTAATTTTTTTATTCTAACATTTATTATATATTATTAAATTAATCTACTTAAAATATTTATGTGAGGTGTTATTACAATAAAAATCCTTATTCATTTTTCAAGTCTATAGAGCAATTTTACCTGTTTCTAGAAGCAGAGCTCATTCATAAATGAAATTCAAGAATTCAACAATAACATACAAGAGAACTTAGCTCACACTGAAACTTTTTATCAGCTTGGAGATAACAGATAAACCACAAAACAGGAAGAACACTCAAAATTAATACATTCAAGAATTTAAAAGGTGGCTTGGGTAAAGACTTCTGTCAATAAAAAAATGAAAAAGCTTATGAATGTGCCTGTAATTGTTAAACACAAATGGTTACAAACTGCTTATGATTTCCATCTGTGTAGTTAGCTATCCATTCTGAAAGACAAACCATTTTTTTTTGGTTTATAGCTTGGATGTAGAATTTATGTTTGTAGAATAAAATATATTCTAGCTTCATGTAGGATTAAAATTACTTTAAAAATGAAAACAGCTATGGATTATTACCCCTCAAGTCTCTGCTGTTACCGTAGATTACAATTAACTATATGTAGTGTTTACATCTTAACAGTAATTTAGTGACAAATATCTACCAGTAAATTATTGAGAAATTTTGTTGGACTGGAACGGTTACATATCAAATGTGCAGCCGATTGAACTTAATTGATATGTAACTGATACCCATTATCAAGATCATTGTAAATCCAAAATCAAATAAATGGATCTCCACAATAAAGATGATTGTAAGTTTAATATCACATAAATAACATGATGACATTTAAAAAGCTGGTTTTCTTATTGGGAGAAAGAGAAGATGCCAAGATATTAATGTAGTCAGTTACACCGCAAATCCTCCTTCCAAAGGAATAAAACATTTAACTTCAGAAATACCTCCATGTACCACCTTTTCTCACAATTGCTATACATAGACAAATGTCATGATCACTAGGAGAAATGGGAGTATACGGGTGGAAATAGGAAATTTAATTTATTAAATGAATAATTTTGGATGAATATGGTTGAATGAATATTTTTTAGTTTTATTGATTTGTAATCAAATTTGACTGCAAACATACGAAGTTTTGGAATCATAAATAATTGCCATCATTTGATTGTAAATGTGCTTAATGTTTAAGTCTAACTTTTCAGTCTTTGATATTAAGATGAATTAGATAAGATTGTTTCTGAATTTCTTTGTGATTGAAAAACAAATACAATTAAATTCAGAAATAATCTTATCTAATCTACATATATTGTGAAAAACTCATACCAACTCTTAATGATGATATAAAATGAAAATATTCATCTATATATCATTATCTAAAATTAACAAAAAAAACACTATTATAGAAACATTTATTTAAAAAAAAAACAGCATCATAAAGATCTCCGAGACTAGAAAATTTACAACAAATGGTCACCCATTATCATGGTACAGTTATTTTCTTATTGTCGTTTGGGTTTTAAGGCCACCTCCTTAGGTTTCCCTTGATTTTATAAATGCACATCTCCTGTTGAAAGAATGAGGTACGGAACGATCTAAGCGTCATTAATCTTATCGTCCGAGGGTGGATTGTTCATCTTCTTCCGAGTGGAATTTCCAGACAGCAGCCATTATACTGTTAGTCGTCCTAGTGCTAGCAGCACTACTGGTGCAGCTCTTGACAGCCTTCCCTCTGTATACATGCCAAATGCCAAAACATAAATACCTCTATCAAGCCTAACAATACCACAAAGGAAAATTATTGTCCAGAAAATAATTTGCAATATGCATAAGTAAATGGAATTCATAGAACCTAATTTTCCTCTTTTTCAATGGTAGATTGTTAAGTGTAATCTAAAACATTCATACAAAAGATACATAGTTGATTTCAGTAAAGTCAATTATGTGCAGTATATAATTGTCATTTTTCATTTTTTTTTTAAATAATTGATTTTTTTTAATGAATAGTGAATAAAAAAAGTCTAGAATCTATATCTAAATTTATAAAAACATATAAACAAATACATACAAATACATGACCACTAAACCACTAGGAAAGAAAAATAAAAATCTATCACCCGACTTAACCATACATCAGCAGATCTAAAATATCTCTTTGAAAACATCCGATGAAATTGAAACGATAAAAAAAAAAAAAGATTAGCATGACATCTTTATTGAGTTGTTTCTAACTGTATCGTGTGATTACTCACAACGCTGAAGCTGTAGGATTCAAAAAGACAAAAATGAAGCATTGTGTATCTGATGAAGAGTAAAAAGAGATACCCTTTTGATTGGTGTTTTTTTCGTTGAGCGATATTGTGAAGGAGGAAGACGAGTTAGAACGTATTCCTTCAGTTGAGCTTCGTCCATGCTCTCAAAAAGAGTCACCTGCATGCATTCAAATGCATAACAAAATAGAATTTTGTTATAAGCACACTACTTAATTTGCAGTCACAATCATGTACAATAGATCTTACGTTTGAAAATGATATCAATTCATAATTTATCATGCTGTTCATTATTGTTTTTAAATCTGTTTTGCATCAATATTTCAGATTGGACTTCATAATTCATCATCAAAAAATTAGAGATGAAAAAATAATGAATAACTTTTATCTTAACTCTCTATTATGTGATAATAGATCATGGAGAGTGATCTGAAATGTTGATGCAAAAATTTCAACATAATTGAATTGCGAAACAATAATGAACAACTTTTCTCCGCAATTGGTGTTTCCACAATGCAACTGATTTACAAACCATTCCTTTGATAAGCATGTTTGTTATGAGTAGTCGCTTGCATAGGAACCCAGTTCTGCAAATAGATAACTAACGCCTTGATCATAAGGTACAGATTATTTATGGCATGCATTAATAACTTACTAAATCCAAAGAGCCAACATGTGATTATGAAGAGAAGATACCCATGATGTGATCTCTTCTACTTCCTTCTGCAACGCAGGCTCCTCTGTATCCATGACGGATTTCTTCTCCCTCCATGATAAGTTCAAGGCGTTAGCTACGTTTTTCTTCTTATTTTTCGAACTGTTCATATCTCAATATTATAAATTCTCCATGATCAATCTCTCTCTCTCTTCCTCCTGACAGACTTGGTTGACAACACATGCAGAGGTCCAGAATGAAATGATTGGAGTAACTGTAAAGGGAGAAGAATGAAATAGGTCTCCATTGAAATTGAAGGGAATGGAATAAATTGTGTGTTAAATGGCGAGATGAGTTGAAATGTAACGGTTGAAGTAATTGCAAATAGTCCACTCAACATTTTCCCTTCAATTACTACGACGTACAAGAAACATGCGAATATGGTAGAGAAGGTGAGTTGGCTTTAGTTCCGTTTTCTATTCTATTTTCCGTTGCACCACTCTGACTCTCGGCAGTTACGGTCACTGCAACGATTAAGACTCCATTTTTTCTTTAAAAATTGCCTTCCGCCCAATACAACCGTCAATCATTGATGATAAAACCATGGTTGAGTTTGAATTTCAATTCCGCCCAATCCACTAAAAGCAGCAATAAGAGGATTTCTTGCACTCACGGTATTCTTTATGTGCTAAACAGTCCGCAACATTTGAGAATCATTGATGATACAAATCGTTGAGTTTTTGTTGAGGAGCTGATGTTCCATGGGATCGGCAAGCGCGTGATGGGTTAATTCTGTTGGACGACTTGGAACACTTAATGATATAAGTTTCTATAATTCATAATATTGTTCAGTATTATTTCTGGAACACATTCAAACATCTTGGAAGACGTTGCAGGAGAAAAACTATCGTGCCCAGTGCAAACTCATTGAAAGGATTTGATGTGGTAGACACAATCAAGACTCAAGTGTAAGTAACATGCAACAGCATTGTTTCTTGTGCTGCATTTTGGCCATTGCTGTTCTTGATTGAGTGGTTAGAGTAGTTGATTTCATCCTCTACTATTTTTTATTTTCCCAGCTATTATAAATTGTGTATATTAGTGTGGGAGGGATTGATAGAAGCAATATTGCAATTAGTATTAATGTGGGAGAATTTGATGAGAAATAATATTATTGTTAGGAATTGATGTAAAAGAAATAGTATCGTTATGGATCACAAATAATATTGTTTGACAATATAAGTTAGGAGAGCCAATATGAACAATTTAGGTTCAGAGGAGAACTGCTCACTTGAGTCGCATAAACAACAAAATTCTTGCACCCTCATCCAGCCTCAGTACACCCATCTTCTCCTTACTAAAACTAACATCAGTAAAACAACAAAATTCCTGCACTTGCACCTACAGCTCTCATGAAGAGATTGTATCATGACTACAACCAAAGAAAGACTAATAAATTGTAATAAATTTCTAGGATGTTTTTCAAACTTGAGATCCTGTTAGTTGATTTATATTTTGCTCTATCTCAAATGTTAGGGTTTGTACATTAGGAAAATGAATTCTTTGTAATTGAATGTTGATGAAAAAAAGTCATGTGTTGAAATACATAGTGTTCATTTCTACTTACACGTGCATCTATTTTTTTAAAATGTTAGTGATAGTTTAAACTGTAAATTAATTATATTTTTTTACTATAAAAAACTTGTTTTAAATCATTCAAAATTTTAATAAGAAAATTAATTTCTAAATTAAACCATCACTAACAGTTGTATTCAATTATTAAGAAAACTTTTAGATCTTCTTAATAATTTTTTTTTTTACTCCATCTAAAATATTATCATTAGTTGTCACCATATGCTCTATGTTTTGAAGAATAAATTTGATTTTACAATAAAAACATAGATGAATACAAATTTGTTTCAAGAATCACATATATACCCAAAAAGGACATTGTACTCTAAAAATCCATGCATCACATAGAAATTACTCTTGAGATTAACATGCCCTAAAGTGATAGGTACAGTAAAATAACTAGGGTTTGTGCAATTTTGACTTAAACATTTGATTTTACATCAATAATCCTATTTAAGGTTTTGATGTTGTCATCCTCAATTTTTGATATTAGAAATAGGGTTTTTAGTGCTTAGCACTTCTTATTGAAATGAGTGTTCTTTTTGTGTAAAAAATAACAATGAAAGGAAACATAGAAGATATCTTATATATCATGAACTAAATATGTGTAAATTGAAACACATTATAAGTTTTAATCTACGATTTTCTTCTTCGTGCCAACATTCTATTACATAGTACTAATTTTTCTAATATACAAATCCTAAAATTTCAAGCACAAAAAATTATGAATAAACTAAAGAAGGACAAAAATTTGAAATACATCTTATAAATGATAAATTAAAACATGTCCAGGTTGAAATACATAGTGTGTTTCAACTTAAAATTTTCTTCACAACTATTTATTTACATAATATTTATTTTCCCAATGTATAAATCCTAATAATATCAAACACATCAAATTATGAATAAACTATGAAGTCATGAAATTTGAAAGACATATTAGAAATCATAAGCTAAAAATGTGCAAATTGAAAAACATGATGTATTTTTTAACATATAATTTTCTTTATAAATTTAAACTATAATATAACAAATTATCAAATAATAATTACTATACTACCTTACAAAACTTAAATTTAGACACCTACTTTAGTTTGTGATACACTAGCATAAAAGACTTTAAAATCTAATATTTTTATCCAACCTACTATTCAAGATACAAATTATATTAAATTATTACTTATCTCATTTAAAGTTTAAACTACTTACTTTATAACTTGGTAATAATGCACAATACAAATAGAGATGGAAAACAAGAATGGTAGTTATGTGATGAAATAACATAGTCTAGGCATATATATCTCATGTGAACACAATAATAAATACAAATTCAATTTACAATAATTTTGATTTGAAAATAAAATGAGACCTACATACATCCATTATTTCTGAGAAAGTGACTAACATGATGGATAACATATTTACCCAATTATTTTTTACCTATAAAGACATTTGAAAGAATTAATATTCTAGAACTATAGATCCCTTGAGATCCTTTGTGTGGTTACCTAATGAAATTTACACAAACAACAAAAATGGTAGCTTACATTATCTACAACAAATGGAAATGTGGTCATTTCCCTATTACTACCCTATGAAATTGTTAAAACTATTACATAGAAGCCATAATTGCATTTTAAAACTTTCATCTAGTGTAAAATACCACTCATTATTAATTTCATAAGGTTTCATCTTAAAAAATAAATAAATGACCATAATAATAGTGCTTCCACATGTGACCTCTACATAAAAAACCACTTAAGTTTATACAGTTATTAAGTATATATTTATTGTTTTTCGGGTTTGTGACACTTGAATTTGAGTTGTACAATAGAAATGGTGACCCAAAATTTCAATTGTATAATATTTTACGATAACATGTTTATATTTTTTTTAAGATAATATCTTGGCAAAGTTATTTTCATGAACCATATAGGATCATGTTATCTAATGGTTTTATTCTTTGCCACTAAGTTTTGTTCATTATTTTGATGAGTTGATGACTACTTTCCTAAACATTTCTACATGAACATGGGACTGAAATTAACCATAAATGAATTAACTAATATATACCCAACAAAGTGATGATCTAATTAATGATTATGTTATTTTCTTCCAAAGTTTATGTGGAAAACTAAAGCACCAATTTGATGATGATGAACTTCAAATCATGTTCCTTGAAGTACTTCTTCCCATTATCAATAACGATGTACACTTGAGTAGTTTTCCATCCTTTAAATAGTACACTAACTTAAAAAAATATTCAGGTCAAACTACTCAAGTATAACAAACTTAAATATTGGTTATAATAATATATATTCTCTTACCCTTTCATGTTTAAAAATTACAAAATTTTAAAGGGTAACGAGACTAGAAAAAAAGAGAATGTGCTTCAATTGTCCAAAGCTTATAATGCTCCATCTTTTAAAAAATGTACCTCAAAATTTTACCAAGTTACAAGAAATAATGGTAATGTTCTTCAATATTTTTTGAGATCAAATTTGATTACTCTTCATCTAATTCATCCATTGTATCCCACCAAGTTTATTTCAAGGAATCACAATGATCAAGAATTTTTCCACCATCATAGAGCTAAGGGATCAATATTACATAGAACTTAAGCATAAGATATAATTTATAATTGACATTGAAAATAATATGATGCACATTGAGGGTGTAATGATAATAAAAATAATATGATTGGAACTCCTAACCAAAGTTTACAAATCTACGCAAAATGATTTCTTTATCATGCTAATAATATAGAAACACACGATTCTATTGCTATAAAAAATGATATTGTAAAAGATAATTGTATTGAATCTAATGGAACATCACATATGTTCACCTTTGTGTGAACTAGGCAATCTAAGGGTCCATAACTTCCACTTCACATTTTACTCTACTAATTATATTTTTTAATGAGTAAGTTGAATAGGATAATCATTATGGGCCATTATATGTTACTCGTAATGTTATGGCACAAATTCATTTATGACATTCTTATTGATCCTATTAATAAAAATACAAAATATGTATGATACTATCATAGGTGTAATACATGTCTAAGCCTATGGCTTGAGAAGGTGGATTGAGAGAGGTCTAAACAATCCTAGGATCAATTCTTGGAATCCTTCATTTAGTGTTCACAATTGTGAAGGGTTATGTCCAAGCCTACACCAATGCAAAAGTAATATTATGTAATATAATAATAATAATAATAATAATAATAAAAATTATAGCTTGAAATGCACAACTATGTGTACTTCACCCTATCAAATTCACCCATTTCTTACAAGTGTTAGCTACCATTTTAATTGAAAATTAATTATGTTCCCTACTATAATTAACTTAGTTTAAAATAATTCAAAAATTCAATATATACATTGATTTCCAAATTCAACTATTATATTAACACTTGTAATAAATTTTATAATGTCTATAAAATTTTATACCTTCTTGGTATATTCATATTCTATTGTATCTTAAATGTTAATATTTGTACATTGTCAAAATGAATATTGTGTAAATAAATATTTATGAAAAAAATCATAGGTTCAAATACATAGTGTGTATTTGAACTAGAGAGTGTACCCATTTCTTACAAGTGTTAGTGACACTTTAAATTGTGAATTAATTTCATTCCCTATTATACACACTATATGGTTACGATGTGATGAGTTTTTATGGTACAAGAGAGCTATGGGGATTTATTGTCTTAGTAGTTAGTTTTTGTTTGTTTGTTTATGTTTAGCCCCATACACAATGTATACAAGGATTGTGAGATCATTAGGAAAGGTGTGTTATACACCAAGATCATAAAATATTTATATGTTGTGAGTTTTGGTTCACTTTAGAGTATGATTCCATATTTGGTATTAGATTAGTTTTCTCCTAGATAATGTTATATGTAATATTATAATTTTAAATTTCTTGAGGTCACATAAGGACAAGCAATAAAAAAGGGAGAGCACATGGGATAATAACCTTGGAAGTTGGAATAAATCTTGGGAAAGGCGGAGATCCATAGTTAGGAACCTTGGGAGATGACACTTGGTTCATGGTTTTGAGCTCATGGTCTTAGGAAACAATTGTTGGTCTCTAGTTTCTCTCTTTGATATACAAAGAATGTTTATGTTAAGAGGTTTGTGTGTGATTTTGGTGATAAGGAAGTCATATGATAATTCCTCCAAAATCAAGTTGTGATAGAATCATTTAAGAAGGAATAACAATGGATGTGTAGTTATATGGTGTTGCGACCAATTCTCATATTATTTTGAGTTTATCATAGCAAGAAGAGTAATATAGTGAGTGCATTGAGAAGATGGTCTTTGAGAATGTGGGTTGTATTAACAACATGCTCTCTAGAGGTATATGCACTAAATTCAAATTTTAACGAAGTAAAAAAATTGTTTCAAATCAAGTCAAATTCTATATAATCTTGTTTAGTGTTTTCTATTTGTGTATTTTTATTTTCTTTATTAGCTTTATTGCTTATCTTATTGTCTATGTTGGATCTATTCTATTAAAAAAAAATCTTCTCTTGTTGATTGGTGGGAATGCAATTTTTTCTTACAATACCAAGTCATTGGTGCCATCATTTATTTCATAAATGTGACATGTTAATATTTTTTGGTTTTGTGGTTTTCTCAAAAAAGAATTACACTAGTTAAAACTTTGGCTTTAACTAAAAGGTCTTTTCCCTTTTTTGTTTGGAATAAATATTATGTTCTTTGGCATTGTTGCCATTTTCTCACTACAATTCTTATTGAAGTAAACCAACAAGTTCTTGATAGGTAACTTAGAGACTATAAATTACAAAGAACTTATAAACATCTTGAAAATAAAAGGTAGATATTGGTGTAGAATCATCACTAGTTTATCTTCAACTTCTTTCTTCAACTCAAATAATTGATTTTTGATATCTATGACTTGCATAAAAAATTCTTTGACCTTCTCTCAACCAAAATTTTGAGCATTTAGCTTCTCCATTATATTAAGCAAATTCCTTATTTACCTTGAACACGCTCATCAACATTTTTCAATCTTTGTGAGAATCTAACTAGTTTTAAACGTGTGTACAACCAACTTGTTTTTTACTAATAGTACAATGAGCATGAGATCCTTTCAAAATTTATGTTTAAATCATTTCTTGTCTTTTTCATAGTTCAAGCCATCAAATTATTGAACACAACAATATCCCATATTTTCTCAACATTAAGAGTGTAGTGTTCATCTACAAAAAGTAATTTGATCTAATCACGTTTCCTTTCCTCTTCAATCTCACTAGTATTTGACCTCTATACATTGATTGAATATGGAAAGTAGTTCAATTTGGAAAGATAGGTAGGGAAACCAACATACATTTTTGAAAAAGTATTATTGGAATATGAAGAGTATCTTCATGAGGGAACTTAGTCTATAGATTTCCCATATTTCTTGAGTCAAACAACTCAACCCTACACTTCTCATGAAGATATTATATCATAACCACAACCAAAATGATTTCCTCTTGACCACATGGGGTAATATTCCAATATTTAAAAGAAAATATTTTTATTTTTTAATGTGGGATGTTCCTCTTGTTGCATAGCTACAATATCACTTAAGTGAGGCATAAAACAAAATTTCATGTCTTTTTAGTTCCTACAATTCTATACCTTGTAGGAAGTAGTGAAGACATGTATGTGTAAGAAAAGAAGCCAAAATGGTAGAATCTAGCACAAGATCTCATGACACTTCGAATTGAGAATAGTTGTATCCATCAAATTATTATTACATTATGTACAAGTCATCAAAAAGTTACAATAAAAATTTCTAGGAAGAGTATAGATTTTAGGTAAATCATTTACTATTTTATCAATGATTCTATGCTTTTTGTTCACATAAATAATAAATGATGATATTAATATATGGTGGACCAATAAACACAACTTTAATGAATAAAATATTCTTTACAAACAGACAAATAGATTATAAGGATCAATTTAGTATAATTTTTTTTAAAATGGTTAAATATCCATTAATGCTTTTAGTATATTTTAACTTTTTCTAGAATACTATGCAACCTTTCCATAATTTTTTATAAACTTTCTTTGGTTGTAGTCATGATACAATCTTTTCATTAGAGGTGTAGGTGCAAGTGCAAGAAGTTTGTTGTTTTATTGAGGTTGGTTTTTTGTGAGGAGATGTGTGTAATGAGGTTGGATGTGGGTGCAAGAATTTTGTTGTTTATGCTACTTAGGCTTGTAGTTCTCCTTCAAAGTTATACTATCTATATTGGCTCTCCTAACTTAAATATTATCAAACAATACTATTTTTGATCCATAACAATATTGTTTCTTTCACATCAATTCCTAACAATGATATTATTTCTCATCAAATTCTCTTGGAAATTAATAATAACTATAATATTTCTTCTATCAATCCCTCCCACATTAATACATAATTTATAATAGCTAGAAAAATAAAATATAGTATGGAAATTTAGAGTATGCAATATAAGAAGGATGAATCTCATGTAATTTATCATTACTGGTTTAGCATTAGGATGCACCACAAGAGAGGGGTTCGATCTAGGAATATTGACATAGGTCCAAGAAAATATATGAGATCCGTTTTACATGATTGATGAGATTATGTATTTTTCAATAAGATTTAAGGATGCAACAATGTAGGTGATTTTTGGATTATCATATATTCCCAAATCTACATCTTTAGAATTTTCAGCCAAGAATATTGAGAATTCTCATTATGAAAGTGCCAAGGAAAGGTTAAGTTCCTCATCTAATTATGCATTAGAGAGGTTTCATCCCTATACATGTATCCTTATTTTTACTTTTTCTATCCAATAGTGCCTTAAAGAGGTTTTCACTAGGGTACATTGATTTTTTTTTATAATTTTTTCATGACTAAGGAACTCTTCTTATTCCAAAAAATAGTTAGTTGCATCAAGGTCTATTAAAAACCCTATTTTATGATCTCCTTCTATAATACCATCCCAAAGTCCAAATAATTTGGAAAGTTCCTCATCATTTTTAAATGTTTCTAAATACATGGGGTCTTGTTGGTCCCAATAAACTAGTTCAATATATTGTAGGGGTAAGTTGATGATGCATATAGAAGTTTCATGCAGAAGGTTGGTGATATCTAAATCTTCAAAATAGGGAATTATGGTCCATCCCATATAATTTTTAATATCATTAGAGGTTTACTCACTAGGCGACATATACCCTAACCTATGATAGTAAGCATTGTACTATACTTGGATCTAATGAATAATACATTTATCATGTAGGCCTAAGCCTTTACCCTCATAGTTCATATTTTCAGATATATGCTAGGATCTAGGATACATTAGTTTAACAAATTAGGTGCAAAATTTATTTCATCTTTGGATAGCTATGTATTAACGAGATTATCTATCTATTTGTAATCCAAAATTATATATTGATATGAATATAATATACTCAATTTGTATGATATTCAATGTCTTTTGTAGTCAATTGTGGGGATGAGCATAAGATCGCATGGGGAGAGAGGCAATTTTTCCATATGGAAGACATTATGCAACTCGTATTCTCCACAACCAATGTTAACCATTTTGACCTTGGGATTGATAGGGAATTTGTAAGATGTGAAGGTAAGGGTTTAGGATAAATATATGAGGATGATGCCTTGCTCTTATTAATAATATAAATATAGGTTCTTGAACAATGGTTAGTATTATGATGAGTGGCCTAAATTATTTTTCCATACTCAAGGTTGTGGATCACTACATGAAGAGTGACCTAAATTCTATCATGGGGAAATTTTAAATATTGGTGGTAAGTAGATGGAATAGATTACATGACATGGACCCATGGATAACCAAGGAGGAGGTTATATAGAAGGTCAAGATCAATAACATATTAAATAGTTTGTTGTAAGATAGGTCCCACATGAATGTGAATAAATATAGTCCCTTTTTATTCTCTTTCCACACTATCTTAAGCCTTAATGGAAATGGAATATGGATTTGAGCTAATTACAGAGTATCCCAATTATTTGATAAGTCTAAAATACACAAATTTAAGCTACACTTGTTATCCAAGATGACTCTTGATTTTTTGTTTAGTAATAAAAGATTCAATATAAAGGTTTTTAGTGTGGGATGGATTGATAGGAGGCATATTATAAGTTTGATACACTTGGCTAGTTGATAGGTGGATGAAATATGGCCTATAAGAGTTTGAAAATATGTAGGGTTAATATTACTAGGTACTTGATATTATTGTAAGGCATGATTTAATATATCTGTTTGGATAGGGGATGTTTTAAGTAACTCCAATATGAAAATCTATGAAGGATTTTTTCCAAGGTGTTCTAAAAGGTTGCATTGAGTATGTTTTAGAGAACATAAGGATGAAGGGGCTCCTTGGATAGTCACTATACCATGCCTTGTAGTGATGGTACAATTAGCAAATTTAATATTAATGGTATCAACTTACATGTATACTTATTTAGTATGTCCTATAATAAAATCATGGGAATTGGAGGATGAATATTTGTTGAAATTTATATGATTGGTATGATTATTATGGGAAAGACATTGGCCATGCTTAAGAAAATGATTTTGATATATACCCAATTCTTCATTTGGTGAAGTGGATGAGTTCCCTTAAATTTTAATATCTCCATGGTCTATAAGATCTTGTATATAGTTCTTAAGCATCGTACACTTAATTTTGGAGTGGCCTTTAACATGATGGTATTTAAAATATTCAATTTCTTTATATCACATACTTGGGGTTGTTTTCATCAAAATATTTAGTGATATGAAATATTACCATGTTTTTTTTATAATAGATTTTAAAACATAACCTCAACTAGTAGGTGCAACAACTTCTCATCCCTCCTGCAAAGCCTCCTTATACATTGACATACATCACAAGCTCTCGCATACTCCTTAACATCCTTGAAGATAGTCAATCAGCCACCAGAGTCTTACCCATCCCTTATGTGTTGTTGCATTGCCTCTTGTCATGTCCTCCTGCAACTCCATCTTGGCACTCCCACAATACATCCAAGCATTCCTTATCCAAGAGACAACGCCATGCCATCGATTCCCAACTTGTATAGCTGCCTTTCCCTCACAACTTGGAGTTGCTTCTTTTGTACTTGGGTGTCTCCTTCTGGCACTCCGTTGTTAAGAAGGCTATGATATCCTCCAAGAGTCTGGTACAACCTCTATTCTAAACAAATCTGAATCAGGGAGTTGATCATCTAGCGACCCTCCAGAATCTCCAATCTCAATCCTTGACAAATGATCAGGGTGGGAGGGAATTATAATAGGGTAAGTGCAAAAATATGGGGTGGAAAAAAGGGGTCTTAAGTGGCCACTTTTTTTCTGAAATCAGGAAATACTAACCTTGATGCGAAATTGAGGATAGTTACACTAAAAAAATTAGATGCAATAAAAACAAGGATTGTAGTTCTCCGAGTCTACTTTCTAAACTACTATTTAAAAAAAAAAATGGTACAGATTAAGGGATTCAAAAGAGGGAGCCATATAAATTGGTGTTGTTTTTGTCAAAAAACCATAACATAGCGACTTTTGTGGCTCCCTCAAAAGGTTAACTTTTTTTTGGTATTTTTAAAACCGCTTTAGTGAGAAATTAGCTAATAGCAAGTAGTTTATGCCCGATTTTTTTGATAATTTTTTAATGAATATTTGATTTTTTATAATTTTCAAAGTGGACACATCCTGAAAAATTGAATTTTGGCCGTGCTACCCCTATAAATTTTGAAAACTAATTGATTTTTTAAAAAATATTTTTAGAATGGAGTCTAGTTTCTAAAAATGTTTTGAAATTTGAATGAATGGTTAATTTATAACGAAAAAAATACCAGACAGTGGTTTTTGCCAAAAAAGGACACATGAACAAAAGAAATTAAAAATGAAAGGCTTAGCATTTTCAAAATGTGAAAAAAATTACATTGTTAAATAGCTAAGAGAGAGCCTAACAATACCTAGGTGTTCGATTTGTTTGACCTTGAAACACATGCAAACTTGACGGTTAGCATGGACATGATTATGTGAAATATTGTAGAATGCAAAAACACGTCTTTGGACATTGGGAAAACACTCCAAGCCTTTGGGTTGGTAATCCAAAGCAAATACCAAGCCTAAATCTTGGGGATTCCCAAAGCAAGAAATAACGCATGCGTGTTGTAACACACTCGTGTTATTTCATGGTTTTGACATATTTTTTGCATTTATGCTCAAGAGTTTCCTAAGCAAGACATAACACGAGCTCATTATAACACGCTTGCATTATGTCTTGCTTTGTGTTAAATGCTAGTATATTAAATGTATGCATATATATTTGCATGTTTGTATGGATGCTTGTATGACATGTATGTACATGTATGTATACATGCTTGCATGTATGTATGCATGTATGCTTATATGTATGTATGTATGATTGTATGTACATATGTATGTATGCTTGTATGTATGTATGCATGTATGCCTATATGTATGTATGCCTTCTTATATGTATGTATTTAGAGGGAGGGAGAATTTTAGAGAGAGAGAGTTGTCTAGGTAGGGTGGGTGGGAGAGAGGGAGGGAGAGACCTGAGAGAGAGAGAGGGGGGGTTGGAGAGAGAGAGAGACCTAAAAGAGGGAGAGGGTGCGGGAGGGAGAGAATTGAGAGAGGGAGAGAGAGAGAGAGTGAGTAGGAGAGAGGGGATTGGAGTGAGAGGGACTTATCTAGGTAGGGTTGGAGAGA
Source organism: Sequoia sempervirens (assembly GCA_007258455.2). Taxonomy (NCBI): domain Eukaryota; kingdom Viridiplantae; phylum Streptophyta; class Pinopsida; order Cupressales; family Cupressaceae; genus Sequoia; species Sequoia sempervirens. The sequence goes on along the minus strand of VDFB02000015.1, from coordinate 449,516,391 downwards.
GAGAGAGAGAGAGAGAGAGAGAGAGAGAGTTACCTAGGTAGGGTGCCAGAGGGAGAGGATCAAGGGTGACAATTTACGATGCTACACCTTATTCCTTGGTTTGGTTAAAGAACACAACCAATGTGAAATTCATGAAGCAATGCAAGTTATGGTTTTGGCTTACTTTAGAGTTTGTAGATAAGGTAGTGTTTGATGTAGTTCCCTCAACATTTTTTGGTGTAATCTTTGGGATTCCATATATGTATAAAAGAAGTGCAATCTACTTTTGAAGTAAAATCAATATAGGTTAATTTTGAATGAAAAAGAGTACCTCTTGAAATCTCATAAGTAAAATCTAAGATTGCTTTAGCTAGTATCTCAAAAGGAAAATAATTGATTAATGGTGTAGTTAATGGGGATAGAAAACAAATCCATTTATGTTCAAAAAGTTAGGGAGGTGTGATCCAAATATTAGATTGTTAAAGTTAGGCCATTATTCTCTATATATATTATTAATATTTATTTCAAAAAATTATGGATCCTATAATGAAGAATTAATCTTGGATTCAGTGTTTTTTGTTAGTAATATGGGAAGTAGTTTGAAAATGTATAGGATGAGTTTGAATCATAGTGTAAAGTTATTATTTTTCCTCTTGTTTCTAAATTGTTAGTTTTAATAAGTGGTGAATGTGTAATTACCATAGAAAATGTATGATCATCATGATGAAAACTCTATTTACCATGGTGAATACATAGCTTAGACAAGAGTGGCTTGAAGGCCCATGATGATTTTTCTTCATATATTAAATGTTATTTATGCATGGAAAATCAATATGAAATGATAGTGTAATTAGGTCTCCTTTATGAAGAATTAGAATAACTCCTACCCTAAAACCCATCTTACATTGGGAGCCATCAAATAGCATGGTCCATAGATAACTACAATGAATATGCTAATATGTTCATCAATAAATGGTGTACTAATACATGCATGAGCCACAGATGGAGCTTCAATTAGTTGATAATTTTTTTTTATCTTTTACATACTTTTGCGAAATAAATTTCTTGAATAAAACTCATGAGTAACATTACACAATATGGATCTCTATTTAAAAGATTAGCCTTGAAAAGTATGTATTCTAAAGGGTCAATTTTGACACATGTTTTAAAATTTAATATAATGCACCTCAAATTTTGAGAAGAGTAAACATATCTAAGCATAGTCTCTCCATAGAGGTATATCTTGTCTCATATTCTAATAATGTATGACTAGTATAGTGCATAACATATTCTTCTCTAGTTTTGTTATTTTGAGTGAAAGGTATGAATAATGAATTTGGTAGTTGAGATATATATGAGCTTTCCTTGTCTAATATGCATTAGTATGGGATGATGCATTAAGTATTATTTCATATCATCATTTGAAGGCTTTTAGATTTATCTATTAAATGAACACATTAAAATATATCAAAAAATTCCTTGCTAGAAATATTTAAAGTAGATAAATTGTCCACCAAAACCCTTTTGGTTTTATATTCCCATAGTTAACTATGATGTTTGAAGATAGATTCCATTTCTATTAAATCATATTGGTTGGAATAATAATTAACAATATAGATCGAATTATTAATGAGATCTGAAAGTGAAATATTTGCAAGAGTATTTTTAATTTGACCAATTAAATCATATCCTTTAGGTTTTTCGCTTAATCTTCTAATAAGTATGTCTAGTTCTACTTTATAATTTCATGAAGTAGAACCCTCATAGAATGTAAGCATGTTGGAAGAGATCTAGAGGATTCCTAGATGACAAATCGAGGTCACTAAAGGAGTATGAATGATATCATCCATACACATAATAGAGGGAGAGAAAGGAATTGTAATAGTTAAGATAACATACCATGATATAACAAATAAATGGACATGCACATATTTTATTATACATATCTTGAGTATGATGTATAAGCATTATGTAAAGCACATTTATAATGATGAACCATAGGTAATATATGAGAGGGAAATAACATGGAGATGTACAATCATCGCTTATGGTGTCATAATGGGAGGGAGAGGAATGATCATCACCACGAAGTATAAAGGAGACAATAATATGTTTTAGATCTAAAATAAAATTAGAGATATTAGAAATGATCAAATATGAAAACATACAAAGACACCTTAAATATAAAACCTTATGATGGGTAGGATAGGAATGAAAGGGATTTCAAAATAAATTCTAAACCCTAGGAGATAGTTAACGTAATAACAAACACACACGAGTGGATCCAAACTTTAATAAAATTTATAATGAATGATATATATAATTAGAGAAATTAGATCTACAACCCTAGTGTAGAAGGCATAAGATGCAAGGGTAAAACCTTAAGGTGATGTAAGAGTAGAGGGGTTCACCAGAAATGTAAAGGAATATATTAATTTTATACATTAAACTCCCTAGATAATTCAATTAATCCTCATAGACATTTTAGATTCATACAAGTTGGGAATGACAAATATGATAAAATTAAATATTTAATTTATATAATAAATGTAAGTACCTAGCTCTTGGATCAATTTGGAATAATACTTTGCTAAATATCCCAAGATGATTCATCACTATTGCAAAATTTTAGGGCTTATCAAGGAAATTTATCATAATTTGTAAAAAGATGTGCTTTTGTCAAGATCATTTTTGTGACTATGAAATTGATCCCATTTTTTTTGTTTGAATCATACCTATAAATTTGATCTCTACTAACTTCCAATAATTTATTTTTGACTTCCCTTGAAGTGCTTAGTTTGATCTTCACATAAAAAAATGATTTGTGTGCTTAAGAGTTTGTACATTCAATACTAAGATAATTACTCCCTTGTATCAAACACCTATAAGAATGACAAGTAAACAACTTTTGAACATGATTGAAGACATCAAGCACTCATGTAGTATGTTCTAGGATTCTAGTATCATTAAATATTTCTTTTTACGACCGTGGTGTGTTAGATAGTGTTTAATTTATGTGTTTGATAAATGTTCAAAATTAATTATGATTTGTTCAAGTAGATAAAACACCCTATTGTGTATTTGAACTATTTTTCTATTCAAGTTGGATCATAATGGTTAATTGAAGAGAAAACAACTAGCCCCATTTTGAATTTTAATTTTAAAAGCTAATGGGTTATTTATATGAGAGAAAAACATGATCTAAATCACTTTCATAAATGCAGATTTATGACAAGATAAAATAGGACTGATTCTTAGGAATGAGTACAAATATGAACATAACCAAAGTCAAATTATGTTGTTTTATGAATATTCAATTGCATAGTCTTTGGTCAAACTCATTGATGCAAAATTTTGCAATTGAATCCTAATAAAATAACATAGTTTAATACACTATTATAAAACCAAAATTAAATTATTTACTAACTTCAATATAAAATAATTAATTATTATTACATAATAATTTTAAGGTTAAAGACAAACAAATAAGCGATTTAAAAAAAAACAAAAAATACAAACTAAAAAATTTAACCATTATAAATTTCAACACATTTTAACAAAATCCTCCAAGAAGAACCAAGGACTGGTCTACTTGCAGCTAGTCTTAGCCTTCCTACCCACTTTTAGCCTTATCTTAGCCACATGATTGAGAGGCTTCTAATTGACAGAGTTTTGGTAAATTTCCTTGCCCTGCTAGTCTTAGTCCTCCTACCCACTTTTAGCCTTATCTTAGCCACATGACTGAGAGGCTCCTAATTGATAGAGTTTTGGTAAATTTCCTTGCCCTGCTTTAGCCATCTCGCCTGCTCATAACACTAACTTATTAGAGAAGAAAAGAAAGTATGCTCACTAGTTAGGAGGCCATTCTTGATAACCTAAACCCTACAAATGTATGAGGAATAATGAAGTTTGTGACTCCTCTTCACCCCCTAGTGGTATAGCTCTGGGTACTTACTGTATGGTCCCATGGGGGGGTTTGGGCTTCTATTTTCATGGAGTAGGAGGTCCTATGGGAAAAAAAAATTGTGCTATGGGATTAATTGAAATCTTTTCTGCAAAAAAAGGAGCACCTACCTTTTAGGAATGAATATTTCAACTGGTGAAATTGGGGTGGGGCTAGAAATCGCCCCTACAACTTAGGAGTTTTTTATGCCACTTGTATCTCATCTAAAATTTTAAATTAGAACTTATAAGAAAATAAAAAATGAGAGAATTTTTCATTTATTTATTATTTTTTATCAAAGCACTATAGTTCATTCCTTAAATTTTGGAGCTTAAAATTTTAAGAGAATTGCAAGATTAAATCCATGAGACCAAGAACTTTAAAATATTCCTAAAATCTAGTTAAGCAGCATATTCTGAGATTTTTAAGAAAGGCCCCCTCCATGAGACCTTACCCTTAATGACTTTTTATTAATAGATTTTTAAGGAATCCCCCTCCATAAGACCTTACCCTTAATGATTTTTAGTTCCTGCCGCCAAGGCAGGAATACTTATGCATTCGCCCGGAATGCTTTTAACCGGTAGCATTGGCCAATCACATTTCGACATTTAACATATTACTTATTTTTTTGTATAGTTTGAATTTGGAGAGCTATTTTTTATATTGGAAAATTAGCATTTATCTATTTTTCTATTCGTCCGAGTAGCTTTATAAACCATTTTCGTTTTAAAAATTCAAGAAAATGCGAACACATAGATTGATTAAATAAATTTAAGCAAAGGCATAGTTTAAAAACTAGCGGCTAGAGGTACGTAATCCATGAATGTAGATTAAATGCATTAAAACATCAGGAAAATGCGAGCGCATAGATTGATTAAATAAAGTTAAGCAAAGGCATAGTTTATAATAAAATTGGTGGGTAGACATACGTAATGCATGAATGCAAATTAAATGCATTAAATGGCATCTGGCTGGAGGTGAAGGCACTAGAATGGCTTAGTGGCCACGCGTGGCCAGGGTACTTTGGTAATTTAATATAGAGTTAAGCCACTTGCTATGCATCTCTATTACTTTGCGTGTGTTGTTTTTGTGTTTTGTAAGCCCATGTTCTGAGGAAGAGTTTGTAGTGACTAAGTAGGAGATGTTATAGTTGCAGAGTCCAAACCCAGAAATGAGTTACTTGAGGTGATAATTTGTTAATTTTCATAGTTTCTTTCCATTAAAGTGCATAACGAAGCTGTATTTCATAGTGCTCTATCGTGTGGCCGAGCAGGAGATCTTGTAGTTGCAGAGTTGTGCACTAGACAGCGAGAAACAAGTTGCTTGAGGTCAAAAGAGGTAAGTTTTTCCTGTTTTATTCTATTTAATATGAGAAATGCAAGTAGGGTTTTATTTTAAACTAGTTTAAGTATTATCTATTCGAATTTCTCGTTCAAATGCGAAGGTTTCATCTGCGTTTGATAGGAATTATGTAGAAACCCTCTAGTCAATTTTACTTTATGCATGTGAGTCCTGTAAAGTTTGCATATTTTTGATTACTACAAAGCGGTCCCATAAAGAGAGCTTTGGAACCAAAATTATGTCAACGCGTGGGATAATGAGAGCTTTGGAACAATGTGTCGACAATAACTGAAACTGTGCAGTTGCTTTGAGGTTTTCCGTTGTCATCAAAGCATAGAGGATAGAGGAATTTTGTTAAAAGTCATAGTTATTGTCCTCGTAGGCATAAATCCAAAATATGGGAGCATACAGAAGACAGTGAACTATTTGACAAAACTCGTCAAAGAAATGTGGTTTCATAGGCATTATGTAGAAACCCTTCTGTCCATTCTACTTACTGAATTTAAGTCTTGTAAAGATTAGATATCTTCAATTATTGTAGAGTTGTCCCATAATGAGTGCTTTGAAACCAATGTGCTGACAACGTGTCCCATAATGAGAGGTTTGGAAGAATGTGAGGACAATGTGTTCAAAAGGCTTTGGAAACTGCCAGGCAAATGCAGTATAAAGAAGTAAACGCAAACTCTGCAAGTGCTTTGAAATTTTTCGCTATTAGGAAATCATAAAGGATAGGGGAATGTTGTTAGATATCATGGTTATTGTCCTCATAGGAAAACATGCAAAATACGGAAGCATTTATAAGGCAAGTGAACTATTTTTCAAAACTCCTAAGGAAAATGTGCTTCCGGGGAATGCAATGAGTATTTAATCTGGACACCTTGACTTTCACATTAACTTTGGCATTTTTATCGAGTTGCTAGCTCTCATTTACTCTTCTATCATCTCATATCTAATTAATTAGGTAGCTGTTAATTAGTCTTTAAATACATAATAATAAAAAGAAAGAAATAATTATAATTATCCTTGTGGACATTTCACCCGTTAATCAAAGCCAATTAACAAAGTAGCAGTAGAAAACCATGTGCATGATAATATGTTAGACAACATGTATTTGTGCATAGGTGTGTATGGATTCCATGGGTTGTGATTTCTATTTGCATGTAGATGGATTAAGCACTCAAAAGTCACAATATATGTAGCGTGTCAGCTAATAGGTCCATCTGACATTTCACTCATGTGAATGTAGTCAATTCCATATTTCTCTTTTACCCTTGTATCATCAGATAACTAATTAATTAGGTAGCTATTAATTAGTCTTTAAATACATAATAATTAAAATAAAGAAAAAATTACAATTATCCTTGTGCACATTTTACCTATCAATCAAATTCAAGGAACAAAGTGGCAGTAGAAAACCATGTGCATGTTAATATGTTCTAGGCAATATGTGCTTGTGCATAGGTTGGTGGTCATGAGGCAATACCAGTGATGGCTTTAAATTGTCATGCATTTTTTACAGGTCTTGTTGTCATGATAGTGTATGTGCAATTGATTAAAACGGTTCGCTTGAAATAATTTTGCTTGTTGTTTGTGTTTACAAAGTGCAAAGAATGAGACAATTATTGCTATGGCTTTCCACAAAAAGATCTCGTTGATGACTAAAACATACCAAGAAAACAACAATTCGAGATTTTGTAATTGGAAAACTTAGATTGAATGCTTAGCAAGTTAGGAAATTGTATCTTGGGGTTATAAAAAACTATCTCAAATATGTTTTAGAATTCATATTGCAATGTTACCATAAAGCAGTCAAGTAATATTGCTTGATGAAATAATTTTAGACTTCATGCAAAAGAGCAGTTAAATTCATTGCCAAAACATTTGTAGTACAAGAACCTGTGGTAAATAGTTTGTATGGTTAATCTGATTTACATTTATACTTGCATCTCTTGAATCTAAAAAAATGCTTGCTAGTGTTTTATTGGTTTTGGCTAATAGTATCCATCGCACTAGGAGCATTATTCATTGTAATTGTAATTTTGGGAGTTCTTTGCATTTTGGTCATTTCCTTGAGCTTTATTGCTATTCTTTTAGAAAAACAAACAAATGGTCTTCATTTTCTAATGAAAGCTTATTACATGGTGCAATGCTTATTATAGGCTACACAAATAACAATAAGTATTTTAAAATTATAAAATGCAATTTGCATTATAAGCAACAAAAGTTCTTGCTTAGGTTCTTCCTCGTCGAAATGAATCTACATAAGAATTCTGTTTTGTTTTTATGAATAGCATAGTATATGTCACTCACTGTACTCATTTGTCTAGATTGTCCTTGTAACAGGGATCAGTACTTTGAAGTCTATTTAAACAATCACGCACAAACTGCAACGTGAGGTTACCATATTAACCTTCTCCTTTTTTTTTTAATACAATGCAGAGTTATGCAAATATGCGCTTCTGGGAAGATTTCCCATGGTTGTAGATGAAATAGTATATGTTTTTACACTTTTCTCATCTCTCAATTTTGTCATTGTACTAGGAAAAATTACTTCTGACTGCAATAATAGCCAAAATTTCTAAATTGTTGCGAGTGTACTTGATCATTCAATAGCAGATTGCAAGGTCAGCTTTCCAAATTATCTTTCTACTTTTCTTGAAATGCAATTGAAATTCTTCAATATAATCACTGCATAAAGTTCTCTTTCATGTTTTAATTTATCATCTTGTATTCCTAATTTCTTTGAACACAAATGATTTAAAAGGCTGCTTGCACATACAGAAACAGAAAAATGCATTTCCCACAATTGCAATAGTAATTTGTCTTTGAAAATAGAACAAGTTTTGCTTATGTGTTAACTAGTTATACTTCCTGTATACAATATCCATAGAATAGAATAAACTGCTAGAATGCAATTTTCAAACCCTATTTGTAGTTTCAAATAGCCTATAAAGTTATAAGCTTTTGTTTTATGTCTACTGGTTTTCACCTCTATGCATTTAAGGAAATTTTGTTCAATAGACTACTTATATCCCTAGCAAGTTGCTATGCACTGTGCAAGTGAACATATGATTATTCTTCCTGCATTGCAAAAAAAGACCAGAAAGTTAATTTCAAAAGCTGACATGGCACATGAGTACAGTGAATGATGTACTACGTTACTCATAGACATGAGACAATATTTTTTCATGGTCTTGTTTACATGAAAATGACATTAACCACAATTTATTTTGCTCACATTGCTAATTTCACTGTGTGCTTTAAACCTCTAAAGTAAGAGAAAACTGAGGGAAAAAACTATTTATCGCCTCAAGTAACTCGTTTCTGGTTATGGACACTGTAACTATAACAAAGTCTGCTCAGTCACTGTAAACTCTCCTAGAACAAAGACTTGTAGAATAGAAAAACAATCTGCACAGAGTAATAGTCATGGCTAGCAAGTGACTTAAGTATATAATAAACGAACAAAGCAGCATGGCTATACATGTCCCCCAAGCCATTCCAGCAATTTCTCATCCACCCAGATGCCATTTAATGCATTTACTTTGCATTTATGCACTGTGTGCCTGCACCTTTGAGTTTTAATCTCTCATTTTTATTATTTAATCAACCTTTGCCTTCGCTTTTGCAAAATGGACCCATGCCTTTGCATTTTCCTGAAATTTTTAAAACTCTAATGATTTTTAAAGCTATTTCCACAAATAAGAAAAACCATAGATTTTCCTTGATCAATCAATGCCTTTGCATTTCCCTATTTTTTTAAAACATAAATGATTTATGAAACTATTCTCTACATGCCACTTCATGCATATTCGTGTGAATAGCTTTTAAAATCATTTTCTCTTTGAGAAAATCAGTCAGTTAGAAGTGCATAGAAACAAAGCAAACCAATTAAACATTTAAGCATTTATGTGTCCAACTATGCATGTATCTATCTATCCATGCAACTATGTTTCTATGTATACTTGTAGCTATAAATGCATCCACACATATATGTATTGGTGCATCTATGTGCATATGTATACAAGCTTCTATCCATATATGTGTCGATGTATCTATGGATACATCTTTTCATAGATACATGTATCTACGCATATATGGATACCATGATGGATGTCTGCACCCATGTATGTATGGATACATGTATCAAGTAACTTGTTTCTCAGTCTTCACTCTACAGCAACAACATCTCCTGCAACTACACACATCTGCAGAATAACAAAAATGACACGCTCAAAGTAATCACAATGCATCTCAAGTCACTTAAATCTATATTACATGATAAATCCCAATGCCATTTAATGCATTGACTTTGAAACACAAAAAAGAAAATAGATAAATGCCGGTTTCCAAATAAAAAAATAACTTTTCAAACATCAACTTCCATAATTAAATAGCACAAATAGACCTTCATCCATCACAACAACATTCACACCATACCAAACCAAGAAAAATATGAAGAAAATATCAAGGTTATGCAATCAAACACTGAGAGCTTTGGAGATAAATATACAGCCAAGCACAAATACATGTTGTCCAACATATTAACATGCAAATGGTTTTCTACTGCTATTTTGTTAATTGCATTTGATTAATAGGTGAAATGTACACAACGAAATACAGCTTTGTAATGCACTTTAATGGAAAGAAAATGTGAAAATTAACAAATTATCACCTCAAGTAACTCGTTTTTGGGTCTGGACTCTGCAACTGTAACATCTCCTGCTCGGTCACTACAAACTTTTCCTCAGAACACGGGCTTACAGAACACAAAAACAACACATGCAAAGTAATAGAGATCATAGGCACACATGCAAAATATGGAAGCATATAGAGAGCAAGTGCACTCTTTAACAATCCCATGAAAAATAGTCTTCATATGCATCCATGCATGCAAGTATGCATCTATATATGTGTGCATGTAATTATGTATATATGTGTGCATGTATCTATGTTTCCATGTATGTATGTATGTATATAATAGATTACTATTGCATTTGCCTTGAATGCTTTTTTGTGGATAGTGCCAGCCAGTTATACTTCAGTGTGTTAACATATTGCTTTTTATATATATGATCTCAATTTCATAAGTCATTTTTTATATCAGAAAATTGGCATTTATCTATTTTTGCTGCCCATGCAAGTGGCTTTCTCAATCCTTTTTGTTTTAAAATGCTCATGAAAATGCAAATGCATAGATTCATTGATGGCTATGTGTCCTCATGCATATATGCATATTTATAAGAGATTGCTATCATGTAAAAGCCACATAAATATTCATTCCCCAACTCGTTGGGGTTGTTTGAATATATGCATATTTTAAGGGATCTATTAATACATGGATATATGCATCCATGGATGCATGAATGCATATATATATGTATGCGTGTAATCATGTATGTATGTATACATGTATATATGTGTACATCCATTCATCTATGTATGCATTTGTGCATTGATGCATGTGTGCAGGTATGTGTCTATGTATACATTTTATCCATCAATCAACGTCAATTAATAAACTAGCGCTTGCACCTAAAGAATGTTCAAGGATTGTGCCAGTAGAAAACCATATGCATATCAATATGTTAGAAAGCATGTATCTATGCATAGATGTGTATGGATGCTAACTGTTCTGAATTCTAGTTGCATGTGATTGGATTAAACAACTAAGAATAAGTGCTACATAATTGAAGTAAAATGACCCCATCCAGTTGGCAGATCAATATTTATCAGTCCTTTACATGTTAACTGAGATTTTTGAAGCTTTTCTTGTTCATTAGCAGCTGGTTTAGCATTGAACAACAACCTTTCCAGTGCCTTCACCTCCGGCTAGATGCCATTTAATGCATTTAATTTGCATTCATGCATTACGTACGTCTACCCGCCAGTTTTATTATAAGCTATGCCTTTGCTTAACTTTATTTAATCAATCTATGCGCTCGCATTTTCTTGATATTTTAATGCATTTAATCTGCATTCATGGATTACGTACCTCTAGCCACCAGTTTCTAAACTATGCCTTTGCTTAATTTTATTTAATCAATCTATGCGTTCGTATTTTCCCGAATTTTTAAAACGAAAATGATTTATAAAGCTACTCAGACGAATAGAAAAAGTAGATAAATGCTAATTTTCCAATATAAAAAATAGCTCTCCAAATTCAAACTATACAAAAAAATAAGTAATATGTTAAATGCCAAAATGTGATTGGCCAATGCTGCCGGTTAAAAGCATTTTGGGCAAATGCATAAGTCCTAATTAATTAGATATCAGATGAAACAAGGATAAATGAGAAAAATGGCATTGACTAAATTGACATGAATGAAATCTCAACTGGACCTATTAGCTGATACGCTACATATACTGTGACATTTTAGCTTCCAAGAACTCTCATGGCTATCAACCTGCTATCATGTAAAAGCCACATAAATTTTCATTTTCCAATTCCATCGGGTCATTCTATTTCCATTTGCCTAACGTTATTTCATTCCATTTTCTAGCACTTATTATTAACTATTTAATCCAACTACATGCAAGTAGAAATCACAACTCATGGCATCCTTATGTACTTGTGCACAAATACATGTTGTCTAACATATTAACATGCACATGGTTTTCCACTGCTGCTTTGTTAATTGGCTTTGATTAATAAGTGAAATCTGCACAAGGATAATTATAATTATTTCTTTCCTTTAATTCTTATGTATTTATAGATTGGTTAGTAGCTAACTAATTAATTAGATATGAAATGATACAAACGTGAATGAGAGCTACAAGCTAGAAGAAAATGACAAAGTTAACATGCCAATATGAATGTGTCCTACTGAATACTCATTGATTAAAATTCGCTAAAAAAATTTCAATCTCATATGGTTCCATCCATGCATACATCCATGTCTCTTTTACTACAAGTCATTGTGTATCTATGTATCCTCAGATGCAACCATCCATATATTGATTCATGCATATATGTGACTATGTATACATACACCTACCAGTATATGTATGGTTGTATCTATTGATACATGTATACATTGGTATATGCATATATGCATCTGTCAATAGTATGCATGAATACATGTATGTATGGATATATGGATTCTACGCATACCTACATGTATACCATCTATCACAATAACATTTGCACCATACAGAACAAAGAAAGATATGAACAAAATATTGAGGTTACGCAATCAAACACTAAGGGCTTTGAAGATAATTATACAGTGATGCGCACATACATGCTGTCCAACATATTAACATGCACATGGTTTTCTACTGCTACTTTGTTAATTCGCTTTCTTTAACAGCTAATATGTACAAAAGGATAATTGTATTTATTTATTTCTTTTTATTCCTGTGTATTAAAACACTAGTTGACAACTTCCTAATTAATTAGATATCAGATGAAACAAGGATAAATGAGAAATATGGAACTGACTAGATTGACATGAGTCAAATGTCAGGTGGACTTGTTAGCTGACACACTATCATCACTGTGACATTTTAGCATCTAACAAGTCTCATTCATGGCTCCAAACCTGCTATCATCTAAAAGCCACATAAATATTCAGTTTCCAACCCGATGGGGTCATTCTATTTCCATTTGCCTAAATTTATTTCATTTCATTGTCTACCACTTACTATTAATTGTTTAATCCAACTACATGCAAGTAGAAATCACAACTCATGGCATCCCTATACACTTATGCACAAATAAATGCTCTCTAACATATTAACATGCACATGGTTTTCCATTCCTACTTTGTTAATTGGCTTTGATTAATAGGTGAAATGTGCACAAGGATAATAATCATTATTTCTTTCTTTTAATTGTTATGTATTTAAAGGCTAATTAGCATGTCAATATCAAGGTGTCCAGACTAAATACTCATTGATTAGAATATGCTGAACATATATCAATTTTATATGGTTCCATCCATGCATATATCCATGTGTCTTTTTCTTCATGTCATTATGTATCTATGTATCCATAGATGCAGTCATGCATATATCGATTTATGCATTTATGTCACTATCTCTCCATGCATCTACCTATATATGTATGGATGTATCTATGGATACATGTTTGCATCGGTTTATGCATATATGCACCTATCAATTGCATGCACACATCCATGTATATATGCATCTATCGATATCTTCCATGGATACATGTATATATGCATGTCTGGATTCATGCACCCATGTATGTGTCTTTGTCTTTTCCCATCTGCAAATGCATTTATGCATGTTTCTACACATACATGTATCTGCACACCTCTCTGTATAACATATCTATCTGTGTTTGCATACATGTGTCTATGCATCCATCTATACATGTGTGCATGTGCAACATGCACATATGCATTTGTGCATGCATATACAGTACTCTTCCTTACAACACAAGCATCTAGAACAAAATACAACATCCACAAAGCAACTGTGATGCATTGCAAGTGGCTTTTAAATCTATATTAAATGGCCAAAGTATGCTGGCCACCCATGCCCACCAAGCCATTCCAGTGCCTTCCCGACCAGCCAGATGCCATTTAATGCATTTGCTTCAATTGTTTTGACCACTCTATGTGTTCGCATTTTCCTGATATTTCAATGCATTTAATTTGCATTCATGGATTACGTTCCTCTACCCGCCAGTTTTATAAACTATGCCTTTGCTTAAATTTATTTAATCAATCTATGTGTTCGCATTTCACTGATTTTCTAAAACAATAATGATTTATAAAGCTATCATGATGAATAGAAAAACAGATAAATGCTAATTTTCCAATATAAAAAATAGCTCTCAAAATTCAGACTATACAAAACAAAAAAGTTATATGTTGAAATACATTCATGCATATTGTCCATACATGCATTTATGCATATATGCCTTCATCCATATTTGCTTGTGTATATGAATGCATCCTCCATGCAACATATGCATATGTATCTATATGCAAATATGTATGCATCCATGTATCCATGTATTCATTTCTCCATCTGTCCATGCAGTTCTCTTTTCTGTGTATACATGTATCTGTCGATGCATCCATGCATATATCTGTGAATAGCTCTATGTATTTCTCTCTCCATTCATTTATTGTTCTCTAACGCATCATCATTTGAATATTTTTGGTTTCGTGATCTTCCATATTTATTGTTTTCATACTATATGCATAACAACTTCTGCTTTGTCTTCTGTTTTGACTCTTGTATCCTTAAATATCATTATATTTTTATATCTATTCTTCTCTTGTCACATTTCAAGGAAGCTCAAGGATCTTGGCACCTTGTTCAGTACGAAGGAGAGTGAGAAATGGGACATGAGTCTTTCTTCTATGTTTGTATTGAGACACCCAACCCTATGATGATTTTAAAAAGCATAACCAATAACAAACTAGACATTCTTACACCCTTTGATGGAACAAATGATCACTTCATACCCTATCAATTCCATTCATTTCCATTTCCACCGTTGCACATCCTTTCTTCTCAAATCAAATACATTTCAAAATCCATTTATATGCTTGCCTTCCATCACACCAATGTGTTCCATTCCTTTTTTCTTTCAATCCAGCTCACTCATTCAAATTTTTATATCTTGCATTTTATTTTAAGTGTACAACTCAAAAATCATAAATTCATACCATTTACATTCCATTCATTCTCATATCCAGTCTCGCATATCCTTGCCTCCCATATCAAATACTTTTCATAAGCCATTCATATACCTTACTTGCATCTCATCATTCTCTCAATTCCCTCTCTTTCTTGTACTTATATAGCTCATTCTTTTTTTTTACCATCACATATCTTTATCTATCTATAGCTCAAATATACCTTCATCGATCACAACAAAATTCACACCATACCAAACAAAGAAAAAAATAAAGAAAATATCAAGGTTATGCAATCAAACACTGAGGGCTTCGAAAATAACTGTTATAACATAAAGTTGTATTCAAGAGTTCTTTTCAAAATGTCTTTTCTAAATCTTGTTTATTACAGATTCCTAAAAGGGCGTATGACAATTTTTTGAAGGCTAAAATGTATGATCAGATTTAACAAATGTTTACATGTATCCATGCATTCAAATGCATCATTAGATATCCTTTATACACTTGTTCAAAAAACAATTTGGTATTATTATTTTGTTTCAATCATAAATGTTATTTGTATATGTTTCAAATGCAAACTTTCTAACATTTCTAACTTTATGCACGCAGGCATATATAGATTCTTGTTTACATACCAAATTACATGGACACATGTACACATCCATGCATGCATAAATGTTTACATGGTTCCATATATTTATGCATTCCTTTGATATATGCATTGGTGATAAGTAGTTTATTTTTCCCGTTTTCTTTCATTTAATACTGCAAATGCAAGTTGAGTTTCATTGTGCTTTGACGCATTTAGAATGCTTTGATTATAAATTTGTATTCCTAATCGGTTTTAGTGCTTTCCATTCAAATTTTTCGTTCAGATGCGGGGGATGCTTTTCACACTCCTTTGCATTATGTGCACATGGATACATGTATACATGTGATCAGATTTAACAAATGTTTACATGTATCCATGCATTCAAATACATCATTAGATATCCTTTATACACTTGTTCAAAAAACAATTATGTATTATTATTTTGTTTCAATCATAAATGTTATTTGTCTATGTTTCAAATGCAAATTGTTTCTAGCATTTCTAACTTTATGCACATAGGCATTTATAGATTCTTGTTTCCATACCAAATTACAGGGACACATCTACACATCCATGCATGCATAAATGTTTACATGGATCCATATATTTATGCATTCCTTCGATATATGCATTGGTCATAAGTAGTTTATTTTTCCTGTTTTCTTTTATTTAATACTGCAAATGCAAGTTGACTTTCATTGTGCTTTGACGCATTTAGAATACTTTGATTATAAATTTGTATTTCTAATCGATTTTAGTGTTTTCTATTCAAATTTTTCGTTTAGATGCAGAGGATGCTTTTCACTCTCCTGTGCATTATGTGCACATGGATACATGTATACATGCATGCATGTATACATAGATGGCTCAAGCATTGTTACAAATGTTTGAGATTATTTACATTTAATAATTCAAACAAAATAATAATACATTTTCGCTTCCTCAATAAGATCGTAAAGGATGTTTCTTGCTCTAAATGTATACATACACACATGTAACAATAAACGTATTCATTGGTATATCTATAAACATTCCACGCATAAATGCACCATTGCAAATTATTTGAAACTTTCCTAGCAAAATTTAATACATTTATAAATTCCTAACTTCTATCTAATTACTTTTTCTAACTCATACCTAGATGCTTTTTGGAGTTTTCAAAAGATGTTGATAGCATTTGCAGTTATTGCTTCAGTCTTTTGTAGTATTGGTAAAAGTATAGTTGTCTTTCGCATTGGTGGGAAAGGAAAATTGTATCTATAAAGTGCATTTAGTTTGCATTCATGGATTACGTTCCTCTACCCGCCAGTTTTATAAACTATGCCTTTGCTTAAATTTATTTAATCAATCTATGCATTTGCATTTAACTGATTTTCTAAAACAATAATGATTTATAAAGCTATTCGGATGAATAGAAAAATAGATAAATGCTAATTTCCCAATATAAAAAATAGCTGTCAAAATTCAGACTATATAAAACAAAAAAGTTATATGTTGAAATACATTCATGCATATTGTCCATACAAGCATTTATGCATATATGCCTTCATCCATATTTGCTTGTGTATATAAATGCATCCTTCCATGCAACATATGCATATGTATCTATATGCAAATATGTATGCATCCATGTATCCATATATTCATTTCTCCATCTGTCCATGTAGCTCTCTTTTCTGTGTATACATGTATCTGTCGATGCATCCATGCATATATCTGTGAATAGCTCTATGTATTTCTCTCTCCATTCATTTATTGTTCTCTAACACATCAACATTTTCATATTTTCGGTTTCGTGATCTTCCATATTTATTGTTTTCATAGTATATGCATAACAACTTCTGCTTTGTCTTCTGTTTTGACTCTTGCATTCTTAAATATCATTATATTTTTATATCTATTATTCTCTTGTCGCATTTCGAGGAAGCTCAAGGATCTCAGCACCTTGTTCAGTACAAAGGAGAGTGAGAAATGGGACATGAGTCTTTCTTCTATGTTTGTATTGAGAAACCCAGCCCTATGATGATTTTAAAAAACATAACCAATAACAAACTAGACATTCTTACACCCTTTGATGGAACAAATGATCACTTCATACCCTATCAATTCCATTCATTTCCATTTCCACCGTTGCACATCCTTTCTTCTCAAATCAAATACATTTCAAAATCCATTTATATGCTTGCCTTCCATCACACCAATGTGTTCCATTCCTTTTTTCTTTCAATCCAGCTCACTCATTCAAATTTTTATATCTTGCATTTTATTTTAAGTGTACAACTCAAAAATCATAAATTCATACCATTTACATTCCATTCATTCTCATATCCAGTCTCGCATATCCTTGCCTCCCATATTAAATACTTTTCATAAGCCATTCATATACCTTACTTGGATCTCATCATTCTCTCAATTCCCTCTCTTTCTTGCACTTACATACCTCATTCTTGTTTTTTACCCTCACACATCTTTATCTATCTATAGCTCAAATATACCTTCATCCATCACAACAAAATTCACATCATACCAAACAAAGAAAAAAATGAAGAAAATATCAAGGTTATGCAATCAAACACTGAGGGCTTCAAAAATAACTATCATAACATAAAGTTGTATTCAAGAGTTCTTTTCAAAATGTCTTTTCTAAATCCTGTTTATTACAGATTCCTAAAAGGGCGTATGACAATTTTTTGAAGGCTAAAATGTATGATCAGATTTAATAGATGTTTACATGTATCCATGCATTCAAATGCATCATTAGATGTCCTTTATACACTTGTTCAAAAAACAATTATGTATTATTATTTTGTTTCAATCATAAATGTTATTTGTATATGTTTCAAATGCAAATTGTTTCTAACATTTCTAGCTTTATGCACGCAGGCATATATAGATTCTTGTTTACATACCAAATTGCATGGACACATGTACACATCCATTTATGCATAAAGGTTTACATGGTTCCATATTTTTATGCATTCCTTCGATATATGCATTGGTGATAAGTAGTTTATTTTTCCCGTTTTCTTTCATTTAATACTGCAAATGCAAGTTGAGTTTCATTGTGCTTTGACGCATTTAGAATGCTTTGATTATAAATTTGTATTTTTAATCGATTTTAGTGTTTTCCATTCAAATTTTTCGTTTAGATGCGGAGGATGCTTTTCACACTCCTTTGCATTATGTGCACATGGATACATGTATACATGTCATCACATTTAACAAATCTTTACATGTATCAATGCATTCAAATGCATCATTAGATATCCTTTATACGCTTGTTCGAAAAACAATTATGTATTATTATTTTGTTTCAACCATAAATGTTATTTGTCTCTGTTTCAAATGCAAATTGTTTCTAACATTTCTAACTTTATGCACGCAAGCATTTATAGATTCTTCTTTCCATACCAGATTACATGGACACATGTACACATCCATGCATGCATAAATGTTTCATAAGTAGTTTATTTTTCCTATTTTCTTTCATTTAATACTGCAAATGCAAGTTGAGTTTCATTGTGCTTTGACACATTTAGAATGCTTTGTTTATAAATTTGTATTTCTAATTGATTTTAGTGTTTCCCATTCTAATTTTCCGTTCGTATGCAGATGATGCTAACTCATAGCTAAATGCTTTTTACTTCTCGGCAGGAACTCGACGCTTGCGTCACTTGTTTATTAATATTATCAGGGTCCAAATTTGACCCTATTTGAGCTTTGGTAGGTATTTGACTTCCTCATCGTATTTTTTTTATTATAAAATTTGAGTCAAGCTATAGTAATTATAATTTGGTTGGCCGGCCCCGAGCCCAGGTTGCCATCATTGCCGGAAATGTCCCTGATAGCCGCCAGAACTATAGCCGATTTTTCATTACAGGTTTATTTTTTACAGAAGATCTTTTTTCTCGCAGGCAATTTTGCAAGCTTTTGAGGGTTGGGAAAACCCACACCGTTGATTGTTTTGATCTAACACATAACGGCCATAATTTTAAAAAAGGAAAAATCAGCTGTATTCGGTAAGCACGGTTGGCGCCATAGAATTCAAAATGACCAATACTAAAAATAAATCTTGGAATCTTCGAAGACGTTTTAATAGATGGTAGCTACAAGACATTCTAGGAGCTATTTGGAAAAAAACGCTAGAAAAAATCTCGGGGTAATAGATGTTTTTTTGTTTAATTGTTATTGCAGTAAACAGGCAATTTCATGTTTGCATAGAACCATTTTACTGCAAATCTATAAAAAATTTGTGCAGCCGAAAAAATCCTGAGCAATTCTACAAGATCATAGCTGTAAATCTAACATACTTGTAAGGATCAGAATTCTGTTTTGAAGGTAATTGAATGTTTGTGTTCTGTGTATTAAATTGCTGGTTTTCACTATTTTTCTTAAAACCTGCATAAGTATTGCAATTTGTTGCAGTTTAATTTGGCTTGATACAGTTAATATTGGCCACTCTGTAGTGTTATAATTTTGCTAGTTCATAATGGTTGTCTGGGTAGATTGCAGGGAGCTGGTATCATTGAACTTCCTGGTGCCAAAATATAGCTATATTAAACTCTTTTTGGAGTGGAGGTTTGAGCTCTGTGATGTCTACTTGTGCATATTCTTATGTGGTAGAATCAATAAGGAAGCAAAAGAAGAAAGATGGGTTTACAATTACCAAAGAGAATAATAGAAAATGTCCATTGTCAAGCAATTATATTGCTTCACCTAGAAATACAATTCATGAGGGTTACAGAGTAGCTTTAGGTTTGGCAGATAAGAGTGCCCATGCAAAAAGTATGGCCAAAGGAACAGAGTCCCAATATCAAAGCAGAGAAGTGTTAATGGCATTGGGTAATAACTCAGTTCTCACTAGAGACGCCAACTTACAATGCCATAAAAAAGGCTTGCCAGGTCTGAATAAACAGAAAAGGGAAATATTGGCTGCAGAAGTGAACTCTGTAGCGTCTAAAGTAGGGCGCCCTTGTTTAACAAAGAAATCAAAATCCCTTAAAGACAAGGGCTCTAAAAATTCATTTATGAATTCTTCACGGTTGAAGAGCAATGCTGCAGCATCAATTTCTGCCAAGATGATGAAGAACCGAATCAAGGAGATCAACAAAGTAAACTATTCTTCTAATCCAAGTTTGTCGAATGATTCAGCTGTTCAAGATGACAATTTTGAGTTTAATCTTATCAATTCTGAAATGAGTGAGGAAGAATTGCTTGATTTGAATTTGCTCCCGGATGCAATCCTGCCAGAAAAATTGATTATGATGCCTGTTTCTACACCACAGAAATCTGAAAGGGTTATTGCAGGAGGATTTCATAGTTTTGATGGATCTAGATTCAGTCCAATTGAAGAGGCTTGTTTAATTCTTAATAGCCCCTGTGCAGATCCAGAAGCCCTAGAATCTTGTTATAATCCAAGCTTGCAGAGTAGTTCAGCTGTTACAGATGACAGTATTGAGTTTGAACTTATCAATTCTAAAATGAGTGAGCAAGAAGTACTAGATTTGAATTTGCTCACTGATGAACTTCTGCGAGAGAAATTGACTCTGACTCCTCTTTCTACACCACAGAAATCTGAAAGGATTGTAGCTGGAGGATTTTATAGTTTTGATGGATCGAGGTTCAGTCCAATTGAAGAGGCTTCCCTAATTCTTAATAGCCCTTTTTCAGACGGGTATGGCATAGAATCATGTTCTAATCCAGGTTTGCCGAGTGATTCAGCAACTGCAGCGGATGATTTTCACAGTAACTTTCTCAGTTCCAGTTTAACTGAACAGCAATTGCTAGATTTGAATTTGCTACCTGATTCAGAGAAACAGATTATTACTCCTGTTTCTACAACAGAGAAATCTGAGAGAGTTACTAGTGGAGGGTTTCACAGCTTTGACGGCTCCAAGCTCAGCCCAATCCAAGAGGCTTTCCTTATTCTCAATGATTTTGAAGTCAAAATCGTTTAACTACATCAGTCAAGTTGTGAAATGTTTAGCTGAAACGAAGGTTGTGAACGAAACAAGGTTAGAGGCAGAACTACTGGGTGCAATAATCCAATTCAAGGAGCTGAGTAAGACATTAAAGGTAAGTTTTCATCTTTAGAATTTGCTTTATGTCTGGTTTTACATAAACTACAAAATAATTTGTTTTATGAGTGCTAATCCAAATTCTGGCTTTCTCTCTCTTCTCTTTTTCTGAAGATTTTGTTCTAATTTAAGGTTCTTTGTAATCTTAGTTAAAAACAGAATTATTGAAAGGAAAAGCACAAATTAAGGAGTTGGGATGGTTATTAGAGGTGGGCTTTCATCGTTGGAAAATGAGTCATATTTGAATCAGAGATGGTTCAGTCATCAAGAGGGATGGTAGCTCAATGTTATAACACGGCAGCAGCAAATGAAAGGTCCTAACTTTGACTCTTAACTGATCAAGAAAAAGTTTAACATCCATACCAAAAATGTTTTTCAATCTGAATTCTGTTATTTTATCATCCACTATAATCCTTTATGATTAATTGCAATTACAAACAGTTCTTTGTATCATCTAAAAATATTCTTATAATCCTTTATAATTAATTGCAACAGTTCTTTGTATCATCTAAAAATATTCTTTTAAGACTTGATATTACCTTGCTTTGATATTTCAGTGTTCCCTAAGGAGGACAGGCATAATGCTATAAAAGCTTCCAGCACAGAATGTGCTAATGGCACATTAGAACTATTTACTCTGCAAATTTGCTCATCACTAAAGAATGGAAAATTTTGTTGGATAAAAGTTGACCTAGTTGGATGGGTTGGAAAGATCTTCAAGAAATGTTGTTCAAATTGTGCTAGGGCATATAGCCTTAAGCTATCCTCCTAAGCAACTAAAAAAATATCAAAGGGCTAATTTTTCTCTAAAGGCCTTAAAAAATATAGATTATAAAGATGTAGAAAATATTGAAAAATTAGGTTTTCATATTTTCTAGATTTGGCCGTATAGATGTCATCCACATGATCATGGATCTTAGTTAGATTGTTATATGGTCTATTTTGGAATTTCACAATTCATAAGAAAGTAATAGACAAATTATATGAAGAAGAGGCTTTTTTGGATCAATTTCTAGAATAGGGACCAATGTAATGTATGGAGTATGTAATATGACATTTTGAGGATTAATTTTTTGAACATTTACTTGAAGTATATTTTTTAGAGGATTCGTGGTATGTGTAGAATGACAAGAGATTGTTTGTTTGTGTTTAAGTGTATTTTAAAATCTTTGTTTGCAAATTTAAGTATTTAAAGCAAATTGTCATGAACTTATAAGAAAGAATTTTGTTGCTTGAAAAACCTCAAGAATAGCCACTCAAATACTTTTACATTAATGATAGGAGTAGGTAATGCTTCTTTCATTTCTCTTAAGATTTCTTTTATCCAATCCAACCTTAACCTTGGACACATAAGTGTTATATGCTAAACATGGCCTATGAAGTAGAGATAGAAATGTTAAAGTACTCTTGATGTGTTCAATTTACTACTTAATTCATTATTTAGTTCTAGTTAGACCAAGCTATTTTAAATTTGAAGTTTTATGTTTATTATATTTGTTGTACAAATTTTGAAGCATTACTAGTGGAAGTTTGAATTGATGTTTAAATGTTTATGTTTTTATACATTTCAAATGTTTATGATACTTTTATAGTTTTAATTTGCAAGCTAAAACTAAACTAAGTTAAAATTAATTTTTAGAATTGTTCTTTTATGCAAATTACATTAATACATTCAAATATATACTAAATTTAAGAAAATGAAGTTCTTTTAATCTTTTTACGCTTTTAATGAATGTATAACTAATTTAAGCTTAATTTGAAAATTGATAATTTATTATACATATTGAATCTACTAAGTAATGTACTTCATTTTTCCTTTCCAAATGATAATAATAAAACAATGCTATTTCTATTTGCAAATAAAATGATTTGACAATACTTAAACATTTTTTCCCTTTCAAAAGTACCCATGGAAAACAATAGTTAATATATTCCATTTTCAAAGAGAAACGACCAAATGACTATTAATTTCTTTCTTCCCTTATATTCACATTTGCAATATTAAAATAAGTGAATTTTCTTCATCTTTATAATATAATTTTAACCAATTAACAAATAAGAGATGGAGGAAAGGAAAACTATTTTTAATTAATATTCTCTTATCAAACAAAGGTATGATTAATAAAAGAATAGATCATATTTTATTATGAATTCTTTTGTATGTTTTAATTTGTTTATTTGAATGCATTGATTGTTGATGTATATCTGAAGCAATTTTCCTTTTCAATGTGTTGAAATTGAGATTAATTACATGGTGTCTCCCAAAGCTTGGAAACAATAATGACAAAAATAGTTATTAACTTAACAACAATAATTTTGAGAAATAAATTTAAAATTAAAATTAAAATTTAATCTATTGATTCAATACCTCTTTCAAGAAACATAGTAAACAAAACTAAATTTTTGATTGATAAAAAAAAACTACACTGAATTTTATACTAAAGAATAGATATATCCAAAGTATAGAGAAAATTTGATGTATAATTGTGTCCTCATGAATTTAGTTGTATGATGTCTTCTCTTCCTCCAACTTGTAGAATGTCCTCCAATAGTGAAAATGGGAAGCTATTGCTAGCTTGATTCAAATCTTGTAAATTACTTATGATGGTTGTATAAATGATTGATGATAAAATACTTAGAAGCTCTAGTATGGTTACACATTTATGTTGGGAATAGAATGCCATTTAATTGCAATCCTAAACATTATTTCATGTGTCTCCTAAGTCCTTGGAAAGTGTTCCCCAAACACTACGACTAGAAAGAGATTAAATTTGAACGAAATGAACATGTAAATTGACATTTGTAATTAATTCTAAATGATAGGAACATGTGGGGATTCCCATGAAGAGCTCCTACAAAATAGGAGCACATGGGGCACCCACATGGAAGGTGGAACCCACCTTGAGTTGTGTTAACTATTTGGAGAAAAAGATAACACTTCTGTAATGCATGTAAAGATCCTAGAAGTTAGGGATTGATGTTTACATGCATGGAGTTCAGTTCAGTTTAGTTCAGATCAGTTCAGTTTAGTTCAGTATCAGTTCAATTCAGTTCAGTTCAGTTCAGTTCAGTTCAGTTCAGTTCAATTCAATTATGATTCAGTTATCTTCAATTGCATGTAGTTAGTTTTAGTTGAATGCTATTTGACTTCAGTTGACTTAGAATGCATGACTAATGACTTGAGTTGCATGACAAATAATAGGTAATACATTCAGTTAAGTGGGGATGATCAATCATGCATGATATTTGCATAAATGGTGGAGAGATATGTTTCAGTTAACAGAGATTGAGTTGGACCCACCTTGGGCGTCCAAGTTGGCATCTTGGAGTTAACACTTTTTCATGATAAGATATTTTATAAGGATGAGTTAAGTGGGCCCATTCTTGGGCTCCAACTTTGAGGATACACTTAGAAAATATCTTCAGAATCAACGTTGAGTTATGAATTTAGTTTGGGATGCCCAAATGGATGAAGGAGTTATTTTGACATTGTTCTTCACTATAGAACTCTACTTGCAAATAATAGGTGTCAGTTTTGTGAGATAAGCATTGTGCTTTACAATTGTAAACTCTTTGGAGTTTACAAGGCTCATTATTGTCTATATATTGTAGCAAGTTGAAGAGAGTTTATTAGATTTTATTGCAGGTTGTGAAGAAATATTGTTGAAGGAAAAAGAAGCATCTCAAGCAAGGATTGGAATTATTGTAATCTTATTCTGAGATTAAATAATACATTGATTCTTGGTATAATTTTTTCTCGAAAGGGTTTCTCCACGGTATATGCTGTGTAACTTCTTTCTTCCAGTCTTATTCTTCTACAATCTTCTGTCTACTTCTATAAATGGTAAAATGAATTATACAGATAATCATCCACAAAGAAATTGTAACAAAGAACACTTAATTAGATCTACAGTATATAATAGTTTTACAAGTTTTAAAGCTACACAATTACCTCCATTTTTTAATAATTTAGACAATTATAATGGAGAAACTAGTATATATAGTGAAGGATGATTATGTTGGGCTAAAATAGACAATATCATCTAATTATTTAATTAATCAATTAAGTCCCTCTTTTACTTTATTTAAACTTAAGCTAAACTTAGGAGTGTTTTTTCTTTATTTAGGTCATGTGCTTCTTTGTTTCATATCATAGGATGAGGAAAAATGTCATGATATAATGAAATATTCACCTAGAGTTTCATTTAGGGTTGTGTTTTGCTTTTACAAGAATTCATTATTGTACATTATATTAATCCAACATCTATAATTTATTGAATAAAGGTTGTCATTTATGTCAAAGGAGATATGGTTAGAGGTGGCACTATCTTTTTAGGAGTTATACTATCATACCTATCTATGTTGGTAATTGTACTGTCATATCATTTTGAGTTACAAAAGTATATATTGCTAGCTATATTGATAAAAAAAGTTGAGGAGTGTTTGTGTTCTAGAAGTATGTTGTGTATAATTAGATGTATCATTCTTGGATATCAATATCATGCATTTATCTATTCACTATGACATAAGTAATCTCAAAAGCTATACCTAAATATTTCAATTTAGTTTCTCAGTGTAGAGAGATTTCTCCGACAATACAATTATGTTCTATATTTCTTCCAGAAGGTGAGTTTGACTTTGCAGTTTGAAAAGAGAGTATGCCCACATGTGTTCTATCATATTCTATAGTTTTTGGAGGATGTGTTCAACATACAAGAAGTTTTAAATGAAAAAAGGCTTTGTGTGCTTGTTTGTCAACTAGTTGGTGTTTGAGAACTGTGTGGTAACAACTAATAGCATGTGATATTCAAAGCTAGCATGTGGTGTCAATATAGGACTTGGTTAAGGTTCATGTTGAAATGTACATCATGTTTTTTTGGTGGCAAAAATTTGATTCAAGACCAACTTGTTACACATTTCATGTAATTTGAATTTATGTCCACCTTATATCATCCTAGATGATTGTGGACCCTTGGCCTACATAAAAGAGAGTTAATTTAATTTCATGTATATATTCATTAGTCGAGCAAGTATAATTAAAGAAGATGGTGGCGAGTGTATATACAAGTAGATGATTGTGCAAACAAGTGTTAGTTGATGTATTCAGTGTCCACCATTATCAAAAGATATTAAGAAGTGTAGTGGAGTGTATGAATCAAGTTCAGACTGTTTGTAAGCTGTGCATTCAACAATGAAGGTTCACAAAATTTATCTCTATAATTTTGTAGGATTGGTGTTCTACACATATAGCTAGTGCTCAAATATTTGTATTAGGGATTGGTGTCTCTAGTAGGTTGGTGCCTATAAGCACATTTGGAGATTGGTGTCTTTGGTAGGTTGGTGCCTACTTTAGATTATAAAATTAACTTGCTGTATTCTTACATTATGAGGTTGTATTTGGATAGTAGATCCAAGAAACTATTCTCACCGTGGTTTTTCCCATCTTCGGTTTCCACGTATATCTGGTGTTCTATTGTGTGAATGTGTGCTCATGATTATTTCTTGATCAGCAGTAGTGAAGATTCAAGTTTCATATTCATATGCATGTGTTTGAGGTAATTTAAATAGTTTTGATTCACTGATTCACCCCCTCTCAGTAGATTGTGTGCCCTTCAATTGGTATAAGAGCCAAGTTCCTTTGGAGAAGCCTAACATATTAAGGTAGATCAAGGATGGCACACTCAGTATCTCAAGAAGTATTGTCTACAAATAAAGCACCACTCTTTGATGGATCCAATTATGCATTTTGGAAAGTTAGGATGGAAACATACTTGATGGCTCTAGGTCTTGAAATCTAGATGTCAATTATAGAGGGATATATGATTCCTAAAAATACTCCAAGGTATTAGGTTGGAAATAAGGCTTGTGAAAATAATGCTAAGGAAAGGAATGTTATTTTATGTGGTTTTTCTAACTCAAAGTTTGCGAAAGTTATGCAATGTAGGACAACGAAATATGGGAAAAATTACACACCATCTATGAAGGTGATGAAAAAGTGAAAGAAGAAAATCTCCAAGATCATAGAGCTCAGTTTGAATGTCAGAAAATGAAGGAGGAAGAAATAATTTGCACATTTATTCTTTGGGTTGATGAGGATGTCGACTCTATGAGAGGTCTTGGTGAAGAACTGAAAGAAATCACGATTGTGAAAAAATTACTCAAATCTCTTTCTAGAAAATTTGACTCTAAAGTTTTTGTTGATGAAGAAGCTAAAGATCTGAATGCTTTAAAAATGGTTGAATTAAATGTAATATTGACTACTTATGAGATGAGGTTTGATAGTAAAAAAACAATAAGGAAAGAGGCTGCATTTAGGGCATCCAAGAAGCAAGTTGATCTAGATTTTGATGTTGGATCGGGTCCAAAGGAATCAAACATTGTCATAAATTTACAAAGAGATTTAAGAAATTATAAGGCAAGTTACCTTTCAAATGTTTTAATTATGGTGAAGTAGGAAATTTTATGGCTAAGTGTCCTTATAAGGACTCTAACAATGTTGAGAAAAAGTATGGAAATAAAACATTTTAGAAAGGTAATAAAGGTCAGAGGAAACAAAAGAGCTTCTTAATTAATGTAGAAGGTTACTCTATTGATGAAGAAGTTGAAGGCATCTTTAGAGATGGAAAAGAAAAATATGTATTCATGGCCATGGAAACTGTTGAAGATCCCACAGAGATGAATTCTAGAAGTGATGATGAAGTGGGTCTTGTGGAAGAATTACTCTATGTTGGAAAGGAAATCAAGAGGCTAAAGAAAAGGATTATTGGAGAAGTGAAGGGTAAAAATATTTTATCCCAAAAGTTTGAGAGTGCAAAAAGGATAATCATAGATCTAAAGGTGCAAGTAGAATAAGAAAAAAGAATTGAAGAAGTTATGAGTAAAAGGTTACTATAAAAAAATAA
The DNA here is from genome assembly GCA_007258455.2 of Sequoia sempervirens. Classification (NCBI taxonomy): domain Eukaryota; kingdom Viridiplantae; phylum Streptophyta; class Pinopsida; order Cupressales; family Cupressaceae; genus Sequoia; species Sequoia sempervirens. The sequence continues at coordinate 449,487,934 of VDFB02000015.1, read as the reverse complement.
GGACTATGAGAAACTTGAAGCAGAAATTGTGTCACTAAGAAAAGATTTTGAAAAATTAAGTCATTAGTTACAATTGATGTTTGGGAAGATTAATGAGAATTTGGATTAGATGTTAGGATTTTAGATATCTCCACATGTCAAAATCGATATTGGCTTTGATGATTAGAAGAAAAAAGTGATAGAACAACTAGTAAGTTCTAATAAAGGGAGTCTGAAAGATATTGGTTCTAGAAGTTCAAAATCTGAAAGGGTTATCACAAGTGATGAAATCAAAGCACAAAATGATGGTTTCATCCAGGTAAAAAAGAAGAATAGGAGATCCATAAGATAGGGATGCAATACTAGGTTCAATTATTCATGTTTTGGTTATTATTTTAATTGCAATAATTTTGACCACAAGGCTATGGACTGTAGGAAGGTCCAGTAAGAACTAACTTTGTTAGCAGTAATGCATTTGCACCTTTATATAATTTCAATATTATTTTCTATAAATGCAAAAAAATTGGACATATTGCTAGGAACTACAAAAGCAACTTTGTGTGTCCTCCTCTACCAGAAACAAGAAGAAAAGGGTCAAAAAGTTGGATACATGAATCAAAAAAATTATGGAAGAAGATACCGAAAGAGAAAAAGTTGGAGAAATCAATGATACCAAAAATTGAACTACATGCTCAAAAGGAGAAGAATCTATGTATTGTAGACAATGGATGTTCAAGTCACATGACTGGAGACAAAATTAAGTTCATGAATTTCAAGAAATTTGATGGAGGTTTGTGACTCTTGGAAATAACTCTATTGCCAATATTATCGATAAGGGTACTTTAATTCTTGATGGTGGTACGAAAAAAATCATGATATTCTATATGTTGAAGGACTAAAACATAACCTTTGAGTGTTAGCCAAATGTGTGACAAGGGTTACCGACTTTCATTTACTAATAAAGGGTGTGAGATCTGAAAATCCTATACTGAAGAACTGATTTTGGAAGGAAGCAGGACAAATAGTGATATCTATCATCTTAGTGAGCTAAATGGACAATATTTCCTGACTATATAGAGAGTAGAAATTTGGATCTGACACGGAATATTGGGACACATCAATTTTGATGACATTGTGAAGATTAGCTCAAAGGTAATGGTTTGGGATATGATAAAGATCGAGAAGCCTCATTCTACAAGCTACAAACTATGCCATGAGGAAAATAGACAAAGTCCAAATTCCCCACAAAGAAATATTCCACATCAAATCCATTGGATTTGATCCATATGGATCTATACGGACCAATGAGGACAAAGAGTCTACAAGATGACACGTGTTTTATGATGCTCATTGATGATTACATTAGTATGACTTTGATCACTTTTCTAAAATAAAAATAAGAAGCATTTGAGAAGTTTAAACAATTCAAGGAATTAGCTAAGAATGAAATTTGAACCATCAAGTTTTTGAGGTCAAATAATGGTGAAGAATTCACTTCTGACTGGTATGATTAATTCTATGAAGAACATGGGATCCAGAGGAAATTTTATGCTCCAAGGACTCCATAGAAAAATGGAGTTGCAAAAAGGAAGAACTGAATAATACAAGATATGGAAAGAACAATGTTGAGTCAAGAAAATATATCGGATACATACTAGAGAGAAGAAATTTAGAGTGTAGTGTATATTCTAAACAAAGCTTAGATCAGACCTAAGTCTAATAAAACACCATATGAGCTATGGAGAGGAAGGCTAGTTTAAGTCAAATATTTCAAGATTTTTGGAAGCAAATTCTACATCAAAAGAGATGAAGAAAATTTGGGTGTTTGAATCTAGATCTAATAAAGGTATTTTCCTTGGGTACTCTATGACAAGCAAAGAGTATACGTGTTACAAGTGGCTGAAGAGGATTGTGGAAAGTGCAAATGTGAGATTGAAGAGACAATTTAGTCTACCAACATTCTAGAAGAAGAAGATGATGTAGATCCAATCTGTAGCAATGATGAAGAATCAAAAGATGATTTTGAGAACATTGCTACAAAGAATCCATCAAGGTATATATAGAAAAACCATTTTGAAGATCAAATTATAGGATACAAGAATAGTGGAGTATAAACCCAAAGAAAAAATAGAAAAGAAAATGAACAAGTACATTTTGCATTGTCAAAGATTGTACCAAAATCCTATAAAAAAGAAAGAAAAGAAAAGGGTTGGATAGAAGCCATGAAGGAAGAGTTGATTCAGATTGAGAAAAATAAAACTTGGGAACTGGTCCCGAGACCTAAAGGCAAGAATTTTATAGGTATTAAATGGGTTTTTATAAAAAAATTGAATGAAGATGGAGAAGTAATCTGGAACAAGGCCAGACTTGTGTGTAAGGGATATGCTTAGGTTGAAGGAATTGAATTTGAAGAAATTTTTTCTCTGGTAGCAAGATTGGAAGCAATCAAAATATTTTTGGCTCTTTCAATATTTAAGAATTTCAAGGTATATCAAATGGATGCGAATTATGCATTCTTGAATGGTTTGTTAGAAGAAGTCTGCATTGAGCAACCAAAAGGCTTTCAATTCTTAGATAATCCAGATTTTGTATGTAGGTTGAAGAAGGATCTATATGGACTTAAACAGGCTCCTAAAGCTTGGTATTCTAGGTTGGGAAAGTATCTGGAACAACAAGGGTTCTAGAGATGTAGTGCAAATAGCAATTTGTATATAAAAACAAAAGGTGACAACTTGTTGATTTTTGTTATCTATGCTAATGGAATTAACTTTTGAGGAAGAAATGATGATGTGTAAGGAGTTTTGGAATACAATGCAGAGTGAATTTGAAATGTTAATGCTTGGATAATTGTCTTTATTTCTTGGTTTACAAATTGCTCAGTCAGATAAAGGCATATTTATTTCTCAGAACAAATACATCAAGGAGATGTTGAGTAAGTTCAAGATGAAATGATGTAAACTGGTATGTACACCTATGGTTACCAGATGTAAGCTGAGTACAAATGATGAATCTTCTCCAACAAACCAAACATTGTATAGTATCATGTTTGGTAGTTTATTGTATGTGACTGCATCTAGACTGGATACACTACATGTAGTTGGAAAGGTAGCTAGATTTCAGGAAACACCTAAAGAAACTCATGTCAAAGCCATAAAGAGAATATTCAAATATCTTAAAGCTATAATGAATTTTGGTTTGTGGTATCTTAAGAGTGAAAATATCATTATAACTGCATACATAGATGCATATTGGGCATAAAGCATAGATGATCAGAAGAGTATAAGTGGTGGAGCTTTCTTTCTTGTTGATAGTCTTGTATCATGGTTGAGCAAGAAATAAGATTTGGTTTCCTTATCTATAGTAGAAGAAAAATACATTGTGGTAGCCATGTTGCACTCAGGTGCTATGGATGAAACAAAACCCGAAGGAGATGAATATTGAATTTGATGAACCTATTTCTATTTTGTGTGATAACACCAATGTTATATACATATCAAGTAATTTAGTAATGCATTCAAGGAAAGAACATATTGCTATCAAGTATCACTTTTTAAGGAAGAATGTTGCAAAAAAGAGGTAAAGGTGGAGTATGTTGAGACTAAGGATCAAGTAGAAAATATTTTCACAAAACCATTTCCTAAGGAGACTTTTGAGTTTTTATAGAAGAAGCTAGGAGTAATTTCTCCCTCTTCTTGAATCAAGAGGAAGTACAAGTTGAGGGGGAGCTTGGTATCCCTACCAAAAGAAGGCTTGGTGGTCTTGCAAAATCTTTTTAGAAGTAGTGCGGTATGGACCCAAGGGGATCTACCTAGTGTCTAGGAGTGGATTTGCACCTCTCTTGAAAATTCCCCTTTTATACCCTCTACTTTAGGAAAATCAAACCCGACTAAGAAATTCCACATCACCTATTTGTAATGCATCCACTTGGTGGTTGTCCTTTGTATCAGTGGGGGAATTTCTGTTAGGGACACATGCACAACATGCAGATGTCTATATGACATGTTGTCACCCCTGATAGATTCTTTCCTCTGGAATCTACAGGTACGTTATGTTCCCAATTGAGGATGAAGCAAAAAGCCTCTACGTCGACTAGCCGACCTAAGAATGACTCTTTCCCTCCCATTTTCATTCAAATGCATCTATATCTCATTTTGATTTCATCTTCTACAATCTCTTGAGCATCTCTTGGACAATTTTCTACAAGCCTCTTGATCTCTCATACTCTTGAGCATTGCTTAGCAATTTTTTGCTCCATCAACTCCATTAAGAACGTGTTGTGCTACCATAGAAGCTACAATTTTGGTGTCTTGTGAGACCTCCTTCATCACCGTTGTGGTTGTGTTGACTTTTCCAATTCTGTAGTCTTGTATTCTCCCTTCATTGGCCTTGAGTTCCTTTGGGTGGAGGTGGTATTGCTTCACTATCCTTCTTTCATTGTGGTTTGATAGAGTAGCATTGTGTTTTTTGAAGTGTTTGATATTCTCCTTCCAGCATTTCCTTTATTGTGTTTCTATTTCTCTCTATCTATTTGGTTGTTCGTGGAGGTGGAAACACCAAAGTGGGGTTTTAACTGAGGCAAAACCCTATATATCCCCAAATTTTTTCCTCTCTTGGATGTGTGTAGGTATGTGCTCATGTGGAGCTTGCTGGTGAACAATGTTTCTCATGAGTTGCTCTTTCGTCACCCCCTTCATCATCTTACTAGTCACTTTATTTATTTTGTTCATTATCATTCTTGTTAGTATTTTAGATATTAGTTGCTATGTAGTTAGTTGGTTTTTGTTCCTTTCATTGTAATTTATACTTTTTTGACTGTACAGACACCAGTGCCCCAGAGAGACGTTAGCACGTCATGCTTTCATCCCTGACCTATGTTGTTTTCCTCAGGAAAAGAGTTGTTTGAGGTATAATTCGGGTTCCAAACACCTGCTCACTTAGCCCCATCCAAATATTCAGATTAGTAGAGTGACAAAAGCGCTTGAGAGTGCTATTAATTCTCTATCTTTGATATAAAATGCTTATCCAACTTGAGGTAGTTTAGGGTAGCCCTCCGCTCTTGACTCTCCATGACCTTGAGCCTTGGTGTGGTTGGTCCCCCTAATCTACATTTTAGTAAACCTGACATGAACCATTTTGGTTTCGTTTAGCAGTGCTGAAAGGAAATTTCCTTGTATCCTAGGAGAATTATGGTGTGAGTGTTGTGAGGCATCTCACCTTGCAACTTAACCTATGACCCCTAGTGGCATAGTTGGAAGGTTCTATAGGCATCATAGAATGAAACCTTAGTTGGGTCATTGTCTAGTTGTAAAACCTTTGGGGTCTCTATGAAATTTCTATCTAGTATACGTGATGGCCTCCTTTTTGCATCTACCCATCCCATCTGTAGAACCTGTGAGTAGTTCTGTTGGTATAACTTTCACCTCGTAGTACTTTCCGATGAACTATAATAGAGATCCATCTCCCTTATACATCCCCACATGAATCAATGGAAACATTGTAATAGGTGTTCTTGTTGACCCCACATGTCGGGTGAATGTCATTACCGAGGAGATTATGTTTCTTGCATAAAGATGGGTATGACGAATCCAAGAGTACCATCCGTACACACGATGGGATTTCCATACCTCCCATTGACTGCACCACCTTGTCTGTCTTAGTTTGACCTAAGTTAGTAAATTTACTCTTTGACATAATCCCGGGGTCTGAACTCTTCAGGATGAAACTAGGTACCCCCTAGTTGGTCGCTATGAATGCAGTTCCCTCGGTAGTGCATAAGTGTCTGAAGTTTATCCATGAGGGTACATGTCATGTAGTCCATGACACTGACTATAAGTTTCCAGTTACATGTGGTGGCTACTTGCTGGATCACTTTTGGCCTGCGCTCGTTGGTCTGTTTCCTCCTAGGATAGATCTCTTGTACCAAACCTATGTGAAGTACAAGAGTGGGTGCTTGACGCCTGTACCATAGAAAAAAGGCAAATTTCTTGACATGAGAATAATTCATGATAAATTAGAATTAATGAGGCCTTGATTCGGGTGTTGTGAGGCATTTTATGCATCCACACTAGGTCTTAGACCCTTGCAAATTGAATAACATGCTTTTAACAATGTATTGTAAAGGTGTTGTAAAGTTTTGTAAAGGACTTTCACACTTTTCTAGACTTAATCAACCTATTTATCCCTAATTCAACATTATAAAATGTGTTTAATAACATTATCACATCAATCTAGAAGGCTTGTAAAATAAACTTAATGTTAAACTAGTGTTGTAATGTGTTTTGCACATTCACATTGGTTCTTGTGCCTTCCTAGGCTATGTGGACCTCATTTTAGTGTTGTAAAGTGTATTTAATCACACTTTCACATTGAATTTTGTGTCCCAAGCCCTAATTGACCTTCACATCATCATTAATAAGCCCCTAATAACCCATATTATGCATCCCGAGGCAAAATTTAATAAAATATATGACCAAGTTGGAATTTAAACCTTATTTCCTTATCTCCTGACATCTTAGCTATCAAAATGGTCATTGTGGGACCCATTCTCCATCCATGGAGAATTAGTCCCATCCAAGTGGGACCCATTCGTCATGGGTGGCGAATGAGTCCCATTTGGCTCATTTTTTACCTTTGAGCGGGAAAAATTGAAATTTAAGTTTATTATTTTCACATGTTGGCCTTAGGGATCTAATTTTTGGGCTAATAAGGTGAATTATCTATAAAATCAACTCTCTAAAACCTAAATCACATTCATTCTTCATTATTCATCCATCATTCTTCCATCTCAAGTCAAGCAACTTAGGGTTTCATCATTGCAAGTCACCAAGATAGCAATTTTTAGACATTCAAGGGTTGAATCTTCATGTTTTGTTGCATACATTCAAAATAAATCATCATGGAAAGGTAATCAAATCCATTATTGCATGTTTCATTCCATTCTTTCATCATTTTGGTTTATTTACCTAAAAGGGGTTTGACTAAGGCAAACCCACATGCCCTAACATTCAAAATTTCTCTCTCTCTCTCTCTCTCTCTCTCTCTCTCTCTCTCATCTTGTGTGTTTGTAGATTTAGGCATCTTGGAAGCTTGGAAATCAATGAATATTGCATTGCAAATTTTTTTAGGTCTTCTCTTCATTGATCAAGTCAAAATATCAATAAAAACTCACTTTCAGGTTTAGAAATTAGAGTTTCGAAAGTGGACACCTATAGGAAGTCAAAGTATAAACTGAGAGCTCCTGTTTCCTCTTTTGGATATTCAAAAATTAAAAAGTGGACTCATTCACCATTAGTGGTGAATGAGTCCCATTTCCAGGCCTGAACAGGGTTTTCTGCATTTATGGATACCCTTTTGTCTGAAACGGGTTCCGGCTCAGTTTCACAGAACCAAGACTAATTCACCCAGAATGGCGAATGAGTCCCAGTAGGCCAAATTTCCAGCATTAGCAACATTTCAAGTGTCATTTCTAGCCTCCTTCATCAAACTCCCAGGTGCACTCTGTTCAACCCTCATTCATTTTTGTTTTGCATTCATTCATATTTTAGTTCATGCTTGCATATCACATTATGTTTTCAAACATTGCATATTTCTTAGGTTCTACATTCATAATTAGTCAATTAGTTCATTTAGTTGTATTTAGATCATCTCACTTAGCCTTCATCACATCATACATTTCCTAATTTGAGTGAACCAATTATATTTTGGTGGGGTTTATCTCTCTCCTTTTAGGTGAAAGATCCTAAGAGTGCAAGAGTAGCTTATAAATCTCATGCCCAAACATCTATGGTTCAATGCCTGAGGTGAGAATCCTCCTTCTCCCTATGCAATCTCGCATAGGGATTGTCTGAAGTCTAACAACGATGCCACCTTGGCTTAGAGAAGGGAGGAAGAGAAGTGTGCTTGAGGTTCTTCTTCCTCCTCTTTCATTGTCCCACCTATCGCTTCCTCTTGCCCTATTGTAGCACCATCGTATTTTGTTCCTAGCCATTTGTTGGAGAACTTGATGGTGCTCGTTTGGTGAAATCCCAAGCATCCAATGCTCCAGCTTCCTATCTTACCCACGGTCCCTCATCCTGTTCGATACGGTAAGGGGAAGGGTCCCCATGGGGAGTCCTCTATGTCTCGGCCTCTGCAACCTCCTACCACTCTTGCCCCTAAGGTAGTGAATGGGAAGAGGCCCGTCATTGAGGTGTTAGAGCCAACTCCCCCCATTGTTGTTCCAACCTCTTCTCAATCTCTCCCTCATGTTCTTGTCCAAGAGTCTCTCCCTCCATTGGAAATGACCATGATGGACACTCCAATGGTCGAACAGGAGTCCTCCATTCCATTTCAGCCTCCAGCCTCTTGCTCTCGGAGTCATAGGAACCACCTTGCATGTGAGCGCAAGCAGCGGAGAAAGGCTCTAGCCACTGAGCAGGCTGCCCTACAGAGGAAGGAAGGGCAGTCAATAGTTTCTTCCTTGACACCTTCTATCGCAACCTCCTCTTCTGTCCCCTTTGCTTCAATTCCTTCAACCTTGATGCTACTTCCAACTCCTGCTGTGAGTTTAAATGTTCTTAACCCAAAGAGGGTGTAGGTGTTTATTTCTCCTTTGGTTGAGCCACCTCTTTTGATGTCCCTCCCAAACATCCTACCATTTTCAAAGCCTGTGGACATGCCAAATACCTTGGTGGTGTCCACCGTGATTTTCTCCTCCTCCTTCGCACCTTCTACCTTGTCCGTGGGGATCTCACATCCTTTGATGAAGCAAAAGATGGAGGATGGCCCTACTAGTAATAGGGGTCACAAGAGGAGTTCACCTTCTTTAGAGGGTGGTTTTTCATTAGCATGTGTCATCCTAGTGACAAAGGAAGTTTTGATGTCCCTGGAGTTATTCACTGCTCTCAGGTCTCTTGGTGAGCCTAGCAGTGAATCTAGGGAACTGCCTCCCTCTCCCATAGAGTTAACACATGGAACCCCTATGAATTTTTAATTCTCTAGACGAGGTCTTGACCCTTTCAGAGATCTTTGCAAATTCATTGAATTTTACCCCACAAGAACTGAGCAAAGGAGACCTTGAAGGGTCTCCTTCCTTGGCTCTTGTTGCAGGGGCATTAGAGGTTTCCCCCCTTGATATTCTACCCTTGCAGGCTGTTCCGCCTTCCCTGTACAATTATCTAGATTGGGAGGCTGATGAACTCTTGGTTGATGAGGACTAGGGGGCACCTCTTCTTTATTTTTAGTGTAGATTGTGTGTGTGTTTGTTTTCACCCATGTTTACTTTATGTGTTCTTGGATGACCCTTTTCACCCTCGTAGGTGCTTAGATATAGGAGTTTTTATGTGTCGCAAAAATTATTCTATTTGTTACATCATTCTTCCTCTATTATGTGTATTGATTTTCGACAATTAGGGATGATGCAAAGTGTTGGGAGCATTTAGGCTTCCCTTCCATGTTGAGCCAATTTTTTTATTTTTTATTTTTTCTTCTTGTGCATTCTTCATATGGTCTGATATAGTAGGGGGTTGATGACAATTCATTAATATACTATTATACTTGTTTATCTATATTTATGAGCAGCCCTAACCTAGATATATCGGATCGCCCCTGTGTCCCTTGTTCATGATGTTAATTGTCTCTTTTTACATTGTTGTTCTCTCATATTTTGTGCTTGCTTCATGATGTTGTGGTGCTCATGTGTTGTCCTTCGCGTGTGTGACAAAATTACCATGACTACATCTCGCTATGTTCCATGAGCCACAACATCACTTTTTCATTCTTTCTTTTCTCTCCTTAGGATTTCACATGCCTCTACATTCAACACACACCATCTGAAGGGGGGGCTATTATGTCACTTTTATTTTCAGATAATGCAATTGATGGCCAACGAATCCTTTCTCAAAAATCTTTTGAAAACATTTTTCAAAAATCACATTCCTCAACAAGGACCCCTAGCGGAATATTTTTTCCTTCATCACGGGTTCATAAAGAAAGAAATTGAAAAACCATCCTCTGAGGAGGGATCACCTTCTCTTGCTGGAAAAGTTTAACCTTCCCCTTGTGAGGGGACCTTCTTCCTTTTGAATTCCTTTATGAAGTGAACATATTTCGAAAGGATTCCTTGATGTTGAATCGATTTACAAAAAACATTCTTATACTTTCAAATAGCACGTCCCTTGAGTGTACCCCTCTTCTTTTGAAGGGCTCCCAAGGGACCCCTTTGAAAGATCTTCCTTCAATTCCAACTATCTATATGATTGTCTACATGTATACATGTGTGGTTTCTTTTTGATTTCTAATATGTTTTATCTGTAGATTAACATATTGCTTTGTAGGTGTGCCTATGAAGCTGCTTTCCAATATGAATCTGTGAAGTTCCCTACATTGGGCTTCTTCAGGAGAGAGTACCTAAGGTTCCTTCTTTTAGGCCTGAGGATCTGTGAAGCACTTGCATGCTATAGGATTTTCCATCATTGGACTATGAGCCTTCGGTGTACTTTTTTCAACTCTATGGTTTTGAGGATCTACAAAGTCCTTTGTTTGAACTTCCTTAGGAGAGAGTATCTATGGAGTTATTTTCTTTCTGTGCACTTTCAAGCTCACCATATTATAGTTTGCTTCCTCAATGGTTCAAGTATACATTTCTAAACTTTTCGATCTACTTTACCGAACATTCATTGAAATTTATGCTTGCTAAAGTGAGGGAAAAATGTATAGGAGTGAATTTTCCCCCCTCTTGTAAATTACCATTTTAAACCCTCTTCTTTAGGAAAATCAAAATCGACTAGGAAATTCCACATCACCTATTTGAAATGCATCCACTTGGCACTTGTCCTTTGTCTCAATGGGGGAATTTCTATCACATACGCACATGTGGCACATGAATTTCTACAAGACATGTTTTCATCCCTAAAAAATTCCTACTTCTGGAATCTTTAGAGACATTACGTTCCCCATTGGGGGTGAAGCATAATGCCTTTGCATTGACCAACTAACCCGAGAACAACTCTTTCTCTCCCATTTTCATCTTCAAATGTATCTATCTCATTTTGATTCCATCTTCTACAATCATTTGAGCATCTCTTGGAAAATTTTCTACAAGCCTGTTGATCTCTCATACTCTTGAGCATTGCTTAGAATTTTTTTGCTCCATCAACTCCATTAAGAACGTGTTGTGCTACCATAGAAGCTGCAATTTTGGTGTCTTGCGAGACCTCCTTCATCACCACTACAACCATGTTAGCTTTTCCAAATTCATAGTCTTGCATTCTCCCTTGAATGGCCTTGAGTGCCTTTAGGTGGAGATGGTTTTGATTCACTATTCTTATTTCATTGTGGTTTTATAAAGTAGCATTGTGTTTTTCAAAGTGTTTGATATTCTCCTTTCTAGCATTTCCTTTATTGTGTTTCTATTTCTCTCTATCTATTTGGCTGTCCGTGGAGGTGGAAACACCAAAGTAGGGATTTGACAGAGGAAAACCCCTATATAGCCCCAAAATTTTTCCTCTCTTGGATGTGTGTTGGTACGTACTCATGTGGAGCTTGTTGGAAAACTGGGTTTCTAATGATGAGTTTCTCTTTCGTCACCCCCATCATCTTACTAGTCAGTTTGTTTATTCTATTCATTATCATTCTAGTTAGTATTTTAGATATTAGTTGCCAAGTAGTTAGTTGGTTTTTGCTCCTTTCATTTTACTTTACACTTTCTGATCGTATGGATTGCAACGCTCCAGAGAGACGCTAGCACATCATTTTTTCGTCCCTGACCTACACTATTTTCCTTAGGTAGAGAGCTATTTGAGATACAATTTAGGTTCCAAAAACCTACTCACTTAGCCCCATCTAAAAATTTGGATTAGTAGAGTGAAAGAAGCACTTTAGAGTGCTCTTCATTCTTTATCTTTGACCTAAAATGCTTATCCAACCTGCTCTCAACTCTCCTTGACTTGTAGCATTGTTGTGATTGGTCCCCCTACTCTACACCTGGAAAACAAGTTTTTGGATTTTGTAGAGTACTATAAATGCAATGGGGGAGTGTTAACCTTTACAATTTTATTTTGTATTTATTCTAGAAGGTGAACTTGGATCTGTGGTTTGAATGGAGAGTATCCCACACATGTTCTATCATACTCTAGAGTTTTCAAAGGATACATTCAACATGCAAGAAGTTTGAAATGATAGAAAGCTATATTTTCTTTTCTATCAATCAATTGGTGTTTGAGAACTATGTGGTAAAAAATAGTAGTGTGTGTCATCTAAATATAGCGTGTGGTGTCAAGATAGGACCTGGTTAAGGTTCTTGTGGGAGTACACAACATCATTTTCTTTTGGCAACAACACATTTGATTTAGGACTGACCTATTACATGTTTCATGTAATTTGAATTTAGCTCCACCTTATAGTTAATTGCTAACCCTTGGCCAACATAGAAGAGAGTTAATGTAATTTCATGTATGTATTCATCAATCAAGTGGATGCACAATGTGAATTATAATTGAAGAAGAAGGTGGTGAGTATATATATAGGCAGGCAATTGTGTGAGAAAGTGCTAGCTGATGTATTCAATGTGTTCCATTATCAGAAGATCTTAAGAAGTGCAGTGGAGTTCTAAGTCAATTTCAAACTATTTGTAAGATGTGTATTTAACACTTAAGGTCTATAAGGTTTATCTATGTAATTTTGTAGGATTCATGTTGTACCCATAGAGCTAGTGCTCAAATTTTTGTATTGGGGATTGGTGCCTCTAGTAGGTTGGTGCCTACAAGTACATTTGGAGATTGGTGTCTCTGGTAGGTTGGTGCCTACTTCATATTGTAAAATTCACTTGTTATATTCTTACATTATGAGGTTGGATTTGGACAGTAGATCCAAACAACTATTCTCACCGTGTTTTTTCTCATCTTCGGTTTCCATGTATATTTGGTGTTCTATTGTGTGAATGAGTACTCATGATTATTGCTTTATTAGCAATAGTGAAGATTCAAGTTGCATATTTAGATACATGCGTTTGAAGTTTAACCAAAGCAAAAATGGGTGTCCACCTTTTGGGAGATGGAACTAAACCTATTTCATACTTTAGTTCATTAGGAAAACAAGATCCCTCAACCAAGTGACTCAATTGAGGGAAGGACTAGGGGTTTCCTTGTGTGATTAGATTGGGTTCACCATTAAATAAAGCTTCAAAGGAGAAATGAAAACACCTATGCACAAAACCATATAAACTTAAGTGCATGAAATCAGATTGACAAAAGAGAATGAAACAAAAGGGTACTTGGAAGAATGATGGAGTCAAAGCAAGGTTTGTAACCCTGAAATTCTACTTTTTGAAGTCCACTAGGAATCATATTCTAGGTTGGGAGATTTAGTCTTGCTACAAGAATTTGGGTAGAATCTAGAATCTTTTGGTGACTATGTGGGATCTATAAAAAATTGACAAAAGGGCTATACCGGGATTCATACACCCAGAGGGGAAATTTAGTCCCATTGCTAGGGTTTGAATGATATTTTTGTAGCCTCTAGTGATCTTCTGTAGCTTCTGTCTTGTCTGATTCTTCAAGTCCAAAAGTCTGAATTCTGGCCTATACGTGAGTTTCTGTAAAGATAACAAATTCTTGACAACTTTTGCAACTTTTTCTTCAAAGGATCTTCAAGCTCCAATTCACCTAAATATGCAAACATGCATCAAGAGAGAAAAATGTTGTTTTGTAAAGGAATAGGGGTTTGCCTTGGTCAAACCCTGTTTTGGTAAGTAAACCTTGAAATAAAATGAAATAGCATGAAGGAATGATGAATGAACAAATGCAATTTTGAAAATCACCAAACCCTTGAAAGGAAGGTTGCAAACTTGTGTGAACATTTGGCTTCAATGGATGTGGATCTTGAATCTTGATTGAATTCTTAAAGATTTGTCTTGAATGCTTGGTGTAATCAAGAAACCTACATCACAAATGTTAGCTCTCAAACACACATGATGCATAAATACTTTGACATGATGCTTGAATCTTGAATGCTACTCCAAATGCTTGATGATTTTCTCTTGAATGCTCTTATAAAATTCTCATAGGATCACTTGAATTTGCTAGGTTGTTCTTGTTAGGATTGCTTAGGTGAAATCATGTGAAATAAACTTGTATTTATACTTTCTTATGCCAAATTTTCCAAAATTACAACACTACAAGTTGACATCAGATCTATGATAATAAAATCCCACCAAGAATTTGAATTAAAATAGGTTCAGGTTAAAGAGGGACTCATACACTAGGTTTGGCATATAAGTCCCAATGGCATAAACCTAGGACACAAAATCCAAGAAGTGTTAAGTTCAATACAACATTTAAAATCAAGTCTTGAGACCTAGGTGGGACCCATATGCCCAAGGTGGCATATGAGTCCCAAATCCCTAGATCTATAACACATAACCTTAAACATTAGATTATGATTTGTCATTTGTTAAATGTTGGGATTATCCTCATAAAAATGCATTTAATTAGGCTTGTCTATGCAAAATAGGACAAATTAAGACATAAATGAATCACATTTTAACAGGGAGGGCCGAAACAAGTTTAAAAATGTAAAGGGATACATTTTTCTACACTACATTTGTCCCCCACCTTAGTGATAGGATGACCTTGCATCAAACTCATACTAATTTAGACTAATTCGTATCAAGGGGGGTCCAAGTGTACCAATGCTAGTGATATAGGAAAACAATGATCAAGAGGGATGATCAAGCCCTCAAGGTCAAGACCCTATGGAAAACTAACATAGGCACATAAGAACACGCATGTGAATGATGTATGAAACAACAACAAGATACAAGAATACACTATCAAAGACATAAAGAAGAAAGAAAAGGAAAAAGAGAGGGTGGATCAAGCCTCAACTATTTATCCAACTCAATGTGGATCAAGCCTTATATATTTTTCCAAAAAAAAATTACAACTGGAACATGATGAGCACTATGCGAACAAACACACACTCACATGGACTAGTGGAATTTAGTATCCACTAGGTGAGCCCCCCACAGAGACTCATACACACGTGACCGATATACACCCACACATACAAGCAAGTGGCTATGGGAAAGTCATGCCTATGGTTGGATCCCAGACGTACTAACCATACCAAAGCTATACCTCCTGATAACTTTAATAAGGTGCCACACAACATGAACAACAAGATCCATGAGGCAAGCAAAAATTTGTATGCTAACACCCATGAACAAACAAGATGGCTCCACAAGAAAGCAAAGTGTGTTATGCAAGGTAGCCATACAACAATTGTTGTAAATGAAAATAGTGTAAGGTATGTTCCAAGGGTTTTTTCTTAGTTCATGTAAGGTCTTAACTTAGGGAGCATCGTGCCTAATGTCTCCAAGAGAGGATAAGTCAAATAATAAAAGATTCACAACTTAGGGGATGCAATGTGTTGCATCAAGCCACTAAGAGGAATATAATATGATAAGAGAGATCACACTTTTGAAGGACATCATGCCCAATGTCACCACAAAGAAAAAGATGCATCTCATGAAGTAAGTAGACAACACAATGAAACACGAGCTATAAAATGCAAAAGAATAATGCCAATGTATGTCCCCACTTTAAAGAAATTTATAAACAACATGCTGTGAGAAATTAGTTTAAAGAAAAAAATAATAAATGTTAACAAAAAAGAGGAAATGAGAGCTTATTTGGAAATCCATATTCCACACATATGTTTCCAAATGAAGTTACATCATGAAAAGGGGTTGCCCCCAAAATGAAATCCCCAAGTATTTTTATTCAATTTTTCATGATTTCATGCTCAGAGTCAATTACTTGAACATCTTAGCACTTAGAAATATTATATTTACATGAGATTACATCATTTCAAATGCTTTAAATTGTATTAAGGTTATTGTTCTATGAATTTATCATTTGAGGATATATCATGGGTTTTTTTGTTCATCCTTTTCTAGTCATCCTAGACAAGGATAATTATAAGTCTTGGAAAACCAACATCTCGACACATCTCAAGTGGCCTAATATTTTGACTTATCTTTATGAAATAATATTTGAACCAAACACACCATGGAGTAGACTACCATGGTGTAACATCATTGATCATGTTGTAGGAACTTGATTTGTTCTAATGTTGATTTTGACACTATGTGATGTTTAAAATATTGATTGTCCTCACACACACTTTGGAATAGAATTTGAGAGATCTATGGAGACCCTCATATCTCTCCATTCCTAGAGGATCCTATTGTAAATTTTCTCATTCCAATTGATGATGCAAATTACATACCCTTTGATGATGAAAACTTAGAGGAACTTCAGTTTATGACAAGTCTTGCATGTTTTGATGGTTCAGAGGCTTGCCTCCTGTTCCCACTCTTCATATTGAGACTCAATCTCCATATTTTGTTGTTCCAAATTAGATTAGTATTACATCATCCATGGCCCCTATTGATGTAGTGCAACATGATATTCATCATCTTCTAGATACATCTACTTAGGATTCATATCTATCAAACATATTATCCTTATTTGTGGAGTCTCATATTGTAGGCTTGGAGAATTATTTTGAGGAAATTCATCTCCTCCTCTTTCATGATAGCAACATCATCACTATTATCCCATCTTCATCATCTTTGGATCTTGTTCTATAGATCAATATTCATAAGATTATGGATTGACATAATCTCATTCTTCCATGTGGATATTTGACCATTTTTTAGAGACACACATTTGTATTTGGATTCCCTATTCATCCATTTTATGGGAATGATTTCTCTAATCACTAACAAATATATTTATCCCTAAGGAGAGAAATTTTGTTTACATGCAATGTATCATGTTCTGTCTTCAGAGTTTCATCATTGGAATAGTAACTACTTCTTTACAAGGAATTCAAATTCTCATCTTCTCTCTCATATTGAGGGAACATTCATTTTACTCATGTAATAGAAGCAATCATTAGGGGTTCATATTGAGTCATCCTTCTTTCCTTCTTTCACTAGTACATATTTTATCATTTTCTCTCTTTCAAAGAGGAGTTTTTCCCTTGATATTTTCTTGTTTTCTTTGGTTATGAGATTAATTTGTTTGTATATGGGTAGCTCAACAGGCCTTGTAGTTGGGAACCATCTATGTATTCATCATTAGGCTTTTATCTTCTTACTAAGTTATACTTAAGGGTGGGTGTTAGAGTAAAATAGAAATATCACCTAATTAATTAAGTACTCATCAATTAATTAATTAGGTCCCATTTTAATTTATTTGTACTTAAGCTAAACTTAGGAGTATTTTTACATATTTAGGTCCTATTATTTTTTGTCTCATAGCATAGGATGAGGACACATGTCATGATCTAATGAAATCCTCACCTAGGGTTTTACCTAGGTTTGCTTTTTTATTTTATAAGAATTTATTATTGTACATTGTAATAATCCAACATCCATAATTCAAATGATTTTTTGGATCAAATTTCTCAAGGTTGCATAACATAATCATAGTATTTTTCTCTCTTCGTGTGATAGGAGTTAATTTGGTTGCAAGTGGTTTTTGGGAACTGTTGGGCTCACTGTCAAAGTTCCAAAATATTGGGCTCAAGTTTGGAGAGGGAAACAAGGTAATTCTTGAATATAAATTCTTTAAGAAAATATGAAATTGATTTAAAATGATCAAGATTTAGAAAAATATTGTATGTCATGATCTACTGAAATCCTCACTTAGGTTTTTATCTAGGATTGCTTTTTTATTTTATAAGAATTTATATTGTACATTGTAATAATCCAACATCCATAATTCAAATAATTTTTTGGATCAAAAATTTCAAGTGTTTTTTGGGAACTATGGGGCTCACTATCAACTCCAAAATATTGGGCTCAAGTTTGGAGAGGGAAACAAGGTAATTCTTTAATATAAATTCTTCAAGAAAATATGAAATTGATTTAAATGATCAAGATTTAGAAAAATATTGTATACAAAGTCTCATGGGAAAAGGAAAAAATAAGTGTTCACCTCTTTTGGAAACAATTTTATTGCTAGAGAGAACTCACATTTGTAGATAATACATAGTGCTCTCTAGGGTGGACAAAGATATCACCAAGGCGAATCAACAAATTAAGGGTGAACTGATGGATTTTGGTCAATTTTATTTTTGCATAAGAAAAGGTTATAGATATTTAGTAGTATAATTAGGCTGAATTTTAAATAATGCATAGAATATTTTAAAAGACTAACAAGACAATTTCACCATGCATGAAGAAGTTTCAATATACGAGTTATATTTATCCCATACCACATAGGTTCATGTTTTATATTTATAATCATCATCATATTTTCATGTACATGTTTGTATATTATTAGGTACTTACATATTGTCACCTCAAAAAAGACATACCATAGTGCTTGGTGAATATTTCTTTTTATAATACATCAAAAAAAAAAACTCAAAACTTACTTGTACTTTCCTTGAATTGATTTCCTACATCTAGAATTGTAATTTAACGGTTTAAAAGATTACATGAAATAATGATATTTTAAAAATATAATTTGAAATGCTGACATGAATAATATCACTTACCATTTGTGTGGGATTGAGAAACATCACCTTGGAATGTGCTCCTCCCACTTGTAAAAAAACCCAACTATACTACTTAAGTGCATTTTAAAGATAAATTTAGAAGAAATATTAAAAAGAAACATTAACAACATAAATTACAACATATATTAAATAGAAGTCATAAAATAGTGGACACAATCAAAATTTCATCGCATCGTTGTAGTGTATTACAATTTCAATAAAATATTTTCAAATCCTTTTTGCAATGGGCTAAGCATATACGATGGTCGTTGATTATCCATACCATATTTGATCAATGTTCATTTTTAAACTTAACAAATGGATACATAGATGCATTCATTTTTCTTGAGTTTTCTTTAATTTCAATAAAAGATAACTTCCTACCACCACTATAAGGAAACTTTTATAAGGTAGAGTAGTTCATTATAGCTAAAAGTTGTCAAAATTATGTGCAGAGAAATTTCAAGTACTGAAGTGTCTTATGCAAGTTTTCAAACACAAAATTAGGGTTTTTGAGCATGTAAACAAGTGAGTAAACTTTTCTATCTGCTAAGTATTGCATTCTCTACTATCATTACAAAGTTATATGAATTAGGGTTTTTAGAATATAATATAAAATCTTTTATGTTGAAATAAAAATCCTAGTTAAATAAAAACCTTAGAAACCTTAGCTTGTTTTATAAGTCCTCCAAAATGAGTCAATCCACTTCAAAAGCTAGAGGAGTTAAAAGGAATTTGGAGGAGGATTTGTTAAATTAGTTTCCCAGGGTCATCAAAGTCCAAGGGATTGGAGTATTTATAGACAAATTTGTGGATAGGGCTGGTGTTGTCAAGGATGTCGCTATTTCTCGACAAGGTTGTAATTTTTTTTGAGTATGGGTTTAGAAGTAGCCAATCAAATAGACCCATCTCAAACTTGTGGTGTATGGATTTGGGGAGCTCGTAGTCTCTAATTTCTTTATGAATGTTGACCTTATTATGGCTATTACAAAAATATATGATGTAGAGAGCCAAATTATTAGAAATAGGCATGGAGGTGTTTTGTTACACTTGAACATGCACTATATCATAGAGGTCTTCAACCTCAATGTTAGAGCCAATGTTCCCATTGATTTTGATGCACTTAACAAAGATTTTTCCTCAGAAAAGGACAATTATAGGGTTATGTGGATACCACAACACAAAGAAGAGATAGACCAAGAAATAGTCAAAATTTTAAAGTATGAAGTTGTAGACACATAAAAATGTCTTGATAGATCACATTGGATAACTAACATAATTTCATCCTCAAACCCATCCTCTTTTCGCTTAATTGATTAAATTAGCCTAGCTAGTGGGCAAGGTCGTTGATGTCATAAATTACATCATTTAATCAATTATTTATCGAACCAGGTGTGTCTCAGAGAAATATGCGATAAGGATAGTTGTCACAGATTCTTTGGGGGGGTTTGCACTGAAAACAACGACTTCAGGTATCATTTTTCCTACTTCAGGAGCTTTCAAGAGCTCTTAGGAGCTAAACTATAGCGACTGATTCCTAAGGTTTAAATCTATCTTATTTTTTATATTAAAATACCGTTGACCTATTTATGACTTTATTGAACTTGATTTAGACCAATTCATGGAGACAATTGATGATTACTTTAATCCTTAATCTAAAATATGAAATCCAAATTAACTCTATTTTGCTTTTAAAAGAAATCCATAATTAATTGCTGCTGGAAATTAAACACTATTTTAGAATAGAAATGAATTGCAAGGAAATGACAATTATTCTAGAAAACATAAAAACTAATCTCCATGAACAAATTTCCAACAAACTCCAACTTCATCTTTCCATAAGTTCCTATCATTGCTTCTAATGAAACTTGATAAATGAACACCAAATTTAACTAATTCGAACAACATCTAAATTTGATTAATCCGATAAACATTATAATGATTCTAACAACTCAATCTAACCATAACAAACTGAAACTTGAAAGATAATTCGAGCATAAGTAACTTATCCAGATTTAACATTCACTAAGTCAGAAAATGATTTAACGACTTAACAATTTAGAATTAATCATCTACTTCAGATTTAACACTAATGAATCAGAAATAGCATAACTTAACAAAATACCAACACAAGATCATTCCAAAGGTTGAGTGGGCCCTGCTCTTCCTCAGGTAAGATCCCTTAACATAGTGATTGAATTAACTTCTTGCTTTCATTCCCATTCATCAAAAGTAGAGCGCAAAATAAAGTATTGCTTGTTGAATTACTGAATCTGATTGAAAATGATCTAACTCCTAACTAAGACCGAAACATGGATATTTATAATAATATCCATGTTAGATTCTAACATGGTGTTAACTGCCAAGATTTATGGCAACCAACTAAAGATTATAATCAAACTTTAAACAAAACTGAAATGGACGAAAGAGGACTATGCCAAATTGGCACTAAAAGTAAAAGTTCCACAACTGAATTATAAAGAAGTCAATTCAGACTTGAGTGACTCATCATCCAGCAAGGCCCATCTATGGCATAGTCATTCATCATGATTTAAATAGAGAGTTTAACCATATCATCAATCTTTAAGATACCCTGTTCAAAACCCTTAAGAAAATGATAACAATTATAGTAGTAAAGATCAACGTAGCATAATTATCTCATCCAATATCACCATAAAGTAACACATTTAACATAAACTATTACTTCAAAAATATCCACTAAATTAGCTAAACAAAAAGTAAAATAAGAAAAAATGTTAATCTATAGTCTACCGCCAATTATGTCAATTAATAACAATAACAAGTCTTTTTAAACATAAAATGCTTTAAATGAAAGTATTCTAAATCTCCCATCATTTCTCCCCTACTTGCTCTAGACCATGTCCTCATGGTTCATCATCTAGAATTATGGTGTTCTCTTTTTCTTTGTTCAGTGCCCCCATCCAAATGCAACAATCAAATATACCTTCCTTGTACTGATCTTGTAATCTAGTTTTGAGTGCAAAGCCATGGTTTTGCCTGAGCTTTTCAAACCATGGTCTTAACACTCCAGCTAGTATATTCGTTGTTTCATTGAGATTTGGTGTTGGCATAATGATGATTGAAATTTTGAATCTCATGCCGATCTAGAATTCCTTCTATTGCTGGATTAAGGTGATGACATGCCTGACTCTGATCATACTCCAACTGATATTATTTGGACTTATTGGTTCCCTTCTTCTGACTATTTCTGGAATGAGCTGGTACCTTTCCTCACAAGACTGTAGTGCTAATGGGGGAGTGTTCTTTCAATATTTTGGAATGCAACAATACTATCAAACAAGTTTGAGACATAACGGGGATTAACTTGATTTAGTCTTACCACTGATTGTACAACCTTTATATATTTTTTAGCATGAGGCATTTCTGGTGTCATTGGTAACCCATACCTTCTCTGACCTTCCTTGTATTTATCCATTCTACTTGACCATTCTACCTGATTTTTCATTAAAGAAACAAATGATCTGATTTGAAGTTCACCAACATAAATATTCAACATAGAGTCATCATTGTCTCCCATTAAGAATCCATGTTGTTAAAACTCACACATTAAATTTTGAATGTCAGGGTGGCTGTTAAAGTAATCCTTCAGAAAATCATGATCCTCATGGTAATCTAGGCCTCTTCCCAAGATTAATTGGTTTAGTTTCCATTCTAGAAACTTCTCTTTGAGAAACAAAGCATATATCCCAACTGGTCTTCTCATGGAAAGCATTGCAGAACTGATTTCTGCCTCTTTCTCAAGTCTCTTCTCAATCTGATTTTTTTCTTTTCTAAATTCTGCACCTGCTCTTTTAACACTTTATTTTCTTCCTTATATTTCAAAACCATCAATGAGAGGTATCTAGGCTGAGCTGAAGGGGGAATATCTGATGGAATGGATGGTATATTAGAGATAATGGAAGGTAAAACAAGGTATTGTAGAGGAGCTATGGAAGTAGATGCTTCTTGCACATAAAACCACATATATTGTTGTTTTAATTGTTCTTCCTTTTGATGCAATTCTTCTTTTAATCTTGAAATTTCCTCATCACTTGCTAGTGATTGTAAATTGGCTTGTTGTAGGACATCCTCTGTTTTACTCAATTGTTCTCTAAACCTTGCTTCATTTTTTTCAACTTGCTTTTCCATTTCCTTAGTTTTGCTAAAAGATTGTTGCAATTCTTCTTCCTTTCTTCTTAATTTCTCCTTAAGGGGTTGCATATTTTTCCTTTCTTGTTCCAATTCAGCTTCTAAATAGGACATTTTCATGGCCCTCAATAATTCCCCAGTCTCTAATTCCTCTTCATTTAACTTTTCATGGGGTCCTTCTTCTTCAATCATTGGATCTTTTCATTTTCTTTTCTCATATTGTGGAGAAGGTGAAGGGGATCTCATAGTCTCCTCTTGTTCAAATTCTTTAGAGGCTTCTTGCTCCTCAAATTGTGCATCAAACTCTTCAACAGAGTTGTGGACTTCAAAAATAGGGTTTTCTTTAGGATTTGACATTGGGCCTTTAGGGGGACTTTGAGGTCGCTTAGGAGATTGCATAGGGGGATGAGTTTCTTCATGGCTCGTAACAACTTCTTTTGGGATTTATAAAATAGGGGTTTGAACTAAAGGTGTCTCTTCAGGGGTGGACACTACGATCTCAACTTGGCTAGGGATTTCCTCCTGTACTTCTTGCTTCCTCTTTTTGGAACTAGTACGACCTGCCCTAGAGAATTCTTGTGATTTTCTTTTCCCCTTTTTCTTAGAAGATTCTCCCTTCTCAATTCTTAAATTTTTAGCTGTGGGTCCCCTTATGGGTTTCCCTTTTGGTTTTTCTATAGGTGCAGACAAGAATTCCAACCAACCCTGTTTCATAGATTCTTTCTTTAGGAAATGGTGTTTGATTATCAAATGTATCAACCCTTGGTATTTTATAGAAGATTCCCCCTAGCTTTTACTCTCAAAATCATGGAAGAAATTTGCTGAAACAAGAACGCTGGTAGATTTATCCTAGCAGAAGGTTTTTTCTGTCCATACCTCAAATGTATTAATAGCCGCATTCCTGGACCCAATATCATGCCATACTGTCCTTCATAGGTTGTGGCTTTCTTTTTGGCTCCTGGTGAAACACATCAACCAATTTCTCAAATTTAACTTGGCCTTTGTTAGCCAGTTTTCCCTCAACTAGGATTCCAAAAATTTCACTTATAATTTTTGGAGTGACTTCAATTATCTCTCCCCTTACCCTGGTGAAATTCACATTGAAGTTCCTCACAAATTCCTCAACCATTTTTGGTTGGAAGCCTTCATACTGCATTACAAAATTCAGCCACCCAACTTCTTCTAACAATCTTCTAGTTTCTGAATCAAGATTGAAGTTCTCTAGCTCAGCATTTCTCTTGTTCCCCATCTCTCTGTCAACAATGGCGGACTTCTACAATGGTAGAATTTTTCTGGCAGACTCAACTACTTACCAAGAATGTAGAATGTTTTTTCTTGATTTGGGAGTAGCCAATTTGAAAATGACATGACATGCCATCAACTTTCTGCATTAATTTCCTTCACTACTCTGGATGATTTGCACGCCAAATTGTGAAGTTTGCAATTTAATTCGCAAGGTTGGTGGCATCCTCAACACATGTCAATAGGGTGAATCATGAAAAGATTCATTATCATTGAATGAAATCATCTAATGTCACATCATTCCTTACATCAACCATCTGCCATTTTTGAAAATGATTAAAAGTCATTTATTACCATTCTCAATTAACAATATGGCAGAGATGTCTAGATTTATAAATATTTACCTATTTTAAATTAGCCTAATTACCTTAGAAAACAATATTCGAAAATAATATCTACATTAAATGTGTACCTTAATTTATTTGAGCTTTTGAGTTCTTCAAGAGCTCATCAGAAGTCTTTAGGAGCTTGTTAGGAGTCTTCAGGAGCTCTCAAGAGCTTTGGAACTTCAGGAGTCTTTGGGAGCTTTCAAGAAAAATTGAATCTTCAGTCTTTAGTTTTTAGGATCTTCAAGAGCCTTTAAGATCTTTGAGGAGCTCTTCAGGAACCTTCAAGAGCTTTCAAAAGTTAACTTAGATAGACCACCATTTTTGGTTTTCAGTCATCATTTTGTTTTTTCAAAAGCAAATCACCATTTGTTGGTTTTCAATTTACTTCATTTTTCTCAAGGTAAACCGCCATTTGCTGGTTTTCAATTTGCCCTGTTTATTCATGCCTTCTTCAAATTTTTAAAGACCTTCTCTCATGGAAGAAATATCTTCCATGAGAAAATGTTCAATTATGTGTTGTAGATCATCTAAAAATTCTTCCTTTGATGCAGGCTTATGATATGTTTTCAGACGATGGCAATTTACTAGCATTACTCTCTTTTCTCCATCAATTGGTATTAATTGGAAAACTCCATTTTCAAATACCTGATCTATCTCATAGGGTCCTAACCATCTTGTATGGAACTTCCCTTTAAAATCTTCAAATCTGGAGTCAAATAACAATGCCCAATCTCCTTCCTTGAACTGTCTTGACACAATATGTTTATTGTGCCATTCCTTCCTTTGCTTTTGAATCACCTCAGTATGCTAAAGTGCCTCCATTCTCATTTAATAAAGCCTATTAAGCTACAAAATTCTACTTTTCTCTACTTCTGGTAGATCAATCCCAACTTCTATTGTAGTTTTCAGTGTTCTTAATTCAAACTCAATTGGCATAACTGGTTTCTTTCCATACAAAGTTCATAAGGAGAGAATCCAATTGTTGTTTTCCATATAGTGTTATATGCCCATACTGCCTCATCTAACCTCTCTACCCAGTCTGTTTTCCTTAGAGAAACAATTTTTTTCAAGATGTTCTCTAGCTCTCAGTTAGTGATTTCAACCTATCCATTCACCTAGGGGTGACATGGCAAAGATTTTCTATGGGTCATCTAATATCTCTGTAAAAAGGCTTCTATCATTGTTGATAAAAAACCACGACCCTTGATCTGAGACAATTTCTCTTGGTGCACCAAACCGTTGAAGGATTTATTTATACAGGAAATCTACAACTCTATCTTCTCTTGTTGTTGGTAATGCTTTTACTTCAGCCCATTTTGTTGCATAATTAGTAGAAACAAGTATATAATGCTAACCTTTTGAGGGTGGATCAACAGGTCCCACAAAATCTATTCCCCATTTTTCAAATGGTTCTAGAGCTACTTGCAGCTGATATGACATCTCCGTTGTTGGGGTGGGTCTTCCCATCCTTTGGAATTCATCACAGTGCTTTACAAAGAATGAGACATCCTTTGTCATTGATGGCCAAAAGTAGCCAGTTCTCAAGATCTTATGAACTGTCCTTACCATCAAATAGTGTCCTGTTTCAGGCTCATGATGACAACTGTGTACCACATATTAAAAATCCAACTTAGCTACACATCTGCAAAAAACATGATCAGGGCATAATTTAAATAAAAGACCATTAATCCATTGAAATTTGAAAATTTCACGAATTAACCTCTTTTTTTGTTTTTGGCTAAAGTGACTTGGGAACTTTCCTGTTACTAGGTAATTTTCCAAATCAGCAAACCATGGTGGATGAATTGATATTGCAAATAAGTGTTCATCTAGAAACTTATCATCTACTGGTTCCTAATCATCCTGCAGTACAATTATGGAAAGAAAGTCAGCAACAACATTATCTTTCCCAGGCTTATCTATGATAGTAACATCAAATTCCTACAACAACAACAACCATCTAATGATATGCCCACCTACTACAACCTTGTTCATTAAATATCTAATTGTTGCATGGTCTGTATGTACGTAAACTTTGTAGCCTGTAATATAGTGCCTGAATTTGTTTATTGCATATACTACAACTAAGAATTCCTTTTCTGTTGTTGTATAGTTTCTTTCAACAGGATTTAAATTTTTACTAACATAATAAATTGCATGCATGGCATCATTGTCATCTTTTTGTCCTAGTACTGCTCCAATGGCAAGGTTGGATGCATCAACATGTATGTGGAATGGTTCTCCCCAAATAGGTCCTTTGATGATAGGAGAAGTTGTTAAAGCTATTTTGATTGTCTCAAAATATTTTTGACAATCTTCAGTCCATAGAAAATTCTCTTCTTTCTTGAGCAGGGTAAACAGTGGTAATGCAATTTTACTAAATCCTTCTATAAATCTTCTGTAATACCCAACATGGCCAAGAAAACTTCGAACTCCTGTTTGGTTCGTAGGGATTTCAATGTTATGTATGATCTCAAGTTTCTTAGGATCAAAATTTATCCCCTCTTTTGAAATGTGATGTCCCAGAACAATGCCCTCTATCATCATAATGGAACTTTTTTCATGATTGAGAGATAATCTGTGATCCTTACATCACTGCAATACTTTTTCTATGTTTTGTAGTGCTTCATTAAATGTTTTGGCATGGACTGTGAATTCATCCATATAAATTTCAACATAGGAAGTGGTGA
Organism: Sequoia sempervirens; assembly: GCA_007258455.2. NCBI lineage: Eukaryota > Viridiplantae > Streptophyta > Pinopsida > Cupressales > Cupressaceae > Sequoia > Sequoia sempervirens. Next base: position 449,460,915 of record VDFB02000015.1, on the reverse strand, counting down.
AGTCTGTAAATACGACAAGTACTGCTCTTTGAAATGTTGTAGGTGCATTACATAGTCCAAATGGTAAGACTGTATATGTGTATGTGCCCCAAGGACAAGTAAATGTAGTTTTATCTTGATCCTCAAGGGCTACTTGGATTTGATTATACCCACTGAAGCCATCAAGAAAAGAGATGTAGTTGCTGCTTGCTAGGTTATCTAATGCTTGGTCAATGAATGGCAGTGGGAAATGGTATTCTTTGTAGCTTTATTTAATTCCTTATAATCTATGCATACTCTCCATTTTCCATTCTTCTTTGGAACTATACCCAATGGAGAAACCACTGACTATCAGATATTGGGTATATGAATCCTGCATTGAGAAACTTCTCTATTTATTTTTTAACAATGTCATGAAGAACATGATTGATATGAATTTGTCCTTGTCTGATCGGTTTTACATCTTTTGTGTAAATGCGATGACTAAAAATTGAAGGATGGATTCCTTTCATATCGGTATATTCCCATGCGAATGTTTCAGTGTGTTTTTCTAAGATGTCCTTCAATCCTTTTTCTTGCATTGGAGATAGGGATGAATTGGTATTGAGAGGTTTGTTTCCAGCAATTGTAATCTCTTTGGTGTCTACTTTGGAATCCACTGATTTCTTAATAAGAGTATTCAAGGGACAAGAGTGTTGTTCATGTAGTGTTGTTTGACAATTTTCATTTTCAATTTCTGAAGTTATCTCTTGTTCTTCACATTCTTGAACATGTTCACTAATAGTAACCATGGCTATTTCAACAATGCCATCTCCTTTTGACTCTAAATATTCATCCACCCAAAGTTGAGTATTTGGATGAATTGATGGTTGTACTGGTGGGTAAAGTGACAATTCTTTTTGTTTTTGACCGTTTGATATGATCATGCTCCCAGACCTACAATCAATTAAAGCGACAACAATAGCTAACCATGGTCTACCTAAGATGATTGACTATCCAAAATATTTCTTTCTGGCTTTAAGAACCAAAAAGTTAACCAAATAATCCCATGTGTCTATGGTAACCGTGATCTCTTCTATAATACCTTTTGGTTTTGTAGTAGAATAGTTAGCTAACTGTAGAACAATTGTTGTTGGTTGAATATTTTTCATCCCCAACATTTGTACTATATCAGATGTGATAACATTAATTGCAGCTCCTAAATCAATTAGAACATTTGAAATTTCAATTCCATTAATGCTTAACGTTATTACACGGCTACTAGGATTGTTATATTTTTGTGGAAGCAGTCTTCCTGATAACACATCAGTAAGTTTCGTCCCTACCTGAATTGTTGAAGGCAGTTTCTTCTTTCTTCTTGGAGTTTTCATGCAAGGGGTTTTAACTAACTGGTTTATCTATGGTATATCTTTGATTGCCTATAATAGTGGTATTTCTATGTTAATATTTTTCAACTCCCTAAGAAGTTGAGAATCAACAACATTCATGTAATTAGGTGGAGAAATTTTAGGAGTGATTTTATTTTCCTTCAATCTCTTAGGGTAGGGAGCTTGATTGATAGTTGGTTCCTCCTCCAAGGTTTGTTTTTTAGTTGAATGTTCATTTTCTTCCCCTTTTTATTGATTTGTCTCAGGTGGTGCAATTTTCACAGTTTGATTTCTTAGTTGTATGTTATTAGCATCAATAAAATTTACATTAGGGGGATTTGCATCATTACATGTGTTTCTTGGACTGGCAACCAATTGAGCTAGCATTTGAGGTTGGTTCACCTGATCAGTGGGATGATTAGTGGCATTGAGTGCTGGAGGCATTTGTCCCCAGGGGCGTTTTTGTCCTTTATTTTTCCATGGTTGGAATTGATTTTGATTTTGTTGCCATGAGGACTGGTTGGCTTGCTATTGTGGCTACTAGTTAGCCTGCCATTGTGGTTGATTCCACTAGGGATTCATCCATTCTGGTTGACCCCAATAAGTAGGTGGTTGATATTGAGGGGTCCATTGGTTTTGGTTTTTCCAAAGGTTTTGATTCCAGTTTGACGTGGAACCATATTGTCTCTGATTAGAATTGTACCTTGAGTTTTGAGGCCTTTTCCCAACATAATTCAACTCCTCTTCGACTACTAGTGGTTTCTTCAAATTTATTTCTATGCCAGCCAGTAGATTACAAGAACTTGTTGAGTGTGGTTTTTCACAGATCTCACATATATCAACTTGATTTAATGGACATTCCCTCAAAAGATGTTTTCCCCTACATTTTGAGCAATAAATTAACAATGGTTTAGTGCTCTTTTTGTGTCCTTGCATGCTGAGATGTAGGAGCATATCAATCTTCATGTTTTCTAATTCCTCCATGACCTCCGATACATCAGTGGTATGTTCCTTATTTCTCCTAGAGTTTCTAGTCCCCACTCTAGTTCTAGAGTAGTTCCTACAAATCTCTACAATGTCATCTAAGGAAAGCTTGTTAATATCTCCCTTTCCCATTAGATTCAAGGACTCCCTTGACTCGTCATCAATCCCTCTTAGGAAAATTGTCTTGCTAATTTCATTATCCATCCCATTAGTACATCTTTGATGCACAAATTGGAACATATCAGCATAGTCTTCTAGACTTTTGTCCTCCAATTGCCTCATGTGAAAAAATTCCCCCTTTCTATCTCGTACTGGACATTAATCTTGGTATTTGTCCAAAAATTTTGTTTCCATTTGTTGCCAAGTTCTTATCATTCCTAATCCTAAACCCATGAACCATCTTAAAGTTGATTCTTTCAAAGTAGAAGGGAACAACTTCAACTTTCGATTATCAATTGCATAATCATAGGTTTGGCATAAGATTTTGAATTCAAACAGGAATTGATCAGGGTCTTCTGAAGTCTTTGCTCTAAAGGTAGGTAGAACTGAGGGTGAAATTTTCTTCATAGGAGGTTCATCAAGCTGTCTTTAGAGATTTATAGGATTTGAAAAGGTCCTATTTGCTGGGGGATGTACTGGTTGATCACCCATTTCTTCCATTTGAAATGAATTTCTGTTTTCTTCTTGATTTTCAATTGGATGTTCTTGATTATTTTCCTGATTACAATCTGGTATTGTTCAATGTCCTATTCCTGATCAAAATTAATAACTCTTTAAAAATCAACATTTCAAAAACCTTCCTAGATGGTCACTATTTTATCTCATCCACAATTCAGATCTCTCTTCCTTATCAACACTAAGGCTTCACACTAAATAGCCAGATCTTTTGATTAATCCCTAACAACGATGCCAAAAATGATGGGCAAGGTCATTGATGTCACAACTTGAATCATTTGATCAATTATTTATCAAACCGGGTGTGTCTCAGAGCAATATGCGATAAGGATAGTTGTCGTGGATTCTTTGGGGGGGTTTGCACTGTAAACAACGACTTTAGGTATCATTTTTCCTACTTCAAGAGCTTTCAAGAGCTCTCATGAGCTCTTCAGGAGCTCTCAGGAGCTAAACTGTAGCGACTAATTCCTAAGGTTTAAATCTATCTTATTTTCTATATTAAAATTTTGTTGACTTATTTCTAACTTTATTGAACTTGATTTAGACCAATTCATGGAGACAATTAATGATTACTTTAATCCTTAATCTAAAATATGAAATTCAAATTAATTCTATTTTGATTTTAAAAGAAACCCATAATTAATTGCTGCTAGAAATTAAACACTATTTTAGAACATAAATGAATTGCAAGGAAATGACGATTATTCTAGAAAACATAAAAACTAATCTCCATGAACAGATTTCCAACAAACTCCAACTTCATCTTTCCATAAGTGTCTATCATTGCTTCTAATGAAACTTGATAAATGAACACCAAATTTAACTAATTCAAACAACATCTAAATCTAATTAATTTGATAAACATTATAACGATTCTAACAACTCAATCTAACCATAGAAAACTGAAACTTGAAAGATAATTCGAGTAGAAGTAACTTATCCATATTTAATATTCATTAAGTCAGAAAATGATTTAACAACTTAATAGTTCAGAATTAATCATCTACTTCAGATTTAATACTAATGAATCAAAAATAGCATAATTTAACAAAATACCAACACAAGATCATTCCAAAGGTTGAGCGGGCCCTGCTCTTCCTTAGGTAAGATCCCTTAACATAGTGATTGAATTAACTTCTTGCTTTCATTCCCATTCATCAAAAATAGAGCGCAAAACAAAGTATTGCTTGTTGAATTACATAATTTGATTGAAAATTATCTAACTCCTAACTAAGACTGAAACATGGACATTTATAATAATATCCATGTTAGATTCTAACATGGCATTAACTGCCAAGATTTATGGTGACCAACTAAAGATTACAATAAAACTTTAAAAAGAATTGAAATGGACTAAAGAGAACTATGAAAGATTGGCGTTGAAAGTAAAAGTTCCACAACCGACTTATAAAGAAGTCGATTCGGACTTGAGTGACTCATCATCCAGCAGGGCCCATCTATGGCATAGTCATTCATCATGATTTAAATAGAGAGTTTAACCATATCATCAATCTTTAAGATACCCTGGTGAAAACCCTTAAGAAAATGATAACAATTATAGTAGTAAAGATCAACACAACATAATTATCTCATCCAATATCACCATAAATTAATGCATTTAACATAAACTATTACTTCAAACATATCCACTAAATTAGCTAAACATAAAGTAAAATAAGCAAAAATGTTAATCTATAGTCTACCACCAATTATGTCAATTAATAACAATAACAAGTCTTTTTAAACATAAAATGCTTTAAATGAAAGTATTCTAAATCTCCCATCACTAGCTATTTAATTAATTACCTCATTTTCATCTATTAATCTAATTGACCTAGTTAGGTTAATTCATCCCCTTTTATGCTAACATTTTGTCTTATTAAATTGAATAAATCAAATTATTTAATTTAATCCGTAAAGTCCTCTTATTTAATTAAATAACCCTAAGTTATTCAATTAAATATCATATCACTTCGCCTTTCCATTAAATAAATAAATAATTTAATTAATATCATGAAATTCCCCTAAATTGACATAATTGAAAACTTTGTTTTAATTATCAATTACTAATTAATCTAATTTCCCCACTTGCAAGGGAATATTCCTCCTTTGCACACTCCTCTAAAACAAATGTTCCCATGGAATATTCCTTCCCCTTTTGCACATTAAAACTTTGTTTTAATTTTCTAAGTATCTATTTTCCTCTCCCATGAGAATATCCTAAAGAATATTCTCTTCCTCCACTCATTTGAAAAAAGGGATATTCTCCTTCATAACAAACTTACAAGACTTCATGTGAAAGTTAACTAAAAAGACTTCTTGTGCAAGTTAAACATGTGTTTTTTTAAAGGAATATAAACCCTTGATTCTTTCCTTGATCCATGTGATCATTGATTCTCATCCATTGATAAGAATCCATGATCCATGTTTCATCTTTCCTCAATCCTTGACCATTGATTAACCTTTTTAATCTCAACCCTTCATTTCTCATTTGCTTTCCTATAAATAGGTCACTATTTGGAGACAAATGGATCCATCTTTTAACATCAAACTTACGTTGTTAAAATCACTCTTACTTGCACTCACATTTAACATAATTTTAGTTTATTTTAATTGCACCATATTAGCTTAGATTCCATTAATGGCTTCCATGATAACATAAATGCATCCATTTTGTATTGTGTAGTTAGGGTTTGCATCCTTTTTAGCTTAAAATTCATTTAGAGTAGATTTGCATATACCCATATCAATAATCTTAGCATACATCATGTTAAAATAACTTGCATCATGTTCATTTAACTTTAAATCATGTTTCATCACACATCTTTCATCGATTTCGTTGATTCTCTTCAATAGTATCAATTGAAACAAGCTCATTATCAAAGGGATTGGGAAAGGGTCACCATTCCACATCAATACGACACCACTCCCCCAATATGATAAGTTTCAAAGTCTTAGATTAAAGGTTTGTTAAGCTTTCATGATTTAGAATGTTAGTTTTAATGGCTTTTTTTTATCTTTGTTTATAGTGAATGATCTTATTGGGATTGGTGCCTAGTGGGTTAAATATGCCTCAAATTTGTATGGATCAGGTGAAGTTAACCTATACTATGTCATTAGTTACATTTTGGTGCTAGAGGGAGGGGAATACTTTAATTTTTTGTGCATTTTTGGAAAAATTTCGTAGGTTACACTCTAGAATTTTTCTTGAAACCCGTCACATTTTTAATCATAGAAAATTGGGTGAATTAAAGCTTGAAAAATGGCTATCTGGGTTTTTTAGATCTCGATCTTACCTTTTCGTATCTTTTTACGACACTCAATTTCATCAAGAATTGGAAAACATATTGAATTTTTAATTCTTCTATGTTTTTTAAAAATTATGGGTTTAATCTCTTAAATGCATGATTTTCCTTAATTTTTAATGAATTCTATATGATTAATCTTGCAGAAAGGTTGTTGGGTTTTGAAGATCTCATGTTTAGATTTCCAAAACGTTTTACAATTTCAAAATTGATCAAGATTTGAGAAAGTTGTTGTTATAATCATCCATCATTAATTTTTTTGTGTTTTTAAAAATTATGGGTTTAATCTCTTAAATGCATGATTTTCCTTCATTTTTAATAAATTCTATATGATTAATCTTGCAGAAAGGTTGCTGGGTTTTGAAGATCTCATGTTTAGATTTCCAAATAATTTAACTATTTCAAAATTGATCAAGATTTGATAAAGTTGTCGTTTTCTCAAGTTGTTGTTATAATCTAATTTTCTAAAAATGTTTCTCAACACTTAGTGAAAAGGATAAAATGAATTAACTATCAAAGTTGGATAAAATTGAACCAAACCTTCACATTTGCTTTAAATTTTGAAATGTGGTTTAAATTTTTTATTTTATCTAATCGCTAACATGTCATTGACTTCTCTTTTTTGCTTTTTAGACTAATTGGTTTTGTAGGTTGGAGCAATAAAGTTTGAAGTGAAGAAGCATATTACCATTAGAATTATAATTGTAACAAGTGTTGCAACACTTTTGGAGTAATTATAGCCCATTTATCATGCTTTTTATTTCACGCTTTAGGACCCCACTAGCTTTCAATTGGGTTTTAAAATGAACATTCAAAATGGTTAAAATTGAACCCTCACATCACTTTGTTTTTTGACTTAAAATTGAACAAATACAACTTCCACACTTTGTTTGGTGTTTAAAACGAACTCATTTTTCTATGATGGATTAAAATGAACATGTTTTTGATTAGCTTAAATATAGTGCTTATCTAATCCCCTTGCACTTTGTGCAATCTTGGGTGAAGAGAAAAACAAGTCTATTTTTATTGCTTGGAAGCACTTATCCTCTCCCCTCACGCCTATTGGAAATCTTAGGTGATGAAGTTTCTTTTATGCTTGAAAAATGTGTAACCTTTAGAGGGCCTTCCACCCTACTTTGATAGGTGGGAATGACCCAAGCGGTAATGAGCTAAAGCCAAACTCTTTCGAACTGCTATATAAAAATCTATTTGTTATGAAAGTCATAAGCAACATGTGCAAATGTGTCATACCAACAAGTGCCACCCCTAGTGTCTACATGACATGCTAAAATCCTTTCTTAGGAAGGGACTGGGAGGCCTCTTGATTAAAATAATCTTGAGCTAATCTTGTCGCATGTATGACCACCTCGAACAAAAGTCCTTACTAAGAACCAATTGTTTAGAAGCCAAAAATATTTATGCTTGTTGGTGCAAGAACAGTCGTTCCAAAGTCGCCCCACATTTTACTATTCATTATAGAAATAGAAAAATCCTTTGGATATGTGGATTTTAAGGATTTAAGATTTGGTGTACCTGAGAAGTGTGTGCCATGTAAGGATGAGCAGTGTCACCAAATCTCTAACTGTTCGCATTGTCTTAGTGTTTGGAGAAATCCAAGTGGGGATTCAAGAAGTAGTATCTTCTAAACCTAGGGTGGTAAATTCTTGTGAGTCAGTTTAATACTTTGCTTGGTTCTAAAAACATTGCAAACAAACATTAACAAGTATTTTTAAAGTTTCAAACCCTTTGGTCTAAGTATGGATACCCTTTCACAAAACCTTGATATTGATGCTTATCCTAAGAATTTATTCTTAGACTTCTAAATATTTTTGGTTTACATATCAATCCATACTTCCCAAAATTAACCTAGGTAACTATGCCCTTGACTTCATCCTTTTCACAAAATGGGATATGTGAAATTGATGATGTTTTTGACTTAGACATTTAGTTTGAACTTAAGAAAGAAAAGTGTTTTTGGTAAAAAAAAGCTCATTTAAGAAAGATAACTTGAAAAATTTAACCTCACATGACCATTTGGTGCCCGGTCACTTCAGTTGAACAACCTAACCTTACGCGTGATATTATACAAGGAAAAAATTACAAAATATTGAGTCCAAATTCTATTGTCAAAATCATTGGGTCCTATTTCCAAAAACATTTGAGTTCTATTTTACCAAAATCATTGAGTCCTTAGGGTTTGATCACTTTAGAGGTATAGCATTTTTCTCACTACCTTGGTCTCAAAAAACAAAGTTTCACTCTAGGTCAACATTGGGTCAAACATTTCATCCATCCTTCATCATATTTCATCCTTAACTTCACCAAACTTTACAATTTTTTTGAATACACCAACACTTTATACTTAAACATCTATCAACCCAAATCCTAACTTAGCTACTTTTTATTTGAAATGAATCCTTTTCCATGCATTTGGATAAATTAGTTATCATCTTTGGATTCATTTATCTTGAAGGTCACATGTCTACCTTAAAGGTTCACAATTTCATAAACATCCTTTATCCAAGCATCAAAACATCAAACAAATCTTTAAGTCAAAAGTGTTGTCCCAAAAAATTTACAAAGATCACTCCCCATATCATTCACCTTTTCATCTATCATTATCACCATTGCTCCAAAACGACTTAGAATTTCCCTTCTACCTAAATTTGAGTCAACTAGAGAGTTCAAACATTACAAATCTCAACAAAACTCTCCCATAGGTGACCCAAAATTTATGGTAAAGACAAAATCACAACACAAGAGAATCATGTAAAAAACCAAAGTCACATTTACCTCAAGTGATACCAACCCTCAATAATTTGATCCAAGGAGCCAATATACCCCCTCATAACAACCACAAAATCCATTGAGGTATGAGGTAGAAGATGTCACAAACAACCCACTTGAGCTTACTAAGGAAAACCTCCTTGAGTATAAACAAGATCATCCAACCTTGGAAAATTTGGCTCCTAATTTTCTCACACCAAACTTGACATAAGGCTTAACACAATCTACGAATCAACCAACTCCATCCCTTTTGCCAAGTCAACCCTTAATATCTAGTATTGCAACTAGGATAGGAACCAACCTTGGTCTCACTTCATGTTTAGGAATAAACAAAACTATGGGTATTCACAACATGACCATTCCATTAACCGCCGACCTTCCGCAAAATAGAAGTTGGACACCAAAATTTGGAAAATTGCTTACATTCCATGATGCCACAATAACCTTGACATTTCGAGCACAACCATCTTGATCCATCACCCCAAATACCCAAGTGTGCCCAATTTTACACAAATTAATGTGAACCAAGTGTCTCAAATATGACAAAAAGGGAAAGATAACACCCTCATGCAAGGGAAACCCTTAGAAAGTGGTTACCCAAGCTACTCAAGTCAATCCACCATCCACATCAAACCCATCTATCATCGACCCAAATCAAAACAACACCTTGGTTATGAACCCCATCAACCAAGGAAATACCTTGATCGCATCCCAAACATAAGGAAATCACCAAAGCATTGGTCAAGGGAATCCTTTCAATCAATGGAATCAATGTCCTAATGTGCCCTTGACATCGCCATACTTAACAACACCAACATAATCTTTACCATTTGTCCCCCAAGTCATGCAAAATAAAATGGGACCTCAAACTTACATTTCTCCACCACAATCCACTATCTTGCAAGGAATGATAAACCAAGGGAGTCCCCAACCTCTCATCAACAATCCACAACCCACACAAAACATCAACACCCAAAACCCATTTGATGGGAAAGGTCGTTGGTGTCACTTCTTGCATCATTTAATATTTCAATTATCGAACCAAGTATGTCTTAAAGATCTATGTGATAAGGATGTCTCCATGGATTGGGGGGTTTTGCACTGTAAACATTGAATTTTTATTTTGGTTTGACTCCTTCAAGAGCCTTCAGGAGCTCTCGGGAGTGTAACTCAACAACTAATTTCTAAAGACTAATTCTAAGGACTTAATCCTAACTTATTACTTACTAATGCTTATTAAAACTCTAGTAACTTAGTTCAGACTCCACCTAACTTAATTGTAATTAATTCATGGAAAAATTAAGCTATAACTAAATTCACTCTTAATCTAAATTTTAGAATTGAAATTTACTTGAAAAGAGAGTCTATTTACATTTGCAAGAAAATAAATATTAATATAGAAAACAACAATTTTCACTAATTTCCATGAATAATTTCTAAATTAACTTTGATTTAATCTTCCCATCAATCGTCATTATTACTTCCATTAAAACCACATGCATTTGAAAATAGTTATTAAGTATAATTCCTATAAATAGTCTTCAAATCTAAAGTAGACAATTAAATGTTAACCTACAGTGGATCGTAATAAACTATCTTAAAAAAACTATGAACTAATCTAGGAGGTACAAATAGATGTAAATACTAACAGTGATCTGAAAAGAAATTAACTGAATCAAAAGAACACAACACAAGATCACCTCCTTTGATCGAGCGGGCCCTGCTCTTCCTCTTGTGGGATCTTTAACACTGAGATTCGTATTAAATTCTTATTTGCATTCAAATTGGCCCAAATAGGGCGATAGAACCAAAGTGCATAATATATTCATTACAATATCAAGCCAAAAATTATCTAACTCTAGACTAAATCTAAGGATGGATATTTATAGGAATATCCATTATTTGAATTCAAAATCATGGTGCTACCCTCCAAGATACAAAGCGACAAACTAAAACTAAAACTAAACTAAAAGTATCATAGAGAATTCCACTTCATAATAGCCAGAACAAGGAGTTTCCAAACTGACTAAGGAAGTCAATTCGAAATCATGATGAATCAGTATCCAACTGGAGCGTTTAGGAGCGCAATTGATTCTATGCTATTAAAGAGAAAGTTTAACAAATCCACCTCATGAAGTAAGCATTTAATCACCTAAATGGAATCCTAAAAAATAGGACGCTAATATGACAATAGAGATTTCAAATTGCATAGTCATTCCATCATTAAAATCATTAAAAGCAACACATTCAATGCAAAATATTATTTCTAATATATCCTCAAATTAGTTAAATATGAGATAAAACAAGCAAACATATAAGTATATAATCTACTTAATGATATAATAATTAACTATATTAATATAATCTACTTAAGTATATTATTATACTGTTAATTAACTATGTTGGCGGTAGATTATATACTTATATGTTTGCTTGTTTTATCTTATATTTAACTAATTTGAGGATATATTAGAAATAATATTTTGCATTGAATGTGTTGCTTTTAATGATGTTAATGATGGAATGACTATGCAATTTGAAATCTCTGCTATCATATTAGCATCCTATTTTTGAGGATTCCTTTTAGGTGATTAAATGCTTACTTCATGAGGTGGATTTGTTAAAATTTCTATTTAACAACGTGGAATCAATTGCGCTCCTGAATGCTCTAGCTAGATACTGATTCATCATGATTTTGAATTGATTTCCTTAGTTAGTTTGGAAACTCCTTGTTACATATATTATGAGGAAAAATTCTCTCTAATACTTTCAGTTCTGTTTTAGTTTTAGTTTTCCACTTTGTATCTTGGCAAGTAGCGCCATGATTTTGAATTCAAATAATGAATATTTCTATAAATATCCATCCTTAGATTTAGTCTGGAGTTAAGTAATTTTTGGCTTGATATTGTAATGACTGTATTATGCACTTTGGTTCTATCACCCTATTTGGGTCAATTTGAATGCAAATAAGAAGTTAATCTAAATATCAGTGTTAAAGGTCCCACCAAAGGAAGAGCAGGGCCCGCTCAACTGAAGGAGGTGATCTTGTGTTGTGTTCTTTTGATTCAATTAATTTTTTTTTTCAGATCATTGTTAGTATTTACATCTATTCGTACCTCCTAGATTAGTTCATAGTATTTTTAAGATAGTTTATTATGATCCACTATAGGTTAACATTTAATTGTCTACTTTAGATTTGAATGTTGTTTATAGGAATTAGATTTAGTAACTATCTTCAAATGCATAATGGTTTTAGTAAGATAAATAAAGATGATTGATTAGAAGATAAAATTGAAGCTTGTTTGAAATTCATTCATGGAATTTAGTGTTACTATTTTCTAGACTAATATTTATTTTCTTGTAAGTGTAAAATAGAATTTCTTTTCCAAGTAAAATAATAATAGAATTTAAATTCTAAATTTTAGATTATAAGTGAATTTAGTTACATCTTAATTCTTTCATGAATTGATTACAATTAAGTTAGGTTGAGTCTGAACTAAGTTACTAGAGTTTTAATAAGAATTAGTTAAGTAATAAGTTAGGATTAAGTCTTTAGAATTAGTTAGAAATTAGTTGTTAAGTTCCACTCCTAAGTGCTCTTGAAAGCTCTTGAAGGAGTCTGAATGAAATCCAAAGTCACTATTTATAGTGTAAAACCCACCAATTTGTGGAGACATCCTTATCACATATAGCTCTAAGACACACTTGGTTCATAATTGAAAGATTAAATGATGCAAGAAGTGACAACAACGACCTTTCCCATCACCATTGTAGATGTCCCAACCACTGATTGATCCTACATTGCAAGTACATTCCCTAGCTTTATAGCAAACCCAATAGGCTTGTCAACAAGTAGTCCAATAGAAACAACAACAAGAATCAACCCTATCAGCACAACACCAACAACAACAAACAACCCTAACAACACAACAATAGCAAGCAACCCTAGCAACACAAAAACAACAACAAGCAACCATAGCAACACAACAACAAGTAGCCCTAGCAGTACAACAACAACAACAATATCAAGCAGCCTTAGCAGTATAGCAAGTAGCCTTAGTAACCCAAAAACAACAACAAGAAGCTCAACAATATTCCCAACAACAACAATTGCTCACACAACAACAATAGGGTTTATACTATAACCCTCAACAAAACATCATCAACCTAAACACAATAGGAACAAATACACCTACACCATCATCACCTTATCCTACACCACCATACACACCATACAACACCTCATTATATCAAAATCCCACGTACACTTCATCCACCATCCCACAAGATGATATGGCATCATAACTCAAGGCATTAACACAAGAAATACATGATCCCCAGATGGGAAAGAGTTTAATTTCATGTGCATGGAGGTGGCCTATAATTATTCCTACTTAATGTGCCTCTTCTCACAAATTTTAACAGGTCCTGCCATGGATTGGTTCTCACAATTTCCTCCAGGTATCAAAAAATTTCAAGAAATAATTGATAAATTCATAGATAACTTCTCCTTCAATCTTGACATGGATGTGAGCTTAGAAAAGTTATACACCCTCAAACAAAAAAAGGAGAATCCTTTGCTAATTTCCTACAAAGGTGGAGGCAAAAATCTAGTAAGAGCAAGTGGACAATTCCCAATGAGAAACAAGTGGGGATCATCATAGCAAATGTTGATCTAGATCTATCCTTCCACTTGAAAATGCAATGCATTACCTCTTACAATGAGCTTTTCCCTAGAGCCCTTAACATCGAGAGAGATCTAATCTCATACGGAAAAACAAAAGTGTATAAAGAAAAATTCCCATCCACTAGTTCTAACGATAAATATTGCTTTTGAGCCAAGAACAAGAATGTTACTAGTGATGGTGTTGTTGATGCAAAGGTGGTCTTAACTACTCTTAGGTAAGCAAGCACCCAAACCATGAATATACAACAACCATACACATCACCATTGAACAATCAAATAACAATCAAGGCTGCAAACACTAAACATGGACAACAACGAATGAATAGTGCTCCTAAATGAAAATTCACTCACTTGGGGGAACCTATGGAGGATGTGTTGAAAAGGTTGATACAGTCTAATATTATCACACTCCCAAATTTCTCAAACTATCAAGAGCCACAAGTCAAACCTCATAGCTATAGAGACAATCATTTTTGTGAATTTCACCAATACAAAGGTCATAACACAATTTTTTTTTTTATACTCAAACATCTAATAGAAGATCTTATTGAATGAGGAGACATTGATATCGATTAAAAATCTAGGAATGAAAATCTGAAAATTTACACAAACCCTATGCATGATCATTCAAAAGAAAAAGATTCAGGAAAGGCCTCAACCTCAAAAAATGTAAACAATACCCATGATACCGTGGTGGGACATATTTATTTATCACAACATGAGGAATCAAACATGCATCAAGATACTATTTTAAAACAATGTCCAAACCCATCAATAGTGTTTAGAAATATTTTATACTATAATGAAATCAATTGTATATCAGATTGTGATATCTCTCTCGCATATGACTCAATGATTGGGCATGTTGAATAAGTTTCAAATGAGCCAGAAAAATCCTTTGTTACACCCATACCTATGGACTATTGCAAAGTCTTTTACCGATGATCTATCATCCACTTGAGGATCATGTCAAGAGGAGGCTCTTGAGGATAATGAAAGTTACTCTGAATCGAGTCAGGATCAAGAACCCCTATCCCCAAAGTTTCACCAAGAGCTAAGGGACATCTTCCAAACCATTTTAAAATTCAAAGATGTCCTTGATATCACCCCTAAGATGTTTGTTTCTGATGGACATATATACGTTCTTCATCCAAAATATGAGTCTCCCACTCTTGATATTCCCACACAAGAGCAAGCAACGGTCAGGATTCTTGATTCTTATAGTGATTGTGCATCATAAAAATCTTTTGAGTTAGCATCAACATATTTTGAATGAGTATCAACAAATAATGATATCATAGAACTAGAGTAAATAGTTCATATTCTTGAACAACAGAAACCCATAGCAATATCATGTGTTCATGAAAAGTCATATTCACTGGCTATGGATAAGAGGATACATTATTAGGGAAAAGGATTATGTATTGATCATACCCTCACAATGCCAGGGGAAATCTTGTCTACAACAAACATCAACATATGGGGCACAAAGGATCCTTATGGTAAAAATATTGTCAACACTACAACTAGTCATATCATGAGTTAGCATTCACCCATCATCTCATACACAAACTAGGACCAACGTAAAAAGAATAAATCCTATCTAAGAAAGGAAAAGATCATCAAAGAAAATGAAGCAGTAAAGCAAAAAGGACATGTCAAGTACAAATGGATACTGAAGAAAAATAAAGAAAATCATCCCTCCAAAACTCCACTAGTCAAAGAAACTATGGGGAAAAATAAAAAAAGAGAAGCATGTCCATAAAAAGAGTCCTCAAATACAAAAGAAGGCTTCTCACATAAGAAACAAAGTATATCAAGTGGTTAGTTCTAATTCTGGATGAAAACCTCTATTCCCACCCATCATTGCTCATCTTCCCAAGTTTGGAGATTCAAAGGTTCCAAACCATCAACCAATACATCTCATATTCCTTCATACATGTCACCATCCACTCTATTCATGATATCCAATTCTCACATTAACTGTGTGTTGGAAGCTACCCTTCATCATAAGGATTCTGAAGGCTCTTTATTGCGATGTGTACACATATACAAGGTTAATTCTGGTATCCACAAGGCATATCAAAGTTCTTCAAGGTTGCATTCAAGTGCTTGTATCTTAGAAAAGTAACTTCTTTAGGAAGGATATCACTGGACTATTATGAAAGTGGCCTCTATATTAGTACCATCAGGTGGTTCAACATGAGGGTAAAATTTCCAAAAAATTAAAAAATTGAAAAATCAAGAAAATAGTAAAAATAAAAACCATCCTCCAATGAAAACCACTACGATGACGCTTTGGTAAAGTACTATAATGAAAACCTGGAAAATAGGTGTCATGAGTATAATCGAGCATCTATATGATCATTCTTTGATAGAATCATCTCATCCTTGTCATGATAAATCCGACGTTCCCTCCATCCATCCAATCCAACTTTTACCTGGATATTCTAGTTTATCTTGATCTTGACAAAGATTGAGCATATACTTCAACTTTACTCATGGTAAAATTTTGAAAGGATCTTTACCATTTTATCTCATGAAGTCCCATAGCCAATATCTAGCATAATAAAACTCTGTCAAGCTCTTCACATATACATTACCTATCTTGGTTATCTGTTGCATTATGAAGAATTGCTAAACATTGGGGCTAGGTTATTGCACTCTTGTTTTCAAATAACTCTTGATCCATGTATTTTACCTCACAACATGACATCAATGTCATGATCTAGGTATCATTTACCTCAAAATCTCTCAAATATCACAAAAACATTTGTAAAAAATTCATCAAAAAATCCAAAAACATTCAAAAAATTATAAATTCAAAATCTAAAACAATGAAAGCACACCAAAAACCATAAAAAGGTTGAACATCAAAAAACAAAAAAAAGTACCTTGTCGAACTACAAGTATCTGGGCTTGAACGTAGGCAAGGCTATCATTGATGTTCCCCCAAGATACCCTAGGTTAGTCCTTTAGGAGTTTGTCATAATAAACTAGCAATCCATCAACTGTTAATATCTCATCATCAATAAGTTGAGTTAGTTGAACTACGTGGTCTCTACATGGATAATGTAGGAAAAGATCATCTTTTTGTGACATAGATTTTTGGACCTGAAAATGCTATGCTCTCTTCCTAGGGTTTTCCACCTAGAAAGAGAGAGATTAGGGCTCCTAAAATGCTTATACACATTCAAATAAGAATGTATGCAATGTAATATGATGTAAATGAACTAAAATACATGCAATTGAATGATTAAAATGATCTAAAATGAATGAAAAAGTGCAACTGAAGCTATGTTTGAAAACACAATGTGATATGCAAGCAACTATGAAAGATGAAGAAATAGAAAGAAATATGTAGAACAAAAAGTATAGGGTCAAATTTGAGTGCACCTGGATGTTGTGTGAGTTTTTTGGAATGTTTGGAATGCTGATGAAAATTTCTAATTTTTCATAGTGGGACTCATTTGCCAAGGGTGGTGAATCAGTCCTCCTACTATTGAAAACTTGTTGGGAACTGATTTCTGATAGCTGAGTTGATTTCTGACAAAATGCAGATTTTTAGATTTCAAGTGGGACTCATTCACCAAGGGTGGTGAATCATTCCTCCCCAAGATTTTAAGAAAATTAGGAGGCAACACTACTTCATCAAATCTTGTAAAGTCTTAATGTTAGGTTGTCGGGGTCAATCCTGTAGAAAACGAGCTGGAAATGCTCAAAATGCTTGAAAAGGTGATGAGTTGTCTTGAAGAGCCTATTTGAATTGAATTCCAATTTTCTACACCTTTAAACCTATTAAATCTACAAATACACATGCACAAAGGGGAAAAATGTTGGGGGGTTAGTGAATAGGGGTTTGTCTTGGTCAAACCCCACTTTGGTAATCAAACCCAATAGAAATAAATGGAATGTAAAGGAAATGATAAATGAATAACATGAAAGTATTACAAACTTACCAAATCCTTGAATATGCAATTCTGAAATGATGTCAATGCCTACTCCAAAGTGCTTGAAAGTGCTTGAATTGATGATGCAAGATGCTTGATTGCTTGAAGGTTGAATGCTTGAATGAAGAAATTTCTTGAATGTGTTAGGAGATTGTAGGAGATGAAAAATGAGGTGAATATCACTTATTTATACCAATATTGTGCCTTAGTATCGGTTTAGACCTAATCACAGGATGACATGAAGTGAATTTGAGTAAAATCCTGAAAGAAATTTTGAAATATTTTGAATTTGGGGCCAAGAGGGACTCATTCGCCACCCTTGGCGAATGAGTTGTTTGTCAGGATAGGACCCAAAAATACACTTAATATAAGGATATGAGGGCATAAAGAGACAAAATAAATCATGAGGTGTAAATAGTGAAAATATGCCTAGAAAAGTGTGAAATTTTGTTACAAGACTTTACAACACTTCAAAATAGGACTTGTTGATGTGTAAAAAGGTGGTTTTTAGGTGAATTACATTAAATAGAGTCTAGAAGAATGTAGAAATGTCTTACAACACTTAACAACACCTTCACAAGACGTCGTTCTTTAAATTTTAGCACCAAAATAAGCATGTTCAAACCAAGATACATCATAAAATTAAAGCAACATAGCTCCAACACTATGAAACAAGACCTAAAAGACCATGAAAATGACAAGGGGGCATTTTTCGACAACACATTTAGCCCCCACTTTAGTGAGAGAAAATTGCTTCCTCACACTAAAGAAGCCATGAACATCGAGAAGAGGGTTCGAATGCACTTACATTAGCAAGATGAAATACAACAAACAAGGAGGATGATCAAGCCACCAGGATGAAGATCCCATGACAAACTAAACATAAGGACAAAGGAACACACAAGTGTTGAAAGGAATTGAGCAAAGCTTCGATCATCAATCCAACTAGTTTTGAAAAGAGATCTAGGCTGATTGTTTGAAAAGGAAAAGGAATGTGTACTCACTCTGGGGCCACGAAACTAGTTGTTTGAGGGGTGAGAAAGCCCAAAAATAAAAGTAAGATACATACGCTAGTTGGTATGCACTCACAAAACACTAAAGTGGCTATGGGGAAAAGTCATGCCGCTAGTTGGGCTTCCCGCTCAACCATGCTAAATCTATACCCGTTCGATAACTTTAACAAGGTGCCACAAAGCCAAAGAAATGTAGATGCTAGTTTAGGTTTTAAGAAAAATAGGATGGCATTGTAGGAATGCAAGTTGTGTTATGCAAGGTGGCCAAACAAATAAGATAGCTCCACAAGCATGCAAGTTGTGTTATGCAAGGTGGACGAATGAGAATGAAATATGTAAAAATATTATGTGTAATATGTTCAAAGGAGTCTTGTTCAGTTTATGAAAGGCCAGTCACTTAGGGAACATTGTGTCTAATGTCTCCAAGAGTGGACTAATCAAAGAATACTATATTCAAAACTTAGGGGATGCAATGCGTTGCATCAACCACCCAAGAGGAACATAATATGCTGAGAAAGATCACCCTTATGAAGGACATCACACCCAATGTCATCCACAAAGTGACAAACACATCATGTAAATGACAAGGCTTCGCTAAGAATGAAAATGACATAATGGTAATGTATGCCCCCCACTTTAAAGGAATTGCTACACATCGTTCTGTGAGCAATTACTTGAAAGTAGAGAAGAGAAAGAAAGCAAGACATGAGAGATAACTCAGAGAGCTCTATGCCAAGTCATATGTTTCAAAGTTAAGTTGCATCATGTCAAGGAAAATGAAAAGGAAAGAAGGGAGTTTCCCCTCAAAAAAGAAAGCACACCAAACACACAAGGGATCTATGGATTTGGGGTTAGTATGTTCATTGTTGTAATGCATTTTTATGAAAGAGCTTGGAACTATCATCATTCCCCGAATACATAGAACGAGAAGAATGATACAAAGAGAGCAAAAGTGAAGGAAAAAAAAAGTCCTTTTTGAGTCAACATGGAAGAGACATTGCAGTCTCGATGCTTTGCATCATCCCCAAAAGGAAAACATAAGTGAAAAGACATCAAGAAGTCAAAAGAAAAATGAAAAATATTTTGGGTCAACATGAAGGAGACATCGCGGTCTCAATGCCTTGCGTCATCCCCAAAAGGAAAAACACAAGAAAAGACAAAAGAAAAAGAAAAAGAGGGAGTTTTGGGTCAACATGGAAGAGACATAGGGCGTCTCAATGCTTTACGTCATCCCCAAAAGGAAAAACACAAAACAAAAGCGAAAAGTATAAGTCACGACAAATAGAAGAAGTGAGATACACATAGAAGTGTACAAGGAGAAGGAAACATCAAACGCATGATACGGGGGAAAATGATACACACATAAAAATAAAGAAGAAATAAAAAGTAAAAGGAAATCAAGGTAAAGGAAAATCACTCATCGAACAAGAAATTTTCCTCCCAATCATGTGCAGTGCAATGCGAAGGTGGTTGACTATTCAAAGGAGGAATCGTAAGTGCCAAACTAGGGGTTGTACTAGGTTCTTCACTTGGTGGAGAGGATTTATCATTTAAGCTCATTGTAGACAAAAATAAAGAGTTTAAATCATTGTGTATTTCTTCATCTATTTTAGTAATCGTCCCATCATCATCGTCATCATCAAGATTAATAATGAAGGGAGGACGAAGGGTGATTTCTAAGGATGGATGTATCAAAAGTGGTGGTTGTTGAATATGCTCGGTTTGTTGTGATGGTGGTAGAGGACTATCATGTGGTTGCTTAGAAGAGGGAAGGTGATCATATATTACCTCTGTTAATGGTATAGGTTGATTTTATTTATTGTCCATTAGGCAAGATTGACAAGCAAGGAGACGATGACGACGCCTTCGTTCCCTAGCACCATGGTTTCGTTTAATTCAGTTTTGAAATTGTTGAGGTGTAAGAGAGGATTGAGTAGGTATAGGTTTGTCTATTTCTGAAGGGGGAAGAATAGAGGAAACCAAAGAAGAGGGATCAACCACTTTCTCTTTTGCTTTATATATGTGTTTGGTTTGAGGAAGTTGAGTAGGATTTGTGTCAGGTTCCCTTTGTCCTTTAAACGATGGTGGGGAAGGGTCTAAAGGGATTTTTTCTGAAGTTGTGTTGGGTTGTTTAATGTATTGCTCAGGGGTAATCATGGTTTCATCTAGGATAAGAGGAGTGGAAGTGGATGGAGATGTATTATGAAGAGATAATTCAGCGATCCTTTTAGCTTTAAACTTTTGATAAGTGATGTAAAAGAAGTCCTTTCGAGGGGTGATAGGTTTGATGGGTGTAGGCCAAAAGGATTCTAATGAAAAGTTACCTTTGGAAGATAAAGGATTAAAGCTACTATGGTGTATGGTGACTACCTCATTGCCATGTGGAAACATTAAGCACCTGTGAATTACTGATGGGACCAATTTCATTGAGCGAAGCCAAGGGAGGCCTAGCCACAAACAAAATTGGTTGGATTGTGGAATAATAGAAAATGTTACGTCCAAAGTCTTAGGTCCTATGTGTAAAGGTAGTACAATCAATCCAATCGTAGGGCATGCAAAACCATGATGTGTTTTGATACATGTAGTCGGTGGATTATAGTTATATTGATATAGATCATGTAATATTAGAAATTCTTTTGTGATCACATTCTCACCACAAGCAGGATCTATTAATATCCCATTAGTAGGTTTATCATAGATTCTGTTGGCTATGTAGAGAGGACCATCAAGAAGATTTTGTAGTATGTTTTTAGAAAAAAAAGTAATATCAAGAGATTGAGTGGTTTGGACCTTATGAGGGATAACATCTATCATAGCGACAAGTTTATCCATAGGACTAGTTTGGGGAAGAGGAGGAGATGTGTCAGGTTGTTCGGTGTGTGTATCAATAGTCATCACATTAGAGTTGGGATGTTCACTAGTCTTGACGAATGAGGTAGTATGCTTAGGCATAGGGTTGGTGAAAATTTGGAGATTTTGGTTAGGGGGTGCAACATACTTATTTCCTTGATCATTAACACCTATAATGGTCAATTCACCTGAATCAATGTAGTTTTCAACCAGATGTTTAAGACACTTGCAATGTTCAGTGTCGTGGCCATTTTGATGATAAAAATTACAATAAGCATTAGGCTTGAAGGTAGAAGGTAGGGGTTGATTAGGATGAAGTGGTCAAACATGTGGTAAGGTAAGCATGCATTTTTGGACGAGTTGGTTCATTGTCTGATGGAGGGTCTTAGGTAGAGGTGTGAAATGTTTGTTTGGATCACTTTAATGATAAGGCATAACTGTTTTAGAGGTGGAAATTGAGTTTTGAACTTGTGAAGTTGGTTGTGGTTGGGGTGAAGGAGGTGAAAAAAATTGTAAGAAGCCTCAGTTAGGTTTGCTGAAAGTTTTTTGGTTGTTTTGGTGTTGATTGTTATTTTCAGTTTTATCAATTCGGCTAGAAGTGGTTTTTGACTCACGACTTGAAACTGAATTTTGGCACTCACATAATGTTGTACATAAATGAATAAATGAAGGGAATTTCATCATCGTAAGCTTATCCTAAAGGTTAGTGTGCAAATTCTCAATAAACATCTTCTACAGATGTGCATATGGAATTTGGACATCAACTTGAGCATATAAGAACTGGTAACGAGAGATGAAATCAGTTACTTTTTTGTCAATATTTTGTCTACATCGCATAAGGTCAGCCATTTTCTTTTTAGGTGTCATGTGCACTTGAAAGTGATTAATGAAGGCTTCCACCAATTAATTAAATGAATGGATGGAATGATTAGGAAAATTGGAAAACCATTCTAAGGAAATATCCTTCAAGGTCCTTGGAAAGAGTTTTTCTAAAAGTTTATCATCAAGAACAAAATCACAACACAAGGCAGTAAAAGCATTGACATGGTTGAAAATATCTCATTTTCCTCCATATTTCTCAAACCTAGGAATTTCTATCCCTTGTGGCATTAGGGTACATAAGATTTCTAATGACAAGGGGTTGCTACAAACAAGATATGTGGTTAGAGTAGCTTGAGCTTGACTAATGGTGGCAAGTTGTTGTTGCATGGAAGAAACAGTGTTAAGGATTTGTGTCATAAAGGGATCAAGATAGTGGGGTTGAGATGGAAGGGAAAATGGTGATGGAGTGTAGGTGATATTAGGGGAAGTGGAAGGAATAGTAAGGGGTGTGAAAGTGGTGGAAGGAGGTTGTGATGCCACTAAGGAAGTAGGAATGCTAGTGGAAATTGGGAATGAAGTAGCTACATAGTTGGATTGATGTAAAGTTGTATGCACTTGTGGATTGGTGTAAGTTGGTATGGAGGCTATAGTTGAAGGAGGAGGAACTTGTGATGTTCCTTGGGTGATAGGAATGTTTGTTGATGGAGTGTTGGAAGAGGCATGTTCATTGTAAATATCGACTATTTGTTTTAGCATTTGAAAACCATCATCACTTTCAATTAAACAATGAAGGTTCTCAATAGCAGGTATAACAGTGGTGGAAATATTTTCAAGTGACAAATCTTGTTGTAAATGTGCAAAGTCCTCATGAATGTTAATAACCTTTTCTTGCAAGAGGGATTTGTTTTGATTGTCAATAAGCATAGGATGGAAAGGGGAAGGCATGGAACTGGTATTGTTAGGGCCTAATGCACCATTGTCCATACCAGGAGTAGGAGCTCGTGAGATCCCAAGGTCTACAATGAAAGTGCTATCGCAGGATGCCATGAGTCTAGAACTTCTTCTCACTAAAGTATTATCAACGGGGCACCAAAAAGTCATGCAAGTACCACAAAGGAAGGGTGAATGGAAATGAAATATATTCTAAGAAATGTAGGAAAATGCTAGAAACAGTGCAAAATTAAATTCTAAAATATGCAGAGGGATTAATTCGCCCTGGGTGGCGAATGAGTCCCATGATGCAATTTTTTATGGTTTTTTAGAATTTTAAGGATGATTTAGATGATTTTTATAATGTAAAGATAGGCACATAATGCAGAGTTTTAGTTTTTCAATGAAATGGAATGCAAAAATGAAAACTAAGTGAATTTTTCACTAATGCAAAATGAAGGATCCTAGAATGCAATAACAAATCAATGACCTAATTGAATGTTTATTGAAATGAGGACTAAGATGCAATATATGAATGTAATCAGAAGTTCAAAAAATTTCAAAAGTCGGGTTCACCAAAATGTGACAGATTTTGGGACCTGAAAATTCTATGCTCTCTTCCTAGGATTTTCCACCTAGAAAGAGAGAGATTAGGGCTCCTAAAATGCTTATGCACATTCAAAAAAGGATGTATGCAATGTAATATGATGTAAATGAACTAAAATAAATGAAATTGACTGATTAAAATGATATAAAATGAATGCAAAAGTGCAATTTAAGCTATGTTTGAAAACACATTGTGATATGCAAGCAACTATGAAAGATGAAGAAATAAAAAGAAATATGCAGAACGGAAAGTACAGGGTCAAATCTAAGTACACCTGGATGTTGTGTGAGCTTTGTGGAATTTATGGAATACTGATGAAAATTTCTTATTTTTCATAGTGGGACTCATTCGCCAAGGGTGGCAAATCGGTCCTCCTACTGTTGAACACTTGTTGAGAACTGATTTCTGACAACTGGGTGTTGATTTCTGACAAGATGCAAATTTTTCAGATTTCAAGTGGGACTCATTCACCAAGGGTGGTGAATCATTCCTCTCTAAGATTTCTAGAAAATCAGGAGGCAACAATGCTTCACCAGATCTTCCAAAGTCTGAATGTTAGGTTGTCGGGGTCAATCCTACAAAAAATAGGTTGAAAATGCTCAAAATGCTTGAAAAGGTGATGAGTTGTCTTGAAGAGCCTGGTTGAATTGAATTCCACTTTTCTATGCCTTTAAACCTGTTAAATCTGCAAATACACATGCACAAAGGGGAAAAATGTTGGGAGATTAGTGAATAGGGGTTTGCCTTGGTCAAACCCCACTTTGGTAATCAAACCCAATAAAAATAAATGGAATGTAAAGGAAATGATAAATGAATAACATGAAAGTATTACAAACTTACCAAATCCTTGAATATGCAAATCTGAAATGATGTCAATGTCTGCTCCAAAGTGCTTGAAAGTGCTTGAATTGATGATGCAAGATGCTTGATTGCTTGAAGATTGAATGCTTGAATGAAGAAATTGCTTGAATGTGTTAGGAGATTATAGGAGATATAAAATGAGGTGAATATCACTTATTTATACCAATCTTGTGCCTTAGTATCAGTTTATACCTCATCACAGGCTGAAATGAAGTGAATTTAAGTAAAATCTAGAAAGAAATTTTGAAATATTTTGAATTTGGGGCCAAGGGGGACTCATTCGCCACCCTTGGAAAATGAGTCCCACCTAGGACCCAAAACCAAGTGTCGGGAATAATGTTGTGTTTAATGTTGTTTTTCAGGATAAGAACCAAAAATACACTTAATATAAGCATATGAGGGCATAAAAAGACAAAATAAAGCATGAGAAGGGTGTAAATAGTGAAAATATGCCTAGAAAAGTGCAAAACTTGTTACAAGACTTTACAACACTTCAAAATAGGACTTGTTGATGTGTAAAAAGGTGGTTTTAGGTGAATTGCATTAAATAGAGTCTATAAGAATGTAGAAATGTCTTACAACACTTCACAACACCTTCACAAGACATCATTCTTTAAGTTTTAGCACCAAAATAAGCATGTTCAAATCAAGATACATCATAAAATTAAAGCAACATAGCTCGAACACTATGGAACAAGACCTAAAAGACCATGTAAATGACAAGGGGCCATTTTTCGATGACACACTTTGATAAGCCCCTGAGGTCCCTAGGATAGGTCTTTTAGCTTAGGTTCTTGGTTGAAACTTGAAAACCCCTAAACATTCAAATATCTCAAAAAATCCAAAAAAATTCAAAATCGTAGAAAACCACAAAAATATTTGAAAAATTAGAAAATCCCTAAACATTCAAATATCATAAAAGCCTTAAACATTCAAGATATCAGAAAATTCCAAAACATTCAGATAACAAAAAAAAAAACATTGGAAAATATTCAAAAGACCTAAACAACATCAAATATCTTAGAGAAAACCCTAAATAGCCTCAAATAATCGAAAACCAAAACTTCCACATAAACTTTTGAAAAGACCAAAAATAGCCTCAAAACATTTTCAAAATACCAAAAAAATTTAAAATATTCCAAAAAATCCAAAACCACCCATCCCATTTCGCTTTCACTCGCAATAAGCCTCCATCCCTAATAAATCAACCATCATCTTCAACCTTTGGAAAAACAAAGAGAAAACAAGTATTGCAAGTCATAAATTGAGAACCTAAGTGTCAAAAACTAAAGTTTAGGTCATAGGTAAATGAGTCAGTGAAGTTTGTATCAACGGCTTATCACACACCTCATCCTAATCAAACCATCTGATAACCTATCCTAGGATGCATCCTTCCTGCAATGGACATCAACATCATAAATCACCTTAGCTAAGTTAAATTGGAAAGAGATACAAATAACACTAATTGTTTGTATTTGATCTTTTCTTTTGATTTATCTAAATGACCCATTCTGAGGACCTCTCGATGTCGATCAAAATGATTTAGAGAGAAAGGAATGGGGCATCAATCATTATCTTTCGTTTGTTGTGATTGTGGATAATAATGTAAAATAATCTTGGTGCATACTTGCTTAGTTGTGTGTAGGGAGGTTGTTTGGAGTAGATTGTTGAATATTGCATATGGTTTGGTCTGATATATTCTAAAGCTTCTAACTTACATTCCAATGAGGTTTTTGTATGTCAAGGTGTGAACAAGAACTATCCTATCCATTTGTTGAGTCAAAGTCCATTACACTAGATACAATGCCATCTTGGCTATCAATACCTTGATGCATCATGTCTATGTGTTATATCAAAAAAAGGAATGATGAAAAATCCCAATCCCAAGAAATGAGAAAATCATCATCATGCATCTCTCATCACCATATCTAATAAAGTCTGGGTGGATCATGGAATTATTGGAATTTTTGAATCAATGTCAAAATCAATGGTCAATCCATTTATCTTATTCTTCTATCTTTACTAGCAATTCTATCCAAGTATTGAATATGTGTGATATATCAAAATATACATGAGGCTACCCATAGCTGATGACTATCTATACATCCTGAAATTTGTCTACATCAATATCTAAGCTAGAATGCCAACAATCCCTCTTCCATTAGGGCACAGTGGGGCATCTATATCATCTTCATCTCAAAAATCTAAAAATTTTCAGCTCCTTCATTCAAAAGCAACCTAAAATCTCAAGCATCTCAAGCATAAGTATGATTTTCACCTATCGTGAGTCCAATTGGAACACTTTATTCCTGATCGATCTCTCTAGGGGGAAACCAACCATCTTTCGATCATATCAAAATATCAAATCATCTAATGAACTTTGTTCCTAGCCTTGCTAGCAAATCTTGATCAAATTATCAAATCAATCATCATTGGGATATATCTTTCCCTACCAATCCTCATGTTATTCAACACAATCCTTGCATTGTTGTGAATCCTCAATAATGTTATCAATCAATCAATCAGATCAATCAACTTTAGCTTGACTATCAACATATCAAAGAGATCATCGATATCTATTTCTATATCATCATCAACATCAAAATCAACATCAGTCTTTGAACCAATGCAACAAGTACATTGCTTCAAAGAGGGGAAAAATGTAGACACTTAAAAATGTCTTGATGGATCACATTGGCTAACTAACATCATTTCATCCTAAAACCCATCCTCATTTTTCTTAATTGATTAAATTATCCTAGCTATTTAATTAATTTCCTCATTTCCATTTATTAATCTAATTGACCTAGTTAAGTTAATTCATCCCCTTTCATGCTAACATTTCATCCTATTAAATTGAATAAATCAAATTATTTAATTTAATCTATAAAGTCCTCTTATTTAATTAAATAACCCAAAGTTATTT
Organism: Sequoia sempervirens; assembly: GCA_007258455.2. NCBI lineage: Eukaryota > Viridiplantae > Streptophyta > Pinopsida > Cupressales > Cupressaceae > Sequoia > Sequoia sempervirens. The sequence goes on along the minus strand of VDFB02000015.1, from coordinate 449,433,172 downwards.
AATTAAATATCATATCACTTCCCCTTTCCATTAAATAAATTAATTATTTAATGAATATCATGAAATTCCCCTAAATTGACATAATTAATTTTTTTTTTAATTATCAATTACTAATTAATCTAATTCTCCCCACTTGCAAGGGAATATTTCAAGGGAATATTCCTCCTTTGCACACTCCTCCAAAAGGAATATTCCCATATTCCTTCCCTTTTTGGACATTAAAAATTTGTTTTCATTTGCTAAATATCTATTTTCCTCACCCATGAGAATATCCTAAAGAATATTCTCTTTCTCCACTCATTTGAAAAAGGGATATTCTCCTTCATAACAAACTTACAAGACTTCATGTGCAAGTTAAGTAACAAGACTTCTTGTGCAAGTTAAAGGTGTGTTTTTTTGAAGAAATATAAACTCTTGATTCTTTCCTTGATCCATGTGATCATTAATTTTCATCTATTGATGAGAATCCATGATCCATGTTTCGTCTTTCCTCCATCCTAGGCCATTGATTAACCTTTGTAATCTCAACCCTTCATTTTGTTGGGAATAAGATGCCATTTAATTGTGATCCTAAATATTATTTCATGTATCTCCTAAGTCCTTGGAAAGTGTCCCCCAAACACTAGGATTAGAAAGAGATTAAATTTGAATGAAATAAACATGTTAATTAACATTTATAATCAATTCTAAATGATAGGAACATGTGGGGACACCCATGAAGAGCTCCTACAAAATAGGAGCACATGGGGCACCCACGGAAGTTGGAACTCAACTTGAGTTAAGTTAACTGTTTGGAGTAAATGATAAGACTTCAATAATGCATGTAAAGATCCTAGAAGTTAGGGATTGATGTTTATATGCATGGAGTTCAATTAAGTTAAGTTAAGTTAAGTTAAGTTTAGTTCAGGTTCAGCTATCTTCAGTTGCATGTAGTTAGTTTGAGTTGCATATTAGTTGACTTGAATTGCATGCTAATGACTTGAGTTGCATGAAAAAATAAAAGGTGACTATTTATAGTTAACAGGGGATGATCAATCATGCATGATATTTGCATGAATGGTGGAGAAATATGTTTCAGTTAACAGAGATTGACTTGGACCCACCTTGGGCGCCCAAGTTGGCATCTTGGAGTTAACACTTTTGCATGATAAGATATTTTTTATGGCTGAGTTGAGTATGCCCATTCTTGGGAGTCAACGTTGAGGATAAGCTTAGAAGATATCTTCAGAATCAAGATTGAGTTATGACTTCAGTTTGGGATGCCTAAATGGATGGACTTGTTTTGACATTTTTCTTCACGGTAGAAGTCTACTTGCAAAGAATAGGCATGGGTTTTGTGAGATAAGAATCATGCTTTGTAATTGTAAACTCTTTGGAGTTTACAAGGATCATTATTGTCTATTTATTGCAGCAAGTTCAAGAGAGTTAATCAAATTTTATTGCAGGTTGTGAAGAAGAATTGTTGAAGGAAAAAGAAGCATCTCAAGCAAGGATTGGAATTATTGTAATCTTATTATGAGATTAAATAATACATTGATTCTTGGTCGAGTTTTTTCTCGAAAGGGTTTCTCCATGGTATATGTTGTGTAACTTCTTTCTTCTGGCCTTATTCTTCTACAATCTTCTGTCTACTTCTACAAATGGTAAAATGAATTAAAAAAATAGTCATCCACAAATAATACTTAATTAGATCTACAACTACAATATTTTTACAAAGTATTAATCTAGTTAATTACCTCTATTTTCAACATTTGGTATCAGAGTTGAGGTTGGATAGAGTTTGGGATGCCTTTCTCTTAAAATTTTGAAGGTTTTTTGGCTGTAGTGGGAGCTTTTACTATTGTGTTATTTCTGATTTTGGAAAATAATTTTGTTACAATGAGTTTTAATTCTCATTTAGATATTGAAAGATTCAATGGATCTAATTATGAGATGTGGAAACTAAAAATGGAGGATCTCCTTGAATAGAGAGATCAATGGTTAGCTGTTGGTAATGAGACAAAGTCACCTACAACGATGTCAGATGAGGATTGGGCTAATCTAGATAAGAAGTCAAGAGGGACCATAAGATTATGTATTGATGATGCTATTCTCTTGAATGTTTTAGAAGAAACTACTACATATAAGTCGTGGAAGAGAATAGGTGATATCTATCAAACCAAAAGTATTACTAATAAGTTGTATATGAAAAGACAGTTGTATCCTTTAAAGATGAAAGATGGTGATTCTATTGCAAGTCATTTGAATGCTTTTAATTTGATTCTAAGTTAGTTAGCATCTGTAGATGTAAAGCTAAAAGATGAAGATAAATGTATATTGTTACTTTGTTCTTTGCTAGAATCTTGGGAAAATCTAATTGTTGCTATTAGTGGTAGTGGTACAGATATGAAGATGGACAATATAATTCCTAATCTCCTATCAAAGGAGATGAGGAGGAAGTATAAAATAGAAATAAAAAATGCCTTGTTTGTAAAAGGTAGTCCTGAGAAAAAGAAACCTAAGGGAGACAAGGAAGGTAAGGGTAAGTCAGAAGGGAAAAGTAAGGTAAAGTGTTGGAACTGTGGTAAACCAGGACATGTGAAGAAGGATTGTAAGAGTTCAAGAAAAAGAGTTTTGATTCTTCTACAGAGGAATCCTTAGATGACAGAAATCATGCTTTGATCATTTCATGTAAAAATGTTAATGATGAATCTTTTCTTGATGTTAAAGAGTGATCTTCATGATGAGGATGGTAGTCATGATGCCATGTGTAGCTTGTACCACGGTTCAGTGGGAGTTGTTGGTAGTGAAATGGATGCATCATTGGTAAGGTTATCTTCATGTGATTGGGGATATGGTTTTTCCTTGGTTTAGACTGTTGCTATTATGTCATGGTTTACTCTCGATATGCATTTCGAGTTTGGCAGGGTACTTGTTCTCTCGAGACTAGGATGTATATATGTTATGGTGCATGTGATCTCCTAGTAGGAGATGGTTAGATCATGTTGTCATGTTTATGTTCTTGATTCATGATTGGAGCTTTGACATTTATCTTAAGTATTGGGTACATTAATCATTTGCTTGATTACTTCATGATAGTGCTATGTTGTATTTGGAGTTTGGCATGGATTGGTTGGTTACAAGTCCTCATGGATACTTGGAGAAATAGGTGAGGTTTGAGTTCTCTTATGGTAAGAGATATATGTTGGAATGGTTACTTGTAAGAAAATATTTTTTCAACAGTAAAGACCAAGAATCCTACACCTTGGTTGGACGTGAGTTCAACACACTCGACAGTTTCACATGCCTCCAAAGAGGCAGTTTGGTTACAAAGACTTGGGAAAGGTATTGGTTTTAATTGCAAGTAAGTTAAACTTGAATGTGATAGTTAGAGTGCTATGTGTTTATCCAGAAATCCTATTTATCATGCTCATACTAAGCATGTTGATGTTTAGTATCACTTTGTGCGAGAAATGGTTGAGAGTGGGAAGGTATTAATTGAGAAAGTTGACACTTTAATTAATGCTGCAGATTATCTTATGAAACCAGTTCCTACAGATAAGTTCTCTTGGTTTTAATCATTTTCTTGGAGCTTCATGATTATGCAGGTTGCATTTGAAGTTGGAATGGATTGATTAGTTGGTTCAGGAAGGCCATTGGCCTTGAGTTATGTACTTGATTTATCATAATGATTCCTTGTTTATAATAATTACAATGTATAATGTCAAGTGGGAGAATGTTGGGAATATAATGCCATTTAATTGCAATCCTAAACATTATTTCATGTATCTCCTAATTCATTGTAAAGTGTCACCCAAAAACTAGGATTAGAAAGAGATTAAATTTGGATGAAATAAACATGTTAATTGACATTTGTATTTAATTCTAAATGATAGGAACATGTGGGGACGCCCATGAAGAGATCCAACAAAATAGGAGCACATGGGGTACCCACATGGAAGGTGGAACTCACCTTGAGTTATGTTAACTGTTTGGATTAAAAGATAACACTTTAGTAATGCATGTAAAGATCTTAGAAGTTGGGGATTGATGTTTACATGCACTCTAGTTTAGTTCAGTTAAGTTTAATTAAGTTTAGTTCAGTTTAGTATCAGTTCAGTTCAGTTCAGTTATCTTCAGTTGCATGTAGTTAGTTTGAGTTGCATGTTAGTTGACTTCAATTGACTTGAATTGCATGCTAATGAATTGAGTTGCATGACATATAATAGGTGACTATTTACAGTTAACAAGGGATGATCAATCATGCATGATATTTGCATGAATGGTGGAGAGATATGTTTCAGTTAACAGAGATTGAATTGGACCCACCTTGGGCGCCCAAGTTGGCATCTTGGAGTTAACACTTTTTCATGATAGGATATTTTATAAGGCTGAGTTAAGTGGGCCAATTCTTGGGTACCAACTTTGAGGATAAGCTTAGAAGATATCTTTGGAATCAACATTGAGTTATGACTTCAGTTTGGGACACCCAAATGGATGAAGGACTTGTTTTTGACATTGTTCTTCATGGTAGAACTCTACTTGTGAAGAATAGGCGTGGGTTTTGTGAGATAAGCATTGCGATTTGTAATTGTAAACTCTTTGGAGTTTACAAGGCTCATTATTGTCTATTTATTTCAGAAAGTTGAAGAGAGTTAATCAAATTTTATTGTAGGTTGTAAGAAGAATTTTTGAAGGAAAAATAAGAATCTCAAGCAAGGATTGGAATTATTGTAATCTTATTCTGAGATTAAATAATGCATTGATTCTTGGTGGAGCTTTTTCCCAAAAGGGTTTCTCCATGGTATGTGATGTGTAACTTCTTTCTTTTGGTATTATTCTTCTACAATCTTCTGTCTACTTCTACAAATGGTAAAATGAGTTAAACAGATAATCATCCACAAAGAAATTGTAACAAAGAATACTTAACTAGATCTATAGCTATAATAGTTTTACAAATTATTAAGCTACTTAATTACCTCCATTTTCAACACATTTCTCATTTGCTTTCCTATAAATAGGTCACTATTTGGAGATAAATGGATCCATCTTTTAACATCAAACTTATATTGTTAAAATCACTCTTGCACTCACATTTAGCATAATTTTAGTTTATTTTAATTGCACCATATTAGCTTAGATTCCATTAATGGATTCCATGATAACATAAATGCGTCCATTTAATAGTGTGTAATTAGGATTTGAATCCTTTTTAGCTTAAACTTCATTTAGAGTAGATTTGGATATACCCATGTCAATCATCTTAGCATACATCATGTTAAAATAGCTTGCACCATGTTCATTTAGATTTAAATCATGTTTCATCACACATCTTTCATCTATTTTGTCAATTTTCTTCAATAGAATCGATCGAAATAGTATCATTATCCAAGGGATTGGGAAAGGGTCACCATTCCACATCAATGCGGCACCACTCCCCCAATAGGATAAGTTTCAAAGTCTTAGATTAGAGGTTTGTCAAGATTTTATGATTTAGAATGTTAGTTTAATGGCTTCTTTGTCTTTGTTTATAGTGAATGATCTTATTGGGATTGATGCTTAGTGGGTTAAATATGCATCAAATTCGTATGGATCAGGTGTAGTTAACCTATACTATGTCATTGGTCATAGAAGTTGAACCATTCAACTATGAAATCTTTGAGGACTATTTTGTCAACACCCACTATGCTTTTTGTCAAGTCCTAGCTAAATATTGTAAGGTTTATATTGCTATATACATGACGGTACTTTCTATTGATGTGCAAAATATGGATTTAAACATAAGATTTGACTATACATCCTACATTATTAAGGGTATGAATTTTTAATTGAAAGCCATTTTAGATGAGGATTTTTCAATATATTTTAGATGGTAATATTTTCTCTATCATTTGATCTTGCACAATGGAAGAATAATTTGAAGTTATTCCATGAAATTGAGGATTTTAAATGATAAAGAAATCCAAATTCTTGTCCAAAAATGGACACCTCTAAAAGACATGCATTTTTAAACAACTAGCTATGTGAATAATTGTTCATGCAAGTAGTCCTAAAAAATTTAGGGTTCTCACATGCTCAAAGGCTTTCAGATAAAGTGATAAGATTATTGAGGTATAAAGAAAGGGATCTTGAGAAAGGAATTGATCATAATTGTGGTGACTAGTATTTGTATTCACATACCACAATTATCAAAATTTATGGATCCACTTTCCAACCATACATCCTTCCAAATTTTATGCTAGATGGAATTTCGTTTTTGGAAATAACGTGGCAATTAAATAAGACTAATAAGTTTTATTTGAAATCTAGCAAGAAGGTCTCTCTTATGCCATCTACCATGTTCTTTTCAAATTTTGAGGTCATTTCCAAAGAAGGATTGGATGTGTTACCTTATTTATTGTAGAATTACAAAATGAAAGTGGAAATCCTCTGAAATTATGATCTAGAACACTACATTGATCAAGTTAGACCAGATATCAAAATGTCAAATTTTTATCACAACTTTAACATAATTGAAGATGTGATAAGAAATTTCACCAAAGATGAAGAATTCAGGATGATGAAAGAAAAGTGGGAAAAATACATAGAGTCGAAGAAAAAAGGAAAAAGGAAAATCCATTGTATTAGGGAGCATGTGTTGAGATTAAGGATCCATTCAAAAGCCTCCAAAATATGATGGAAAATTATGATGATAATGTGGGTAGTGGACCCATACTAGTGTTAAGGCATGCAATTGTTGAGGAAAGGCCAAGAGAGGAAGAGGTTGAACAATTTTTTCAACAAAAGATAGGGCTTGTAACTTCAAGTGTGCAACCAAAGTCACCTCAAATTAGACCAAGTGGCATACAACCTTTGGTAGATTATTCCATTGGAGTTGAAGATGTGGCCAATAGTTTTCTTGATGTTGATGAAGTGAATCAAAAAATTATTTATTCCGAGAGAGCCCCATTAGAGGACCCACCTTAGAGTAGAATGATGATTGATTTAAGGAGTAGGAATAATATGTGACATAGAGGATAAAATTCAATCTTTATGTTCACACACACAACCACAAACTGATAATCACAACTAAACAATTTAATAAACGATACAAAATTTAACTTGACAATTTTATTTGTCAATTAAATAACCCAATTCAACATTTCCTAACAACAAAAACTTTCAAAGATAATTGATTTAAAATCCCACTGACAGGAATACAATTGTTCAAGATTTATTTAATATTCACTCCACAAAATTTTGGATTCCTACAACTCAATTCAGCACCTCTCTCGATTCCATGCCATTTTAATTCTCCTCTTTATCACTTTCCTCTCACTTTTTCCAACATTATTTTCTAATTTCTCGATCCTCACCCAGATCTTTCCCATCACCTCAAACTTTTCATTTTCTAATTGCTCCAAATATTGTTCCCAAAACAATATTCTTGTGGGTCTCCTCATGACCCATCCCATCTTCATCTATTGCAATCTCACCTCAACTCACATGCTCTACATCTCCACATTTTTACCCTCTCAGCTCTCAATTTCTCAAGACTCCTCACACACCTACAAAAATTCTCTCGAGCTTCTCAGACAACTCCACCACTTCACACACTCTTTTATGTGTAAACTGCTTCATGATTGGTTATTGTTCACACAATTCCACCCGTAGGTCTTGGTGGATCCTCTCCACTCCTAGGACTATCTTATCTAATAAAAATTGGTGCAAAGGGTAAAATTCAATCTCATTGTTCACACACATAGCTTCAAATTGATAATCACAACTAGATAATTATGTAAATGATACTAAATTTAACTTGACAATTTTATTTGTCAATTAAATAACCCAATTCAACATTTCCAAGCAACACAAAATTTCAAAGATGCTTGATTTTAAAATCCCACTGGCAACAATACAATTGTTCAAGTTTTATTTAATCTTCACTCCATGGAATTGTGGATTCATGCAACTCAATTCAGCACCTCTCTCGATTCCATGCCATTTTAATTCTCCACTTTTAATTATAAATTTATTTTTCCTTTTACATACTTTCCATTCACCACTCTTTACTGCAATCTTTACTTATACCTCCTCTGTGAAAAATTACACTCCATGTTTACTAGTGGCAGCCTCCTTTTGGTTGTTAATACAAAACTTAGTTGTTTGAAAACTCTTAACCACCTTTGTGCTCAATTTCCAAGTCTTTTTTTGAACCTATTATTTCCTCTCACTTCATTTTAAATTTTCTATCAGTGGAAAATAAAAATTTGTCTTAAACTCCCATTGAGCCCCTCCTTTCATTTATTGTTTGCAATTAAAATGCTATAAAAATGGGTGCAACAACCCCCTCTTCTCCCTCCCACAATGTATTTTATTTTAGGATATATTTATAAAGGTTGGTGTGGCCTCTTCTTCAATGTTTCTTTTTCAAAACAAAAATATTCCTTACATTTAAACCACCATCCCCCAATCGGCTAGCTACTATGCCCTTTCACATTCCTACTATGCTTGGTTTCTTTGATATTTATTTTTTTATCATTTATTATTTGTTCTCTTTGTTGGAATATGACTTTGAGAGATCTTTTTTGGCAACTTGTGTTGTCATTGATGGCAACTGGAGTCAGCAAATTGATCCACAATATTGGTATTGCTCCTACCGGCAAGGGAAGTAATATTATGTAATCTACTGAAAGAATAAATGAAGAACAAGACATCTAGTTGATAAGCTAATCTGATCTTCATCGGATCACTATTCTATGATGTGGATCTCTAGGGAAGCTTGTTCAATATGTATACTTGTATACACCTAAAAATGGTCACATCGCAATAGTCTGGTAATTAATTAAATATTTTTAATATTTAATTAAATCTCTGAATTCGATCTACATATAAATAAATCTAAATAATTTATTTATATTGTTGATTCTTTCATTTTGATTAAATAAATAAGTTTATTTAATCACTTTTCTTATCCATTTCTTAATTAATTAAATAAACATTACAATTTATTTATATTAATTATCATTTAATCTTGGCTTGAATATTTTATTCAAATAAAGATTAAATATTCTTATCCTCTAAATTCCATTTATAATTAAATATTCCCAATATTTAATTAAATTCTTCTAAAGTTCATGCACAATTAAATATTCTAAATATTTAATTGAGTCTTCTATAGTTCTAAAATTAAATATTTCAAAAATATTTAATTTCCTCAAAAATCACACAAAATTAAATAAATTTATTTATTTATTTAATTAATTTGCATTATCTTCAACAACCATGACACAAACTTCCAAAATAGAAAGATTAATTTCTCTGTTCCTATGCAAGCTTGTTCCCGTGGGTTGAAGACAAGGCTCCATTCTTCTCTCCAACCTCCCAACATTCTCCATTTTCCTCTCAACCTCTCCATCTCTCACCCTTCAAATCTACCAGACAATCTCACAGCCGTTGATCTTTGCCAGCCATGCTCTTGCCTGCAAAAAGCTATAAAAAGACTGCCAGGTCTTTGAAATCATAGAGAAGCTTTCATACAGATAAACTATAACCAAATTACAATAGTATAGCCTTCTAGTATTCATAGCATTCTAGTATTCATAGATTGTAGAATCATAGCATATCATGGCATATCCATTCCATATCATAGCATCCATAATTCACAGCCCCCGTGCATAATCTGTTACCCCTGTGCATATCCGTATCAGTATTCTCACTCCACCAGCATATAGGATAAAAGTACTTTTCTTTATATACTTATTCTATAGGTTGCCATTTGGAGAAGCCTTGCTTACACAATCTGAGAGTAGCAGCTTCAAACAAATCCCTGGAGATAGAGGAAGATGGAATGGCTCTGAAGAAGCTTCATTTGTTTCCTTTGAATTCAAATTATTTGCTTTCCTTCAGTTTAAAGTTTCATTTTGTGTCTTTTATTGTTTTTAATTTGATACTAACATATTTAACAACACATTTTTGGTGCCCACCGTGGGGCTCTTGCCCCTATTCTAACATCTTTTTGTAGGTTTTTCTGATAGGTCACGGCTAAAATAGCATAATAGCGCAATAAACACGATTCAAAAAAATTCACACCTAGTTCAGTGCCCGTAAATTATCTTGCAGCGCCCGTAAATCATCCTGCAGCGCTCTTGAAGCATCCTGCAGCGCCCTTGAAGCATCCTTCAGCGCCTTTGAAGCATCATGCAGTGCCCATAAAGCATCCTGCAGTGCCTATAAAGCATCCTGCAGTGCCCTTGAAGCATCCTGCAACGCCCATGAAGCATCCTGTAGCGCCCATGAAACTTCCTGCAGCGCCCTTGATGTCTGTTATAGTGCACTTTTGCAAAGGCTGCAAATTGTAAATTGTAATTTAAATATAGCTTGACTGAATTCGACGCGACCGCGGACAACTAATAATTTTAAAAGAATGAAGCAATCCTAGGATAGTCACATAATAAAAGAATGAAGCAATCCTAGGATAGTCACATAAAAAAAAAAAGAATCAAGCAATCCTAGGATAGTCACTTCACCTTTTATTTTGGGCTAAAATGAACTCCATGTTTTTGTGAGGCAACATCTTCACCTAGCATAGCAAATTTGTATTTGGGCTTAAAATTGAATCTTTTCTTGCTTTGCTTAAACGGTGATAGGCCTATGCTCTCCCCTTAACTGGGTGATCAAAATGCCAAACTCATCTATTTCATTTTATGCAATTTCTAGTTTTGTTAAAACCTTTTAGAGAGCCTGCTCTTGTGGGAAAAAGTACTTACCCAAGAGGAATGACTCAAGTGGGTTCAATCCAAAGCCAGGCTATTCCACCCCACTATAAAATTTAAAGCAAATTTGGGGAAACCCTCTTTTGATGGTAGTGTGCATTGATAACCATCCCCAAAGCCTTTGTTCTAAAGGTAGGGAGGTCTCTCGAGGGAGTATATCATTTGCGCACCGAACGGAAACCCTTACTATGAACTTAGTGTAGTATCCAACCGAAGTCAGTTTTTGAACGTCATAATAATCAGAGTGCAGGGGAGGGAAGAATCTACCCCCAAGATACTCACCATATAACTGCCAAGGATTGTTTGCTCAAGGGATCCGGTATCCACTTCCGTCACTCTAAGTACACACCTACAAAAGACAAAAACACAGGCACCCTTTCGGGGGTGACACGGCTGTGTGAGTTGACACAGTTCTAAGATGTGGGATGTTGATTACTATGATGACCTATTTGAGTACTAAAAGTGAGTCTGTTTGATCTATCTATCATGTGTAAAACCTGTGACAACAATTTTTGAAAAACATTTTGATCATACACTTGATGTTTACTATAGGACTTAAACACAACTATTCTACAACTTGCTTGATGTGTTTTCAATACATTAATTCAGTAAAGATCATCCAAAACTCACAATTATATTGATTACACTTATCATTTTTTGAGACTAGGATCAAATCTCAAAAAAAAAGTGCATCTTTTCAAACAAGTTTTTGATTATTGATTCAACTTCCCCAATAGGATTCTGATATCCTTTCATCTTGGAAGCCACAATCAAGAGTTAGAAACGTTATTTGACCATATCATAAGATTTTCATCTTATCAGATCAAGACATCATCATTTTTGCACTTATAAACCTGTGATCTAAGTCTAGAAGAACATTTCAAAAGCATATGCATGTTGTCCACTTTACAACATGGGTGATAGGGAAGAAAATCCTTTTCATAGGTTTCATACTGGGAATAGTTCAAATGATGAGATAACCGATGAAATGATTCAAAAAGTTGAACAGGATCCATAGTGTCACATAATTTTGGACAAGATGTTAGAGTGAGATAAAGAAGGCTACTTTCTTTTTTTAGCAAAACAAGGTGCTAAATTGCCCTCTAACTACAATATGGAGAAAATTAAGGAAGATCTTGAAAAGACTAAAACTCCATTAAATGATCTTAGTAGTCTTCCCCAACAAATAAAAGCACTCCCAAGGCAAATCAAGGAAATACAAGGGGGCACAACTACGAAGTCCTTTGACGGAAATATGAATGTAACCTCTTCTCCTCCAAAAGCAACATCATCCAAATTCAATGTTTTTAAATTTTTGCAAAGGTTAACTGAGAAGCCCAGATCTAAGCCATCAAATAAAATTGACCAATCCTGTCATGTCATGCATTTATCTTCATCCCCCATAATTCAAAATGAACCTCATGACTCTTTCACTCAAAATAATGATTCCATTCAATCACCTTCTTCTATCATATCCTTTACATCCAATGATTCATTTCAATCTACACATCTCGATCAAAACATTCTACAAACCCTTCCTATCTTTGATCAAGATCCCATCTCTCAAGAACCACATGATGATCCCCTCCTTTCATTATTCACCCATGATAATTCCCTTCCATCTCAAGAGACAAGTATCCTTCCAAGTTCTTCTTCCACATCATCTAATCAATCCATACCATCCCATCATTCTATTGCATCACAAGAGCATGATAGTTCTTTTATCCTATCTAATGATGTCTTACCAATTGATGATCAAGATATGATTTCTACAAAATCTCACAATTCCCTTCCTCATCAAGATCAATATATGCTTCCATTCAAGGATACCCTTTCATCCCATGAAGATGATTATCCTTCTCATGATCAAGATATTCCTTTCATACCACTTCATAATCCTTTTCCAAGTCAAGATCAAAACACCCCATCATCCCCATGTCAAGAGCCTATCACACCTATTCAAGTTATTCATGAACCCCACACCTATAAATTGGGATCCTCCACCTTTATCCATCCTGGTTTACTTCCAACACCTATCCTCTCATCCATATCATATCCTCCTCAAAATGGACTCACATCTTGTTTCACAAACAATACATATCCCATTGGTAAATGAATGTGTGAAATTATGAATTACAAAGGAAAAGGTTTAGGCCTTCATGAGCAAGGTATCCTAGAACCCTTTTCTGTCCAAGCACATCCATATTCTCATGGCCTTGGTTATACACCTCATGCTCAACCTAGATATCCTAGTTCATCAAACTCTCCATCCATCCTAGGTCCTTATCCTAGTCCATCAAAAAATCCGTCTATCTTAGGTCCTTATCCTAGTTCATCAAACCTTCCATCCATCCTTGGTCCTTATCATCCCAAACCTAGCTCATCAACCCTTCCATCCATATTAGGGTCCCACATTTCTCCATCTCCTATTCTTCAAGAACAACAAAGGCACACATCCTTGATCCACTTTCAAAATTCTTCCTTCATTAACTCATCCATCATACCTCCATATCATTCACCTCAATCCACCCCTTCCATTGCTCTTGGAAGCGATTTGGGTGCCAAATGTCAAAAGATTCTATATCAAAATCCACATGTATCAAAGGATCAACATGTCTCCTCGAAGAGTCATGCAAAAATAAAAGAAAATTTGATCCAAAATCAAAAGAAAAATCTAAAAGGCCACAAAGGCCCATCAAAGAAAAAAGGCAATTTTCAAAGACCACAAAGGTCCATAAATCAAAAAGAAAAATGTCAAAGGCCACAAAGGTCCACAAAGCAAAACTCAAAGTCAAAAGTTATGTGGATTCCTAAAAGTCTTATAAAAGTAATAAAATCTAAATTGGCATCCAAATTTGCTAATCCAAAAGCTTCCTTCAATTTTCCATCTAATAACCTATCACCTTCTAAATCCATTTTTCCTCCATCACTTCACCGCCCTTCAAGGTGTGTGCCAATGTTGATCTTTCCAACCTTTCCATCTATCCATCAAAATGCCTTCCAACCTCCTATCCATTATCCAACATTCATACCCCATCATTCTCCTTTAATCCAAACTTTTGCATAAGTCCTTCAATTTTTCCATCATATCATTAATCTGCCAACATTTAGGATTCTAATTCCCATTGCCATGGTTTATTAGAGGGATATTTGGTTGTGAAACTGGATGCTTAGTCCTTCCTCCATCTCCCTATCATCCATATCTTATCTTCCATATTCCTCTTGCACTCTACACTTAGGGACAAGTTTCATCCATCTTATCATTCATGGTCATTATCCTTTCTATGCCCATTCCATACATTTCCACCTTTGATCTTGACAAGGTTAAGGATCTTCTTGAACATCATATATCTTATCCATATCTTTCATACCATATCTTTCATCTATCCATATCTATCATTTGTACATATCTATCATATCCATATCACACAACGACAATCCTTATGTTTCATCATGGCTTGATGAAATTTGTACATATCCATAATCTTTAGGTTGTGTTTACACTGGGGGCAGTAACATAGACTGAACAAAAGAGGAACAACGAGTTTTTTTTAAAACATCACAAACAGATACAAGACGGTTTGCCAAAATGCAACATGTATTGCTGCATCAGATCAACCATAACATGCTTATTTCAATGCCAATTGAAATCAAAACAACATGATCCAAAACAAACATCGAAACAAAAACATCAATGATGATAACCAACTTGGATGATCTTAATCTGAATAATGTTTGAAATATTTTAGGAAAGATTTGAATGGTTGTTTGATTTTCTATCATATCTCTGGAGCAATTCAATGATGTACTGAACTAGAAAAGCAAGGAAGGAGTATGATTTTTATTTGTTTGTTGTTTGCGAGGAAATCATTAGTACTATGCAAATTGGTTGCAAGACATGCTCTACTACGTATCATTGATGACATTTCAGAATTTGCATGGGAAAAGGGTTAACTCTTGTCTGTTTATGCAAGCAACACTCAGGTCATCTTGGTTCAATTATACCTAGATGCTTGTATTATCTTACTATGTCAAAAATCATGAAAGCAATACTCAGGTCATCACTGGTGCTAACATACCCTTTGATGCTTGTATTAACTTTCAACATTTCAATGCTCTATGATGACACAAAAAGCACAAATAAGCTCTCAGAATGGCAATATTGTATGGATACCCTGCATGGTTAGATTGCATTCATGTTAGAATCTGCATTTTGCATTTATAGATTTTCCCAAAAGTTGGCAAAGTATACAATGTCTCAATAAAAAAATCAAAGCTGATCACATGAAAACACTATGAGGTGCTACCCCCAGATGTTGTTGGTCTCACACCACCTGCTCCTACATCAGAAGATTAGACCATTATTCAAATCAAAATGGATCATCAAATCAATCAAATCAATCCAATCAGAATACATCATTCGACTATTTGTTTTCAACAACTTTGAAAACAAATTTATCAAACTACGATTTGTCTTTCAACAACCTTGAAAGAAAATTTATCAAATCTACTGTTTGTTTTCAACAACTTTGGAAGCAAGTTTATCAATTGAAACCTATCAAATCAAATCAACAACTATTTGTTTTTCATCATCATGAAAGCAAATTTATCAAAATCCTGTTTGTTTTTAACAACTTTAGAAGCAAACATATCAGTCAACTGTTTGTTTTTCATCATGATGGAAAGCAAACGTATCAACATCATGTTTGTTTTTAACAACCTTAGAAGCAAACTTATCAACAACCTATTTGTTTTTCATCATCATGGAAATTTTTTTATCAACATCATGTTTGTTTTTAACCTTAGAAGCAAACTTATCAACAACTGTTTGTTTTTCACAACTTGAAAGCAAAATTATTAGCTACTTTTTGTTTTCCAACAACCTTGGGAACAAATTTATTAGACAAACATCATCAAATCAGGGCATCGCAATATGCAAAATTGGGGCATTTTATCACATTTTATCATAGCAGGGGCAATGTAGTCATTAATTTTTCATCTCACATCTTTTCATGTCATTTTCTTCACATCATCATTTTCGAACGATGAATCGACATCTTCAAAATCATAAAAATAAAAAAATTCAAAAAATCTAAAAATTCAAAAAATTTCACAAAAATCAAAATCTTATCGATTCATCGTTCGAGGGGGCATCTACCTATCAACATTCGACAGTTCAACATCTGGGGTAAATTTCAAAATTCTTTGAAGCAATGCGTAAAACACATCACTTCAAAGAGAGGAAAAATGTATACACCTAAAAATGGTCACATCAATAGTGGTAATTAATTAAATTTTTAATATTTAATTAAATCTCAATTCAATCTACATATAAATAAATCTAAATAATTTATTTATATTGTTCATTCTTTCATTTCGATTAAATAAATAAGTTTATTTAATCACTTTTCTTATCCATTTCTTAATTAATTAAATAAACATTACGATTTATTTATATTAATTATCATTTAATCTTGGCTTGAATATTTTATTCAAATAAAGATTAAATATTCTTATCCTCTAAATTCCATTTATAATTAAATATTCCCAATATTTAATTAAATTCTTCTAAAGTTCATGCACAATTAAATATTCTAAATATTTAATTGAGTCTTCTATAGTTCTAAAATTAAATATTTCAAAAATATTTAATTTCCTCAAAACTCACACAAAATTAAATAAATTTATTTATTTATTTAATTAATTTGCATTATCTTCAACAACCGTGAAACAAACTTCCAAAACAGAAAAATTAATTTCTCTGTTCCTATGCAAGCTTGTTCTCATGGGTTGAAGACAAGGCTCCATTCTTCTCTCCAACCTCTCAACATTCTCCATTTTCCTCTCAACCTCTCCATCTCTCACCCTTCAAATCTACCAGACAATCTCACAGCCGTTGATCTTTGCTAGCCAGGCTCTTGCCTGCAAAAAGCTATAAAAGGACTACTGGGTCTTTGAAATCATAGAGAAGCTTTCATACAGATAAACTATAGCCAAATTGCAATAGTATAGCCTTCTAGTATTCATAGCATTCTAGTATTCATAGATTGTAGAATCATAGCATATCATGGCATATCCATTCCATATCATAGCATCCATAATTCACAGCCCCTGTGCATAATCTGTTACCCCTGTGCATATCCGTATCAGTATTCTCACTCCACCAGCATATAGGATAGAAGCACTTTTCTTTATATACTTGTTCTACAGGTTGCCATTTGGAGAAGCCTTGCTTACACAATCTGAGAGCAGCAGCTTCAAACAAATCCCTGGAGATAGAGGAAGATGGAATGGCTCTGAAGAAGCTTCATTTGTTTCCTTTGAATTCAAATTATTTGCTTTCCTTCAGTTTAAAGTTTCATTTTGTGTGTTTTATTGTTTTTAATTTGATACTAACATATTTAACAACACAATACTATCCTACTAATGAGTTTTGTGGTGTCGGATTGATTGAAGTTCGAGTTAAGAGGTTTGACATAATGGTTCATGGTTTATTCTCTTATGTTGGCCGACCTATTGCATATAGTGTGTTGTGGATGCATGTGGAGTATGTGTTTAGCTATTTTCTTGTGTTTGGATTTTTTTTTTGGGTCCCTACTAAATTCTGGCCAACTTGTGTGGGTGTGCATCAATTCTAACGGGTGATTCAAGTTGACATAAAGAAAAATATGGTATTTTGTTTTGAAGCCAACATAGAATAAAATTGTTGATAGCAGATATATAAAGGAGATTAGAAAATCATTTTGTAAGTGAGAAATATAGAATTTTTTGTGTAGTAGTTGTGAATAGGTGTAGAGCAGCTGTGTGAGTGAATCTTTGGTTGTTATGCAGTAGAAAGGCTTCTATGTGGTAGAGCAGAGCATAGCAGTAGTACAAATCAAATAAAGGATCTGGAGTCTGATTATGTGCTTTATTAGAACCGAATCCAGTCATTTGTAGATGCTACATTCTCAGTTCAACATTTTTTTGTAATATCTTATCATATATATTGTAAGGCAGCGAGCCTTCTCTTTTGAGCAGTGAGCTCTAGGCAGTGAGCCTGAATGCAAGTGCATTCGCCTTTCTTTTATCATACTTTTAATAGATTATACATTGTGAATTAATCTCCACTGTGTTTTTTCCCCTAACAGGGTTTCCACGTAAAAATATCTTGTGTTATGGTGTTCATTAATGTGACTGCATACTTCCATCTGCTTATGTGCTATTGGATGTTAATTAAGGATCAACTATTGTTGTTGATTAGATTAAGATTTGTTTTGAAAATTAAAATTTGTGGAACATTGATTCACCCCCCTCTCTATGTTCATAGTTCCCAAAAATCTTTTCTTAGATGTGACTTTTTCCATTCTAGTTTATTTTGTATATTATCATTATTCTTAATCTTCCCCCTCGTTATGCATTCTTAAACAAATTGAATGATTAATCTCCATGAGTTAGATTTAAGTATATCAACTGATCCAAATTCTAAATGTATATTAAAATATTCATCACTACATGAAGTTTTCCCAACTAGTGACAATAAATTCAATCAATCTTTACTAAAATTGACCACCAAACCGATTTTGGATTTAACTCTAGAAATTAGTTGCAACACCAAAAATTCCACAATAAACTAAAATCAAATCAAAATGAATGGAATCCAAGCCAACCTATTTTTGGTGGGTACATATTTCTTATTCACCCAGGATGCTCCTACATTAATATGATGAATGATGTAAAGGATTTGGCTTGGATCCAGTATATGTCAGGTGATTAATTTATGAAATCCAAGGAATTTAGGGATTTCTTAATAAATTTATAAGTCGATTGAATTCATTTCATAATTAATGTAGTGTTAGAAATTGTCACCCTTAAAAATTTCACATTATTTTTTGTCCCCCTAATTTATTGGACTTAATTAAGCTCCAAAATTTCCAAACTAAGCATTCCAAGGCCTAATTTTTATTATTTTCTAAAGGATTGTAAGCATTGAATAAATGCATCCAATTTTTATTTTGCTCCCGACTCAGTGTGTCTTAGAAATTTGGACTAGGACCCATTCACCCGTGGGAAAATCAATCCCCCTCTTTAGCCATGACCCAAATTCAAATATGTTGGTGGCATTTTAACATCCAAAATTCAAATTTCAAGTGTCGGCTTTTGGAATCTAATTTTCAGGAAATTAGTACAATTGCATATAAATACCTAGTTATTTTATCATTTGAAAAGATGAAAACTAGAACAAGAATTCATGAGAAAATACTATTATCAAGAGCATATCAAGAGCAACATTTTAAAGCATTTATAGCAGCAATTTAAGATCCAACATCATGCCAAAGTTTATGTGTGTTCATGTTCATGTTTTGTGAAGGATAACCTTTATTATAGGTATCCAAAGCATTCAAGCATTCAAACAAGAAAGATCCAAATCCTTGAGGTGATGTGCATGGATTTATTCCTTCAAGGAAGCCATTGAAGGGTGGTGACTTGTATCACTTTATGATTTTATCATTCCTTCCTTTTGATTATCATTCCTATCATTAATATTATCATTATAGAAGTGGAAAAACTTACACAAGGTTTGATTGAGGCAAGCCACTAAATGGCCAAACATTTTCTCCCTCTTTGAGTGTGTGGATTATATGTTTGAAGAGGATTAAAGAAAGCTTCAAGAAAAATTCCCCATTGTTGCATTTAAAGCCCTAAAAGTTTTCAAGCCATGAAAAATCATCTACATAATTTACTGGTGACATTCCAATAACTATGTAACTAGGAAATAAAAGGTTAGATCTAGCATCAGAGGACTACAAAATTAGTTTTAAGACCCCTCATCGAAGACCCATTCACTCATGGGAAAATGAATCCCTCTGCACATACCAAATCTAGCTTTTGGTGATAGGTTCACATCATCTGACACTTACTAGATCAACTTGCAATCTACTGTTTTAGTCTGTGTATTTCCATAGTATTGAATTTTTCATATTTGGTTGTATAGTTCAATTATGTTAATCATTACAAATAATTTCCTATTCATTTATAAGACTCAAAAGGGTCAAATTTAGGTCTCATTGGCTCGACTTTGAGGTTGAACATTAATATTTGTATCGTATTGATTTGCATACCAATGAAACCCTTGGAAATTGGGGGTTGATCATAGGTTTAGATAATAAACTTAGTACCACCATATCATCTCGTTGGAAAGAGACACTACACATGTCATCTAGTGTTGTAATTGATGGAAACCCTAGTCAATGATTCGATCCGCACATCAGTATTTTTTTGTACTGGAAGTCAGATTGAAGTTTTGTGTTAACTGTCAAAAGTTAGAACATAAAATCTGATAGAATTGTGTTCATAAATTCATATGTAATTTTATGTTATCATTTTGAGTTTTGGATCTCAGGGAAGATATTTCAATGCATGATCTATGTTATCTTTGAATCTTAGAGCCTCGTATTGATTTGTGTGCAAGGTAGAAGATCTGATTGATTGATTTTTTGTTTAACAGTGCAAGAAGGTCGACTAAGTGAATGTAGCATGTTGCGGATGTTTGAGGAAAAATTATTTAAGGTATTTTCATGTTCGAGGATGTTATTTTGGTTCCTCACTATGTTTTGGCTGACTTTGGTTGGTGTGCATTGAAAATTATTTGTGGATTGAGCTGATAGTTTGTAAATATTTTATATTTTGTTGAAGCTGACATGTGGTTGATTAAATATTTAGTTACAGATATATATATATATATATATATATATATATATAAGTGGTCATTTATATAATTTTGGATGAATGTACGAAGTGTGTTGTGAAATTCATAATGGTTGTAGAGAGATTATGCATAGTTTCACTTGTGCAAAAAAGGATTTGTGATCTTAATTAAAGCAAACAGAGCAGAAGAGCAGAATCAAACAAAAGGTCAAGAATGCAATTGATGTGCTTAATCAAAACTAAAATTAGGCATTATTAGATGCTATTCTCTCAGTTCAAATCTTCTGGATGTAATCCGATTTTTTGTGTAATACAGTGAGTCTTCTTTTGTATCTAAATAGAGAGCTCTAGGTAGTGTGCCTAAATACATGCGCATTCTCCTTTTGTAGTCACTGATATTTGAGTATACTCACATTGTGGATTGACCTTCACCGTGGTTTTTCCCCTAAAAGGGTCTCCACGTGAATTTTTTTTTATGGTGTTTTGGTTGATTTCTTTGTGTTCTTGCATCTTTCTTTTGGTTCAATGTTGTAAGCGGTTTAGAGATCAGGTTAATAAAGTTAAATTTTGTAGAACACTGATTCACCCCCCCTCTTAGTGTTCCTCGATTCCAACAATTGGTATCAGATCTTAGTTCCTCGGAAGAAGTCTAAAATCTTGGGGAAGATCCAGGAAAGTGATTTAGTGGATTCTAGTAGTCTTCAACAACTTTTGGTGGCCCTAGATAATCTTGATAAGTCAAAATATGAAGTTCGGGAATTGCAAGCAAGCCTCATGAATGCTGAGAAATTTATTTAGTCATTGAAAGATACAATCAATGAGTCAAGGGAAAAGAGAAAGGAACATTGTGACCAGGTTAAGCAGAAAGAAAGTAAGAGCATGGAAGGTGAACTGAGTCAAGCCTTGAAGGAAAAGACAGAAGAATGTGAAAATTTTACCACAGAAAATGTTGTCTTAAAGAATGAGATGGAATCTATTGTGATGAGGATGACCAAGGAGATTGAAGACATAAATAAGAATGAAGAGAATCTTGCCCATTCCTTGAAAGAGAAATATGAAGAATGCAACCGAATTATTGATGGATTCAATTAGTTGGAGCTTGAATTGGAACAATCCAGAAAAAAATGAAGAAGAGCTTGAAAGATAGATTGTTTTAATCTTGGAGATGACCTTGCAACTGCAAATGAATTCAAGAAGTTCAAGATTAGCTCATCCAAGCTTGATGAACTGATTAAAGGTCAGAGAATTGGAATTGACAAGCGAGGTCTATGATATGAGAAGGGAGAAAGCTCTGGATCTGGACAAAGGAGATTTAGGCAAGGAAATCAGATGAATAAAGCTAGAAGGTATCCGGTAAGAAAACCTAATGCTCAAAATTTCAATGGTTACTATTTTGTTTGCAATAAATTTGGTCATATGGCTGCTCAATGTAGAAGTAGAATGAATTCAAGTGGTCCATCATTCTCCAATTAGTGTTTCAATTGCACAATAAGTATGGTCATGAGTCAAATAAATGCAAAAATATGATGAACAAATTTTTCAATAGAGATGTAAGATGTTATACATGCAATAGATTTTTCCATATTGCTAACCAATGTAGATCAAGAGAAAATCAATGGAACAAATGGTCTGGACAAAGAAATGTGGTGTGCTACAATTGCAACAAATTGGTCACATTGCTAGATTTGGTAGAAGAAGGAAGGGTCTGATAAATCAATGATAAAACATGCTGAAGGATGGAAAGGGAAAAGGATAAGTTACTATGGATGAGATCAGGAAGAAAATGAAGAAGACATGGGTGAAGAAGAGTCCTTTTGATGCAAGAAATGGTTCAACACCAGAATTTGGTTCTGGTAATTCCTCCAGGAATTAGTTTAAGGCCTCTGGCCTAGGGGGAGTTCTCAAGAATTTTTTTTATCCCCCTTGTTGGTAGTTGGTACCGGAATGTGGCAGATTGCAATGATTGCATTAGTTATGTGCAGATGTTTTGGGATCTCTTGTGAAGGAAACTTATGCAAAATTGAAGGTCTGCAGAATAATTTTCTTTCACAGTTTGTGAGAATAGGGTATCTGGAAGACCTAGGGAAAAAGCATTTATTGTGATGAAAAATTTAGGTGCACGAATGATAAAAGGTCATTTCTATCCCTCATTTGTCACATTTCATTTTGAGAGGAAGAATTTTGGAGAGCTTTGAAACGAACTTTGGTGAAGATACAAGTCTAAAGGCGATTCAGTGATCAAACCCTAATTCGGTGAAAGGTATTTATCTGTAAACTCGTGAACTTGAAATTTATGAAAATGTCTACTCCGTTGGTAGTTGATATTAAGGATAGACCTCATCCGAAATTCAAATGGAACTTGTTCAAATCCATTGATACAAAACCATTAGGTGCATTTTCTTTCGTTATGTATGGTGTTTAGCATATCGAAGATATTATGGCATACATTCATGTGAATGTTGAAGAATTGGGAAGTTCCTAGTTGCTAAATTTGTATACCAATCATATTGTGGGAGAAGATTTATGTGTAAAACCTGAATTCAAAACTTTGGAGGAGAAGTTCACTTAGATTGTGAAATTTCCTGTGTTTAAATAAAATGAATGGGTTCGATATATATTGAGTCGAGTGCATGTCAAGTTTATGTGGTTAAGTCAGCCTTTCAAGATCACAAAGGAAGCTATAAGGATTGTTACTAGTTTAAATTCATTCAGTGGGTTTCTGACACTGAAATCTGTGAAGAACCAAACAATTATAGATGCAACCGTTTTAGTTTATGACAAGAGATCCATGACAATCAATTATATCATTGAAGTGGATGTAAGATTTGCTTCTATGGTTATTGGTTACAAAATATATCACTCCAGCTAGGATAATTCTGTATCTAGTACAACAATCTATGCAGCATATCAGATGGTTAAAGAAAATGAAGAATATGATCTATGTGAGTTACTCCGAAGCCAATTAATTAAAAATATTGGAAAAATAAAGAAGGATAAGAAGAATTCTTTCAAGTATGGTAACCTATTGCTATGTGTTGATGGTTTTTTCTACACAACAATCAACTCATACAAGATACAATTATCCTATCTCTCTTGAAAGGTTAGTTGCTATCAGCAAGCCCCAAGAAAAAACCCCAAGGTCACTAATGTCAGGTCTTGACAATGCATAAACAACTCAGTGATAAATGTATAAATGCTGGTAATCACACGGGGCCTTACAAAAAAAAACTAGATCTTTGGACTTATCAAAATTTGCAATGTGTTGATACTTTAAATAATAAATCTAATTCAAATGATAAAGAAATAGCAAAAGGTAAGGGTTTGAGAGAGGTTTCTAAGATTAAGACTATGCCTAACAATGCAAATGATCAAACAATTGAAATGGACCAATCCCTCAAAACAAATTCCTGCTTGACCCATATTTCACCTACAATCTTACAGAAATAGTGCAATCTTCTAAGGTGTTAAAGATTTTCAAATCATGAGGCATTCATTCATACAAACCCTATTGGAATTGAAATGAATAAACATTCACAAATGAACTTAAGCACATAAATATGAGGTCCATACTAACTTTACAAAACAACTCACAATCAGCCAGTTGCCAAAAGTATGGACCAGGGATATCTACAAACAACTCAAGCACCAAATCATAAAACACTATATCTAATACTAAATCAAGCATATATATATCCAAGTAATATTAAGATAGAATAACAGAACCATGCAAGATAAATCAACACAAGAGAATTCACCAAATCACAATGTCTTCAATTGTATTGAATCACCAAATGTAGCAACAATTCCAATATTCTGTTACAACACTTGCTTTAGAATTGACTAACTTATAACTCCTAGCCCTTGTTCTATCACTTAGCTCACTTCAATATGTAATCTTCTAGCCCCTACAAAAGAGGCAGGATGCCATATTTATAGAGTTTCATCACATGTCGGCCCATTTAGGGTTACAAATAAGTCGGCCACAAAACAAGACAGCCTAGAAAGAACCTAAATAAAATAAAATTTAAAACACTAAATGTTGGAGGCTCCCTTCCAGGTCGGCCTGTAATCTCCAATGCAACAGTCCAATGCATGTGAAGGATGGAGAGGAAATAATTGGAAGCACAAATTTTTAGACATCATTCATTGCTTGCTCCCTTGTCTTTATCTCTATCTATTTTATCTTGCACCTTCAAGAAGATTCCATCTAGGTCGGCTAAGGATGGAGTGACCAACACTTTGAATTTCCTCTCAATGGATTTGATCTCCTCCCTTGAATGCTTGACGACCTTGTCCCATTCCACCTTAAGATCTTGATATTTATCCATGATGGAAATATAGGTGGAAGCATCATCTAGATGGTGAGCTATAATATTCCCATAATCAACTGGAGAATACACTTCATGCCACCATTTCCTCAATTTATCCAAGGTCAAGTTCTTGGGCACAAACTTCTTCCTCCCATTCATAATCTCAAAGAATTAGATACACTTATTGTAAACATATTTCAATGAATCCCCTACCTATTGCCCCTACTTGTGGATCCTCTTAAAAACCTTTTGCTTGATTTATAGGGATTCATACCATTCCTAGGGCTCAAAATTTTTTGCAGAAGGGAGAATTCCATCACTCACCAATTTTTATTTTGTATACTCCATGATGGTCTTTATCTTATGTAGGAGGAGGTTTGTATCAGATTTATCCTGCTGCAATAGGTTCTGCAACCATTTAGAGGACCAATATGCATCACCACATGTAGAAAAAGTACCCTTGATCATATCATCTCCTCGTTGCCTAACTCGCAACCAATCATGGGTGGCCTGTGTAGAAGCCTTCATCTTTTCAAGTTCAATGAATTCCTCCTTAGGCAACAAACCTTCATGAGTCACCCCTTCACTTCCTACTGCTTGTAGTGGCTTCATCAAATGTTGTAAATATTTGTATACATCATTCAATTTCTTATGTAGCCTCTCCTTCTCTATTGTTTCTATATCTAACCTCTTTAAGATGGCTTGGAAGGACTCCTAGAACTCTTCCTTCTCTTGATCCTTACTTGTGGGTCCTAGATTTAGAGTATGAATTGTATAATCTTGAGGAACAATCTCCCTTTTATCTTTCTTTGCAGTTAGGGTGAAAATGTGAATAATCTTGTTGTCTGCTTCATCTCTGGTAATTTTGGAGATTACCCTAGCTTTCTTCTTTGCTTTCCCTTTACCAATGTTTGCCAACAACTCATCCCAATTTGGAGGGGTGTCATATATGAACATTTTCTTACTCCTCAACCTTTCATTGAGCCAACTTGGGGTAGGGGCATCTGATTGTTGCTCGTTTGGATTTTCATTCTCATCCTGGTCCCCAGAAGGCTCAATATCCACATTATGCACGAGAGGGACATCTTCACCCTTTCCCTTTCCTTCATATTTTTCCTTGCTAAACTCTTCAGGCCTTTGGATCTCCTCCTTATCCAATGTGTCTATTACAATCTGAATGGGAGAAGGAGTCCTTTCATGCATCTCTTCCTTTTCTACAGGTTTCTCCTCCTCATCTCTGCCTGGCGAATCCTCATAAGATACTAAAGATGTCTGTAGGATGTTACCAATTTCTACTTTTTTACTATGGAGATATCCCTCATGAAACTCTTCTACCTCCTCACTTTGATTTGTCTCTTCAACAGCAGCCTCTGCTTGTTCTTTCTATCCATCTTGTGAATCTTGAATTGTAGGAGGAGCAGGAATGTCCTCTTGTTGTTCAACATGAGAGATTGTAGGAGAAATTTATTTTACTACAGTTTCCTTTGGAGAGGGAGTTCTGGCTTTCCTAGTATATACTTGTGTCTTCTCTCCAGAACTCTCTACATCTACCACCTGAGGCCCAGTGTCTTCACTTTGTCCCCTAGGCTTTTCAATGTGCTTCCTTGAACTTATGGCTATTATTCTCCTCTTAGGAAAACTAACACTATCCTTTTCCTCTTCTCCCTCATGCTCCTCCTCTGGAACAAATGTCTTCTCTTTCAAAGCAGTCTTCCTCCTTTTTGAACTAGGCTTCCTTTTCTTTTCTTCTTGAGGCTATTTTTGGATACCCTTGATTTTAATCTTGAAGGGAGAATCCACCTTCTCCTTTCCTTTTAGATCCTTCTCACCATCCTTAGAAGTGGATTGGGACTCTAGACTTCCCATTAATTCATATGTATATTTCTTCCCTTCATTGTCCAGTTCCCATATTTTCTGCTTGAGCCACAACTTGGTATAATTAATAACAGGAGCATTGATTTGCTCCAATTTAGTTTTCTCTTCCTCCAACCAATCAATTTCTCCTATGGGTTTTTCTTTGATAGGCTCATAATCATGGCTTTGGATCACTTCCCCATCATCATCAAGCTGGTCAGGGATGGCCTTGATGTTGTACAACCTAATTAAACTGACCGTCAACCTAGAGAATTTTTTCCTTCAAACCTCAAACTCATCTCTATAGTTGGTCCAATAATCTTCAATTTCATCCTTATGTTTGAATTCTCTACTAGCCTTCTTCTGAGCTTCCCCTGTCCTATCAAATCTGGTCCTCTTGGAGTGGAATACCAAACCTAGAGTGCCCTTTTCTTCCTCAGAGGAGCGTGCAATGATCATGGAAGGGAAGGCCTCATTGACCCCTACCCTCAATGGGAAGTCACCTCCTAGGCCAATTTTGTGCATATCTTTCTTGAAGATATCATAAAAGGTAGAGATCTACCTTGTGACCTTCAAGAGTATGATGTGGTCAGTTGAATGCCTTGGTAGTCGATAGGGTGTCCTTTGACAACCATCAATTCTAATGTATGAAAAATTGGGAAACTGGATGGACCGTGCTCCATATTTTTGTATCAGATCCTTGGTTGCATCAAAGATTATAACATGCTCTTCTCTTTGTAATAGTCTTGTAATGTACATGGTGAATGCATCATTCACCCTCCTATAGCTTGAGTTACCCAAGTGCAGCTGGGGATAAACCTTATAGATAACATCTTGGCCAAAGGTGCCTCGTGCACTTAACCCCTTGTTTAGACAAAATTTGGCCAAGGCATAGACCAAGTAAGATTCATAACATGTCGGCCCATTTAGGGTTACAAGTAAGTCAGACACAAAAAAAGTCGGCCTAGATAGCACCTACATAAAATAAAATATAAAATACTAAATGTTGGAGGCTCCCTTCTAGGTTGGCCTAGAATATCCAATGCAACAGTCCAATGCATGCGAAGGCTGGAGAGGAAATAATGGGAAGCAAAATTTTTGAGATAGCTAGATGGTGAGTTGTAATATTCCCTTCATCAACTAGAGAATACACTTCATTCCACCATTTCCTCAATTGCTCCAAGGTCAAGTTCTTGGGCGCAAAATTCTTCCTCCCACTCATAATCTCAAAGAATGAGATGCACTTATTGTAAACATCTTTCAATGAATCCCCTACCTGCTGCCCTTGTTTGTGGATCCTCTTCAAAACCTTTTGCTTCATTTGCAGGGATTCATACCATTCCCAGGGCTCAGAAACTTTTGCAGAAGGGAGAATTCCATCACTCACTAGTTTTTCTTCTATATACTCCATGATGGTCTTTATCTTATGTAGGAGGAGGTCTGTATCATATTT
The DNA here is from genome assembly GCA_007258455.2 of Sequoia sempervirens. Lineage (NCBI taxonomy): Eukaryota > Viridiplantae > Streptophyta > Pinopsida > Cupressales > Cupressaceae > Sequoia > Sequoia sempervirens. The sequence goes on along the minus strand of VDFB02000015.1, from coordinate 449,405,135 downwards.
ATCCTACCCCAATAGGTTATGCAACCATTTAGAGGACCTGTATGCATCACCACATGTAGACAAGATACCCTTGATCATATCATCTCCTTGTTTCCCAACTCCTTGCAACTAGTCATGGTTGGCTTGTGTAGAAGCCTTCATCTTTTCAAGTTCAGTGAATGCCTCCTTAGGCAAAAAACCTTCAAGAGTCACCCCTTCACTTCCTACTGCTTGTAGTGGCTTTATCAAATGTTGTACATATTTGTATACATCATTTATTTTCTTCTATAGCCTCTCCTTCTTTGTTGTTTCTCTATCTAACCTCCTTAAGATGGATTGGGAGGACTCTTGGAACTCTTCCTTCTCCTGGTCCTTACTTGTGGGTCCTAGATTCAGAGTTTGAATTGTATAATCTTGAGGAACAATATCCCTTTTATCTTTCTATAAAATAGGGGTGGAAATGTGAATAATCCCATTGTCTGCTTCATCCATGGTAATTTTAGAGATTACCCTAGCTTTCTTCTTTGCTTTCCCTTTACCAATGTTTGCCAACAACTCATCCCAATTTGGAGGGGTGTCATCTATGACCATTTTCTTACTCTTCAACCTTTCATTGAGCCAACTTGGGGTAGGGGAATTTTGTTGTTGCTCATTTAGATTTTCTTTCTTAGCCTAGTCCTTGAAAGGCTCAATATCCACATTATGCATTGGAGGGACATCTTCACCCTTGGCGTTTCCTTCATCTTTTTCCTTGCTAACATCTTTAGGCCTTTGGCTCTCCTCTTTATGCAATGTGTTTGTTACAATATGAATGGGAGAAGGAGTCCTTTCATGCATCTCTTCCTTTTCTGCAAGTTTCTCCTCCTCATCTCTACCTGGCGAATCCTCATAAGATACTAAAGATGTCTGCAAGATGTTACCAATTTCTACTTCTGTACTATGGAGATCTCCCTCATGAAACTCTTCTACCTCCTTAGTTTGATGTGTCTCTTCAGCAACAACATCTGCTTGTTCTTTCTCTCCATCTTGTGAGTCTTGAATTGAAGGAGCAGGAATGTCCTCTTGTTGTTCAACAGGAGAGATTGTATGAGCACTTTCTTTTACTACACTTTCCTTTGGAGAGGGAGTTCTGGCTTTCCTATTATATACCTGCGTCTTCTCTCCAGAACTCTCTACATCTACCACCTGAGGCCCAATGTCTTCACTTTATCCCCTAGGTTGTTAAATTTGCTTCCTTGAACTTCTGGCTATTATTCTCCTCTTAGGCACACTTACACTATCCTTTTCCTCTTCTCCCTCATGTTCCTCCTCTGGAACATATGTCTTCTCTTTGAAAGCAGTCTTCCTCCTTTTGGCACTAGGCTTCCTTTTCTTTTCTTCTTGAGGCTCTATCTGGATACCCTTGATTTTAATCTTGAAGGGAGAATTCACCTTCTCCTTTCCTTTTGGATCCTGCTCATCTTCCTTAGAAGTGGATTGGGACTCTAGACTTCCCATCAAGTCATATGTATATTGCTTCCCTTCATTGTCCAGTTCCCATGTTTTCTGCTTGAGCCACAACTTGGTATACTTAATAATAGGAGCATTGATTTGCTCCAATTTAGTTTTCTCTTCCTCCAACCAATCAATTTCTCCTATGGGTTTGTCTTTGATAGGCTCATAATCATGGCTTTGGATCACTTCCCCATCATCATCAAGCTGTTCAGGGATGGCCTTGATGTTGTACAACCTAATTAAACTAACCGTCAACCTAGAGAATTTTTTCCTTCAAACCTCAAACTCATCTCTACAGTTGGTCCAATAATCTTCAATGTCATCCTTATGTCTGAATTCTCTGCTAGCCTTCTTCTGAGCTTCCCCTGTCCTATCAAATATGGTCCTCTTGGAGTGGAATTCCAAACCTAGAGTGCCCATTCATTCCTCAGAGGAGTGTGCTATGATAATTGAAGGGAAGGCCTCATTGACCCCTACCTTCAATGGGAAGTCACCTCCTAGGCTAGTTTTGTGCATGTCTTTCTTTAAGATATCATCAAAGGTAGAGATCTACCTTGTGACCTTCAAGAGTATGCTATGGTCAGTTGGATACCTTGGTAGTCGGCAGGGTTCCCTTTGATAACCATCAATTCTAATGTATGAAAAAGTGGGAAACTAGATGAACCATGCTCCATATTTCTGTATCAAATCCTTGGTTGCATCATAGATTCTTACATGCTATGCATCTTGTAATGTACATGGTGAATACATCATTCACCCTCCTGTAGCTTGAGTTACCCAAGTGCAACTGGGGATAAATCTCATAGATAACATCTTGGCCAAAGGTCCCTCATGCACTTAACCCCTTGTTCGGATGAAATCTGGCCAAGGCATAGACCAAGTAAGATACATCATTGTGAAGCTCTTGGTTTGCAATACACTACATAGTTGTTCATGAATATGGCACTGATGATACCCAGCCAATGATTATCTACACTCTGCTCCATCCTGATTATGATGTAAAACATCTAGCATTCAAATACCCCTGCAGTCTTCAAACCCACCAGTCTGCTAAGGAGAGTGATTGCATCATAGTAATCTGATTTCATTTTTTCTCTGAATAGTTGCTTGGGAAATTTGGAGATGTGTGGCTTGGGCTTCTCCAAATAGGAATTGATAACTTGCAAAACCTTATTTGTATCATCTGCATAGTATTTCTTGGCTATGTCAAGATCAAAAATCACCACATGAGATCTTCTATGCATATCAAATGTCTAAGCCACTGAGACCGGGGAGAAATTGGCAAGCATCCTTCCTTGTGGACCAATTATCCTCTGTGTGCCTGGATCATAATGGCTAGCACATTATAGCACCAACTCATAACATTTCACTGAAGGAGGGAAACCAACCAAATGATCCTATCCAGAGTTCACCATTCTGCTTGTCAACAGAGAATGATTCTCCATTGTCATCCTTGCTTTAAATTCCTCATAGTCCCACTTCCCAACATTATTATCTATTACCTCTGACTAGATGGAAGCCAAATTTCTCTTAGGGACCTTGCTCTTCAAGTCCAACTTAATCCTCTTGGCCTCTGAGATAGAAGCTCCCTCATCACTGGGATCCATTACCTTACCCTTGGCTCTGCCAGCAATGGCCTTGCTTGATTCAGCCTACATCCAAAAAGGAAACTACAATAAATACCCATTACAGGACAAGAATCCATGTTAGCTCATCATGAATTTCATATTCATCCTTCAAATGAGTGCTATGATAAATGAAATCCCCTAAAGCATAACAAAGGTCACTCCTTTCAAAGTTCGCGTTTTTGGTCCTCTCTCAGATTTTGAGCCAGAGAGGAATCTCAAGGAATTCTGGGCCAGGTAGATTCTAGCGAATGATACATAATAAGCACTCAAAAGACATTCAATACTCAAGAAATAGTATCATACATCCTTAAATCATTCAAATAAATCATTGTGATACAAAATAATTAAGAAGTGGCTCAGGTATTCCCTTAACTCTTCACTTTCAACAAGTTTTTTTGGGAATTTCATCGAGGACAAAAATCTGTGAAACTGACAAGGCTTAGCACATTTCGAGAAAACAAAGGAATAATGGAATTTCAGGAAAATCCTAAGGCATAAAAATTCTGCGAAGTCAACATGGTCTTCACATTTTATGCATGCTTTCAGGAAAATGACAAGGCGAAGGAAATCCAGGGAATTCTGAAGGTAACGAAAATCCACGAAATTCACGAAATCCTGAAATCTTTGACTTCGTCAAGATTTCACCCAAATTGATCGAATGATCACAAATTTGGGGAATTAGGCTCAGATGTTATTCACTTCAAATTGTTCATCGATGGATTTAACTTTCTAGTTCCTCCAAGGGTGATTCGATAATATTGGTAATAAATTAAAATATCAACCCTAGGGTTTCATCGTGAACACACAGTTTCAATCTCAATCAATCCCTATACTTTGCTAAAAAGAATAAATCCTTTTGAAATCTCCAAAGCAAAGCAATCATCCAATGCAAAAGGAAATCGATAGCTCGAACTTACCTAGGACGTGAGTTCTATCAAATATAGAGAATCCCGGGGAAAACTGAAGCAAAACAATATCAAGCTCGAGATTGAACTAGATGGCCCATTCTAGCACTGGCCGACTCAATCAAATCATCAAATTAACAAAGGGATGGCCATATCAATTTCAAAGGGGGCTTCAAAAGAATATAGGGGTGACCCTAATTTAATTACAGACCCTCAACTTACTGAAATCCAAATTCAAAGTGCATTCAAAACACCACAAATCCATCAATACTCAACAGTTGAAAGAAAAGGTACCATAAACATACCATGGATGAAGAGAAGGTCATGAAGATAGTGACTGGTAATAATCTTTGAGCTCAGGAAAACACTAACGGTACTAGAAAGATGACACGAATGCAAGCAATCCAAAGCTCAAGCATAAGACCCACACACAACTCCCATAGATTAAGCTCTTTCAAATCCAAGAAAAATAACATTGATTCACAACAAAAATTCTCTTAAGAGCCCCATAAACATGAGCTATAGAGTTCGTATGAAAACATAAATGCAATGACAAGACAATAAGCTCGGGGATCCGTGGTCGTGAAGGAATTTGGGAATTCAAAGGCCCGACAAAATTTTGGGAAATTTCGGGGAAGACAGAATTCCTCGAAGTGCCAAAATTTCTGAAAACAATGCAGAATTGGCCTTCATGGGGTTTCCAAGTTGTTTGAGAATTTTTTCCCAAAGGGAATTTTCTCGAAAATAGAGAAAAACTTAAAATTTCCCCAAAAACTAGGGATTTTCAAAGTTTTACTTCAAAGGGGAATTTGCAGAAGCAAGATAAGCATTTAGGAACATTTCAAATCAATCGAAAATCTTCCCTAGGGCCAAGAGTTTCACAAAACTAAAGAAAGAGGGGGTCCATGCTCTTAGCGGGGCATGTGTGCAAAAACTACACAACACTATGTTTATTCTTCTACTTCATGAATGAAGCTCCAGGAGTTGGAAAATTGCATTAGCGAAGTGATAAACTAGTAGCTATTCAATTTAGAGACATCTTGTATGGAATTGGTGACAACAAAGCTAGAAAAACTGCTATTTAGGGTTATTTCAAGAGTTTTCAGAATGAAATGCGAGCCACAGAAAGGATTCCTACTTTTATTGTGGAGAAATAGAAGGAAAAAAATTTCTTCATGTTTGATATTGATTAGTTCTTAATGGAAGCTATATAACCTAGAATAATGTGGATAATTCCTATGGGTTATGAGGTTGAGGAACACATTTTGGAGCTGTATGCTCAACACTTGTTAAGTAAACCTCAGGATCTAACAATAGAAAGGTTTGGTACCTTTGAGGAAAAGAATATGGAAGGTCATGCTCAATTGAAGAAGCTTATGATAGTATGATGAGTGAGAAAGGAGGTTGAAGCTTTTACAAAAAGCATGGGGATATCAGCTGAAGCTGTGAGAGAAGCTAGAAGGAAAAGAGAACAAGTTGAAGCAGGAGATGCAGCTAGAACTGAGTCTGCTAGTTCAGAAACATCTTCTGCCAAATCTAGATCCACAAGTAGCTCTGCTCTCTCATCCAGTCCTGCAAAGAAGTCAAGACCTGTGAAAGCTCAAGTCAAGCCATTTGGTAGACAAGGAAAGAGGAAGAAGGATACAAGCACAAGATTTTATGTTGTTGTTTTAGAAGATGAAGAAACTGAATCTTAAGAAGAAGTAAGAGAAATAAAGCATAAGGGAACAAAAGCATCTAAAATCACTAAGGACAAGCCCTCCGGTGAAGAGAAAGTAAAGAAAAAGATGAAAACTAATAAATCAGCTATTTCTATACAGGAAGTGGAAAAATATTTGATTAAGGATGGTAATCTTAGGCCACTTTGTGAATGGTATGACACCTTTGATAATGCCAGTCAAAGAATTCTTGAGGAAGCTACAATAAAGTATTTGAATAATTCCAATATGAATCTTATTGAAATAATGTCTGAGTTACCTAAAGGTCTATATGAAGTTTTAGAAATGAGGAGAGTGAATGCAAGAACTAAAGAAGAGAAAATGAGAGAATGAATACTTGTTGATCTGTGTCTGGTGATGTCAATAGAAGAAATGAAGAATATTCTAAGTGATACAAAAAGGGATTTTAAGAGCAATACAAGTGTGAAAAATTTGATGATTAGGAAAAATGAAGAAGTTGCAAAAGATACTGAGAAAATTCTCAAGGCAGTTCTGTTGAAAAATAGATATAATATTGTTTCTGAAGAAGTTCATGATGAAAATGTTCCATCTAGTCTGGTAATTGAAGAAGGGAAAGAAGACCTATTTGAGGATACTCTAAATCCTCTAGAAATGCATGATGCTGAAATTCCTATGGAGACTAAAGCTCCTAAAGAGATGTCAAGTGAAGAAGTAGAGATTCCTAAAGCCAAGGAAGAATCAGTGATTGAAAAAAAGAAGGCTGAAGAGAAGGAGATTCTTGTGGAAGCAAGAGACACTGCCAAGGCAGTAAAGGAGTTTTTGGAAGAGCAACAGGAGGAGTTTGATCTTGAACTAGTCAAAGGTCCTATCAAATTGGCCACTCTATCTCCCATTGAAAATTTGAAGCTAGCATTGTTTGCTCAAGCTAAGGAAAGGGAGGAAATATTGAAGTCTCACATTGAGGACAGTAAGTTGTTGAGTCTTGCATCTGGTATCCTAGAGAAGATCATGCCTACATATGTCAAGGATTCATCTGATTCTCCATCTGATCAGCTGAAGAAACTTGTCAATTTTGTAAGTACTCACTTTGAGTCACTTGAAAAGTCAGCTATGGATAAGATTCAGAAGGAGTTTGATGCTAAAAGGTTTAGCAAGGTTGAAGGGGATGATTGCTAGAGATGAATCTTTGTTAGCTACCTATGTAAAAAATATTCAAAGTGAATTGTTTGAAGGAGGAAAAATTTATAAGTCATGCTTATCATTGTCTAAGTTCACTAAGGACACTGAAAAGAAAATGAAGGAATGTGAGAAATAGTTAGCAGATATTTCTTAAGCATTTGATCCTCTAACCATTTCTGTTGGAAAGCAAGAAGGTCGAGTCATATCCCTACTTGAAAAAATCAAAATTTTGAAGCATGAAGAAGGTAGAATTGTTGAAAGAGTTTGAGATCTCAGAGGATTGATTGGTCCTAATATGGAGACAATGCTTAGTGCATTGAAGGTAGCACAAGATGCTATGACGATTAGTTATCCAACAAACCTTGAGTCAATAGAGATGCAATCCTACTTGTTCTGTGGTCACATGACTATCTTGGAGAGTCTCAAAAAGGGTTGGGACACTAGTTTGAGCTTGTTGAAGAGTTATTTTGCAAACATACTCAAGCTTATGTAAGTTGTAGAAGCATGTTTGTACATAGAAAATTTTGTTTGATTTTTGGTATGCAGATTCCTGTATTTGTCATTGATTTCAAAGGGGGAGTGTGGGACATTGAAAAATGCATAATCATCTTAGGGGAAGTTTTGTTTTCAATTTTTAAAGGTTGGAAGTGTGTTCATGTTGGTATTGATCCAACACTTAGTCATGTTGTGCAGTTTTTGCACACATGCCCCGCTAAAAGAAGGGACCCTCTCTCACTTCAGTTTTGTGAGATTTTGGCCCTTTGATTGAGACTTTGGTTGCTTTGAGATGTGCTTGAATGATTATATTTCTTGTGCAAGTGATCCATTGAAGTAATACATTGAAAATCCTAAGTTTGTGAGAAATTTTTGGGTTTTTCTTTAGTTTCGAGAATTTTCTCCCTGGGCGGAAATCCCCGATTCCCTTGAAAACCCGGTTGAGGCTTGTTTTACACTATTTTTGGAGATTTTAGCTTCTGTGGAATTCCATCTTCCCTGGAATCTTCTGAAATTCCTCCATCACCTTGGATTCCCGAACTTGTTTTGCATTGTCTTGTCATTGCATTTATACTTCCAGTATGGACTCTACTATGAGTGTTGCATGTGAATCCTGCACTTGAGCTTTGGATTGCTTGTTTTGGTGGCGTCTTTATGGTATCATTTGCATTTTCTTGAGCTCATAGATTCTTGATAGTCATTGTATTCACTATTTTCTCTTCGTCCATGGTATGTTTATGGTACCTTTGCTTTCAACTGATGAGTATTGATGGCTCTATGGTGTTTTGAGTGTGCTTTGAATTCGGATTTCAGTGTGTTGAGGATCTGTAATTAAACTAGGGTTACCCCCCTTATTATTTTAACACCTCCTCTAAAATTGGAATGACCATCTGTACTAATTTGATGATTCAATTGTGCCATCTATCACTAGTATTTCTCTTGTGTGTGATTTTGATTCAACCTAGACTTACGATCTTGGATCCCTTGCATTCAACAGAACTGACGTTATAGGTGGATTTGAGTGGTTAGTTTTCATTTGAATACGATAGCTTCCTTGCTCTAAATATTTTGAGGTATTCACCATAGTTTAATGAGGCAAGCAAGTGGGCTAAGATTGAAACTGTATGATCACAATGAGGCCCTAGGGTTTAGATCTTGAATTTATTACCAATACTATCAAATCTCCCTTGGAGGAGCTAAAAAGTTGAATCCATCGATGAAAAATATGATGTTAATAGAATATGAGCTCAAATACCAAAATTTGTGATCGTTCGATCAATTTGGGTGAAATCCTCATGAAGTCAAAGATTTCAGGATTTCATGAATTTCGTGGATTTCTTTTACCTTAGGAATTCCCCAGATTTCCTTCGCCTTGTCGATTTCCTGAAAGCATGCATAAAATGTGAAAATCATATTGACTTCACAGAATTTTGCTGCCTTCGGATTTTCTCAAGCATCTGTTGTTCCTTCATTTTCCCGAAACGTGCAAAGTCTTGTTCGTTTCGTGGATTTTCGTCCCTGATGGAATTCCCTCAAAACCTGTTAGAAATGATGAGTTGAGAGAGAACATGGGCTAATAGTTGATGATTTTGCATTGATTTGAGTAATTTAAGGATGTATAATTCCCTTTATTAGGTGATGATAATGATTGAATGAAATTTGGATGCTTATTGTACTCTCATCGCTAAATTTTGTCTCGCTTAGAATTCCACAAAATTCCCTTCTGGTTTGAATTCCGCGAACGGGTGAAAATCTTGAACTTTGAAGAAAGTATGCTTTAATGATATTTCAAAGGGATTTTGATCATTGTTTGGATTTTTTTGAATGATGAGCATATTATTTGTGATGGACTAACCTAGAATCTCATGGTGTAATGTATATTTATTATGGTCCATTTCTGAATGAAGGCTGAATAAAGCGAGGAAGTTTCTAGCAGGACTAAGGGTAATCAGATGGACCCTAGTGCTGAAGGATCTTCCATCTCAGAGGCTGAGAAGATTAATTTGGATATGAAGAGAAAGGTTCTTGAGAGCAAGCTAGCCTCTATCTGGTCAGAGGTGACTAATACAAATGTAGGGAGATGGGATTATCAAGAGTTCAAGGCGAGGATGTTAGTGAGCAATCCTTCTGTGCTAGTGAAGAGATTAGTTGATTCTAGGTTGGCCCATGTGGCTAGTTTCCACCCAAAAATGTAGTGTTATGAACTAGTCTTGGAATGTTCCAGACATTATGACCAAGGTACACAAAGAGTGATCAGCCCACAATGCCGGGTGCTTGCTAACTTCTAACTTGTTTCAGTGGTGCAAACTTTTGACATGCCTGATAGGTCCTTTGTGGTGCAGTTTGATATGGAAATAGCAAAGAAATACTATGTAGAAGATACAAATAGGTCCTTACAAGTCATCAATTATTGGTTGGAGAAGCCCAAGCCCCATATCTCTAAGTTTCCCAAGCAGTTGTTCAGAGAAAAATTCAAGCAAGATTACTATGATGCAAATACTCTCCTCAATAGAGTGATGGGTTTGAAGACTGCAGGAGTATTTGAGAATTAGATGTTCTATTAGATAGTGAGGATGGGGGAAGGTACTGACTACCATTGGGTAGGTGTAATTAGCACCACGATTCATCAGCAGTTGTGTAATGTCTTGCAGACCAAGAGTTTCACCATGACCTCCTACCTAGTCTATGCCTTGGCAAGATTCCATCCATACAAGGGCTTGAGTACTCAAGGGGTTTTGGGCCAAGATGTGATCTACGAGGTCTATCCTCAGTTTCATTTGGGTAGTTCAAGCTATATGAGGGTGAATGATTCCTTCACCATGTACATCACAAGATTGCTCTAAGGTGCAGAGCATGTAAGGCTTTTTGATGATGCAAAGGAATTAATACTAAAATTCAGAATCTGGTTCATACAATTTCCCACCTTCTCCTACATCAGGATAGATGGTTTTCAAAGAGCTCCATATAGGTTGCCTAGGTACCCCACTGATCACATTGTGTTACTCGAGGTCACCAGACAAATTTCTGACTTTGATGCCATTGTGAAGAAAGACATGCATACGATAGGGTTTGACAATGATTTTCCATTGAGGATAGGAGTCAATGAGGCTTGTCCTTCTCTGATTACAACATACTCCTCTGAAGGAGAAACAAGTACTCTAGGCTTGGCATTCCACTTGAAGAGAACTAGATTTGATAGAGCAGGTGGAGCCCAAAAGAAGGCTAACAAAGACTTTAGGCACAAAGATGACATCAAGGATTATTGGGCCAACCACAAAGATGAATTTGAAGTCTGAAGGAAGAAGTTCTCTAGGTTTCCAGTCAACTTGATTTGGCTATACATCATTAAGGATATTCCAAATCATATTGAGGATGATGGAGAATTGATATAGAACCATGACTATGAGCTGGTCAAGGACAAGCCCATATGTGAGATAGATTGGTTGGAAGAAGAAAAGAAAGAGTTGGAGAAAATCAATGCTCCTGTCATCAAATATACCAAGCTATGGATAAAACATAAGATCTGGGAGTTGGATACTGAAGGGAAACAATACACATATGATTTGATGGTAAACTTGGAATCTCAATCCACCTCTGATGATGAGCAAGACCCAAAGGGAAAAGAAAAGGTAGGTTCTCCTTTCAGAATCAAAATCAAGAATGTCCAAGCAGAAGCTAAGGAAGAAAAGAAGAGAAATCCTATTGTTAAGAAGAGGAAGATTGCCTCGAAGGAAAAAGCATTTGTTTGGAGGAAGAACGTGAAGAAGGAGAGAAGAAGGATGATGCTCCTATACCCAAAAGGAGGAGAATAATGTCAAGACAAAGTGAATATGGGCTCAGTGCCATCTGATGTTCTCAAGTGTTAATCATTTAGTCTCAGTGAAGTGAATATCTCTAATTTGTCAGTGAGAGAATTGCCTTGAAAACTCCCTCTCCAATTAAAGTAGTAATAGAGACATTGGATCGAGAAGAGGATCAAAATCCAGAGGAGAATAAGGAAAAGGAAGAGGAGATAAAGGTGAAGAGGTCCCTACAATGCAAGATTTAAATGTAGACATCTCCATGGATCAACCTGAAAAGGAGAAACAAGATGAACAAATGTATGATTCTCCTGCTCCTAGTTGGCTAAGTGAAAGATTGAAGAGCAAGCAAATAGTGGTGGATGATACCCCTCCAAACTGGGATGAGTTGCTAGCCAATATTGGAAAAATAAAAGAAAATAAGAAGGCTAAGGTGATTTCTAGGATCACTAGAGATGAGGTTGATAACAAGATAATTCACATTGCCACCCCTACAGTAGACAAGAACAAAGGTGAAATCACTCCTCAGGAATATAGTATTCAAACAATAAACTTGGGGCCCACAAGTAAAGATCAG
>VDFB02000015.1:449289463-449393299 GCA_007258455.2 Sequoia sempervirens | reverse complement strand
GTTGAAAGGAATTGAGTAAAGCTTTGATCATCAATCCAACTAGTTGTGAAAAGAGATCTAGGGTGATTGTTTGAAAAGGAAAAGGAATGTGTACTCACTCTGGGGCCACGAAACTAGTTGTCCGAAGGGTGAGAAATCCCAAAAAGAAAATTAAGATACATACGCTAGTTGGTATGCACTCACAAAACACAAAAGTGGCTATGGGGAAAAGTCATGCCGCTAGTTGGGCTTCCTACTCAACCATGCTAAAGCTATACCTGTTCGATAACTTTAACAAGGTTCCACAAAGCCAAAGAAATGTAGATGCTAGTTTAGGTTTTAAGCAAAATAGGATGACACCATATGCATGCAAGTTGTGTTATGCAAGGTGGCCAAACAAATAAGACAGCTCCACAGGCATGCAAGTTGTGTTATGCAAGGTGGCTGAATGAGAATGCAATATGTAAAAATATTATGTGTAATATGTTCAAAGGAGTCTTGTTCAGTTTATGAAAGGTTGGTTACTTAGGGAACATTGTGTCTAATGTCTCCAAGAGAGGACTAATCAAAGAATAATATATTCACAATTTAGGGGATGCAATGCGTCGCATCAAACCACCAAGAGGAACATAATATGCTGAGAAAGATCACCCTTATGAAGGACATCACACCTAATGTCATCCACAAAGTGACAAACACATCACATAAATGACAATGCTTCGCTAAGAATGCAAATGACACAATGGTAATGTATGCCCCCCACTTTAAAGGAATTGCTACACATCATTCTGTGAGCAATTACTTGAAAGTAGAGAAGAGAAATAAAGCAAGACATGAGAGCTAACTTAGAGGGCTCTATGCCAAGTCTTATGTTTCAAAGTTAAGTTGTGTCATGTCAAGGAAAATGAAAAGGAAAGATGGAGTTTCCCCTCAGAAAAGAAAGCACACCAAACACATAAGGGATCTATGGATTTGGGGTTAGTATGTTCATTGCTGCAATGCATTTTTATGAAAGAGCTCGGGACTATCATCATTCTTTGAATACATAGAACAAGAATAATGATACAAAGAGAGTGAAAGAGAAGGAAAAACAAAGTCCTTTTTGAGTCAACATGGAAGAGACATTGCAGTCTCAATGCTTTGCATCATCCCCAAAAGGAAAACACAAGCGAAAAGACATCAAGAAGTCAAAAGAAAAATGAAAAATATTTTTGGTCAACATGAAGGAGACATCATGGTATCAATGCCTTGCGTCATCCCCAAAAGGAAAAACACAAGAAAAGACAAAAGAAAAGGAAAAAGAGGGAGTTTTGGGTCAACATGGAATAGACATAGGGCGTCTCAATGCTTTGCGTCATCCCCAAAAGGAAAAACACAAAAAAAAAGCGAGAAGTATAAGTCACGAAAAATAGAAGAAGTGAGATACACATAGAAGAAGTGTACAAGGAGAAGGAAATATCAAACACACGATACGGGGGAACACGATACACACATAAAAATAAAGAAGAAAGAAAAATTAAAAGGCAAGCGAGGTAAAGGAAAATCACTCATTGAACAAGACATTTGCCTCCCAATCATGTGCAGTGCAATGCGAAGGTGGTTGACTATTTAAAGGAGGAATCGTAAGTTCCGAACTAGGGGTTGTACCAGGTTCTTCACTTGGTGGAGAGGATTTATCATTTAAGCTCATTGTAGAAGAAAATAAAGAGTTTAAATCATTGTGTATTTCTTCATCTATTTTAGCAATCATCCCATCATTATCGTCATCATCAAGATTAATAACAAAGGGAGGACAAAGGGTGATTTCTAAGGATGGATGTATCAAAAGTGGTGGTTCTTGAATATGCTCAGTTTGTTGTGATGGTGGTAGAGGAATGTCATGTGGTTGCTCAAAAGAGGGAAGGTGATCATCTATTACCTCTGTCAAGGATATAGGTTGATTTTCTTTATTATCCATTAGGCAAGATTGATGAGCAAGGAGATGACAACGACGCCTTCGTTCCCTAGCACCATGGTTTTGTTTAATTCGGTTTTGAAATTTTTGAGGTGTAAGAGCGGATTGAGTCGGTATAGGTTTGTCTATTTCCGAAGGGGGAAGAATAGAGGAAACCAAAGAAGAGGGATCAACCACTTTCTCTTTTGCTTTATAGACTTGTTTGGTTCGAGGAAGTTGAGTAGTAATTGTGTCAGGTTCTCTTTGTCCTTTGAACGATGGTGGGGAAGGGTCTAAAGGGATTTGTTCTGAAGTTGTGTTGGGTTGTTTAATGTCTTGCTCAAGGGTAATCATGGTTTCATCTAGGATAAGAGGAGTGGAATTGGAAAGAGATGTATTATGAAGAGATAATTCAACGATCCTTTTTTTTAAACTTTTGATAAGTGATGTAAAAGAAGTCCTTTCGAGGGGTGATAGGTTAGATGGGTGTAGGCCAAAAGGATTCTAATGAAAAGTTACCTTTGGAAGATAAAGGATTAAAGCCACTATGGTGTATGGTGACTACCTCATTTCCATGTGGAAACTTTAAGCACTTGTGAATTACTGATGGGACCGCTTTCATTGAGTGAAGCCAAGGGAGGCCTAGCCACAAATGAAATTGGTTGGATTGTGGAATAAGAGAAAATGTTACGTCCAAAGTCTTAGGTCCTATGTGTAAAGGTAGTACAATCGATCCAATCATAGGGAATGCAAAACCATGATGTGTTTTGATCCAAGTATTCTATGGATTATAATTATCTTGATATAGATCATGTAATATTAGAAATTCTTTTGTGATCACATTCTCACCACAAGCGGGATCTATTAATAACCCATTAGTAGGTTTATCATAGATTCTTCTGGCTATGTAGAGAAGACCATCAGGAAGCTTTTGTAGTATGTTTTTAGCAAAAAAAGTAATATCAAGAGATTGAGTGGTTTGGCCCTTACAAGGGATAACATCTATCGTAGCGACAAGTTTATCCTAGGACTAGTTTGGGGAAGAGGACGAGATGTGTCAGGTTCTTCGGTATGTGTATCGAAAATCATCACATTAGGCTTGGGAGGTTCACTAGTCTTGATGAATGAGGTAGTATGCTTAGGCATAGGGTTGGTGAAAATTTGGAGATTTTGGTTATGGGGTGAAACAGACTTATTTCCTTGATCATTAACACCTATAATGGTCAATTCACTTGAATCAATGTGGTCTTGAACCAGATGTTTAAGACACTTGCAATGTTCGGTGTCATGGCCATTTTGATGATGAAAATGACAATAAGCATTAGGCTTGAAGGTAGAAGGCGGGGGTTGATTAGGATGAAGTAGTCAAATAGGTGGTAAGGTAAGCATGTGTTTTTGGATGAGTTGGTTCATTGTCTGATGGAGGGTGTCAGGTAGAGGTGTGAAATGCCTATTTGGATCACTGTAATGATAAGGAATAGTTGTTTTAGAGGTGGACATTGAGTTTTGAACTTGTGAAGTTGGTTGTGGTTGGGGTGAAGGAGGTGAAAAAAATTGTAAGAATCCTCGGTTAGGTTTGCGGAAAGTTTGTTAGTTTTTTTGGTGTTGATTGTTATTTTCAGCTTTATCAATTCAACTAGAAGTGGATTTTGACTCACGACTTGAAACCGAATTTTGGCACTCACATAAGGTTGTACATAAATGAATAAATGAAGGGATTATCTTGAAGGTTAGTGTGCAAATTATCAATAAACATCTTCTGCAGATGTGCATATGGAATTTGGACATTAACTTGAGCGTATAAGGACTGGTAACGAGAGATGAAATTAGTTACTTTTTCATCAGTGTTTTGTCTACATCACATAAGGTCAACCATTGTCTTTTTAGGTGTCATGTGCACTTGAAAATGATTAATGAAGGCTTCCACCAATTCATTAAATGAATGGATAGAATGATTAGAAAAATTGGAAAACCATTCTAAGGCAATATCCTTCAAGGTCCTTGGAAAGAGTTTTTCTAAAAGTTTATCGTCAAGAAAAAAATCACAACATAAGGCAGCAAAAGCATTGACATGGTTGAAAAGATCTCATTTTCCTCCATATTTCTCAAACCTTGTCATTTCTATCCCTTGTGGCATCAGGATACGTAAGATGTCTAATGACAAGGGGTTGCTACAAACAAGATATGTGGTTGGAGTAGCTTGAGCTTGACTAATGGTGGCAAATGGTTGTTGCATGGAATAAACAATGTTAAGGAGTTGTGTCATAAAGGGATCAGGATAGTGGGGTTGAGATGGAAGGGAAAATGGTGATGGAGTGTAGGTGATATTACGGGAAGTGGAAGGAATAGTAAGGGGTGTGAAAGTGGTGGAAGGAGGTTGCAATGCCACTAAGGAAGTAGGAATGCTAGTGGAAATTGGGAATGAAGTAGCTACATAGTTGGATTGATGTAAATTTGTATGGACTTGTGGATTGGTGTAAGTTGGTATGGAAGCTATAGTTGAAGGAGGAGGAACTTGTGATGTAGTGTTGGAAGAGGCATGTTTATTGTAAATATCAGCTATTTGTTTTAGCATTTGCAAGCCATCATCACTTTCAATTAAATGATGAAGGTTATTAATAGCAGGTATAATAGTGGTGGAAATGTTTTCAAGTGACAAATCTTGTTGTAAATGTGTAAAGTCCTCATGTATGTTAATAACCTTTTCTTGCGAGAGGGATTCATTTTGATTGTCAACAAGCATATGATGGAAAGGGGAAGGCATGGAACTGGTATTGTCAGGGCCTAATGCACCATTTTCCATACCAGGAGTAGGAGCTCATGAGATCCCAAGGTCTACAACGAAAGTGCTATCACGAGATGCCATGAGTCTAGAACTTCTTCCCACTAAAGTATTATCAACAAGGCACCAAACACTCATGCAAGTACCACAAAGGAAGGGTAAATGGAAATGAAAGCTATTCTAAGAACGTAAAATTTATATAATAGAAAAGCTACTAACTATAACAGAGATGTGAATACAGAAAATAAAAATGTAGGAAAATGCTAGAAACAGTGCAAAATTAAATTCTAAAATATGCAGAGGGACTGATTCGCCCTGGGTGGCAAATGAGTCCCAGGGTACAATTTTTTTGTGGTTTGTCATAATTTTAAGGATGATTTAGATGCTTTTTATAATGCAAAGATAGGCACAAAATGTAGATTTTTAGTTTTTCAATGACATGGAATGCAAAAATGAAAACTAAGTGAATTTTTCACTAATGCAAAATGAAGGATCCTAGAATGCAATAACAAATCAATGACCTAATTGAATGTTTATACAAATGAGGACTAAGATGAAATATATGAATGTAATCAGAAGTTCAAAAATGTTCAAAAGTTGGGTTCACCAAAATGTGACATAGATTTTGGGACCTAAAAATGCTATGCTCTCTTCCTAGGATTTTCCACCTAGAAAGAGAGAGATTAGGGCTCCTAAAATGCTTATGCATATTCAAATAAGGATGTATGCAATGTAATATGATGTAAATGAACTAAAATAAATGCAATTAACTGATTAAAATGATCTAAAGTGAATGCAAAAGTGCAATTTAAGCTATGTTTGAAAACACACTGTGATATGCAAGCAACTATGAAAGATGAAGAAATAGAAAGAAATATGCAAAATGGAAAGTATAGGGTCAAATATGAGTGCACCTAGATGTTGTGTGAGATTTGTTGAATTTATGGAATACTAATGAAAATTTCTTATTTTTCACAGTGGGACTCATTCTCCAAGGGTGGCGAATCAGTCCTCCTACTGTTGAAAACTTGTCGGGAACTGATTTTTGATAGCCGGGAGTTGATTTCTGACAAAATGAAAATTTTTAGATTTTAAGTGGGACTCATTCACCAAGGTTGGTGAATTAGTCCTCCCCAAGATTTCTGGAAAATTAGGAGGCAACATTACTTCACCAGATCTTGCAAAGTCTGAATGTTAGGTTGTCGGGGTCAATCCTACAAAAAATGGGCTAAAAATGCTCAAAATGCTTGAAAAGGTGATGAGTTGTCTTGAAGAGTAGTTGACTTGAATTCCACTTTTCTACGCCTTTAAACCTGTTAAATTTGCAAATACACATGCACAAAGGGGAAAAATGTTGGGGTGTTAGGGAATAGGTGTTTTCCTTGGTCAAACCCCACTTTGGTAATCAAACCCAACAGAAATAAATGGAATGTAAAGGAAATGATAAATGAATAACATGAAATTATTACAAAATTACCAAATCCTTGAATATGCAAATCTGAAATGATGTCAATGTCTGCTCCAAAGTGCTTGAAAGTTCTTGAATTGATAATGCAAGATGCTTGATTGCTTGAAGGTTGAATGCTTGAATGAAGAAATTGCTTGAATGTGTTAGGAGATTGTAGGAGATGTAAAATGAGATGAATATCACTTATTTATACCAATCTTGTGCCTTAGTATCGGTTTGTACCTCATCACAGGATGACATGAAGTGAATTTGAGTAAAATCTTGAAAGAAATTTTGAAATATTTTGAATTTGGGGCCAAGGGGGACTCATTCGCCGCCCTTGGCAAATGAGTCCCACCTGGGACCCAAAAACAAGTGTCAAGAATAATGTTATGTTTAATGTTGTTTGTTAGGATAGGGCCCAAAAATACACTTAATATAAGCATATGAGGGCATAAAGAGACAAAATAAAGCATGAGAAGGGTGTAAATAGTGAAAATATGCCTAGAAAAGCATGAAATCTTGTTACAAGACTTTACAACACTTCAAAATAGGACTTGATGATGTGTAAAAAGGTGGTTTTGGGTGAATTGCATTAAATAGAGTCTAGAAGAATGTAGAAATGTCTTACAACACTTCACAACACCTTCACAAGACGCCGTTCTTTAAGTTTTAGCACCAAAATAAGCATGTTCAAACCAAGATACATATAAAATTAAAGCAACATAGCTCCAACACTATGAAACAAGACCTAAAAGACCATGAAAATGACAAGGGGCCATTTTTCGATGACACACTTTAATAAGCCCCTGAGGCCCCTAGGATAGGTCTTTTAGCTTAGGTTCTTGGTTGAAACTTGAAAACCCCTAAACATTCAAATATCTCAAAAAATCTAAAAAAAATCAAAATCTTAGAAAACCACAAAAATATTTGAAAAATTAGAAAATCCGTAAACATTCAAATATCATAAAAGCCTTAAACATTCAAGATATCAGAAAATTCCAAAACATTCAGATAACAGAAAAGAAAAAAACATTGGAAAATATTCAAAAGACCTAAACAACATCAAATATCTTAGAGAAAACCCTAAATAGCCTCAAATAATCAAAAACCAAAACTTCCAC
Source organism: Sequoia sempervirens (assembly GCA_007258455.2). Classification (NCBI taxonomy): domain Eukaryota; kingdom Viridiplantae; phylum Streptophyta; class Pinopsida; order Cupressales; family Cupressaceae; genus Sequoia; species Sequoia sempervirens. The sequence goes on along the minus strand of VDFB02000015.1, from coordinate 449,386,034 downwards.
ATACACTTTTGAAAAGACTAGAAATAGCCTCAAAACATTTTCAAAATACCAAAAAAATGAAATATTCCAAAAAATCGAAAACCACCCAACCCATTTCACTTTCACTCGCAATAAGCCTCCATCCCTAATAAATCAACCATCATCTTCAACCTTTGGCAAAAAAATGAGAAAACAAGTATTGCAAGTCATAAATGGAGAACCTAAGTGTCAAAAACTAAAGTATAGGTCATAGGTAAATGAGTTAGTGAAGTTTGTATCAATGACTTATCACACACCTTATCCGAATCAAACCATCTGATAACCTATCCTAGGATGCATCCTTCCTGCAATGGACATCAACATCATAAATCACCTTAGCTAAGTTAAATTGGAAAGAGATACAAATAACACTGATTGTTTGTATTTGATATTTTCTTTTGATTTATCTAAATGACCCATTCTAAGGACCTCTCGATGTCGATCAAAATGATTTAGAGAGAAAGGAATGGGGCATCAATCATTATATTTCATTTTTTGTGATTGTGGATATTCTTGTAAAATAATCTTGGTGCATACTTGCTTAATTGTTTGTAGGGAGGTTTTTTGGAGTAGATTGTTGACTATTGTGTATGGTTTGGTCTGATATATTCTAAAGCTTCTAACTTACATTCCAATGAGGTTTCCATATGTCAAGGTGTGAGAAAGAAATATCCTATCCGTTTGTTGAGTCAAAGTCCATTACACTAGATACAATTCCATCTTGGTTATCAATACCTTGATGCATCATGTCTATGTGTTATATCAAAAATAAGGAATGACGAAAAATCCAATCCCAAGATATGAGAAAATAATCATCATCATGCATCTCTCATCACCATATCTAATAAAGTCTGGGTGGATCATGGGATTATTGGAATTTTTGAATCAATCTCAAAATCAATGGTCAATCCATTTATCTTAATTTTCTTATTCTTCTATCTTTACTAGCAATTCTATCCAAGTATTGCATATGTGTGATATATCAAAATATACATGAGGCTACCCATAGCTGATGACTATCTATACATCCTAAAATTTGTCTACATCAATATCTGAGCTAGCATGCCAACAATCCCTCTTCCATTGGGACACAATGGGGCATCTATATCATCTTCAACTCAACAATCTAAAAAGTTGCAGCTCTTTCATTCAAAAGCAACCTAAAATCTCAAGCATCTCAAGCATAAGTCTGATTTTCACCTATTGTGAGTCCGATCATAACACTTTATTCTTGATCAATCTCTCTAGGGGGAAACCAGCCATCTTTCGATCATATCAAAATATCAAATCATCTAATGAAATTTGTTCCTATCCTTGCTAGCAAATCTTGATCAAATTATCAAATCAATCATCATTGGGATATATCTTTCCCTACCAATCCTCATGTTATTCAAAACAATCCTTGCATTGTTGTGAATCCTCAATAATGTTATCAATCAATCAATCAGATCAATCAACTTTAGCTTGGCTATCAACATCTCAAAGAGATCATCGATATCTATTTCTACATCATCATCAACATCAGTTTTTGAACCAATGCAACAAGTACATTGCTTCAAAGAGGGGAAAAATGTAGACACTTAAAAATGTCTCGATGGATCGCATTGGCTAACTAACATCATTTCATCCTAAAATCCATCCTCCTTTTTCTTAATTGATTAAATTATCCTAGCTATTTAATTAATTGCCTCATTTTCATTTATTAATCTAATTGACCTAGTTAAGTTAATTCATCCCCTTTCATGCTAACATTTCATCCTATTAAATTGAATAAATCAAATTATTTAATTTAATCTATAAATTCCTCTTATTTAATTAAATAACCCTAAGTTATTTAATTAAATATCATATCACTTCCCATTTCCATTAAATAAATTAATTATTTAATGAATATCATGAAATTCCCCTAAATTGACATAATTAAAAACTTTGTTTTAATTATCAATTACTAATTAATCTAATTCTCCCCACTTGTAAGGGAATATTTCAAGGGAATATTCCTCCTTTGCACACTCTTCTAAAAGGAACATTCCTTCCCCTTTTGCACACTAAAAATTTGTTTTCATTTGCTAAATATCTATTTTCCTCACCCATGAGAATATCCTAAAGAATATTCTCTTTCTCCACTCATTTGAAAAAGGGATATTCTCCTTCATAACAAACTTACAAGACTTCATGTGCAAGTTAAGTAACAAGAATTCTTATGCAAGTTAAAGGTGTTTTTTTTTGAAGAAATATAAACTCTTGATTCTTTCCTTGATCCATGTGATCATTAATTTTCATCCGTTGATGAGAATCCATGATCCATGTTTCATCTTTCCTCCATCCTAGGCCATTGATTAACCTTTTTAATCTCAACCCTTCATTTTTTTGGGAATAGGATGCCATTTAATTGTGATCCTAAACATTATTTCATGTATCTCCTAAGTCCTTGGAAAGTGTCCCCCAAACACTAGGATTAGAAAGAGATTAAATTTGAATGAAATAAACATGTTAATTAACATTTATAATTAATTCTAAATGATAGGAACATGTGGGGATGCCCATGAAGAGCTCCTACAAAATAGGAGCACATGGGGCACCCACATGGAAGGTGGAACTCAACTTGAGTTAAGTTAACTATTTGGAGTAAAAGATAACACTTCGGTAATGCATGTAAAGATCCTAGAAGTTAGGGATTGATGTTTATATGCATGGAGTTAAGTTAAGTTAAGTTAAGTTAAGTTAAGTTAAGTTAAGTTAAGTTAAGTTAAGTTAAGTTTTGGTTATCTTCAGTTGCATGTAGTTAGTTTGAGTTGCATGTTAGTTGACTTCAGTTGACTTGAATTGCATGCTAATGACTTGAGTTGCATGACAAATAACAAGTGACTATTTACAGTTAACAGGGGATGATCAATCATGCATGATATTTGCACGAATGGTGGAGAAATATGTTTCAATTAACAGATATTGACTTGGACCCACCTTGGGCACCCAAGTTGGCATCTTGGAGTTAACACTTTTGCATGATGAGATATTTTAAAAGGATGAGTTGACTACGCCCATTCTTGGGAGCCAAATTTGAGGATAAGCTTAGAAGATATCTTTAGAATCAACATTGAGTTATGACTTCAGTTTGGGACGCCTAAATGGATGGACTTGTTTTGACATTTTTCTTCACTGTAGAAGTCTACTTGCAAAGAATAGGCGTGGGTTTTGTGAGATAAGCATGTTGTGCTTTGTAATTGCAAACTCTTTGGAGTTTACAAGGCTCATTATTGTCTATTTATTGCAGCAAGTTGAAGAGAGTTAATAAAATTTTATTGCAGGCTGTGAAGAAGAATTGTTGAAGGCAAAAGAAGCATCTCAAGCAAGGATTGGAATTATTGTAATCTTATTTTGAGATTAAATAATACATTGATTCTTGGTGGAGTTTTTTCCCAAAAGGGTTTCTCCATTGTATATGTTGCGTAACTTCTTTCTTCTGGCCTTATTCTTCTACAATCTTCTATCTACTTCTACAAATGGTAAAATGAATTAAAAAAATAATCATTCACAAAGAAATTTTAACAAAGAATACTTAATTAGATCTACAACTACAATATTTTTACAAACTATTAAGCTACTTAATTACCTCTATTTTCAACATTTGGTATCAGAGCGGAGGTTGGGTAGAGTTTGGGATGCCTTTCTCTTAAAAGTTTGAAGGTTTTTTTGGCTGTAGTGGGAGCTTTTACTATTGTGTTATTGCTGATTTTGGAAAATAAGTTTGTAACAATGAGTTTTAATTCTCATTTAGATATTGAAAGATTCAATGGATCTAATTATGAGATGTGGAAACTAAAAATGGAGGATCTCCTTGAATAGAGAGGTCAATGGTTAGTTGTTGGTAATGAGACAAAGTCACCTACAATGATGTCAGATGAGGATTGGGATAATCTTGATAAGAAAGCAAGAGGGACCATAAGATTATGTCTTGCTGATGCTATTCTCTTGAATGTTTTAGAAGAAACTACTGCATATAAGTCGTGGAAGAGAATAGGTGATATCTATCAAAACAAAAGTCTTACTAATAAGTTGTATATGAAAAGACAGTTGTATCCTTTAAAGATGAAAGATGGTGATTCTGTTGCAAGTAATTTGAATGCTTTTAATTTGATTCTAAGTTAGTTAGCATCTATAGATGTAAAGCTAAAAGATGAAGATAAATGTATATTGTTACTTTGTTCTTTGCTAGAATCTTGGGAAAATCTAATTGTTGCTATTAGTGGTAGTGGTATAGATCCGAAGATGGACAATATAATTCCTAATCTCCTATCAAAGGAGATGAGGAGGAAGTATAAAATAGAAATACAAGATTCCTTGTTTGTAAAAGGTAGGCCTAAGAAAAAGGAACCTAAGGGAGACAAGGAAGGTAAGGGTAAGTCAGAAGGACAAAGTAAGGTAAAGTGTTGGAACTATGGTAAACTAGGACATGTGAAGAAGGATTGTAAGAGTTCAAGAAAAAGAGTTTTGATTCTTCTACAGAGGAATCCTTAGATGACGGTAATCATGCTTTGATCATTTCATGTAAAAATGCTAGTGATGAATCTTTACTTGATGTTAAAGAGTGATCTTCATGATGAGGATGGTAGTCATGATGCCATGTGTAGATCGTACCATGGTTCAGTGGGAGTTGTTGGCAATGATGTGGATGCATCATTGGTAAGGTTGTCTTCATGTGATTGGGGATATGGTTTTTCCTTGGTTTAGACTAGTTGCTATTATGTCATGGTTTACTCTCGATATGCATTTAAAGTTTGGCATGGTACTTGTTCTCTTGAGACTAGGATGTATATATGTTATGGTGCATGTGATCTCCTAGTAGGAGATGGTTAGATCATGTTGCCATGTTTATGTTCTTGATTCATGATTAGAGCTTTGACATTTATCTTGTTTTGTTCTCTTAAGTATTGGGTACATTAATCATTTGCTTGATTACTTCATGATAGTGCTATGTTGTATTTGGAGTTTGGCATGGATTGGTTGGTTACAGGTCCTCATGGATACTTGGAGAAATATGTGAGGCTTGAGTTCTCTTATGGTAAGAGATATATGTTGGAATGGTTACTTGTAAGAAAATATTTTTTCAACAGTAAAGACCAAGAATCCTACACCTTGGTTGGATGTGAGTTCAACACACTTCGTGGTTTCACATGCCTCCAAAGAGGCAGTTTGGTTATAGAGACTTGGGAAAGGTATTGGTTTTAATTGCAAGTAAGTTAAACTTGAATGTGATAGTTAGATTACTATGTGTTTATCTAAAAATCCTATTTATCATGCTCATACTAAGCATGCTGATGTTTAGTATCACTTTGTGCGAGAAGTGGTTGAGAGTGGGAATGCATTAATTGAGAAAGTTGACACTTTAATTAATGCTGCAGATTATCTTATGAAACTAGTTCCTACAGATAAGTTATCTTGGTTTTAATCATTTTCTTGGAGCTTCATGATTATGCAGGTTGCATTTGAAGTTGGCATGGATTGATTAGTTGGTGCAGGAAGGCCATTGGCCTTGAGTTCTATACTTGATTTATAATAATGATTCCTTGTTTAGAATAATTGCAGTGTATAATGTCAAGTGGGAGAATGTTGGGAATAGGATGCCATTTAATTGCAATCCTAAACATTATTTCATGTATCTCCTAAGTCGTTGGAAAGTGTCACCCAAACACTAGGATTAGAAAAGGATTAAATTTGAATGAAATAAACATGTTAATTGAAATTTGTATTTAATTCTAAATGATAGGAACATTTGGGGACTCCCATGAAGATATCCAATAAAATAGGACCACATGGGGTACCCACATGGAAGGTGGAACTCACCTTGAGTTATGTTAACTGTTTGGATTAAAAGATAACACTTTCGTAATGCATGTAAAGATCCTAGAAGTTGGGGATTGATGTTTACATGCACTCTAGTTCAGTTCAGTTAAGTTCAATTCAGTTTAGTATCAGTTCAGTTCAATTCGGTTATCTTTAGTTGCATGTAGTTAGTTTGAGTTGCATGTAAGTTGACTTCAATTGACTTGAATTGAATGCTAATGACTTGAGTTGCATGACAGATAATAGGTGACTATTTAAAGTTAACAAGGGATGATCAATCATGCATGATATTTGCATGAATGGTGGAGAGATATGTTTCAATTAATAGAGATTGACTTGGACCCACCTTGGGCACCCAAGTTGGCATCTTGGAGTTAACACTTTTGCATGATACAATATTTTATAAGGTTGAGTTAAGTTGGGAAAGGGTCGCCATTCCACATCAATGCGACACCACTCCTCCAATAGGATAAGTTTCAAAGTCTTAGATTAGAGGTTTGTCAAGATTTCATGATTTAGAATGTTAGTTTAATTGCTTCTTTGTCTTTGTTTATAGTGAATGATCTTATTGGGATTGATGCTTAGTGGGTTAAATATGCCTTGAATTCATATGGATCGGGTGTAGTTAACCTATACTATGTCATTGGTAATAGAAGTTGAACCATTCAATTATGACATCTTTGAGGACTATTTTGTCAAAACCCACTATGCTTTTTGTCAAGTCCTAGCTAAAGATTTTAAGGTTTAGATTGCTATATACATGATGGTGCTTTCTATTGATGTGCAACATAGGGATTTAAACATAAGCTTTGACTATACATCCTACATTATTGAGGGTATGCATTTTCAATTGAAAACCATTTTAGATAAGGATTTTTCAATCTATTTTAGATGGTAATATTTTCTCTATCATTTGATCTTGCACAATGGAAGAAGATTTTGAAGTTATTCCATGAAATTGAGGATGTTAAATGATAAAGAAATCCAAATTCTTGTCCAAAAATGGACACACCTAAAATACATGCATTTCTAAACAACTAGCTATGTGAATAATTGTTCATGCAAGTAGTCCTAAAAAAATTAGGGTTCTCACATGCTCAAAGGATTTCAAATAAAGTGATAAGATTATTGAGGTATAAATAAAGGGAGCTTGAGAAAGGAATTGATCATAATTGGGGTGACTGGTATTTGTATTCACATACCACAGTTATCAAAATTTATGGATCCACTTTCCTACCATACATCCTTCCAAATTTTATGCTAGATGGAATTTCCTTTTTGGAAATAACGTGGCAATTAAATGAGACTAATAAGTTTTATTTGAAATCTAGCAAGAAGGTCTCTTATGCCATCTACCATGTTCTTTTCAAATTTTGAGGTCATTTCCAAAGAAGGATTGGATGTGTTACCTTATTTATTGTAGAATTACAAAATGAAAGTGGAAATCCTTTGAAATTATTATCTAGAATACTACATTGATCAAGTTAGACCAGATATCAAAAGGTCAAATTTTTATCACATATTTAACATAATTGAAGATGTGATAAGAAATTTCACTAGAGATGAAGAAATGAGGATGATGAAAGAAAAGTGGGAAAAATACATAGAGTGGAGGAAAAAAGTAAAAAGTAAAATCCATTGTATTAGGGAGCATGTGTTGAGATTAATGATCCATTCAAAAGGCTCCAAAATATGATGGAAAATTATGATGATAATGTGGGTAGTGGACCCATACGAGTGTTAAGGCATGCAATTGTTGAGGAAAGGCCAAGAGAGGAAGAGGTTGAACAATTTTTTCAACAAGAGATAGTGCTTGTAACTTCAAGTGTGCAACCAAAGGCACCTCAAATTAGACCAAGTGGCATACAACCTTTGGTAGATTATTCCATTGGATTTGAAGATGTGGCCAATAGTTTTCTTGATGTTGATGAAGTGAATCAAAAAATTATTTATTCCTAGAGAGCCCCATTAGAGGACCCACCTTAGAGTAGAATGATGATTGATTTAAGGAGTAGGAATAATATGTGACATAGAGGATAAACTTCAATCTTTTTGTTCACACACACAACCAAAAACTAATAATCACAACTAAACAATTTAATAAAAGATACAAAATTTAACTTGACAATTTTATTTGTCAATTAAATAACCTAATTCAACATTTCCTAACAACAAAAAATTTCAAAGATAATTGATTTAAAATCCCATTGACAGGTGTAGACATCGAAAATATACAGATTGATATCGCACACTCGATCCTGATCCACTAACATGATTTCATCCTGAATCATCTCTCGGTCTAACCATTTAATCAAATCTCCTTATTTGATTAAATTCATCAATATTCATCTCTTAATTAAATAAATCACTTTATCTAATTAAGTCACCTCTTCTCGATAATTAAATTAATCATCTTGATCTAATTATCTGATTTAATTAAATAATCAATTTTATTTGATTAAATCTCTTAAGTCTATCTATTAAACTAAATAAATTAAAACTTTATTTAATTTAATCTAACATCAGCTCCTTTTAATTAAATAAATCAAAATCTTTATTTGATTAATATCTTATCACATTCTTCTCATTATTTGATTTAAATAAATCCTAAAATCTAAGTCAAATAAGTCACATCATCTAATCTCCTATTAAATTAATTGACCCTTGATTAATTTAATCTCTTATCATGTCCCATCCTCTAGATTTTGCAACTTGTACATGAAAATAGATTTAATTGATTTATTAAATCTCTATTTTCCTCACAAGGCATCTTTGAAGGAATATTCCTAAATTTGAATTCAAAAATGTGAGTTGACATGTCCTTCCAACAAGGCATAACTCCACCTTACATGTCCTTTTCCTTGAGCCAAGTGGCATTTAATGCTTTCTTTCTTCCCCCCCTTTCAAGTCATTTCAACAAATTTGAAATTCAAATTTATGCATTTATTGGCACAATCCTCAAAACTTGCTCAACCTTCATCCTCTCACATGTTGACAAGTGGCATCATATCATTGGTTGAATCTTTGTCCCACATTGATCAAATTTGGACATCTCTTCAACTTATCAATCTATAAATAAAAAGCTCATATCCTTATTTCATCATCCACAATTTGAGTAAACTTACTCTACTCAAATTCATCTTCAAGCATTTGCAAGATTCATCCATCCATAGCTAGGTTATGCAGGTTTTCATCTTGGAGCGCATTTGAATCTTCACAAAAGTGGATCACTCATCAACACTCTTCATCATCTATCAACATTGCATCATTGGAGTTGGGAAAGGGCCAATTTTCACAACAAATTGGCACCAATTCCCCCATGGGATCAAGAGTTTGCATTACTTTCAATAGGATTTAGCTTGCTTTATTGCTCTATCATTTAATTCTTGTCTCTTTTCCTATTTTAAGCTTTGTAAATGGATTCCATGGGGAATCCTTATTCTTTCTTGCATTTGATCTCCTAATGTATTCATTTGTTGTGTTTTGCAGGTATTTGGATAAGGGTTCTACAACAGGAATACAATTGTTCAAGATTTATTTAATCTTCACTCCACAAAATTGTGGATTCCTACAACTCAATTCAACACCTCTCTCAATTCCATGCCATTTTAATTCTCTTCTTTATCACTTTCCTCTCACTTTTTCCAACATTATTTTCTAATTTCTCGATCCTCACCCATATCTTTCCCACATCTTCATGAACCATCTTTCCCATCAACTCAAACTTTTCATTTTCTACTTGCTCCAAATATTGTTCCCAAAACAATATTCTTGTGGGTCTCCTCATGACCCATTCCATCTTCATCTATTGCAATCTCACCTCAACTCACATGCTCTACATCTCCAAATTTTTACCCTCTCGGCTCTCAATTTCTCAAGAATCCTCACACACCTACAAAAATTCTCTCGAGCTTCTCAGACAACTCCACCACTTCACACACTCTTTTATGTGCAAACTACTTCACGATTTGTTATTTGTTCACACAATTCCACCCGTAGGTCCTGGTTGATCCTATCCACTCCTAGGACTATCTTATCTAATAAAAATTGGTGCAGAGGGTAAAATTCAACCTCATTGTTTACACACATAGCCACAAATTGATAATCACAACTAGATAATTATGTAAATGATACTAAATTTAACTTGACAATTTTATTTGTCAATTAAATAACCCAATTCAAAATTTCCAAGTTGTTAGTGTAATTAATTAATTACTAAACTAGCATAAGTTAACTTAGGTCATATATCATTTAGTCCTAGGTTGCATTTTTAATAAATCATTTAATAATGGGGTAATGTCCCCTTCCATGTTTGTAGGGATAAGATTCCTTCTAGAAGATGAGTTGTCCTTCTAGAACTTATCTCAACATTTAATAATTTCCTAGATAGGGTTCACATGTTGTCACATGTTGTTAGATCATGACACATGTCAACATCTCATGCATCTTAGGTTTTATCTTTTTCCTATATAATTAGGAAACTTGTTCATTTGTATCATATCAATCAAATATCAATCTATGATCTAATGTTGTAGATCAATAGTAATCTCTCTTTTCAGCCCTTAGTTGCAACACTTTATGTGTGGTGTAATTTCTATTGGCAAGATCCTTTGAAGTGTGTGCAGTTTAATTGGATGATTCAACATTCATCATTTCAACATGTTATCAGAGCAAGTCGAATTCTAACACAAGCAACACAAAATTTCAAGGATGACTGATTTTAAAATCCCACTGGCAACAATACAATTGTTCAAGTTTTATTTAATCTTCACTCCATGGAATTGTGGATTCATGCAACTCAATTCAACACCTCTCTTGATTCCATGTGATTTTAATTCTCCACTTTTAATTATAAATTTATTTTTCCTTTTACATACTTTCCATTCACCACTCTTTACTGCAATCTTTACTTATGCCTCCTTTGTGAAAAATTACACTCCGTGTTTACTAGTGGTAGCCTCTTTTTGGCTATTAATACAAAACTTAGTTGTTTGAATTCTCTTAACCACATTTGTGCTCCATTTCCAAGTCTTTTTTTGCACCTATTATTTCTTCTCACTTCATTTTAAATTTTCTATCAGTGAAAAATAAAAATTTGTCTTAAACTCCCATTGAGCCCCTCCTTTCATTTAATGATTGCAATTAAAATGCTATAAAGATGGGTGCAACAACCCCCTCTTCTCCCTCCCACAATGCATTTTATTTTAGGATATCTTTATAAAGGTTGGTGTGGCCTCTTCTTCAATGTGCTTTTTCAAAACAAAAAATTTCCTTACATTTAAACCGTCGTCCCCCAATCGGCTAGCTACTATGCCCTTTCACATTCCTACTATGCTTGGTTTCTCTAATATTTATTTTTTTATCATTTATTATTTGTTCTCTTTGTTGGCATATGGATTTGAGAGATCATTTTTGGCTCGTTGTGTTGTCATTGATGGCAACTGGAGTCAGCAACTTGATCCACAATATTGGTATTGCTCCTACCGGCAAGGGAAGTAAGATTCTGTAATCTACCGGTAGAATAAATGAAGAATAAGACATCCAGTTGATAAGCTGATTTGATCTTCATCAGATCACTATTCTATGATGTGGATCTCTAGGAAAGCTTGTTCAGTATGTATACTATCCTACTAATGAGTTTTGTAGTGTCGCATTGATTGGAGTTTGAGTTAAGAGGTTTGACAAAATGGTTCATGGTTTATTCTCTTATGTTGGCCGACCTATTGCGTATAGCGTGTTGTGGATGCATTTGGAGTATGTGTTTAGATATTTTCTTGTGTTTGGAATTTTTGTTTGGGTCCCTACTAAAGTCTAGCCAACTTGTGTGGGTGCACATCAATTCTAATGGGTGATTCAAGCTGACATAAAGAAAATATGGTATTTTGTTTTGAAGCTGACATAAAATAAAATTGTTGATAGCGGATATATAAAAGAGATCAGAAAATCATTTTGTAAGTGAGAAATATAGAAGTTCGTGTGTAGTAGTTGTGAATAGGTGTAGAGTAGCTATGCGAGTCTACATCAGAAGATCTGTTGAGTGAATCTTTGGTTGTTATGTAGTAGAAAGGTTTTTGTGTGGTAGAGTAGAGCAGAGCAGTAGTACAAATCAGATAAAGGATCTGGAATATGATTATGTGCTTTATTAGAATTGAATCTAGGAATTTGTAGATGCTACATTCTCAGTTCAACATTTTTTTGTAATATCTTATCATATATACTGTAAGGCAGCGAGCCTTCTCTTTTGAGCAGTGAGCTCTAGGAAATAAACCTAAATGTAAGTGCATTCCCCTTTCTTCTATCATACTTTTAATAGAGTATACATTGTGGATTAATCTCCACTGTGGTTTTTCCCCTAACAAGGTTTCCACGTAAAAATATCTGGTGTTATGGTGTTCATTAATGTGACTGCATGCTTCCATATGCTTATGTGCTATTAGATGTTAATTAAGGATCAACTATTGTTGTTGATTAGATTAAGATCTGTTTTGAAAATTAAAATTTGTGGAACACTGATTCACCCCCCTCTCAGTGTTCGTAGTGTCCAACAATTAGTATTAGAGTTTTGGTTCCTCTTTTGAAGTTTAACAGCTTGAGGTGGATCTTGAATTACAATGGACACCGGTGGTCTTCAACAACAACTTATGGTGGCACTTGATGATCTTGATCAGTCTAAAGCTGAGGTCATGGAGTTGAAAGCAAATCTTGTTGCTATTGAAAAATTCATTCAATCACTAAAGGATAAGATAAAGGAGTCAAGAGAAAAGAGGAAGGAACTATGTGATCAGTTGAATAAAAAAGAAAGCAAAGGTATGGATGATGTTCATTTGAATCAAACCTTAAAGGAAATAGTAGAAGAATGTCAAAAGCTTGCTAAGGACAATGCAGCTCTAAAACTTGAAATGGAATCCGTGGTGATGAAGTTTACCAAAGAAATTGAAGGAAGAAGAATGAGGAGAATCTTGCCTAGTCCTTGAAGGAAAATACCGAGGAATGCAACATAATTAATAGTGGATTCATTTAGATGGAGATTGAACTGCAACAATCTAAAAAAAATGAGCAAGAGCTTGAGAGACAGGTAGTGATTCTTGGAAATAAGCTGGCTACTGCAAATGAATTTAAAGAAAAGTTCAGGATAAGTTCTGCTAGGCTCGATGAGATAACCAAAGGTCAAAAAGATACAAATGATAAGCAAGGTCTTGGCTATGAGGAGGGTGAAAGATTTGGATCTGAACAGAAGAACCCTAAAAATAAGAACAAAGGTAGAAGGCATCCAATAAGGCAACCCAATGCTCAAAAATTTAATGGATATTGCTTTGTTTGCAATAAATTTGGACATATGGCTTCTCAGTTTAGAAGAAAGATAAACCCTAGCACTCCATTTTTTGTTCAATATTTTAAATGCAAGAAGTTTGGTCATAAGGCATTAGAATGCAAAAGTATGTCTGTCAGTACAAGTAACATTAAATTCTATACCTGTGGAAGATTTGGACATGCTGCTAATCGATGCAGGGCAGGAGGAAATCAAAGGAATGGATGGTATAAATAGAAAAGGCCTGCATGCTTCAATTGTAACAAACTTGGGCACATTGCAAGATTCTGCAAGAATAGAAACATGAATAAAAGAGGTCTGGTCTATCAAGGAAGAAATTCATAGAAAGACAACAAAGGTAAGGAGAAAGCATCTGTGGAAGAGATCAGAGATCATATGAAGAAAAAATGGGTGAAGAAAAGTGAATCTGATGAAGGAAATAAGGCTGTACCAGAAGTCCCCTCTGGTATCTCTTCCAGAAATTGATTTAAGGCCAGTGGCCTAGGGGGAGTTTTTCATCAAAATCTCTTGTCCCCTTGTGTGTAGTTGGTATTGAATTGTAGGATGTTATCATCCGTTGCATTAATCATTGTTGAAAGTATAAGTAATCATTTTTCAAGTCAGATGGAATGATATAGGTCCGCAGACGAATTCTTCACTTGTTGTCTAAGTTTGCAGTGTAACTGGATCTAGGGAAACACATTTAATGCAACAAAAAGTAAAGTATATGAAGTTATAAAAGGGCATTTGGAACCCTAATTTACCATAATGAATTGAAGGAGAGCAATTGGAGAGTCTTTTTTGCAAAATTTCAAAGGAGCATAAGGTCATTCTAGTGACGAATTCTCTAGGTATTTCTATTACTTATCAATTTCATATCTATTTGTTGATTGGTAGAACCTTTTTGGCCCAAAAAATGAAGTGAATCCAAGGAATAGTAACCTTGGATGAGTATAACAGTTGAAAAGTTATGGAGGTAAGAAATTTGTTGTCTCCCACCGAATTGAAGAGGCTTGAAGAAGAGAAACACAAAAAATTGGATATCTGGAATGAATTCCCTCATTTTGTCAATGTGGGGATAGTTTGTTTATCCTGAATAGATTGGATGATGATATTATTACCTTGGATAAACCCTACCAAATTTCCAAGGAGGTGATCAGAAATCTAATGGGTTTGTGCAATGTTGGTGATGTACCGTAAAAGAAATCAATTCAAAATATTGAGGTGGAAGCCCTAACGAGAGTAAAGGGAGACCAAAGGGCTCTAATGATCGAAACTATTAAATATCCACTCACTAGGTACATTGCACATGGAATTTCATACATGATCTTCTTTAGAAATCGAGAAGGATCAACTTCAACAAGTGTAGTGTATATTACTCATAAAATGATAATTGAAGATGAAAACTTTGACCTATGTGGTTTGATGAAAGATCAGTTGATGGAGAATGTACAATTGATAAAGGATATTGACTAATTTTTTAGGTTTGGCACCTTAGCAATATGCATAATGATGTATTTCTTGAATTGCTTGCCTTTGAATAATAAATTTGTCTAGAAAGAAAATATACTGATATGCAAGAAAGTCTTTGAAGATCTCAATTCTTTTGAGAATGGTGAATTTTTTTATGAAAAATTCTTTGGAAAGTTGTTGGAAAAGTTTGGCATAAGTGATGTTCCTCTTCCTGTAAGAATAGCTGAAGTGGGATCATCCTCTGGTAAGGTGGAGAAAAAGCAGAAGAGAGGAAGAGATTTGACTAGTGTCACTCCTCTGGAACCCAAGTCTACAAAAGTGGAAGAAAAAGGGAAAGGGTAGTTGGTTGTGGATATAGTAGATGAAGAATTCAAAGAATAAACTCCCAGAGAGCAACCAAAACTAGGTGAACTGGAAGTAATAATAACAGAAGATAATGATGAAGTAGATGCTTTGTTCAAATCAAAGATAATGCAAATTATTCAGGACATAGATGGGATGCAGAAGATAACTGATATATGGTTGAATGGACCATCCTATGAGTAGGAATTCATTGAGAACGCTACTGTGCTGACAACAACATTGAACTAAAGAGTCTGCAAAATGTTCTTCCAGAAGAACTGATTGAGTGTGTTAAGGAAGCTATGGAATTTGTGCCTCTGGATAGAAAAGAGGAGAAAATAATTTCCATCTAAAGATACATTTTATGATATCTCTTGCTAAACTAAAGAAGAAGATGAAAATGCTAAGATAGTGAATTGATTTGGCCAATAAGATCTTCAATTACTGTCTAAGGTGGCCTCATGTGGTTGGAAAGTACAAGGATAAGTTGGAGGAAATTGAAAAGGAGCTTGTCAGGATCAGACAAGAATACAACATAATTTTGGACAAGGATGGAGATGTTAAGAAGAAAGGTCATGATCTGTAGGTTGAGCATGCAAAGACTCACTTTCCTAGGAATACTCTTATTGACGCCTTCTGGAAAGTAAAAGACATAACTGAAGGAAGATTGGAGCAAATGATTGAGGTTCTCAAGATAGGAGAAAAGCTGGAGAAAGCAATCACTATTCCTGGATCTCTTGTCTAGATCATCAATAGAACATCAGATAACAACAACTTGATTATAGCTATTGGGATTACGGTGGATTCTTGGAAGAAATTCCTTTTAGAAATAAAAAGCTAAGTATAAAATAATCTTTTGATTTTTGCAACAGTTTTCCAAATTTCGTTCCAACTCCTTATTTTGCCAAAGGAGAGTGAATAAGTATAGTAAATCATTTCAAGGAGATCAAAATTAATAGAATCTTTGTCATTGATGTCAAAGGGGGAGAGAATGTAGTGAAAATTTTCCTTGACATCCTAAGGGGGAGCATAGTTTTTGGTTTTGAAGAGTTTTTGGCTTTGACTTTGGCTTTGACACTTAGTCAAATTTTCACTAATTGTTGCCATCAATGCCAAAGGGGGAGATTGTTGGAATATGGCTTTGAGAGATCATTTTTGGCTACTTTTGTTGTCATTGATGGCAACTGGAGTCAACAACTTGATCCGTAGTATTGGTATTGCTCCTACCAACAAGGGAAGTAAGATTCTGTAATCTATCGATAGAATAAATGAAGAACAAGACATCGAGTTGATAAGCTGATATGATCTTCACCAGATAACTATTATGTGATGTGGATCTCCATGGAAGCTTGTTCAATATCTATACTATCCTACTGATGAGTTTTGTGGTGTCGCATTGATTGGAGTTTGAGTTAAGAGGTTCGACATAATGGTTCATGGTTTATTCTCTTATGTTGGCCGACCTATTGCGTATAGCATGTTGTGGATGCATGTGGAATATGTGTTTAGATATTTTCTTGTGTTTGGAATTTTTGTTTGGGTCCCTACTAAAGTCTAGCCAATTTGTGTGGGTGCGCATCAATTCTAACGGGTGATTCAAGCTGACATAAAGAAAAATATGGTATTTTGTTTTGAAGCTAACATAGAATAAAATTGTTGATAGCAGATATCTAAAGGAGATTAGAAAATAATTTTGTAAGTAACAAATATAGAAGTTTGTGTGTGTAATAGTTGTGAATAGGTGCATAGCAGTTGTGTGAGTCTACATCAAAAGTTCTGTTGAGTGAATCTTCGGTTGTTGTGCAGTAGAAAGGTTTCTGTGTGGTAGAGCAGAGCAGAGCCGTAGTACAAATCGGATAAATGATCTGGAATCTGATTATGTGCTTTATTAGAACTGAATCTAGGAATTTGTAGATGCTACATTCCTAGTTCAAAATTTTGTTGTAATATCTTATCATATATACTGTAAGGCAACGAGCCTTCTCTTTTGAGCAATGAGCTCTAGGCAGTGAGCCTGAATGCAAGTACATTCCCCTTTCTTCTATCATAATTTTAATAGAGTATACATTGTGGATTAATCTCGAATGTGGTTTTTCCCCTAATAGGGTTTCCACATAAAAATATCTAGTGTTATGGTGTTCGTTAATGTGACTGCATGCTTCCATCTATTTATGTGCTATTGGATGTTAATTAAGGATCAATTATTGTTGTTGATTAGATTAAGATCTAGATTTTGAAAATTAAAATTTGTGGAACACTGATTCACCCCCCTCTCTGTGTTTGTAGTGCCCAACACTCTTTTCTTAGATGTGGCTTTTTCCATTCTATTGGACTTAATTAATCTCCAAATTTTCCAAACTAAGCATTCCAAGGCCTAATTTTTATTATTTTCTGAAGGATTGTAAGCATTGAATAAATGCATCCAATTTTTATTTTTCTCCCGACTCAGTGTGTCTTAGAAATTTGGACTAGGACCCTTTCACCCATGGGAAAATCAATCCCCCTCTTTATCCATGACCCAAATTCAAATATGTTGGTGGCATTTTAATATCCAAAATTCAAATTTCAAGTGTTGGCTTTTGGAATATAATTTTTAGGAAATTAGTACAATTGCATATAAATACGTAGTTATTTTATCATTTGAAAAGATGAAAACTAGAACAAGAATTCATGAGAAAATACTATTATCAAGAGAATATCAAGAGCAAAATTTTAAAGCATTTATAGCAGAAATTTAAGATCCAACATCATGCCAAAGTTTATGTGTTCATGTTCATGTTTTGTGAAGGATAACCTTTATTATAGGTATCCAAAGCATTCAAGCATTCAAACAAGAAAGATCCAAATCCTTGAGGTGATGTGCATGAATTTATTCCTTCAAGGAAGCCATTGAAGGGTGGTGACTTGTAGCACTTTATGATTTTATCATTCCTTCCTTTTGATTATCGTTCCTAGCATTAATATTATCATTATAGAAGTGGAAAAACTTACACAAGGTTTGATTGAGGCAAGCCACTAAATGACCCAACATTTTCTCCCTCTTTGAGTGTGTGGGTTATAGATTTGAAGAGGATTAAAGGAAGCTTCAAGAAAAATTCCCCATTGTTGCATTTAAAGCCCTAAAAGTTGTCAAGCCATGAAAACTCGTCTACATAATTTACTAGTGACATTCTGATAACTATGTAACTGGGAAATAGAAGGTTAGATCTAGCATCAGAGGAATACAAAATCAGTTTCAAGACCCCTCATCGAAGACCCATTCACTCATGGGAAAATGAATCCCTCTGCACATACTAGATCTAGCTTTTGGTGATATGTTCACATCATTTGACACTTACTAGATCAATTTGCAATCTACAGTTTTAGTCTGTGTATTTCCATAGTATTGCATTTTTCATATTTGGTCATATAGTTCAATTAGGTTAATCATTACAAATCATTTCCTATTCATTTCTAAGACTCAAAAGGGTCAAATTTAGGTATCATTGGCTTGACTTTGAGGTTGAACGTTAATATTTGTATCATATTGATTTGCATCCCAATGAAACCCTTGGAAATTGGGGGTTGATCATAGGTTTAGATAATAAACTTAGTACCACCATATCATCTTGTTGGAAAGAGACACTACACATGTCATCTAGTGTTGTAATTGATGGAAACCCTAGTCAGTGATTTGATCCACACGTCAGTATTTGTTTGTACCGGAAGTTAGATTGAAGTTTTGTGTTAATTGTCAAAAGTTAGAACAGAACATCCGATAGAATTGTGTTCATCGATTCATATGTAATTTTCCATTATCATTTTGAGTTGTGGATCTCAAGGAAGATATTTCGATGCATGATCTATGTTATCTTAGAATATTAGAGCCTCATATTGATTTGTGTGCAAGGTAGAAGATCTGACTGATTGATTTTTTGTTTAACAGTGCAAGAAGGTAAACTAAGTGAATGTAGCATGTTGCGGATGTTCAAGGAAAAATTATTTAAGGTATTTTCATGTTTGAGGATGTTATTTTGGGTCCTCACTATGTTGTGTCTGAATTTGGTTGGTGCGCATTGAAAATTATTTGTGGATTGAGCCGACAGTTTGTAAATATTTTATATTTTGATGAAGCCGACATGTGGTTGATTAAATCTTTAGTTGCGGATATATATATATATATAAGTGATCATTTATATCATTTTGGATGTATGTACGAAGTGTTTTGATGTGTGTTGCGAAATTCATAATGGTTGTAGAGAGATTATGCATAGTTTCACTTATGCAAAAAAGGATTTGTGATCCGAATTAAAGTAGACAAAGCAGAAGAGAAGAATCAAATAAAAGGTCAAGAATGTGGTTGATGTGCTTAATCAAAACTAAAATTAGGCATTAGTAGATGCTATTATCTCAGTTCAAATATTTTGGATGTAATTCAAATTTTTTTGTAAGATAGTGAGTCTCCTTTTGTATCTAAGCAGTGAGCTCTAGGCAGTGCGCCTGAATGCATGTGCATTCTACCATTCTCCTTTTGTAGTCACTTATATTTGAGTATACTCACATTGTGGATTGACCTTCACCATGGTTTTTCCCCTAAAATTGTTTCCATGTAAATATCCTTTTGTTATGGTGTTTTGGTTGATTTCTTTGTGTTCTTGCATCTTTATTTTGGTTCAATGTTGTAAGCGGTTTAGAGATCAGGTTAATAAAATTAAATTTTGCAGAACACTGATTCACCCCCCTCTCAGTGTTCCTTGATTCCAACAATTGGTATCAGAGCCTAGTTCCTCAAAAGAAGTATAAAATCTTGGGGAAGATCCAGGAAAGTGATTTAGTGGATTCTAGTAGTCTTCAACAACAACTTTTGGTGGCCCTAGATGATCTTGATCAGTCAAAATATGAAGTTCAAGAATTGCAAGCAAGCCTCATGAATGCTGAGAAATTTATTCGATCATTGAAAGATAAAATCAATGATTCAAGGGAAAAGAGAAAGGAACTCTATGACCAGCTTAAGCAGAAAGAAAGTAAGAGCATGGAAGGTGAACACTTGAGTCAAGCCTTGAAGGAAAAGATAGAAGAATGTGAAAATTTTACTAGAGAAAATGTTGTCTTAAAGCATGAGATGGAATCTATTGTGATGAGGATGACAAAGGAGACTGAAGAAATAAGAATGAAGAGAAGCTTTCCCATTCCTTGAAAGAGAAATATGAAGAATGCAACTGAATTATTGATGGATTCAATTAGTTGGAGCTTGAATTGGAACAATCCAGAAAAAATGAAGAAGAGCTTGAAAGATAGATTGTTAATCTCAGAGATGAACTTGCAACTGCAAATGAATTCAAGGAGAAGTTCAAGATTAGCTCATCCAAGCTTGATGAATTGATTAAAGGTTAGAGAATTGGAAGTGACAAGCGAGGTCTTGGATATGAGAAGGGAGAAAGCTCTAGATCTAGAAAAAGGAGAATTAGGCAAGGAAATTAGATGAATAAAGCTGGAAGGTATCTAGTAAGACAACCTAATGCTCAAAAGATCAATGGTTACTATTTTGTTTGCAATAAATTTGGTCATATGGCTGCTCAATGTAGAAGTAGAATGAATTCAAGTGGTCCATCATTCTCCGGTTAGTGTTTCAATTGCACAATAAGTATGGTCATAAGTCAAATGAATGCAAAAATATGATGAACAACTTTATCAATAGAGATGTAAGATATTATACATGCAATAGATTTTTCCATATTGCTAACCAGTGCAAATCAAGAGAAAATCAATGGAACAATTGGTCTGGACAAAGAAATGTGGTGTGCTACAATTGCAACAAATCAGTCACATTGCTAGATTTGGTAGAAGAAGGAAGTGTTTGATAAATCAAGGGAAAAACATGCTGGAGGATGAAAAGGGAAAAGGAAAAGTTACTACGGATGAGATCAGGAAGAAAATGAAGAAGACATGGGTGAAGAAGAGTCCTTTTGATGCAAGAAATGGTTCAACACCAGAATTTGGTTTTGGTAATTCCTCCAGGAATTAGTTTAAGGCCTCTGGCCTAGGGGGAGTTCTCAAGAAAATTATTTAACCCCCTTGTCGGTAGTTGGTACCGGAATGTGGCAGATTGCAATGATTGCATTAGTGATGTGCAGATGTTTTGGGATCTCTTGTGAATGAAACTTATGCAAAATTGAAGGTCTGCAGAAGAATTTTCTTTCACAGTTTGTGAGAATAGGGTATCCAGAAGACCTAGGGAAAAAGCATTTATTGTGATGAAAAATTTAGGTGCACGAATGATAAAAGGTCATTTCTATCCCTCATTTGTCACATTTCATTTTGAGAGAAGAATTTTGGAGAGCTTTGCAATGAACTTTGGTGAAGATACAAGTCTAAAGGAGATTCAGTGATCAAACCCTAATTCGGTGAAAGGTATTTATCTGTAAACTCATGAACTTGAAATTTATGAAAATGTCTACTCCGTTGGTAGTTGATATTAAGGATAGCACCCATTCGAAATTCAAATGGCACTCGTTCAAATCCATCGAGACAGAACCATTAGGTGCATTTTCTTTCGTTTTGTATGGTGTTTTTCATATCGAAGATATTATGGCATACATTCATGCGATTGTTGAAGAATTGGGAAGTTCCTAGTTGCTAAATTTGTATACCAATCATATTGTGGGAGAAGATTTCTGTGTAAAACCTGAATTCAAAACTTTGGAGGAGAAGAAGTTCACTTAGATTGTGAAATTTCCTATGTTTAAAGAAAATGAATGGGTTCAGTATATATTGAGTCAAGTGCATGCCGAGTTTATGTGGTTAATTCAGCCTTTCAAGATCACAAAGGAAGCTATAAGGATTGTTATTGGTTTAAATTCATCGGTGGGTTGCTGATACTGAAATCTGTGAAGAACCAAATAGTTACAGATGCAACCGTTTCAGTTTATGACAAGAGAGCCATGACAATCAATGATATCATTGAAGTGGATGTAATATTTGCTTCTATGGTTATTGGTTACAAAATATATCACTCCATCTAGGATAATTTTGTATCTAGTACAACAATCTATGCAACATATCAGATGGTCAAAGAAAATGCATAATATGATCTATGTGAGTTACTTCGAAGCTAGTTAATTGAAAATCTTGGAAAAATCAAGAAGGATAAGAAGAATTCTTTCAAGTATGGTAACCTATTGCTATGTGTTGATGGTTTTTTCTACACAACAATCAACTCAGACAAGATACAAGTATCCTATCTCTCTTGAAAGGTTAGTTCCTATCAGCAAGCCCCAAGAAAAACCCCAAGGTCACTAATGTTAGGTATTGACAATTCATAAACAACTCAATGATAAATGTATAAATGTTGGTAATCATAAGGGGCCTTACAAAAAAAACTGGATCTTTAGACTTATCAGATTTTGCAATGTGTTGATACTTTAAATCCTAAATATAATCCAAATGATAAAGAAATAGAAAAAGGTAAGGATTTGAGAGAGGTTTCTAAGATTAAGACTATTCCTAACAATGCAAATGATCAAACACTTGAAATGGACCAATCCCTCAAAACAAATTCCTGCTTGACCCAGATTTCACTTGCAATCTTACATAAATAGTGCAATCTTCTAAGATAAAGATTTTCAAATCATGAAGCATTCATTCATACCAAACCTATTGCAATTGAAATGAATAAACATTGACAATTGAATGTAAGCAGATAAATATGAGGTCCATACTAACTTTACAAAACAACTCACAATCAGCCAGTTGCCAAAAGTATGGACCAGGGATATCTACAAACAACTCAAGCACCAAATCATAAAACACTATATCTAATACTAAATCAAGCATATATATATCCAAGTAATATTAAGATAGAATAACAGAACCATGCAAGATAAATCAACACAAGAGAATTCACCAAATCACAATGTCTTCAATTGTATTGAATCACCAAATGTAGCAACAATTCCAATATTCTGTTACAACACTTGCTTTAGAATTGACTAACTTATAACTCCTAGCCCTTGTTCTATCACTTAGCTCACTTCAATATGTAATCTTCTAGCCCCTACAAAAGAGGCAGGATGCCATATTTATAGAGTTTCATCACATGTCGGCCCATTTAGGGTTACAAATAAGTCGGCCACAAAACAAGACAGCCTAGAAAGAACCTAAATAAAATAAAATTTAAAACACTAAATGTTGGAGGCTCCCTTCCAGGTCGGCCTGTAATCTCCAATGCAACAGTCCAATGCATGTGAAGGATGGAGAGGAAATAATTGGAAGCACAAATTTTTAGACATCATTCATTGCTTGCTCCCTTGTCTTTATCTCTATCTATTTTATCTTGCACCTTCAAGAAGATTCCATCTAGGTCGGCTAAGGATGGAGTGACCAACACTTTGAATTTCCTCTCAATGGATTTGATCTCCTCCCTTGAATGCTTGACGACCTTGTCCCATTCCACCTTAAGATCTTGATATTTATCCATGATGGAAATATAGGTGGAAGCATCATCTAGATGGTGAGCTATAATATTCCCATAATCAACTGGAGAATACACTTCATGCCACCATTTCCTCAATTTATCCAAGGTCAAGTTCTTGGGCACAAACTTCTTCCTCCCATTCATAATCTCAAAGAATTAGATACACTTATTGTAAACATATTTCAATGAATCCCCTACCTATTGCCCCTACTTGTGGATCCTCTTAAAAACCTTTTGCTTGATTTATAGGGATTCATACCATTCCTAGGGCTCAAAATTTTTTGCAGAAGGGAGAATTCCATCACTCACCAATTTTTATTTTGTATACTCCATGATGGTCTTTATCTTATGTAGGAGGAGGTTTGTATCAGATTTATCCTGCTGCAATAGGTTCTGCAACCATTTAGAGGACCAATATGCATCACCACATGTAGAAAAAGTACCCTTGATCATATCATCTCCTCGTTGCCTAACTCGCAACCAATCATGGGTGGCCTGTGTAGAAGCCTTCATCTTTTCAAGTTCAATGAATTCCTCCTTAGGCAACAAACCTTCATGAGTCACCCCTTCACTTCCTACTGCTTGTAGTGGCTTCATCAAATGTTGTAAATATTTGTATACATCATTCAATTTCTTATGTAGCCTCTCCTTCTCTATTGTTTCTATATCTAACCTCTTTAAGATGGCTTGGAAGGACTCCTAGAACTCTTCCTTCTCTTGATCCTTACTTGTGGGTCCTAGATTTAGAGTATGAATTGTATAATCTTGAGGAACAATCTCCCTTTTATCTTTCTTTGCAGTTAGGGTGAAAATGTGAATAATCTTGTTGTCTGCTTCATCTCTGGTAATTTTGGAGATTACCCTAGCTTTCTTCTTTGCTTTCCCTTTACCAATGTTTGCCAACAACTCATCCCAATTTGGAGGGGTGTCATATATGAACATTTTCTTACTCCTCAACCTTTCATTGAGCCAACTTGGGGTAGGGGCATCTGATTGTTGCTCGTTTGGATTTTCATTCTCATCCTGGTCCCCAGAAGGCTCAATATCCACATTATGCACGAGAGGGACATCTTCACCCTTTCCCTTTCCTTCATATTTTTCCTTGCTAAACTCTTCAGGCCTTTGGATCTCCTCCTTATCCAATGTGTCTATTACAATCTGAATGGGAGAAGGAGTCCTTTCATGCATCTCTTCCTTTTCTACAGGTTTCTCCTCCTCATCTCTGCCTGGCGAATCCTCATAAGATACTAAAGATGTCTGTAGGATGTTACCAATTTCTACTTTTTTACTATGGAGATATCCCTCATGAAACTCTTCTACCTCCTCACTTTGATTTGTCTCTTCAACAGCAGCCTCTGCTTGTTCTTTCTATCCATCTTGTGAATCTTGAATTGTAGGAGGAGCAGGAATGTCCTCTTGTTGTTCAACATGAGAGATTGTAGGAGAAATTTATTTTACTACAGTTTCCTTTGGAGAGGGAGTTCTGGCTTTCCTAGTATATACTTGTGTCTTCTCTCCAGAACTCTCTACATCTACCACCTGAGGCCCAGTGTCTTCACTTTGTCCCCTAGGCTTTTCAATGTGCTTCCTTGAACTTATGGCTATTATTCTCCTCTTAGGAAAACTAACACTATCCTTTTCCTCTTCTCCCTCATGCTCCTCCTCTGGAACAAATGTCTTCTCTTTCAAAGCAGTCTTCCTCCTTTTTGAACTAGGCTTCCTTTTCTTTTCTTCTTGAGGCTATTTTTGGATACCCTTGATTTTAATCTTGAAGGGAGAATCCACCTTCTCCTTTCCTTTTAGATCCTTCTCACCATCCTTAGAAGTGGATTGGGACTCTAGACTTCCCATTAATTCATATGTATATTTCTTCCCTTCATTGTCCAGTTCCCATATTTTCTGCTTGAGCCACAACTTGGTATAATTAATAACAGGAGCATTGATTTGCTCCAATTTAGTTTTCTCTTCCTCCAACCAATCAATTTCTCCTATGGGTTTTTCTTTGATAGGCTCATAATCATGGCTTTGGATCACTTCCCCATCATCATCAAGCTGGTCAGGGATGGCCTTGATGTTGTACAACCTAATTAAACTGACCGTCAACCTAGAGAATTTTTTCCTTCAAACCTCAAACTCATCTCTATAGTTGGTCCAATAATCTTCAATTTCATCCTTATGTTTGAATTCTCTACTAGCCTTCTTCTGAGCTTCCCCTGTCCTATCAAATCTGGTCCTCTTGGAGTGGAATACCAAACCTAGAGTGCCCTTTTCTTCCTCAGAGGAGCGTGCAATGATCATGGAAGGGAAGGCCTCATTGACCCCTACCCTCAATGGGAAGTCACCTCCTAGGCCAATTTTGTGCATATCTTTCTTGAAGATATCATAAAAGGTAGAGATCTACCTTGTGACCTTCAAGAGTATGATGTGGTCAGTTGAATGCCTTGGTAGTCGATAGGGTGTCCTTTGACAACCATCAATTCTAATGTATGAAAAATTGGGAAACTGGATGGACCGTGCTCCATATTTTTGTATCAGATCCTTGGTTGCATCAAAGATTATAACATGCTCTTCTCTTTGTAATAGTCTTGTAATGTACATGGTGAATGCATCATTCACCCTCCTATAGCTTGAGTTACCCAAGTGCAGCTGGGGATAAACCTTATAGATAACATCTTGGCCAAAGGTGCCTCGTGCACTTAACCCCTTGTTTAGACAAAATTTGGCCAAGGCATAGACCAAGTAAGATTCATAACATGTCGGCCCATTTAGGGTTACAAGTAAGTCAGACACAAAAAAAGTCGGCCTAGATAGCACCTACATAAAATAAAATATAAAATACTAAATGTTGGAGGCTCCCTTCTAGGTTGGCCTAGAATATCCAATGCAACAGTCCAATGCATGCGAAGGCTGGAGAGGAAATAATGGGAAGCAAAATTTTTGAGATAGCTAGATGGTGAGTTGTAATATTCCCTTCATCAACTAGAGAATACACTTCATTCCACCATTTCCTCAATTGCTCCAAGGTCAAGTTCTTGGGCGCAAAATTCTTCCTCCCACTCATAATCTCAAAGAATGAGATGCACTTATTGTAAACATCTTTCAATGAATCCCCTACCTGCTGCCCTTGTTTGTGGATCCTCTTCAAAACCTTTTGCTTCATTTGCAGGGATTCATACCATTCCCAGGGCTCAGAAACTTTTGCAGAAGGGAGAATTCCATCACTCACTAGTTTTTCTTCTATATACTCCATGATGGTCTTTATCTTATGTAGGAGGAGGTCTGTATCATATTTATCCTACCCCAATAGGTTATGCAACCATTTAGAGGACCTGTATGCATCACCACATGTAGACAAGATACCCTTGATCATATCATCTCCTTGTTTCCCAACTCCTTGCAACTAGTCATGGTTGGCTTGTGTAGAAGCCTTCATCTTTTCAAGTTCAGTGAATGCCTCCTTAGGCAAAAAACCTTCAAGAGTCACCCCTTCACTTCCTACTGCTTGTAGTGGCTTTATCAAATGTTGTACATATTTGTATACATCATTTATTTTCTTCTATAGCCTCTCCTTCTTTGTTGTTTCTCTATCTAACCTCCTTAAGATGGATTGGGAGGACTCTTGGAACTCTTCCTTCTCCTGGTCCTTACTTGTGGGTCCTAGATTCAGAGTTTGAATTGTATAATCTTGAGGAACAATATCCCTTTTATCTTTCTATAAAATAGGGGTGGAAATGTGAATAATCCCATTGTCTGCTTCATCCATGGTAATTTTAGAGATTACCCTAGCTTTCTTCTTTGCTTTCCCTTTACCAATGTTTGCCAACAACTCATCCCAATTTGGAGGGGTGTCATCTATGACCATTTTCTTACTCTTCAACCTTTCATTGAGCCAACTTGGGGTAGGGGAATTTTGTTGTTGCTCATTTAGATTTTCTTTCTTAGCCTAGTCCTTGAAAGGCTCAATATCCACATTATGCATTGGAGGGACATCTTCACCCTTGGCGTTTCCTTCATCTTTTTCCTTGCTAACATCTTTAGGCCTTTGGCTCTCCTCTTTATGCAATGTGTTTGTTACAATATGAATGGGAGAAGGAGTCCTTTCATGCATCTCTTCCTTTTCTGCAAGTTTCTCCTCCTCATCTCTACCTGGCGAATCCTCATAAGATACTAAAGATGTCTGCAAGATGTTACCAATTTCTACTTCTGTACTATGGAGATCTCCCTCATGAAACTCTTCTACCTCCTTAGTTTGATGTGTCTCTTCAGCAACAACATCTGCTTGTTCTTTCTCTCCATCTTGTGAGTCTTGAATTGAAGGAGCAGGAATGTCCTCTTGTTGTTCAACAGGAGAGATTGTATGAGCACTTTCTTTTACTACACTTTCCTTTGGAGAGGGAGTTCTGGCTTTCCTATTATATACCTGCGTCTTCTCTCCAGAACTCTCTACATCTACCACCTGAGGCCCAATGTCTTCACTTTATCCCCTAGGTTGTTAAATTTGCTTCCTTGAACTTCTGGCTATTATTCTCCTCTTAGGCACACTTACACTATCCTTTTCCTCTTCTCCCTCATGTTCCTCCTCTGGAACATATGTCTTCTCTTTGAAAGCAGTCTTCCTCCTTTTGGCACTAGGCTTCCTTTTCTTTTCTTCTTGAGGCTCTATCTGGATACCCTTGATTTTAATCTTGAAGGGAGAATTCACCTTCTCCTTTCCTTTTGGATCCTGCTCATCTTCCTTAGAAGTGGATTGGGACTCTAGACTTCCCATCAAGTCATATGTATATTGCTTCCCTTCATTGTCCAGTTCCCATGTTTTCTGCTTGAGCCACAACTTGGTATACTTAATAATAGGAGCATTGATTTGCTCCAATTTAGTTTTCTCTTCCTCCAACCAATCAATTTCTCCTATGGGTTTGTCTTTGATAGGCTCATAATCATGGCTTTGGATCACTTCCCCATCATCATCAAGCTGTTCAGGGATGGCCTTGATGTTGTACAACCTAATTAAACTAACCGTCAACCTAGAGAATTTTTTCCTTCAAACCTCAAACTCATCTCTACAGTTGGTCCAATAATCTTCAATGTCATCCTTATGTCTGAATTCTCTGCTAGCCTTCTTCTGAGCTTCCCCTGTCCTATCAAATATGGTCCTCTTGGAGTGGAATTCCAAACCTAGAGTGCCCATTCATTCCTCAGAGGAGTGTGCTATGATAATTGAAGGGAAGGCCTCATTGACCCCTACCTTCAATGGGAAGTCACCTCCTAGGCTAGTTTTGTGCATGTCTTTCTTTAAGATATCATCAAAGGTAGAGATCTACCTTGTGACCTTCAAGAGTATGCTATGGTCAGTTGGATACCTTGGTAGTCGGCAGGGTTCCCTTTGATAACCATCAATTCTAATGTATGAAAAAGTGGGAAACTAGATGAACCATGCTCCATATTTCTGTATCAAATCCTTGGTTGCATCATAGATTCTTACATGCTATGCATCTTGTAATGTACATGGTGAATACATCATTCACCCTCCTGTAGCTTGAGTTACCCAAGTGCAACTGGGGATAAATCTCATAGATAACATCTTGGCCAAAGGTCCCTCATGCACTTAACCCCTTGTTCGGATGAAATCTGGCCAAGGCATAGACCAAGTAAGATACATCATTGTGAAGCTCTTGGTTTGCAATACACTACATAGTTGTTCATGAATATGGCACTGATGATACCCAGCCAATGATTATCTACACTCTGCTCCATCCTGATTATGATGTAAAACATCTAGCATTCAAATACCCCTGCAGTCTTCAAACCCACCAGTCTGCTAAGGAGAGTGATTGCATCATAGTAATCTGATTTCATTTTTTCTCTGAATAGTTGCTTGGGAAATTTGGAGATGTGTGGCTTGGGCTTCTCCAAATAGGAATTGATAACTTGCAAAACCTTATTTGTATCATCTGCATAGTATTTCTTGGCTATGTCAAGATCAAAAATCACCACATGAGATCTTCTATGCATATCAAATGTCTAAGCCACTGAGACCGGGGAGAAATTGGCAAGCATCCTTCCTTGTGGACCAATTATCCTCTGTGTGCCTGGATCATAATGGCTAGCACATTATAGCACCAACTCATAACATTTCACTGAAGGAGGGAAACCAACCAAATGATCCTATCCAGAGTTCACCATTCTGCTTGTCAACAGAGAATGATTCTCCATTGTCATCCTTGCTTTAAATTCCTCATAGTCCCACTTCCCAACATTATTATCTATTACCTCTGACTAGATGGAAGCCAAATTTCTCTTAGGGACCTTGCTCTTCAAGTCCAACTTAATCCTCTTGGCCTCTGAGATAGAAGCTCCCTCATCACTGGGATCCATTACCTTACCCTTGGCTCTGCCAGCAATGGCCTTGCTTGATTCAGCCTACATCCAAAAAGGAAACTACAATAAATACCCATTACAGGACAAGAATCCATGTTAGCTCATCATGAATTTCATATTCATCCTTCAAATGAGTGCTATGATAAATGAAATCCCCTAAAGCATAACAAAGGTCACTCCTTTCAAAGTTCGCGTTTTTGGTCCTCTCTCAGATTTTGAGCCAGAGAGGAATCTCAAGGAATTCTGGGCCAGGTAGATTCTAGCGAATGATACATAATAAGCACTCAAAAGACATTCAATACTCAAGAAATAGTATCATACATCCTTAAATCATTCAAATAAATCATTGTGATACAAAATAATTAAGAAGTGGCTCAGGTATTCCCTTAACTCTTCACTTTCAACAAGTTTTTTTGGGAATTTCATCGAGGACAAAAATCTGTGAAACTGACAAGGCTTAGCACATTTCGAGAAAACAAAGGAATAATGGAATTTCAGGAAAATCCTAAGGCATAAAAATTCTGCGAAGTCAACATGGTCTTCACATTTTATGCATGCTTTCAGGAAAATGACAAGGCGAAGGAAATCCAGGGAATTCTGAAGGTAACGAAAATCCACGAAATTCACGAAATCCTGAAATCTTTGACTTCGTCAAGATTTCACCCAAATTGATCGAATGATCACAAATTTGGGGAATTAGGCTCAGATGTTATTCACTTCAAATTGTTCATCGATGGATTTAACTTTCTAGTTCCTCCAAGGGTGATTCGATAATATTGGTAATAAATTAAAATATCAACCCTAGGGTTTCATCGTGAACACACAGTTTCAATCTCAATCAATCCCTATACTTTGCTAAAAAGAATAAATCCTTTTGAAATCTCCAAAGCAAAGCAATCATCCAATGCAAAAGGAAATCGATAGCTCGAACTTACCTAGGACGTGAGTTCTATCAAATATAGAGAATCCCGGGGAAAACTGAAGCAAAACAATATCAAGCTCGAGATTGAACTAGATGGCCCATTCTAGCACTGGCCGACTCAATCAAATCATCAAATTAACAAAGGGATGGCCATATCAATTTCAAAGGGGGCTTCAAAAGAATATAGGGGTGACCCTAATTTAATTACAGACCCTCAACTTACTGAAATCCAAATTCAAAGTGCATTCAAAACACCACAAATCCATCAATACTCAACAGTTGAAAGAAAAGGTACCATAAACATACCATGGATGAAGAGAAGGTCATGAAGATAGTGACTGGTAATAATCTTTGAGCTCAGGAAAACACTAACGGTACTAGAAAGATGACACGAATGCAAGCAATCCAAAGCTCAAGCATAAGACCCACACACAACTCCCATAGATTAAGCTCTTTCAAATCCAAGAAAAATAACATTGATTCACAACAAAAATTCTCTTAAGAGCCCCATAAACATGAGCTATAGAGTTCGTATGAAAACATAAATGCAATGACAAGACAATAAGCTCGGGGATCCGTGGTCGTGAAGGAATTTGGGAATTCAAAGGCCCGACAAAATTTTGGGAAATTTCGGGGAAGACAGAATTCCTCGAAGTGCCAAAATTTCTGAAAACAATGCAGAATTGGCCTTCATGGGGTTTCCAAGTTGTTTGAGAATTTTTTCCCAAAGGGAATTTTCTCGAAAATAGAGAAAAACTTAAAATTTCCCCAAAAACTAGGGATTTTCAAAGTTTTACTTCAAAGGGGAATTTGCAGAAGCAAGATAAGCATTTAGGAACATTTCAAATCAATCGAAAATCTTCCCTAGGGCCAAGAGTTTCACAAAACTAAAGAAAGAGGGGGTCCATGCTCTTAGCGGGGCATGTGTGCAAAAACTACACAACACTATGTTTATTCTTCTACTTCATGAATGAAGCTCCAGGAGTTGGAAAATTGCATTAGCGAAGTGATAAACTAGTAGCTATTCAATTTAGAGACATCTTGTATGGAATTGGTGACAACAAAGCTAGAAAAACTGCTATTTAGGGTTATTTCAAGAGTTTTCAGAATGAAATGCGAGCCACAGAAAGGATTCCTACTTTTATTGTGGAGAAATAGAAGGAAAAAAATTTCTTCATGTTTGATATTGATTAGTTCTTAATGGAAGCTATATAACCTAGAATAATGTGGATAATTCCTATGGGTTATGAGGTTGAGGAACACATTTTGGAGCTGTATGCTCAACACTTGTTAAGTAAACCTCAGGATCTAACAATAGAAAGGTTTGGTACCTTTGAGGAAAAGAATATGGAAGGTCATGCTCAATTGAAGAAGCTTATGATAGTATGATGAGTGAGAAAGGAGGTTGAAGCTTTTACAAAAAGCATGGGGATATCAGCTGAAGCTGTGAGAGAAGCTAGAAGGAAAAGAGAACAAGTTGAAGCAGGAGATGCAGCTAGAACTGAGTCTGCTAGTTCAGAAACATCTTCTGCCAAATCTAGATCCACAAGTAGCTCTGCTCTCTCATCCAGTCCTGCAAAGAAGTCAAGACCTGTGAAAGCTCAAGTCAAGCCATTTGGTAGACAAGGAAAGAGGAAGAAGGATACAAGCACAAGATTTTATGTTGTTGTTTTAGAAGATGAAGAAACTGAATCTTAAGAAGAAGTAAGAGAAATAAAGCATAAGGGAACAAAAGCATCTAAAATCACTAAGGACAAGCCCTCCGGTGAAGAGAAAGTAAAGAAAAAGATGAAAACTAATAAATCAGCTATTTCTATACAGGAAGTGGAAAAATATTTGATTAAGGATGGTAATCTTAGGCCACTTTGTGAATGGTATGACACCTTTGATAATGCCAGTCAAAGAATTCTTGAGGAAGCTACAATAAAGTATTTGAATAATTCCAATATGAATCTTATTGAAATAATGTCTGAGTTACCTAAAGGTCTATATGAAGTTTTAGAAATGAGGAGAGTGAATGCAAGAACTAAAGAAGAGAAAATGAGAGAATGAATACTTGTTGATCTGTGTCTGGTGATGTCAATAGAAGAAATGAAGAATATTCTAAGTGATACAAAAAGGGATTTTAAGAGCAATACAAGTGTGAAAAATTTGATGATTAGGAAAAATGAAGAAGTTGCAAAAGATACTGAGAAAATTCTCAAGGCAGTTCTGTTGAAAAATAGATATAATATTGTTTCTGAAGAAGTTCATGATGAAAATGTTCCATCTAGTCTGGTAATTGAAGAAGGGAAAGAAGACCTATTTGAGGATACTCTAAATCCTCTAGAAATGCATGATGCTGAAATTCCTATGGAGACTAAAGCTCCTAAAGAGATGTCAAGTGAAGAAGTAGAGATTCCTAAAGCCAAGGAAGAATCAGTGATTGAAAAAAAGAAGGCTGAAGAGAAGGAGATTCTTGTGGAAGCAAGAGACACTGCCAAGGCAGTAAAGGAGTTTTTGGAAGAGCAACAGGAGGAGTTTGATCTTGAACTAGTCAAAGGTCCTATCAAATTGGCCACTCTATCTCCCATTGAAAATTTGAAGCTAGCATTGTTTGCTCAAGCTAAGGAAAGGGAGGAAATATTGAAGTCTCACATTGAGGACAGTAAGTTGTTGAGTCTTGCATCTGGTATCCTAGAGAAGATCATGCCTACATATGTCAAGGATTCATCTGATTCTCCATCTGATCAGCTGAAGAAACTTGTCAATTTTGTAAGTACTCACTTTGAGTCACTTGAAAAGTCAGCTATGGATAAGATTCAGAAGGAGTTTGATGCTAAAAGGTTTAGCAAGGTTGAAGGGGATGATTGCTAGAGATGAATCTTTGTTAGCTACCTATGTAAAAAATATTCAAAGTGAATTGTTTGAAGGAGGAAAAATTTATAAGTCATGCTTATCATTGTCTAAGTTCACTAAGGACACTGAAAAGAAAATGAAGGAATGTGAGAAATAGTTAGCAGATATTTCTTAAGCATTTGATCCTCTAACCATTTCTGTTGGAAAGCAAGAAGGTCGAGTCATATCCCTACTTGAAAAAATCAAAATTTTGAAGCATGAAGAAGGTAGAATTGTTGAAAGAGTTTGAGATCTCAGAGGATTGATTGGTCCTAATATGGAGACAATGCTTAGTGCATTGAAGGTAGCACAAGATGCTATGACGATTAGTTATCCAACAAACCTTGAGTCAATAGAGATGCAATCCTACTTGTTCTGTGGTCACATGACTATCTTGGAGAGTCTCAAAAAGGGTTGGGACACTAGTTTGAGCTTGTTGAAGAGTTATTTTGCAAACATACTCAAGCTTATGTAAGTTGTAGAAGCATGTTTGTACATAGAAAATTTTGTTTGATTTTTGGTATGCAGATTCCTGTATTTGTCATTGATTTCAAAGGGGGAGTGTGGGACATTGAAAAATGCATAATCATCTTAGGGGAAGTTTTGTTTTCAATTTTTAAAGGTTGGAAGTGTGTTCATGTTGGTATTGATCCAACACTTAGTCATGTTGTGCAGTTTTTGCACACATGCCCCGCTAAAAGAAGGGACCCTCTCTCACTTCAGTTTTGTGAGATTTTGGCCCTTTGATTGAGACTTTGGTTGCTTTGAGATGTGCTTGAATGATTATATTTCTTGTGCAAGTGATCCATTGAAGTAATACATTGAAAATCCTAAGTTTGTGAGAAATTTTTGGGTTTTTCTTTAGTTTCGAGAATTTTCTCCCTGGGCGGAAATCCCCGATTCCCTTGAAAACCCGGTTGAGGCTTGTTTTACACTATTTTTGGAGATTTTAGCTTCTGTGGAATTCCATCTTCCCTGGAATCTTCTGAAATTCCTCCATCACCTTGGATTCCCGAACTTGTTTTGCATTGTCTTGTCATTGCATTTATACTTCCAGTATGGACTCTACTATGAGTGTTGCATGTGAATCCTGCACTTGAGCTTTGGATTGCTTGTTTTGGTGGCGTCTTTATGGTATCATTTGCATTTTCTTGAGCTCATAGATTCTTGATAGTCATTGTATTCACTATTTTCTCTTCGTCCATGGTATGTTTATGGTACCTTTGCTTTCAACTGATGAGTATTGATGGCTCTATGGTGTTTTGAGTGTGCTTTGAATTCGGATTTCAGTGTGTTGAGGATCTGTAATTAAACTAGGGTTACCCCCCTTATTATTTTAACACCTCCTCTAAAATTGGAATGACCATCTGTACTAATTTGATGATTCAATTGTGCCATCTATCACTAGTATTTCTCTTGTGTGTGATTTTGATTCAACCTAGACTTACGATCTTGGATCCCTTGCATTCAACAGAACTGACGTTATAGGTGGATTTGAGTGGTTAGTTTTCATTTGAATACGATAGCTTCCTTGCTCTAAATATTTTGAGGTATTCACCATAGTTTAATGAGGCAAGCAAGTGGGCTAAGATTGAAACTGTATGATCACAATGAGGCCCTAGGGTTTAGATCTTGAATTTATTACCAATACTATCAAATCTCCCTTGGAGGAGCTAAAAAGTTGAATCCATCGATGAAAAATATGATGTTAATAGAATATGAGCTCAAATACCAAAATTTGTGATCGTTCGATCAATTTGGGTGAAATCCTCATGAAGTCAAAGATTTCAGGATTTCATGAATTTCGTGGATTTCTTTTACCTTAGGAATTCCCCAGATTTCCTTCGCCTTGTCGATTTCCTGAAAGCATGCATAAAATGTGAAAATCATATTGACTTCACAGAATTTTGCTGCCTTCGGATTTTCTCAAGCATCTGTTGTTCCTTCATTTTCCCGAAACGTGCAAAGTCTTGTTCGTTTCGTGGATTTTCGTCCCTGATGGAATTCCCTCAAAACCTGTTAGAAATGATGAGTTGAGAGAGAACATGGGCTAATAGTTGATGATTTTGCATTGATTTGAGTAATTTAAGGATGTATAATTCCCTTTATTAGGTGATGATAATGATTGAATGAAATTTGGATGCTTATTGTACTCTCATCGCTAAATTTTGTCTCGCTTAGAATTCCACAAAATTCCCTTCTGGTTTGAATTCCGCGAACGGGTGAAAATCTTGAACTTTGAAGAAAGTATGCTTTAATGATATTTCAAAGGGATTTTGATCATTGTTTGGATTTTTTTGAATGATGAGCATATTATTTGTGATGGACTAACCTAGAATCTCATGGTGTAATGTATATTTATTATGGTCCATTTCTGAATGAAGGCTGAATAAAGCGAGGAAGTTTCTAGCAGGACTAAGGGTAATCAGATGGACCCTAGTGCTGAAGGATCTTCCATCTCAGAGGCTGAGAAGATTAATTTGGATATGAAGAGAAAGGTTCTTGAGAGCAAGCTAGCCTCTATCTGGTCAGAGGTGACTAATACAAATGTAGGGAGATGGGATTATCAAGAGTTCAAGGCGAGGATGTTAGTGAGCAATCCTTCTGTGCTAGTGAAGAGATTAGTTGATTCTAGGTTGGCCCATGTGGCTAGTTTCCACCCAAAAATGTAGTGTTATGAACTAGTCTTGGAATGTTCCAGACATTATGACCAAGGTACACAAAGAGTGATCAGCCCACAATGCCGGGTGCTTGCTAACTTCTAACTTGTTTCAGTGGTGCAAACTTTTGACATGCCTGATAGGTCCTTTGTGGTGCAGTTTGATATGGAAATAGCAAAGAAATACTATGTAGAAGATACAAATAGGTCCTTACAAGTCATCAATTATTGGTTGGAGAAGCCCAAGCCCCATATCTCTAAGTTTCCCAAGCAGTTGTTCAGAGAAAAATTCAAGCAAGATTACTATGATGCAAATACTCTCCTCAATAGAGTGATGGGTTTGAAGACTGCAGGAGTATTTGAGAATTAGATGTTCTATTAGATAGTGAGGATGGGGGAAGGTACTGACTACCATTGGGTAGGTGTAATTAGCACCACGATTCATCAGCAGTTGTGTAATGTCTTGCAGACCAAGAGTTTCACCATGACCTCCTACCTAGTCTATGCCTTGGCAAGATTCCATCCATACAAGGGCTTGAGTACTCAAGGGGTTTTGGGCCAAGATGTGATCTACGAGGTCTATCCTCAGTTTCATTTGGGTAGTTCAAGCTATATGAGGGTGAATGATTCCTTCACCATGTACATCACAAGATTGCTCTAAGGTGCAGAGCATGTAAGGCTTTTTGATGATGCAAAGGAATTAATACTAAAATTCAGAATCTGGTTCATACAATTTCCCACCTTCTCCTACATCAGGATAGATGGTTTTCAAAGAGCTCCATATAGGTTGCCTAGGTACCCCACTGATCACATTGTGTTACTCGAGGTCACCAGACAAATTTCTGACTTTGATGCCATTGTGAAGAAAGACATGCATACGATAGGGTTTGACAATGATTTTCCATTGAGGATAGGAGTCAATGAGGCTTGTCCTTCTCTGATTACAACATACTCCTCTGAAGGAGAAACAAGTACTCTAGGCTTGGCATTCCACTTGAAGAGAACTAGATTTGATAGAGCAGGTGGAGCCCAAAAGAAGGCTAACAAAGACTTTAGGCACAAAGATGACATCAAGGATTATTGGGCCAACCACAAAGATGAATTTGAAGTCTGAAGGAAGAAGTTCTCTAGGTTTCCAGTCAACTTGATTTGGCTATACATCATTAAGGATATTCCAAATCATATTGAGGATGATGGAGAATTGATATAGAACCATGACTATGAGCTGGTCAAGGACAAGCCCATATGTGAGATAGATTGGTTGGAAGAAGAAAAGAAAGAGTTGGAGAAAATCAATGCTCCTGTCATCAAATATACCAAGCTATGGATAAAACATAAGATCTGGGAGTTGGATACTGAAGGGAAACAATACACATATGATTTGATGGTAAACTTGGAATCTCAATCCACCTCTGATGATGAGCAAGACCCAAAGGGAAAAGAAAAGGTAGGTTCTCCTTTCAGAATCAAAATCAAGAATGTCCAAGCAGAAGCTAAGGAAGAAAAGAAGAGAAATCCTATTGTTAAGAAGAGGAAGATTGCCTCGAAGGAAAAAGCATTTGTTTGGAGGAAGAACGTGAAGAAGGAGAGAAGAAGGATGATGCTCCTATACCCAAAAGGAGGAGAATAGTAATATTGTCAAAGAAGTAGAAAGAGCCTTCTAAGGAACAAGAGAATACAAGACCACAAGTGGTAGATGTGGAGAGTTCTGGGGAGAAGACTCAAGTATATACCAGGAGGTCAAGGACTCCTTCTCCCAAAGATAGTTTGGAAAAAGAGGGCGCTCCTTCAATTTCACCTATAGTGCAGTGGCATGAGAACACTTCTACCCTTTCTTCCACTCAAGAGCAACATGATGAAGAAAAAGAACTAACAAAAACTACTGGTGAAGATGTTCCTCCAAGTGAGGAAGCAGAATAATTTAATGTTGGAGATCTCCATAGTGCAGAGGTAGAGATTGGAAATATCCTACAGCTTTCCCTGGTATCATATGAGAACTCACCTATTAGTGAAAGGGTAGAAGAATCTGTGGAGAAGGAAGGGGTACATGAGAAAACTTCCTCTCCAATTAAAGTAGTAATAGAGACATTGGATCGAGAATAGGATGAAAATCTAGAGGAGAATACGGAAAAGGAAAAGGAAGAGGGAGATAAAGGTGAAGAGGTCCCTATAATGTAATATTTAAATGTAGACATCTCCATGGATCAACCTGAAAAGGAGAAACAAGATGAACAAATATCAGATTCTCCTGCTCCTAGTTGGCTAAGTGAAAGATTGAAGAGCAAGCAGATAGTGGTGGATGATACCCCTCCAAACTAGGATGAGTTTCTAGCCAATATTGGAAAAAGAAAAGAAAAGAAGAAGGCTAAGGTGATTTCTAGGATCACTAGAGATGAGGCTGATAACAGGATAATTCACATTGCCACCCCTACAATAGACAAGAACAAAGGTGAAGTCACTCCTCAGGAATATAGTATTCAACCAATAAACTTGGGGCCCACAAGTAAAGATCAGTTGAAAGAAGAGTTCCAAGAGTCCTCCCAAGCCATCCTAAGGAGGTTAGATAAAGAAAAGAAGGAGAAAGAAAGGCTGTAGAAACAATTGAATGATGTGTATAGATATGTGCAACATCTGATGAGGCCTCTATACACTGTGGGAAGTGAAGGAGTTTCCCCTGAGGGATTGTTTCCTAAAGTGGCATTTAGTTAGCTTGAAAGGATGAAGGATTCTATGCAAACCACTCATGAATGGTTGCAAGGAGTTATGCTTAGAGGGGACCACATGATTAAGGAGATTGTGTCAACCTGTGGAGATGCACATAGGTTGTTTGAATGGCTGCATAACTTGCTGGGGCAAGACAAAAATGATACATACCTCCTCTTGCAAAAACTAAATACCATCATGGAATACACAGAGGAGAACTTCGTTAATGATGGGATCCTTCCCTCTTCAAAAGATTTAGAACCATGGGAGTGGTATGAGTTGTTACAGATTAAGCAGAAGGTCCTGAAGAGAATTCATAAGCAAGGGTAACCTATGGGAAATACATTAAAATATATTTACAATAAATGTATTTCATTCTTTGAGATCATGACTGAGAGGAAAAAGTTTGCACCTAAGAATTTGACCTTGGAACAATTAAGGAAATGGTGGCATGTGGTGTATGCCCCAGTTGATGATGGCCCAATTACAACCCACCATTTAGATGATGCATCCACCTGCATTGCTATCATGGATAAATATAAGGATCTCAAGGTGGAATGGGATAGGCTTGTTAAGCAATCAAGGGAGGAGATTAAATCTATTGAAAGGAGATTCAAAGTGTTAGTTACTCCACCTTTGGCCGACCTAGAGAGGATTTACCTTATGGTGCAGGATAAAATGGGTCGAGATAAAGACAACGGGCCAACTAATGAATGATTGCTTCAAAATTTGTGCTTCCCATTATTCCTTCCTTCCTCCTCCACATGCATTGGAGATTCCAGGCTGACCTAGAAAGGGATCCTCAAGCATTTAATGGAATGTTTTATTTTATTTTAAGAAATTTCTAGGCTAACTTGTTTTGTGGCCGACCTTCTTTGTAACCTTAATTGGGCCTACATATCATGAGACCTCTATAAGTATGACATTTTGCCTCATTTATAAGGGTTAGAGGATTAGATATTGACGTGAGCTAAGTGATAGAACAAAGGCTAGGAGTTAGAAGTTAGTCAATTCTGAAGCAAGTGTTGTAACACAAAATATTGGAATTGTTGCTAGATTTGGTGATTCAATACAATTGAAGACATTTTGCTTTGGTGAATTCTCTTGTGTTGATTTATATTGCATGGTTATGTTATTCTATCTTTAAGATTGCTTGGATATATGTTTGATTCAGTGTTAGATATAATTAAATTATGTTTATGGTTTGGTACTTGACGTGTTTGTAGCAATCCCTGGTCCATACTTTTGGCAACTGGCTAATTGTGAGTTGTTGTGTAAAGTTAGCCTAGACCTCATATTTATGTGCTTAAGTTGAACTGTGAATGTTTATTCATTTCCATTGCAATAGGGTTGGTATGAATGAATGTTTCATGGTTTGAAAATCTTTAATACCTTAGAAGATTGCACTATCTCTATAAGATTGCAGGTGACATCTAGGTCAAGTAGGGATTTGTTCCAAGGGATTGGTCCATTTCAAGTACTTGATCATTTACATTATTAGGAAGTCTTAATCTTAGAAATCTGTTTTAAACCCTTACCATTTCCAATTTCTTTACCATTTGGGTTAGATTTAGGATTTAAAGTATTAACATATTGCAAAATATAATACGTTTAAAGATCTAGTATTTGTTTGTAAGGTCCCTTATGATTACCAACATTTACACATCTATCATTGGGTTGTTTTTGCATTGTCAAGACCTGACATTAGAGACCTTAGGTTTGTTCCTTAAGGCTTGCTAATACAAATTAACCTTTCAAGAGAGATAGGATATTTGTATCTTGTCTAAGTTGATTATTGTGCAGAAAACACCATCAACAGATTGGCACTAGAAGGAGGGCCTATGTAAAGCAAACTGGATCACTTTATATCTGCCATTTCTCTTGAAAGATTTAGAAGAAAAACCATATCCACACTAGGAGAAGAGGAATTCCAAGAACTACCAATCCCCACTAGGTCAAGGAGGACCAAAGGAAGGGGGGAACCCTCATCCTCCCCAATATTTCCATCATCATCATCATACTCATCTAGCCCATCATCTTCTAATTATGAAGAAATTCCCATTTCACAACCCCAACCAACCATTAATCAACCTTTTCCACCTCCGCCTCCACCCATGGATTAGCAAATAACCCATCTCCATTGTACTTCAACAATTACAATGTGATGCCTAAGAATCCTAAGCATTTCTGCTTTAAGTTTCACATTAATGATCCTAACAGGACTGCATAAGAACACATCAGGATTTTCTATAGACTTGTCTTAGGGATAGAGGAATTAACCATGAGGATGTTGCATGTAGGATTTTTCCTTATTCCCTAGGAGGGGATGCATTCTACTGGTATAATCATTTTCCTGCCAGTTCCATTCATAATTGGAATGGGTTAGAAATTGCATTTCTACAGAAGTATAAGATCCCAATCAGTGCCAATGAGCTTTACCTCTAGTTCACCAAGGTCAAAAGGGAAGTCAATGAGCCTATATGGTCCTTTAATAATAGATTCCATCGTGCATACACTAGGTTGTAGCCCCCTTATGCTGTAGATGATGCTACCACCCTGGAGGTCTATTATGAAGGTTTAGATAGTCTTACAACTACTTTTCTAAAGTGGAGACCTAATCCTCCCACCACCTTACATCAGGTCTACACAGAAGTTGTTAAGGTTAGTACTGATTTGAGACAACATTTATCTGGGCCTCTACCATCATTAGGATCTACTGCTCATCCAGGTCAAGTTTAGGGCATCAATCAAGCCCTTACCAATCATACTCCTATTATGAATCTAGTACCTCAATTGCCTCTAGTTCCTCACCCAGGGCCTCCTATAAATCAAGTCCCACCAGTTATCAATTACCCTCATTAGAGTGTTAATCAACTCATCCACCCACAACCATAGGCTGGCCTTCCCACTTATTTATATAATTCTGAAGTCCTGAACCAGTCTTTGAGTCCAGGTGCAATGGTAGGATATCAAAACCCTGGCAAGGAGAGGTTGGATGAGCTGACTGAACAAGTAAAGAAGCTTAACATGGAGGTCACTTATCTGAGAAATCAAAACAATCAACTCCAAGCTGCTAAAAGGAGTATGCAATCCAGTTATAATAGAGAAAACATGGAGCCCCAACAAGGCCAGAGCTTTGATAGAGGACAATATTTTGATAGAGGATAGAATTTTGAAAAGGGGAAATTCTCTGGTCAGAATTTTGATAGAGGGAAAACTTGAGGAAAAGTATTTGAGAGGAGGCAACCACCTAGAAAGAATAGGACCTGGAACACAAGATCAAACAATGGAGGTGTTCCTACCCCATTGGATCAACCCCCTAATCAAGATAAACCTTTAGGTGGGGTATATTTGGCAGAAGCAACTTTGTCTGGATGGTGCAAGCTTCACAAAACACGTTAGCATTCTGAACTTGATTGCCTAGAATTTCAAACTACTGCATCAATTTTCCAGTATGAGGTTGAGAATAATTCCAGTGGTCAAGAGTTGGTACCATCAGGACCCTACAATTCTCAGGTCTTAGTGGTAAATCATGCTCCATTCCCAAAAGGGGAAGATAATGGACCAGAGGAAGAGTCAAGTCGGTCAGAAGAAGAACTAGATCAAGTGTGAAATGGAGATGAGATATCTCATATGTTCGATGAAAATCCTAAGAATCATAATGGCCCCTTGGAAGAAGAAGATATAGGAGTTGAATAAGTGCACATGTTTTAGAGGCCAACTAAAAAGTATGACTTGGGAGATAAAAAAACTAGAGGACCATAGGCTAGAGGGCCCTTCACCACCTCCATCCCTCAAAATAATTTCACCATACCTCTTGATCCCAATGCCAGTAATAATCCAACGTATCCTCATGTGCCAAAGCAATATTTGTCTAAGGAAGGACAAGCATAGGCTAGGACATCTAAAGGGAAGGATATGAAGGATAGCAAGGACAAGGATATGGG
Organism: Sequoia sempervirens; assembly: GCA_007258455.2. Taxonomy (NCBI): domain Eukaryota; kingdom Viridiplantae; phylum Streptophyta; class Pinopsida; order Cupressales; family Cupressaceae; genus Sequoia; species Sequoia sempervirens. Next base: position 449,343,113 of record VDFB02000015.1, on the reverse strand, counting down.
ATACCTCAAGGAAACCTCCACAAACATGAGCACAAAGCAATTAGGAAAATGTGGCTGAAGAATTTAAGAAGCTCAAGGTAAGTCTCTTTGTATTTCAATTATTGAGAGTGCCTTCCATAAGGAATGTTTTTTTAGGAGCATACACTGCAAGTACATTACCACAAGATAAAACAGGTAGTAGGGTAGATAAAACGGTTAATGAAGTTGCTGCCCCAGTACCTAGCTCTCAAAATTTTAAGGATCAGGGTCAAAACCCAACACCGCCTGGGGACAAAGGGAAAGAGAAAGATAAAGGTCAAGTTGCCCAAGTTGACATCAAGTTAGCCCTCTTCCAGGGAAGAACAAAGACCCCGCCATTCCAAATTTTTGTACGCATCTTTGGAAAGAACATAAACAATTGTCTTATAGATTCGGGTGCTTCCACCAATGTGATGCCATTTTCTATCTATAGAGTCTTAGGAATTACCCCTACTACTTCCCAAAAGAAAGTCACCCAGCTGGACATAACCGAAGTAAATGTAGTGGGTGAATTGAATATGATCCCTATGTAGATTGCCTCAGACCGTAGAGTCCAACAAGTCATAAACATCCAAGTAGCTAATATTCTTTATTCCTATGGCTTAATCCTTGGAAGAGACTTTACCAGGGCCCTGAATGGGTATGTGTCAACTGATCACTCTCATATGTGGCTTCCCTAGAAAGGGGTGCCTAATTAGATCAGAATTGAGAGAGAACCACAAATGAAGTATGTGATCACAAAATATCAAAATACTTCAAATGAAATATCAGTATCAGAAGTAACCATGGGAAATTATGTTCTGGCAGCCCCTGTTGAGGAGTTAGATACAAAAGAAATTCTAATGTTGCATACCACACCAATTGATCTCATAGTAGAATCCAATAATGTTGTAGTCTTGGTGGAACCAATTGAAGATGATGATGATCCTTAATCAACTTAGCCTACTGGACAATTTTTAGGATTTTATCTAGAAATGCATAGAAGATCGGATTCATCTAGGTAGAGATATGAATTTTCAAGAGTTACTGTTGCCCAGTTGGTGTAGAGTTCACAATGCTTCTCATTCAGAATTGGAATGTTGTTTGTGCCAGACATCAATTGAATAGATACAAAGATGTATAAATCCTCCCCCGTCAGTCAAAATTGATATATAGAGCATTCAATATGACCCAAAAGGAAAGAAAGTAGTGCCTTCTAAAGAACCTTCCAACAACAACTCCACAAAATATGCAATGAAGAGGTCTAGAGTTGTTGGTTGCTAGATGCTAAGGTTTGATGGGTCCAAATCAAAGCAAGGTGCTAGAGAAAGATTTGAACTAATTAGTCCAAAAGTTAAAACCTACTTTTTTTTCTCATATATTACAATTTAACTGCATGAATAACGTGGGTGAATATGAGGCCTTGATTCATGGATTGCTAATGGCCCTAAGGAAAAAGGTCAAGATATTGCAAGTATTTGGAGACTATGAATTAGTGGTTAAGAAAGTTACGAAACAATACACATGTCATGATAGAAGGATGACTAACTATAGGCATAGAGTATGGGATCTCATTGAGGGATTTGATGCCTTCAACATTAAGTTGATACCACGTAGCAAAAACTAGACTGTAGATTCCTTGGCCCAGGCAGCTAGCACTCTGCAGCCTTTGTCTCTATTTGGTTTGAAGAAATTCATTGTGGAATTAACTCTAGAACCCTTAGTACCAGACAATGTGACCAACTTCTAGGTATTTGAAGATGATAAGCATATTTTAGACTTCATTACCAACTCTAATGTGTTCACCTCTTAGATCATCCATGAGGCTGAATCCCAAGAAGCAGAAATGGATCTAGAGGGGGTGATCAATTTGAAGACTAATACTATTCCCAGAGGGATGGTGCAGTTGGAGAGAATATTTGATCTTGATAGGATAAAAGATTAGGAACAAGAAGGCAAGAAGTAGTCTATCAGTAGCCAGTGTGATACATACAATATGGGGACTTCAGATAATGTCAAGAATTTCTTCATTGGCAAGGTATGTACCCCAGAAGAAAGAAGTGGGATAGTTGATGCATTGCATACTTATTAGGACGTGATAGCATGGACCTATGAAGACTTGAAGACATATGATACCTCAATTATCACTCACACTATCCCTCTTAGGCCAGGAGCAAAGCCTTTCAAGTAGAGATAGAGGCCAATGAATTCTTTACTAGAGCCCATCATTCAAAAGGAAGTACAAAAGTTGCTTTTAGCCAGAATCATATTTCCGGTGAGGCACTCAACTTGGGTTGCAAATTTGGTACAAGTGAGGAAGAAGAATGGAGATATTAGATTGTGTGTTGACTTCAGGAACCTTAATCGTGCATCAAAAAAGGATAATTATCCAGTTCCTTCCTTGGATGAGGTACTGCATATTGTCAATGGATCTCAAATGATGTCTTTTCTAGATGGGTACTCTAGTTAGAACCAGGTCATGGTACAATATGAGGATAGACACAAGACTGCTTTTACTACAAAATGGGGTACCTTTTCCTATAGGAGGATGCCCTTTGGATTGATTAATGTTGGAGCTACTTTCCAGAGAGCCATGGATATTTCCTTTAAAGACATCATTGGTAAGTGCATAATTATTTATATGGATGATTTGACAGTATTTTCCAAGAAGTGAGGTGATCATATAGCAGACTTGTGCAAATTGTTTCAAATATGTAGAGAGTTTGGCATCTTGCTCAATCCAAAGAAGTGTATCTTTGGAGTTACTGAAGGGAAATTATTGGGACACATTATCTCAAAGAGAGGCATTGCTAATGATCCTGAACGAGTGGAGGCCATACTCAAGATTCAACCACCTGCTAGTAAGAAGGAAATGAAATCATTTTTTGGAAAAATCAACTTTGTTAGGAAGTTCATCACTGGGTTTGCAGAGATAGTCAAACCATTGAATGCAATGCTGAAACAAGAAGAAAAAGTTGAATGGAGTACAAAAGCAAAGGAAGCATTTGTAGAAATTAAGAGAGCCATTGTTGAAGCTCTAGTATTGGTAAGCCCTGATTACACCAAGCCTTTTTACATATATTCCTTTTCCTCTGACCACTCCTGTGCTAGCATGTTGACCCAAAAGTCTGATCAAGGAAACAAGCACCCCATAGCATTCATGAGTGCTCCCTTAAAGGATGCAAAACTGAGGTACCCAAGTGTAGAAAAGAAGGCCCATGCCTTGGTTAGAGCTATGAAGAAGTTCAAACATTATATTCTAAGGAATAATGTCTTTGCAATAGTTCTTGATCATGCAGTCAAGTTGTTGTTGATGCAAAATGAACTGGGTGGACGCAAGGCTAAGTGGGTAACTATGTTACAAGAATATGATATTGAGATTTATCCCATGAAGCTAGTAAGAGGACAAGGGCTAACCAAGACAATGGATGAAATGGGTCTTGACCTCACAGATCAACATTACTACCTACAAGATGCATCACCAGGAGATTGGTATGATGATATTATTTACTATCTTTTGAACTAGCAATGTCTTGAACATCTTAATTCTATACAAAGGAGAGCATTACGTTTGAAGAGTGATAGTTTTATGATGAAAGGAGCTATTTTGTACAAGAAAAATCATGAGGGTGTTTACCTGATGTGCTTAGGGAAAGAAGAAGTTGAAAGAGTAATGGCATAGTTCCATGATAGATATGGCACAAGCCATGGATCTGCACTGTCTACTACAAACCAAATTGAGGGTTGGTTATTATTGGCCCACCTTGTTCACAAATGCACATAACCATGTCAGAACTTTCCATGTTTGTCAAACTATAGCGAGCAGAGAGAAGTATGCAACTCTTCCTCTCCAACCAGTCATAGAGGTAAAATCGTTTGCCCAGTGGGGATTGGACTTCATAGGTCCAATCAATCCACCTTCTTCTGCAGGCCACATGTATATTCTCACTGTTACTGATTATTTTACAAGATGGACTGAGGCTCTTGCTTGCAAATAGTGTACTTCTGAAGTGGTGATCAATTTCATAGAATCAGGTATTATTAATCGCTTTGGTTTTCCACTAGCTTTGGTTTGTGATAATGGCCCTGCATTTGCATCACTAAAATTCTCTAATTGGGCCTTTGATCATGGAATAATCATTAATTTTGCATCCAATTATTACCCACAAGGCAATGGTTTGGTTGAGTCTTTCAATAAGAACCTTTTAATAGTCATCTGTAAGCTCTTAGAGAAGAATCCCAAGGATTGGCACACCCAACTTAGATTTTCTCTCTGGGAAGATCGTACAAGACATAATATTTCCTTAGGGACCTCTCCTTACCACCTTGTGTATGGTCTAGAACCTATATTTCCTATCCAATTAAATATCCCCACTTTGTGGTTCATAAATGAATACTATGATGAAGGGGATAAGCGTGAAGCCCATCTGGTTGAACTGTTACACCTTGAAGAGAGAAGAGATGAATCCTTGGAGAATTTTTCCAAACATCAGGGTGTAGTTAAAAGATGGTTTGATCAAAGAGCCAAGGTAAAATCCTTTAGAATCTCTAACTTGGTTCTTTACTAGGATAAAGTACATGACCGTAAAGGGGAGCATGGAAAATTTGACAAACTATGGCTCGACCCTTATCAGATTTCATAAATCTTGGGAGAAAATGCTTTTGGTTTGAAATCTATCACTAGAGAGGATATCCCACTGATTGTCAATGGGCAGTATTTGAAGCATTACTTCCAATCTTGAGTTGTTTACAACTCTTCCCTTGTAAATAGTCCTTTGTTTTTGTTTTTGGTTAGAGTAGGTTCCCCTTTTTTGCTTTGCTTTGTTTGTTTCCTACTTTTGGTTAGTTTAGGTCTACTTTGGTTAGGGTAGGTTACTTTTGTTTTGTTCTCTCTAGGTTTCTTGCTCTCTTTCGGGCTCATTGTGTACCTACATGACAACTATTATGTTATTTGGGACTGATTTGAATATTTTTTTCATGGACTTCAATCATGTGTCTTGAATTAATGGTCAAGATCTTTTGTTAGGATCAAGTAGTCTGAATGTCTGATTTGAAGAGGATGGGTCATTGGTTTGATTTGAACTTGAAGTACTCTGAAATCCTATATCTTTTATACATCTTAAGAGTCATGAGGTTGCAATAGGGTCCTTTTAAGGTCATGTTAGGTGAAAAATCTTATTTCTGCTTCAGCGCCACTGTGGTTCTCAGCCCTGAGTGTGAACTTCATTGTTCACAAGTTGAAATTAAAAAGTGAAAAGAAAAGAATATCAGAAAGAAAAAGAAAAGAGAAAATATTGAAAATCAAAAAAATGAATTCAACTTATCAGGAGAACTTGAATAACTCTATCGGGGCTATGGACACCTGGCTAGCAGTAGAGCTATGTTCAGGGGAATCACAACGATAACCTCATCGGGGTTATAGATGCTTGACTGGCAGCGAGGCTCTATCCAGGTTGCTTTTGGAGCTAGAATCTTTATGTAGCCTAACTTGATTGAGCTTGGTTTTTACAGTGACTCAAGGAGGGAATGAACTCACTTGCACACACTTGGATTTAAAATTTATGAAAGGATCAGTCTACGTTTGGTTCTGATTCTTTAATCTTGCATTTTGATTTGTTTTCCTAACATGAGGTTCAAAACTAGAGATTCTGGGTTCCTGATTCCTGTTCGTCATCAGAATGCTCTGGAGCATTTTCCCAGTGGAGTCACCATTTGTTGTGCATTTTTTGCACACACGCCCCACTAAAAGCAGAGACCCTCTCTCACTTCAGTTTTGTGAGCTTTTGGTCCTTTGATTGAGACTTTGGCTACTTTGAGATGTGATTGAATGCTTATCTTTTTTGTTCAACTGATCCCTTGAAGTAATACGTTGAAAATCCTGAGTTTGGGGGCAATTTTTGGGTTTTTCTCTAGTTTCAGGAATTTTCTCCCTGGGCAGAAATCCCCGATTGCCTTGAAAACCCAACCGAGGCTTGTTTTACACTCTTTTCAGAGATTTTAGCTTCTAAGGAATTCCGTCTTCCCTAGAATCTTCAAAAATTCCTCCATCGCCTAGGATTCCTAAACTTGTTTTGTGTTGTCTTTTCATTGCATTTATACTTCCAGTATGGAATCTGCGGATTGTGTTTAATGAAGTTTTAAGGGAGTTTTATTCTGTGAATCAATGTCATTGGTCTTGCTTTGAATTTGGAAGAGCTTAACCTCTGAGTGTTGCATGTGAATCCTGCGCTTGAGCTTTGGATCGCTCACTTTGGTGGCATCTTTCTGGTATTGTTTATGTTTGCTTGAGCTCAAAGATTCTTTCCAGTTGATGTCTTCACGATTTTCTCTTTATCCATGGCATGTTTACGGATCCTTTGCTTTCAACTGATGAGTATCGATGGATCTATGGTGTTTTGAATGTGCTTTGAATTTGGATTTCAGTGTGTTGAGGATTTGTAATTAAACTAGGGTTACCCCCCTTGTTCTTTTAATGCCTCCTCTGAAATTCGAATGACCATCCATACAAATTTGATGATTCAATTGTGCCATCCATTGCTAGCTTTTCTCTTGTGCATTATTTTGATTCAACCTAGAGTTTCGATCTTGGATCCCCTGCATTCGATGGAACTAATTTTATGGGTGGATTTGAGTGGTTAGTTTTCATTTGCATACGATACCTTCCTTGCTCTGAAGACTTTTAGGTATTCTCCATAGTTTAGTGAGGCAAGGAAGTGGGCTAAGACTGAAACTATATGATCATGACGAGACCCTAGGGTTTAGATCTTGAATTTATTACCAATACTATCGAATCACCCTTGGAGGAGCTAGAAAGTTGAATCCATCGATGAAAAATCTGAGATGAATAGAATCCGAGCTTGAATACCCAAATTTGTGATTGTTTGATCAATTTGGGTGAAATCCTGACAAAGTCAAATATTTTGGGATTTCATGAATTTCATGGATTTCCTTTACTGTAGGAATTCCCCAGAGTTCCTTCGCCTTGTTGTTTTCTCGAAAGCATGCATAAAATGTGAAAACCATGTTGACTTCACGAAATTCCACTGCCTTAGGATTTTCTCGAGCATCCGTTGTTCCTTCATTTTCCTGAAATGTGCAAAGTCTTGTTAGTTTTTCAGATTTTCGTCCCCGACGGAATTCCCCCAAAACCTGTTAGAAATGATGAACTGAGAGAGTGCATGGGCTAATAGTTGATGATTTTGCATTTATTTGAGTAATTTAAAGATGTATAATTCCCTTTCTTTGGTGATGATAATGATTGAATGAATTTTGGATGCTTATTGTGCTCTCATCACTAAATTTCATTTGGCTTGAAATTCCCTTCTGGTCAGAATTTCGCGAATGGGAAAAAATCTTGAACTTTGAAGAAAGTATGCTTTAATGATATTTCAAAGGGATTTTGATCATTGTTTGGATCTGTTTGAATGATGGGCATATTATTTGTGATGGACTAACCTGGACTCTCATGTTGTAATGTATATTTATTTCAGTCCCTTTCTGAATGCAGGCTGAATCAAGCAAGGAAGTTTCTAGCAGGACTAAGGGTAAGTAGATGGACCCTAGTGCTAAAGGATATTCCATCTCAGAGGCTAAGAAGATTAATTTGGATATGAAAAGAAAGGTTCTTGAGAGAAATCCAACCTCTATCTAGTCAAAGGTGACTGATACAAATTTAGGGAGATGGGATTATCAAGAGTTCAAGGGGAGGATGTTAGTGAGCAATCCTTTTGTTCTAGTGAAGAGATTAGTTGATTCTGGGTTGGCCCATGTGGTTGGTTTCCCCCCAATAGTGTAGTGTTATGAACTAGTCTTGGACTGTGCTAGACATTATGACCAAGGTACACAAAGATTGATCAACCCACAAGTTTGAGTGCTTGCTAACTTCTCACTTGTTTCAGTGGAAATTTTTTTTGACATGCCTGATAGGTCCTTTGCAGTTGTTCAAAGCAAAATTCAAGATTACTATGATGCAATTAATCTCCTCAACAGAGTGATGGGTTTGAAAACTATAGAAGTATTTGAGAATTAGATGTTCTCTTAGATAGTGAGGATGGAGGAAGGTACTGACTACCATTGGGTAGGTGTAATTAGCACCATGATTCATCAAAATTTGTGTAATTTCTTGCAGACCAAGAGTTTCACCATGACCTCCTACCTATTCTATGCCTTGGCAAGATTCCATCCATACAAGGGCTTGAGTACTCAAGGGGTTTTTGGCCAAGATGTGATCTACGAGGTCTATCCTTAGTTTCATTTTGGTATTTCAAGCTACAAGAGGGTGAATGATTCCTTCACCATGTACATCACAAGATTGCTCCAAGGTGTAGAGCATGTAAGGTTTTATGATGATGCAAAGGATTTAATACAAAAATTCAGAGCCTAGTTCATGCAATTTCCCACCTTCTCCTACATCAGGATAGATGGTTTTTAGAGAGCTCCATACAGGTTGCCTAGGTACCCAACTGATCACATTGTGTTACTAGAGGTCACCAGAGATATTTCTGACTTTGATTCCATTGTGAAGAAAGACATGCATAAGACAGGGTTTGGAAATGATTTTCCATTGAGGATAGCAGTCAATGAGGCTTGTCCTTCTTTGATTACAACACACTCCTCTGAAGAAGAAATGAGTACTCTAGGCTTGGCATTCCACTCCAAGAGAACTAGATTTGATAGAACAGGTGGAGCCCAAAAGAACGCTAAAAGAGACTTTAGGCACACAGATGACATCGAGGATTATTGGGCCAACTACAAAGATGAATTTGAAGTCTGAAGGAAGTTCTCTAGGTTTCCAGTCAACTTGATCTAGCTATACAACATTAAGGCTATTCCATATCATATTGAAGGTGATAGGGAATTGATACAGAACCATGACTATGAGTCGGTCAAGGAAAAGCCCATAGGAGAGATAGATTAGTTGGAAGAAGAAAAGACAGAGTTAGATCAAATCAATGCTCCTGTCATCAAATATACCAAGCTATGGATAAAACATAAGATCTGGGATCAGGATACTGAAGGGAAACAATACACATATGATTTGATGGGAAACTTGGAATCTCATTCCACCTCTGAGGATGAGCAAGACCCAAAGGGAAAAGAAAAGGTAGGTTCTCCTTTCAGAATCAAAACTAAGAATTTCCAAGAAGAATATGAGGAAGAAAAGAATAGAAAGCCTATTGCTAAGAAGAGGAAGACTGCCTCCAAGGAAAAAGCATCTGTTTAGTAGGAGGAATGTGAAGAAGGGGATAAGAAGGATGATGCTCCTATACCCAAAAGGAGGATAATAGTAAGATTGTCAAAGAAGCAAAAAGATCCTTCTAAGGAACAAGAGAATACAAGACCACAGGTGGTAGATGTGGAGAGTTCTGGGGAGAAGAAAAGTATATACCAGGAGTTCAAGGAATCCTTCTCCCAAAGATAGTTTGGAAAAAGAGGGTTCTCCTTCAATTTCCCCTGTAGTATAGCAACAGGAGAAATTCTACCCTTCTTTCCACTCAAGAGCAACATGATGAAGAAAAACAACTAACATAAGCTACTGGTGAAGATTTTCCTCCAAGTGAGAAAGCAGAAGAATTTAATTTTGTAGATCTCCATAGTGCAGAGGAAGATATTGGCAATATCCTGTAGCCTTCCCTGGTATCATATGAGAACTCACCTATCAGTAAAAGGGTGGAAGAATCTGTGGAGAAGGAAGGGGTACATGAGAAAACTCCCTCTCCAATTAAAGTAGTAATAGAGACATTGGATTGAGAAGAGGTTCAAAATCCAGAGGAGAATAAGTAAAAGGAAAAGGAAGAGGGAGATAAAGGTGAAGAGGTCCCTACAATGCAAGATTCAAATGTAGACATCTCCATGGATCAACCTGAAAAGGAGAAACAAGATGAACAAACACCTGATTCTTCTATTCCCAGTTGGCTAAGTGAAAGATTATACAACAAGCAGATAGTGGTGGATGATACCCCTCCAAACTAGGGTGAGATGCTAGCCAATATTGGAAAAAGAAAAGAAAAGAAGAATGATAAGGTGATTTCTAGGATCACTAGAGATGAGGCTGATAATAGGATAATCTACATTTCCACCCCTGCAGCAAACAAGAAAAAATGTGAAATCACTCCTCAAGAATATAGTATTCAAACAATAAACTTGGGGCTCACAAGTAAAGATCAGGAGAAAGAAAAGTTCCGACAGTCCTCCCAAGCCATCCTAAGGAGGTTAGATAAAGAAACAGAGGAGAAAGAGAGGCTGCAAAAATAATTGAATGATGTGTATAGATATGTGTAGCATTTGATGAGGCCTTTGCAAGCCGTGGGAAGTGAAGGAGTTTCCCCTAAGGGATTGTTGCCTAAAGAGGCATTTAGTGAGCTTGAAAGGATGAAGGCTTTCACATAGACCACTCATGAATGGTTGCAAGGAGTGATGCTTAGAGGGGACCACATGATTAAGGAGATATTGTCAACCCATGGAGATGCACATAGGTTGTTTGAATGGCTGCAAAACTTGTTGGGGCAGGAAAAAACTAATACATACCTCCTCCTACAAAAATTTAAGACCATCATGGAATACATAGAGGATAACTTGGTTAATGATGGGATCCTACCCTCTTCAAAAGTTTCAGAACCATGGGAGTGGTATGAGTCATTGCAGATTAAGCAGAAGGTCCTGAAGAGAATTCATAAGCAAGTACAATAGGTGGGAAATACATTAAAAGATATTTACAATAAATGTATTTCATTCTTTGAGATCAAGACTGAGAGGAAAAAGTTTGCACCTAAGCATTTGATCTTGGAACAATTAAGGAAATGGTGGCATGAGGTGTATGCCCTAGTTGATGATGGCCCAATTACAACCCACCATTTAGATGATGCATCCACCTACATTGCTATCATAGATAAATATAAGGATCTCAAGGTGGAATGGGATAGGGTCATTAAGCAATCAAGGGAGGAGGTTAAATCTATTGAAAGAATATTCAAAGTGTTAGTTACTCCACCTTTGGCTGACCTAGAGAGGATTTCCCTTATGGTGCAGGATAAAATGGGTTGAGATAAAGACAAGGGGCCAGCTAATGAATGATTGCTTTGAAATTTGTGCTTCCCATTATTCCTTCCTTCCTCCTCCACATGCATTGGACTGAGCTGCATTGGAGATTCTAAGACAACTTGGAAAGGAAGCCTCAAGCATTTAATGCAATGTTTTATTTTATTTTAAGAAATTTCTAGGCCAACTTATTTTGTGGTCGACCTTCTTTGTAACCCTAATTGGGCTAACATATCATGAGACCTCTATAAGTATGACATTTTTCCTCATTTGTAATGGCTAGAGGATTAGATATTGAATTGAGCTAAGTGATAGAACAAAGGCTAGGAGATATAGGTTAGTCAATTCTAAAGCAAGTGTTGTAACACAGAATATTGGAATTATTGCTACATTTGGTGATTCAATACAATTGAATACATTGTGCTTTGGTGAATTCTCTTGTGTTGATTTATCTTGCATGGTTCTGTTATTCTATCTTTAAGATTGCTTGGATATATGTTTGATTCAATGCTAGATACAATTTAATGGTGTTTATGGTTTGGTGCGTGAGGTGTTTGTAGCAATACTTGGTCCATACTTTTGGCAACTTTTTTTATTGTGAGTTGTTGTGTAAAGTTAGCTTGGACCTGATATTTATGTACTTGAGTTCAATTGTGAATGTTTATTAATTTCCATTACAATAGGGTTGGTATGAATGAATTTTTCATGGTTTGAAAATCTTTAATACCTTAGAAGATTGCACTATCTCTATAAGATTGCAGGTGACATCTGGGTCAAGCAGGGATTTGTTCTGAGGGATTGGTCCATTTCAAGTACTTGATCATTTACATTTTTAGGCATAGTCTTAATCTTAGAAATCTCTCTTAAACCCTTACCTTTTTCTATTTCCTTACCATTTGGGTTAGATTTAGGATTTAAAGTATTAACATATTGCAAAATCTAATAAGTTTAAAGATCCAATATTTGTTTGTAGAGTCCCTTGTAATTACTAGCATTTACACATTTATCACTGGGTTGTTTTTGCATCGTCAAGACCTGAAATTAGAGACCTTAGGGTTGTTTCTTGAGGCTTTCTAATAAAAATTAACCTTTCAAGAGAGATAGGATATTTGTATCTTATCTGAGTTGATTGTTGTGCAAAAAACACCATCAACAAGTCATTTTTCACTAAGTGTTTCTATCAATTTCGAAGGGGGAGATTGTTGGAAAGAGACACTACACATGTCATCTGGTGTTTTCATTGATGGAAACCCTATTTAGTGATTCGATCCATACATCAGTATTTGTTCATACCAGAAGTTAGATTGAAGTTTTGTGTTAATTGTCAAAAGTTAGAACGTAACATCTGACAGAATTGTGTTCATCAATTCATTTGTAATTTTCTATTATCATTTTGAGTTGTGGATCTTAGGGAAGATATTTCAATGCATGATTTATGTTATCTTTGAATCTTAGAGCCTCGTATTGATTTATGTGCAAGTTAGAAGATCTAGTTGATTGATTTTTTGTTTAACAGTGCAAGAAGGCTGACTAAGTGAATGTAGCATGTTGCGGATGTTCGAGGCGAAATCGTTTAAGGTATTTTCATGTTTGAGGATGTTATTTTTGGTCCTCACTATGTTGTGGCAGAATTTGGTTGGTGCGCATTGAAAATTATTTGTGGATTGAGCCAACAGTTTGTAAATACTTTATGTTTTGTTGAAGCCAACATGTGGTTGATTAAATCTTTAGTTGTGGATATATATATATATATAAGTGATCATTTATATCATTTTGTATGTATGTACAAAGTGTGTTGATGTGTGTTGTGAAAGTCAAAATGGTTGTAGAGTGATTATGCACAGTTTCACTTGTGTAGAAAAGGATTTGTGATCTGAATTAAAGCAGACAGAGCAGGAGAGCAGAATCAGACAAAAGGTCAAGAATACGATTGATGTGCTTAACCAAAACTGAAATCAGGCATTAGCGAATGTTCTTGTCTCAGTTCAAATCTTCTGGATGTAATCCAAATTTTTTTGTAAGACAACGAGTCTTCTTTTGTATCTAAGCAGTGAGCTCTAGGCAGTGCGCTTGAATGCATGAGAATTCTCCTTTTGTAATCACTTATATTTGAGTATACTCACATTGTGGATTGACCTCCACTGTGTTTTTTCCCCTAACAGGGTTTCCAGATAAAAATCCTTGTGTTGTGGTGTTTTGGTTCATTGCTTTGTGTTCTTGCATCTTTCTTTTGGTTCAATGTTGTAAGAGGTTTAGAGATCAGGTTAATAAAGTTAAATTTTGTAGAACACTGACTCACCCCCCCCTCTCAGTGTTCCTTCATTCCAACACATCTCCCCCCCATTTTTCTTTGAATTAATTGAATAAAAGGAAGGGAGAGGACACTGATGAAGAAATGAAGAATATAACAAAAGAAGTTATGTAAAAGGTGGACTTCAAGTTGAAAAACATCTTACTTGACGAGGGTAGATAGATTGTCAAAGATATTGGTGCTTGATTTTTCTCCATTGAAAATTTCCTATGTTATTGTATTGGACCAAAAATGGAGACAAGAGGCTAGAGTTGAAGTTTTAGCATTTGATGCGCAAGTTGAATATTTATATTTTGGACCAGGTTTCAAATATAAATATGAAACCTTGGCTATTTGGTTAGTTTCTCAAAACAATAATAAGCCTCAAGTGGATGTCAATGAGCTATTTTGAAATTTCATTGTGAAAATATTAACTAACACTACTCCTTGGGATGCATCCCTAGTGGTTAATACAATCTTGTTCAGTGAAGCAACAATTAAGAAAATATAGGATGATTATATTAAGCTACAAGAGTTTAATAAAAAATTGGCTTAGGAATGTAATAAAGTGGTACCTAAGCTACCACTTTTCCAAAGTCTTGATGTTCCTCCTTCTACCCCATACTTAAAAATTAGATGAGTTCTCATCCCAAGATTGAGAAACTCTTTCTTTAAGAATAAATGAATTAAAGGAGAAACTTAAGTAGAGAAAATAATTAGAAAAGGAAACCAAGAATGAAGCCCATAAAGTGGCTACTAATATAATTAGATGAAATGAGGCAAATTCTAAAGAGACATAAAATTTATTTTCCTTCTAAATATACAAGTTCTCCCTCTTCCTCTTCTTCACAACCTTCATCTTCTACACATATAGGTACTGTAGGAATTGCTAATGGTAGTGATAAGGTAAAATATAATAAGATGAAGGCTCATGCTCTTGTTGTAACACATGTTGATGCATCTAAAAATTGGATTCTTGACTTTTGGGCCTCATATCATATGGCAAGATCTCCTGATAGGTTCATCCTTGAAGCATACTTCAATCATGAAGATATTGATGGTTAATGGTGTTTATTTGGATGTATTTGGTAAAGAAGTTGTTGATGTTCCCAATGGTAGTTTTCATTATGTTATTTGAATTCTTGATATTCAATAAAATCTTCTTTTTGTATATCAAAAAACAAATGTTGGTAAATCGATTAAGTTTGAACTCTTGATTTAATATTCATTCATGACTTGCATAGTAGACAACTTTTTGCAATGGGTAGGGTTGACTATAATTCAAATATCTACACCTTTTCTCATTTGATTTTTGATGGTGAATGTTCTAAGAACCACTCTCCTAGATCAAGTATGGGTATTTGTTCATATGGTGGTTTTTTTAACCTCGTCTTTCATCAGCCCTTTGATGAGGCTTTATTATCTCTCACTTCTTAAGATTTGAGTTTTGAATTGGTTTCTAGGACTTCAGATGAGTGAGACAAATTTGTTTCCATATTTGTTTATGTAGGCTAGTTTCATGATAGGTATATATTAGATTTGGTTTGTCATTCCTCTTCTAAAAATTTGGAGGAATTTTTTAGGGGAGTCACTCTCCTTTTTTATCACACATCTTATTCAGAGGTTAATCTTGAGTTTCCACCTCCTTTATATTCTTTCTTGATTGGGGTTACACCTGATTTTTTTAAGACACCTTCATAGACACTTGATGCATCTTCAAAGATATCATTCATGAGGCTTCTTCTCTCTTGATTCATCATGGAGATGAGATATCTTCAACATCAACCATTGTATTTATTTCTTCCCAAAGGGAGACATGGTGTTTGTTGGTATTGGATTCTCTTTTATCTTCATATATTCTTTAGTGGTTGTGGAGCTACTTCATTAAGGGGGGCTATATGGTCTCTTTCTTTCCATCTTATGTGATGGATGTTGTACTTGGGCGTATCATGGAGTCCTCCATATTTCATTACTTTATTGTATCTTTTCTCTCTTTTGGAGAGGGTTTTTTCTCCCATATGGATTTTCTCCTTTTCTCCTTTTGTGAGAGAATTCATTTGTATTTGTACATGGGTACCTAAAATAACCTCATAGCTAGGACTTGTTGTTTCATATTTGTAACATTTGCATAATATTTGCTTCTCCCTAAGTTGCACTTGAGAGGGGGTGCTGGTGTAAATAGGTAATTTTCCTATCTACTTAGTGGGACCCTATTTACATATTAAGTCCATTTAGGTCATAGGCATATTTAATTTGTTTAGATAATATTTTATTAAATATCAGTGTCCTAGGTAATTTAGTGTTGGCTCATGTCATTTAATAATGACACAATCGTTTAATATTGTTACTTCGTCACACCTTGTTTATATAAGAAAGGTCATTGTACACTCTTCTAATATACCTCATCATCATATTTGGTAGATCTTAATGTCTAGAAAGCTTCTTGCATACTCTCTCATGGACGGTTTATATTTTTTTGTAGGTGGTCACGTGATAGATTACTTTTCAACTCCTATATCTCATATACTTAAGGAGGTCTCTCATTTGAGAGGGTGTGAATTTAGAGATTTATAGTAAATTATATCACTATGTACATGAGGTATTATTGGCCATGTAGAAGCATTTAGAGGAGTGTCCTTAGGTTTAATTTATTTTTAACATACTATTTTTATGTGTTTTAATAAAATGATTCTTTATGGGGTTATTTAATTGAAAGAGTTTTCCCCATGTATATCTTGTGTAATGTGTAAAATATATGCTTGTATGATTCTCATTTTATTTATTTTATATTTTTATTTAAAATTATTAGTATCTTAAGATCCTTATTTCTAACAAGGTACAACATGTGAATCATGTGGGAATGAAGATATAGCTTTTGAATCATGTGGGAATGGAGATCCAAATTTTGGATCACATGGAAATGAAGGTCCAACTCGCGAATCATGTGGGAATGAAAATCCAACTTGTCTAAAGGAAGGTTCAACATGGAAATCAAGTCCAAAAGTGGATTGCAAAGATTTGGATTGTGAGACTCCATGTTTTTCTTTACTTGTGATCTTTTTATAAAAGGCATGGAGTGATGGATTAGTTTGAAAGACTTGAGGTTTATTTTCTATGGTTGATGGATTTTGATTAGAATATGATGGCTTGATGAAGAGGTTTGATTTGGATGAAATGGATTTTAAAAATGAAACTAGATTTAAAGATCTTGATTGATTTGGTGGATGATATTGTTATCTATACTTAAGATAGGCTAGGTGTTAGTGTAGGTTTTTATTTCCTAGTTTGGTTATTTATTTTCCCTATAGTCCTAGGTTTTTCCTACACCTTTCATTAATCTTGCTTAGGTTAATAAAGCATGTCTTATTAGGTGAGTGGTTGCGAGGTGTCACCTTCCTACATGTAAGCATCTATTAGTTATCTTGGGAAGATACTTTGCTATCTTTAGTCCGATAGATGGTTGCTCCTCATTGGTCCGTGTTGCCACCTCATCCCTCTCTCGGGTCTATATAAGCATGCTACCTAGCTTGTATTTTGCATCTTTTGCTTTTGCATCCTCTTAATGTTATTTTGCTTCTAGCATTTGCATTACTCTCTCGGAGACTAACTCTGTGTTGCTATTTTGATTTCGTATCATTTGCATTCATAGTTTAGATATCTACTCTTATGCACTAGTTTTCTGGGTTAATAATCTTTTCAGATTCTAACACTAGGTTCTTAAGCAAGCTAGGATTAAGTGCGATAATAGAAATAAGATCTTGATTTAAAGTTTTATTTTTGGAAGGTGGGAATATTGGACACAGTTTTGTATGGGGGTAAATTTTGAAATATAAAATAATGAAATTCATGTAACATACACAAAGTTTACTCAACAATTTTCACCTAAGTTTTAACTCAAAAAGTGAATAATACAAGTTTCCAAAAGACAGGAAATAATTTTTTTCATTTTCAATAAATTAATTACACATTGCATAAATAATTTCCACATGTCATTGCATAATGAAATAACATTACGTAATTTCAAGTGAAAGAAACTCAAATTTTAAAATATGGATTGCAATTGATCCCTGATTGTGTTCATATAAAAAATCATAACTTACAAGAATTCAATTGTCAAGGTGTCCTCATCTAGATCAAATGAGGCTACTGACTGCAAGAGGGAGATAATCACCCAAGCTCTTTTCCTCCAAGAACATACTTAGTAGTCCCTTGCACATCTTCCCAACTAGAAAATGGCCCTACCCTTCAACAAAGAGCTTGGTATGGAAACCTCTAATAATGTATATTTGAGTATCTAGTGTTGTGTCCTACATATCTAGTATGGCCATAAAACTATGGATACCCTCCAACTATGCATGAATCTACTGAATACCTATTCAAACCTAGATCACAGTAATTTGACTAAGTGTAAGCAACAAATTTTATGCCTACTCTAGATAGAGTTTTCATTTATATAATAAATTCACTTTCTATGAAGCGATGTCAAATGTTCACCCACCCTTACTCAACTTGGAAACTATACTAACCTATGGTTACCTCTTCTCTTGGTTTTCCCCCAAGGTTAACAATCATAAGCAATATTTCATTCAAAAGTGATGACACACTAATATTGATTTAATAGACCCAATAGGCTTAACCTAATCTCTTGAATACCCAGTTACGTCCTTGTAACAATCTAGGACTAGCAACTGCCTTATATTCAAGTTATTTCTTTTAACCATGGGAGTAATGAATGTCCTAATTTATATATAATTAGTTAATACTTATGACACCATGTCACTGACTAAACACACCCAATCTCAATCCAAAGCACTAACAATATGCCAATATGTATAATAATCTAGTTTTAGGCTTGAATTAAAGATTACTTCTTTGTATTAAAGTTTCAAACTCTTTATGTTATGCCTAGTATGGCTCCATCCTTCTAGGATACCTTATCCAATCTGGTTATTCTTGACATTAAATATCATTTAATTTGATATAAATTTTATGTTCATAGTAATGCCCCATAATAAATCAACATAATAAGCTATTTAATTTCTAATATAACTCAACTCAGAACCCATTCGACTAATCATTAGATGAGGGTTCCTTCCAAGTTATCCTTTGCACATTTTATATAAGGTACCTACGTTTGTATGTGTACATAGTCAATAATATATCTTTTCCTTTAGTATGACACATATATTTACATATTTAAATGCATTATAAGTTAATATGATCCAATCTAGAGAAAATTTCCTTCTTGAGAGGAGTCAGTTCTTTTGTACCTTAAAATCTCCTCGCATTATGGCTTTGGTTTTCCAAGACGTAAGTCCCATCCTTTAATATTATATTAATGTGAATAGGTAATGATAATATAGACTCTTGGTCAAAATATAAGATAATATCATTTACAAGATAATGGGGACGTATTTTATTCTAATACATTTTCAATCCTCTTGTTGAATAACAATATAAACTCATTCAACATTATAAATATAATACTATATTAATATGAATAATGTACCATATACCCTACTTAACTTCCCTTGCTATGTTATACCAACGAGCTGGTGGTTTGGGTTTCACATAGCTTCAGAGAGAATTAACCTTCCTATGAGTTTTGTTTCTATCAAATATATTATTACATAATGCTTATAATCATGTAATGCTTCATAATCTAATAGTGTAATTCATGATAACTATTTATCATGCTCTTCTAATTCTCTAATCTAATTTATCTCTTTGAATTTCAAATTTATATCTATGCATATACATTCTAGCTATTTGTAAATGCACTCACATGATTTCCCATAACAATAATGTGCACACAGTTATTGCACAAACTTATCCAAATAATAGTAAAACTTAGTTTTAAAAATAAATGAGAAAGAGAAAGAGATATTTTAGTCATGTCTAACTTAAATTAGCTTTTGTAAAGTTCCTTGCTCAAAAGCTCACAAGATATTCTTGTTTCCTTCTCTATTCTCAGCTTTCAAACTATGATGTTCTCTCAATCCTCAATAACACTCTAGATACTCTCTAAATCACAAAAATATTGCTTCTCTCAAATGAATGCACGACACACTATCTTCTCAAAACCTCACGTCTATCCTATGCTAAAAAAATAATACGAATGCACTCCAAAAATGAATAGAAAAATGAACAAAAAAATAAAGAACAACTGCATCCTTTTATAATGAAATGGATAAGTGGTCGATCCCATTAAGATAGTTATGTCTTGCATAGTTTATTGCCACCTTTGAAACCTTCCTACCAGTTGTGGTACTTAGCTAGGAAATTTTCAGTTGTAAAATGAATTAAAACCAACTCTATTACTTCCCTAAATTGACTTGGATTGTTGGGAACAATCTATTCACTTTCTAGAAGCTCTTAACATGGTAGAAAAAATCTTATATTTGGCATGTAAAAGTCCCAATCAAATGCAACTTTTACCTCTTACTCAGTTGTCCCAAGTCATGGGCTTAAAATAGTTTCTCACATGTATTTTACTTGGTCAAAGCATTCCTTCACATTCTACTAAATAGTGTTTTGAAACTCTATTTAAACTTTTCTTCTTTGGTGGCATCTTTGTCATTTATCTTTTTACAAGATATGCACCCAATGTTGGTAGCTTTTATAAATTTAAAAAACCATTACAAATAGTTTCCATTGTGTGGCGTATATTCCAACATAATGCATGAATTACTTTCCATTAAACATGGCTTCCATCACATATTTATTAAAATAACAATAATATATATAATATTAAGTATGTATATATATTTGTATATATTATTGTAGCGTAGAAAAAAGTATTTCTTGCTTGATTTGGGAATAATTAATGATAAATTGGACTTAATGATGTCTTGATTTAGTGTTTTGAGGTGTTTTATACATCCACTTTAGATCTTGGGCCCTTGCAAACTGAATAAAATGCATTTATTGATGTCTTGTAAAGGTGTTGTAAAAGACTTTCACACTTTTCTAGAATTTTATTAAGCATCTAAGTCTAATGGACCTATTTTTCCCCTAATTAAATATTGTAAAATGTATTTAATTGCATTCTCACATTAATCTAGAAGTCTTGTACATTAAACCTAATTCTAATCTAGTGTTGTAATGTGTTTTACACAGTCACATTCGATGTTGTGCCACCCTTCTAGGCTATGTGGACCTCATTTAAATGTTTTAAATTGTATTTAATCACACATTCACCTTGAAATTTGTGTCCCTAGCCCTAATTTGCCTTTACATCATCATTAATAAGCCCCTATGACCCCATATTGTGCATCCCAAGGCTTAATTTGGTCAAAGACCTGAATAGAACAACATAAAAACTAAAATTCTTCACTCCCCGACATCCCAGTTGGAAAAAGAGCCCCTGTGGGACTAAGTCACCCATCTGGGTGAATGAGTCCCATCCAAGTGGGACTAAGTCGCCCATCTAGGCAAATTAGTCCCATTTGGGCCATTTTTGAGGTTTGAGCGGGAAAAAATGGGTTTTAAGTTTAATTTTCCTCCATGTCGGCCTTGGGGATCAAATTAATGGGAATTTTAGGTGGATTTCCTATATAAACAAGTTTTTAAACCCTAATTCATAATTCATTCATCATTCATTCCCCATCTCAAGTCAAGCAAGCTAAGGTTAGGTCATTTAGAGAGCAGTGAAGATCATTTGTCAGACATTCAAAGGTAGATTCCTCATCCATTGTTGCAAAAATTCAAGATCTATCATTATGGAAAGTTTCTAATCCCTTCATTTCATGTTCATACTTAATCTTATTTCTTCATTTGGTTTAGTTACCTAAAAGGGTTTTGACCAAGGCAAACCCCTATTCCTTAACATTCAACATTTCTCTTTATTTCTTCGTGTTTGCAGATCTGAAGGCTTGAAGATAATTGAAGAATAGGTTGAAAAGTTGTTGAAGACATCTCCTTATTGGCTAGGTCAAAATATACAGAAAAAGTCACTTACAGGCCCGAATTTTGCAGTTTCAGATCTGGATACCTAGAGGAATAGAAAGTCTAGACTGAGAGCTTTTGTTTCCACTTTTATAATTTTAAAAAATCCAAAGTGGAATCATATGCCATTAGTGGCGTATGATTCCCACTGCACATATTTTTTAGAGATTCTTATAGATTCAGATACCCATTTGGCTGAAACAAGCTCTGGAACAGTTTTCCATATATGGGACTAAGTCGCCCAGATTGGCGTATCAGTCCCAATAGGTCAAAATTATAGGATCAGTAGCATTTCCAATCCTCATTCTAATCTTCAACACATTTCCAAGTGCACACATTTAGTTTTACAAAAAAAAATTGTTTCATTTGCATTTCTAGATCATTTAGTGTATGTTTGCATATCACATTGTGTTTTCAAATATTTTACATTTTCCAAGTTTTGCATTAGTGATAAACTCTCTTATTAGTTTTTAGCTTTTAGAACCTTCCCTTTGACAGATTTCAATCTCCTTTGCATTGGAATCTCAAGGGTTTGTTCTTGAATGAAGTGTTGATCTTTGTCTCTACTTTTAGGTGCAAAACCCTAGAGGTGCAAGAGGTGATAAAAATCTTCGTTTCAATTATAATACTCTTTCTATTATAATATGTTTATATCAATCAATTAAATATATATATATTAGCTATTTAATTATGCATATATATATATATATAACCATTCAAATGTTCACATATGTATTATGTATCTATGTATGCTCTTACCTACATATGTACATATGTATATCCCACCACATATTTATACATATATATATATATATTCTATATATATGTGTATGTATCCATTCATATATTAAATACAAAATATATATCTCATGCACATCACAAGGGTTTTAACACTTTTTTACTCAAACTGACTAAATGATTAGAAATAATTAAAGACAACCATCTTAACTTTTCTATCAATTTATTTTAACACTTACCAACACAAAACTTAAACTGACCCAACAAGGTTACCCTACCCTATGCAATGTGTGTGTGCATCTACTTAGATAGATATACCAATGGTTTCTATACAACTTTCTCTCCTGGGTGATACTCTCCCTCCCTCTTTGGAGGGTTTGAACCTTTCTTGCATCCAACTTAGTGTAACATGTATGAAGTCAACTGATACATATAAATCATATTCATCATATATCATAAACATCATTAGAGAATTTAAAAGTAACTCATCATAATGCATATTCATACATTTCATTCATCCATTAAATATATTAAAGTCATAATCTTGCATTAAAATCATATTTACTCATTAAGGTAAAAGTAATTTGGTAACTTAGAAAAGGGGTGTAACATATCATCACCCTTAAGAATCATCATCCCGTAATTAGAGGTTTAAAAATTAAGTTGTAAATTAAATCTAATTACAGTAATTTTCCTGATCCCAACATAATTGTGTGATTATGCTTTTTAACAGTTGAAATTACAATGAGGTACACTTTAAAATCAATTATTGAAAAATAATCTGAATTTAACTAGAGAGAAATTGAGATAGAAAAGAGAAGAATGAGACAAAGAAATAGAAGGATCACAACGAGCAAATTGATAACAGAGTTTGTCCAATGTGGACTACGTCTCTGGGTCCACTTCTCAATGTTGGGATTGCTTTATTGATATCGCCAAGAAAAATTATGCTTTGTTACAATACCCAAGCTCCAAGAACCTGCAATAATCTCTCCACAATCTCTCACTCTTTTACATTTTTTGGTGTATGCAAACACCTTGTAATTTTATCTCAAAAAAACTCTAACTCTCCACCTTTCACCAAGTGCATAGAAAACTCCCCAAAAAATTACTTACCAAATAATTAGCTAAAAAACCCTTTTTATACAAATTTATTTGCTAATATGGGATTTAACCATATTATTTTGCAAATATTGCATATCTCCCGTTTACAAGTAAAAATTCCAACCAATTCCCCTTAATTACATAAAAATCTCCAATTCCCTCATGTAATCTCCTTTAAAAATAATAAAATAATCTTTAAAGATTATTTTAAATCTTTAAATATCTTTTAAATTTCATTTTAAGACCCTTTTAATTCCATATTTTTGGGCTAAGTTTACTAATAAAAAGGGTTTTGGTTATAATTTAGGGGTTATATTATTGAAATATGAGTTTACGGGATTTTTTTCCTCTCCTTGTTTTATGGGCAAGGCAAGAGGATTTTAAGGGATAAAATCCCACCAAATCCTCTTTTTTTCTTTTTAAATTTTAAACCATATATTTTTTCTTTAACAAATATGGTTTAATACATATTTATGCCATGTCATATACTCTTGCCACGTCACTATGCTAATGTCATCAAATTCAACCAGAGTCAAATTTTGACCAACCTTTGACCAGCTGTAACTTTCACATACAAGCTCCATTTTTTAAACTGAATATAGCTCCAGAATCAGCGCGGCGAGCACTATGACCTGGCATCATTTTTGTTTCATTTTGAAATGGTTAATTTTTTACCTCTTTTTTGCCCCTTGATTCGCATGTTTGACTGGACCTTTGACTGTGCATAACTTCTACATACATACTCCTTTTAAGCCCGTTCAAGTTGTGTCAGGACTGTTTCGGCAAGTGCTATGCAATGAAGCTAGTTTTGTGAGATTATGAGACTGTGAAGTTTTTAGGTATTCTTGATCTACCTAGATCATTCATGCCCGTTGAGAAGCTTTTGGACCTCCAAAAGGTCTATTTTATGTACAATTTGAACTAGGGAAATGTCGCCCCAATTTCCCCTGGTATCATTTGTCCTTCCTGCTGAAATTTTGAACATGTGACCCATCACAAACACAAAGAAATATGAGATAACTTTGCTGATACAATCAATTGCATGTTCATCAATATTCACTGTCAAATTCATCATTCATATAGAAATAACTAGCAAAATAACAAGCAATAGTATTGAATACACTGATGTGAAGGAAATAGTATCAACATTCTGGATCTCCTAAACATGAACATTGTTAGAAAATGAAACATTCAAACCCTCTTTTACCACCTTTGGCTGAAGGCCTGATTCTACTTACAACTAATCCTCACACTGTATTGTCTATGACACCCTATCATCTTCATGCTTAGTATCACTAGTTGTTACAGACATGAGCGTTAAAGCATTGCTTGCATTTACAATTATTTTCATATGCCCTGTGTTTACAACAAATCTATCATTCTTCATGTGATGAGATTTTACAATATATTCAATTCCATCCTTAAACAAATGATACTTATTATGTTCCCTGTAGAAAATGGCATTTATGTCATATAAGTAAGGACTACCTAGAACCATCCCACAGATGTCAAGCAGAATTACATCTAACTCTACCTCATCTACAAACTTGGATGTGATTGCAAATCGGAGTTTACACTACCTTGACACATGTAGCCGAGCATTATCATGCACCCAACCCAATGGATATGGTTTAGGATGATGAGTTGTTTTTAATCCCAATTTCTTAACTTTTTCAGAGATTAAGTTCACTTGTGATCCACTATCTATGAGTGTATCAATCTTGCCTTGTTTTGCAATAGCCCTTATATGAAATAATTCATTCCTCTTACTTTCAACAGGTACTTCATTACACTTTGATGAAGAAGCATAGGAAATAGTACTGACAAAAGGAATATTACCTTTGATACCCACAACTGAGATCTTGGTTTCATCATCGGAACCGGATCCAAGATTTTGCATGATAGTTGCGGTCTTTTTCTTACCCTTCGATCCTTGAACCACTTTGGCTTTTGATCGGGATGCAGTTTCCAACATCTTGCATCTCCGTGCCCTTCCTTCTTGCAACGTGAGAAATAAGGCTTTTCATCCTCTTTCTTTACAATAGTTGTTCGCTGTGATTTCTCTTTCCCTTTCTTACTTCCTTTCTGCTTACTTGAGTTCATCAACAGATTGTCATGGCTATTCCTTGAGCTTGTTTCCAAATGGATAGATTGCACACTAACTTCATCAAGGTTAGTTGGATTAAACATAAGTATTGTATGCCTCAAATTTTCATGTAATCCACCTATATACTTTAACAAAGTTTCTTGTGTATATAATGGAATTCCCAACATTACAACTCTTTTCCTAAACTCTTGTGTATATTCCTGTACACTTTGTCCTTTCTCTTGCTTTAATGATTTCCAATTCATTACAACTTTTTGCATATGTCCTAATGGATAGAACTATTTCTTTAATGTAGATATAAACTTAAACCAAGAAGAAATATTTTTTCCATAATGACTTAGATCCTCCTTTGTTCTACTCTCCCACCAAATTAAAGTTGTGCCTCTTAGGTGAAGAGTAACTAATTGGATGTTTTGAGAATCCTCAGTAAACTTCTAAATTCTACAATAAACTTCAACTTGTTTTATCCAATTATCTAGTTTATCTGCATCTAGTTCTCCATTATAGATTGGCAAATCAAATTTAACATCAAGCTTTAACAAAGGTGTATTAAGCTTCAGACTGTACAGGTTGTTTCTTTTTAGAAGAGTTAGATGAATAGGAAGAAGAGGACGAAGATGGAGGTTCAGGAGGGTCACTACCACCTCCTACTCCTTTACCTTTGTCATTTTTTGAAGATTCACCTTCCTCCTTCTTTCTATTCTTGAGTTCCTTTCTCTTCTTTCGTTCTTGCCTCTCTTGGAAAAGAACTTCCACCATTGACTTCATCTCAAGAAAATATTTCTGGAAATCTTTCTCATCAAGCTCTATAGAAATTTCTTCAGCTGCCATTTCTGATCGTGGAAATGTTCTTCGTTTTCTGATCTCTGGATTGAATTCTTTTAGTGCACCTTCTCCTTGTTTTAGTTTCAACCTGGTTAACATTCACTTATGCAATTTCCTGCAAAACAGGCTCTGATACCAACTTGATCTGTAATTAGAGGTTTACAAATTAACTTGTAAATTAAATCTAATAACAGTAATTTTCTTGATCCCTATAGAATTGTGTGATTATGCTTTTTAACCGTTGAAATTACAATGAGGTACACTTTAAAATCAATTATTGAAAATAAACTGAATTGAACTAGAGAGAAATTGAGACAGAGAAGAGAAGAATGAGATAGAGAAATAGAAGGATCATAACGAGTAGATTGATAATAGAGTTCGTCCAATGTGGACTACGTCTCTGGGTCCACTTCTCAATGCTGGGACCGCTTTATTGATATCGCTAAGAAAAATTATGCTTTGTTACAATACCCAAGCTCCAAGAACCTGCAATAATCTCTCCACAATCTCTCACTCTTTTACAATTTTTGGTGTATTCAAACACCTTGTAATTTTCTCTCAAAAAAACTCTAACTCTCCACCTTTCACCAAGAGCATAGAAAACTCCCCAAAAATTACTTACCAAATACTTAGCTAAAAACCCTTTTTTATACAAATTTATTTGCTAATATGGGCTTTAGCCATATTATTTTGCAAATAATGCATATCTCCCATTTACAAGTAAAAATTCCAACCAATTCCCCTTAATTACATAAAAATATCCAATTCCCTCATGTAATCTCCTTTAAAAATAATAAAATAGTCTTTAAAGATTATTTTAAATCTTTAAATATCTTTTAAATTTCATTTTAAGCCCCTTTTAATTCCATATTTTTGGGCTAAGTTTACTAATAAAAAGGGTTTTGGCTATAGTTTAGGGGTTATATTATTGAAATATGAGTTTACAGGATTTTTTTCTCTCTCCTTCTTTTATGGGCAAGGCAAGAGGATTTAAGGGATAAAATCCCACCAGATCCTCTTTTTTTCTTTTAATTTTTAAACCATATTTTTTTTTCTTTAACAAATATGGCTTAATCCATATTTATTCCATGTCATATACTCTTTCCACGTCACCACCTGCCATGTCACCATGTTGATGTCATCATAGTCAACTAGAGTCAAATTTTTGACCAACCTTTGACTAGTCGTAACTTTCACATATGAGCTCCATTTTCCAAACTGAATATAGTTCCAAAATCAGCGTGGCGAGCACTACAACCTGGCATCATTTTTGTTTCATTTTGAAATGATCAATTTATCACCCTTTTTTTGACCCCCTGATCTGCATGTTTGACCGAACCTTTGACTGTGCATAACTTCTACATATAGACTCCTTTTAAGCCCATTCAAGTTGCGTCAAGACCATTTCGACGAGTGCTATGCGATGAAGCTAGTTTCGTGAGATTCTAAGACTATGAAATTTTTAGGTATTCTTGATCCACTTGGATCAATGTATGTTGGAATATGAAGTCAATTTTATTGTTATTCCAACAATGATGGATAGTCGACATAAAGAGTTTTTTTGGTCAATTTTGACTCTCTATTTTTGGTCGTTTTGCCAAATGTTTGAAATGTAGTTGTATGAGTCATACTTACTATTTTTGGATAGTTGTGTTCAACTAGGACTCTACAACTCATATTTCATATACTTTGTTGAAGTCATGTTTTTTGTGACTTTTCAAAAGATTGTTGTAATTGTGAATTTCCTAAGAAATAAAATATGAAAGATCTTTGCTTGTGGTTTTTTCCTAATATAATTTTACCAGGTTTTCCACGTAAATACTTTGTTAATATTGTGCTTATTATTTTTCTTTATTTTCTGCACTGTAAATTTTCTTACAGTTGGTATTAGAGCAAGGTTGTTTGTGTAGAAGTTATATTTTTTGTGAAGTTAACAATGACAGGAAGTGCGGTTACCAGATTTGAGGTGCAAAATTTTGATGGTACTAATTTTTCTCTATGGAAGCTAAAGATTCAAGCTTTGTTGGTGAAGGATGGATGTGCCCTAGCTCTCAAAGGGCTAGTGTCAAAACCTATATTCATGAGTTATGCAAATTATAACATGAGTGATAGCATGGCCAGAGCAACAATCCAATTATCTCTAGTAGATTTAGTTCTATTTAATGTTGTAGAGGAGAAAAATACACATGACTTGTGGACTAAGCTTGAAAATTTGTGTGAGATGAAGTAATTGGCAAATAAAATTCTATTACGGAGGTAGCTATATAATTTGAGAGTGCATGACAACTCATCTATCACAGATCATCTGAATGATTTTAACACACTAGAAAGCAAGTTGGCTTCAATGGGTGTGAAAATTGAAGAAGGGGATAAGGAAAATTTTATTGTGCTCATTTTCTGAAACTTGGGATCAATTGGTTATGGCTCTTAGTAACTCATCCCTGAGTGGGAAATTGGTCTTTGAAGATTCTAAGTGGAAGACATCTTATAGATCTTCTTCTAATGAAGCCCTAGTTACAAGAGGCAGAACTCAAGAAAGAGGAAACTGAGCATGGAAAAACCAGGTCCAAATCCAAGGGGTGAAAAAGAGTAAAATGTTGGAATTGTGGAAAAATGGACATGTTAGAAAGGATTACAGACTTCCAAATCAAGCAAATAAAATTCTACTATACAGGCATCTATGGCCAACACAACAGAAGTTCAAACACAATTGGAAGACGGGGAGGTATTAACTGCTAAACTGAGAGGTTCTTTACTTCATATTTGGATTCTTGATTCTAGTGCCTCCTTTCACATGATTCCACATAGAGACTGTTTTCTTCTTATCAGTCATGTGATGGAGGTATGGTTTACATGGGAAATGATAACCCCTATGAAGCTATTGGTGAAGGTGGCATAAGAATCAAGATGTTTGATGGAATGGTAAGGACTATTCAACATGTTAGACATATACCAAGATTAAAGAAAAAAATATTTTCTCTTGGAGTTTTTGATGAACAAGGTTACCAATTCAGTGGTGAAAATAGATATATCAAGGTAACAAAGGGTGTGTTGATTGTGCTAAAGGGAGAAAAGTTGGAAATTTCTACAGGCTGGTTGGAGAAACTAGCAGTGGAGAAGCTACAGTGACATCTGATGAAGAAACAAACTCAATATCAACTTGGCATCAACGACTATGCTATATATGAGTGAACGTGGTCTCAAGGTACTACTATATAGAAATATTCTCCTAGGTGCCAAATGTAAAGATCTAAATTTTTGTGAACATTGTTTGTTTGGAAAACATAATTAGACTAAGTTTTTCTAGAAGTACTACCAAAATTCAAGATGTGTTAAAATTAATTCATTCAGATACTTGGGAAGCTCTTGTTACATCTATTGGGGGTTCATCATATTTCATTTCATTTATAGATGATTATTCTTGTAAGGTGTGGATTTATCTTCTCAAGAAGAAGTCTAAAGTGTTCTTATTTTAAGAATTTTAAAGCTCTGGTAGACAATCAAACGGGTAAGACTATAAATGTCTAAGAATAGATAATGGAGGAGAATCTTTTTCAAGAAAGTTTAACCAGTTTTGCAGTGAGTCTAGTATTGCAAGGCAATTGACGATTGCTAGGAAACTTCAACAAAATGGTGTTGTTGAATGCATAAACTATATAATTATGGAGCGATCTAGATGTATGTTGAGCACTACTGGTTTAGAGTAGAAATTTTGGGTAGACAAAGTTTCTATAGCTTATTTCTTGATCAATAGATTACCCACTACAACTCTTGATAGTAAAATGTCTGAAGAATTTCATAGCCATCCAATGTGCATACCTGAAGAATTATGGATAGGTAAACCTATTGATTATTCTTTTCTTTGTGTATTTGGTTTTGATGCTTATGCTCATATTCCTAAAGATAATAGGAGTAAGTTGGATGTGAAGTCCACAAAGTGTATTTTTCTTGGCTATGTAGAAGGTACAAAGGGGTACAGGTTGTGGGATACTTCTACCCACAAGGTTATAGTTAGCCAATATGTTTATTTTAATGAAAATTCAATGCAAATAGGTAAAGAAAAAAAGTATAGAAGTTATTCCAATTGAGGTGGAAAGTTCTGATGATAATCTACAGGTACCAGATGAAAATCAACAAGGTGAACAACAACCAAATATGCCACAGGGTGATATATTACCCCTTTTAAGGAGGTCCACTAGAGTATCCAAAGAACCTAAAAGGTACTCTCCTACTTGTAATTTTTCTTATGCATGTTACTGACTGATATTGGCGAGCCTAGTTCACATCAAGAAGCTTGTGAATCTGAATGTGCAAGTGGAGAGTTTCCATGGAAGAGGAGATGGAAGCTCTTTATAAGAACAAGACATAGGAGCTTGTACCATTTCCTAAGGGGCGAAAAGATATTGGGAATAAGTGGGTCTTCAAATTGAAAAGGGACATAAATGATAATTTGGAGAGGTATAGAGCTCGTTGGTGGCAAAGGGGTATGCACAAAAGTATGGTATTTATTTTGATGAAAAAATTTCACCTGTTGTATGGTTAAGTAATATTCGAGTTGTTTTAGCTCTAGTTGCTAGCTTTGATTTAGAGTTAGAACAATTATATGTAAAAATGGCCATCTTGTATGGTGATCTCTTAGAGGAGATATAAATGCAACAACCAAAAGGTTTTGAGGAAAGAGAGAAGGATAATCTTGTTTATAGGCTGAGAAAATTGGTGTATGGTTTAAAATAGGTGCCAAGGTGTTGGTACAAGCGATTTGATTCCTTCATGATGAGTTTGGGTTTTAGTAGATGTGAAGCTGATCATTGTGTCTATTTCCATAGGTATGATGATAACAGTTTTATTATTTTGCTTATGTATGTTGATGATATTTTGGTAATAGGTCCCAGCATGAATAAGATCATCCATTTGAAAGCTCATCTTTCTAGGGAGTTCAATATGAAGGACGTAGGTAGATGAAAATAGATTCTTGGTATGAGGATACACAGAGACAAACATAATAGGATAATATGGTTGTCACATAAAAGTTATGTGGAGAAGGTTCTGCAACACTTCAATATGCAGAATGCACAACCAGTTAGTACTCCATTTCCTATTCATATTAAATTGTCTTAAAAATAGTGCCCTAGCACACAAGTAGAGAAGACACAAATTTTTTGTGTACCATACTCATCAACAGTTGGTAGTCTTATGTTTGCCATGGTGTGCACTAGACCAAACATTACACAAGCAGTGGGAGTAGTTAGTTGTTACATGGAAAATATAGGTCTTGAGCATTAGACGGTTGTGAAGTAGATTCTCAGGTATTTGAGAGGCACTTCTAATGTTGTTATCTGTTACAGTGGGAGTAGTCTTTAGGTTAATGGGTATGTGGATGTAGATTTTGGTAGAGACATAGATAAGAGAAATTCCACTACAGGTTACATTTTCTCCTTAGTTGGAGGTGTTGTTAGCTGGGTATCAAAGTTACAAACAATGGTGGTGTTGTCTACTACTAAAGCTAAATATATGGCAGCAATAGAGGATAGCAAGGAGGCAATCTAGATTCACAGAATTTTGGGTGAGTTGTAGGTAAAGTAGGACAATATAGTGTTGCATTGTGATAGCCAAAGTGCTTTACACTTAACACGGAACTCAGCATATCATGCTAGAAAAAAGCATATTGATATTCAATCACTTTGTACATGAGGTAGTGGAAGAAGGACAAATATCTTTGGCCAAGATACACACTGATGTAAAACTAGTAGATTTTATGATGAATCCCATTGGTAGAGAGAAGTTCATTTGATGCAAAACTTCTCTAGGCTTGTATGTTACTTGATGATAGGCAACATTGAAATTGGTCTTTCAGAATGAGGATTTGTTTGCAAGAGAGGAATTCAACTTCAAGTGGGATATTGTTGGAATATGAAGTCAATATTATTGTCATTCCAGTAGTGACAGATAGTCAACGCAAAGAACTAGCATTCATGGTATGTGCCCAGCGTGGCCGAAGGCCTACTATTCAACCAAAAAATTTATTGTTGTTAATATGAGTCCAAAAAGTTTTTGGCCATTTTTAACTCTCTATTTTTGTCCGTTTTGCCAAATGTTCAACATCTGGTTGTATGAGTCATACTATTTTTGGATAGTTGTGTTTGATTAGGACCCTACAACTCAGATTTTTATACTCTGTTGAAGTCATGTTTTTTGTAACTTTTAAGAAGATTGTTGTAATTGTGAATTTCTAGAGGAAAAACATATGAAAGATCTTTTCCCGTGGTTTTTTCCTAGTATAAATTTACCATGGTTTCCACGTAAATAGTGTGTTAATATTGTGCTTATTGTTTTTCTCTATTTTTTGCACTGTAAATTTTCTTATAGTGTACAGTATCATAGTGTATGGATAAATTCATATAAAGGTTTTTCTTTCAATTTTCAAAATCATGTAATAAATAGGAAAATTTCTATTTTAATCTCATAATAATATTCCCTTGTAGCACTACCCTCTGCAATCTCATCCTTATTGGACCTTGCACTAAGTGGCCTTGCTAACACATTGGAAGATCTTGTGTGCTTCAAGCAAAATTTCTCTCTTGAGAACTATACATCACAAGTACATTAGTAAAAACCCATATGTACATCATAATTACAATAGTGTTTGGCGCATACATGTCATGTATACCATAGTAACTGGAAAACACATTCACATTGGCTAACAAACACTTGTCATTAGTGCATCCCAAATAGAAAAGTAATTTTGATGCATTACACTCTACACCATGGTTCCCATCCTTTTTTCAATCTTCTACACCATTAGAAAGCTCAAAAATCAAGAATGGCCATTACTAGCATAGTATCCTCCTTGACTATTGTCCTTCTCAAGCATAATAGCATTGCTCCTAGACACCTGTCAATATTGAGCATAATAGTACACTACTCCTAGACTTATACTTAGAATTAACAAAGATTTTTTTCCTATCATTATTCTCCACTTATTTCTTTTCTTGATCAACCTGATCTACTCCATTTCTAACAACATTTCTGGACTAAGGCTAATCCTATTTCCTTGCTTATCTCGACTTATAGGAATTTGAACCTTCTTTCTGTATAATGTTTCAAATGGATCAAATTTTATTGTAGAATGATAGAAATTATTTTAATAAGAATATTCAACAAATCCTCAAGACTTAGTTTACCCTCTTCGTCTGACTAGTCTATCTCAGGGTGATAAGCTAAGCTTATTTTCAATTGAATTTTCAATAAGGTGATTATGGTTTACTTAAAACCTTAACATTACTTGTGCATCCTTATCTAAGATAGCCTTCTCAGGAACACCATGCAACCAAAACACTTCTTGCACAAATCAGTGGTTATGACTGGTTCCCTACCTATCAAATTTTTAGATATGAAATTGGCTACCTTGGTGAGCCTATCTACCACTACCAAAATAACATTATGCCAAATCCTTGACATAGGAAGATCAAAAACTATACTAATAATCTACCACTTCCTCTCTGAAATTTCATGAGAATGTAAAATTCCTACCGGATGATGAATATCTTATCTTCACCCTCTGGCACTTTGGATAAATTGCTACAAACCTTGCAACATCTCTCTCAGTTTCCTTCTAGAATATAGTGGTTTCACATCAATCAATATTTTTTTAACTCTAGATTGTCCTAAATATGTCACCGATTAAACTTCTTATCACACCTTATTCCCTAACTCTTCATAGTTTGGTACTTAGGTTCTTCCTCTAATTCTTAGCAGTCCATTTGAATTAAATGCAACATCTTCCTTGGACTCCTACAAAATTTGATTCTTGAAAATATAATGAATAGATATTGTCAAGGAGATATGTATCCTTTGACATTGGGGCATCCACAACTTGGTTTTTCTTTCCCTTTATATAATTAATTTCAAAGTCATAGTCTAATTTCAGCTCAAGCCATCTCCTCTAATGAGCATTTAGATTTGGTTGGGTAAACAATACTTTAGACCATGCTGGTCTATTTTTACCTCCAAAAGTTGTCCAAGAAAATAATTCCCACATAGTTACTAAGCATAAACAATTTTCTGCTAGCTCAAAATCATGTGGAGCATGGTTTCACTCATATATCTTCCATTTCCTAATTGATGGGTGATAAATTTCCTTTCTTAAATAAGCATACTACATGTCCTATTCTTAAGGTATCAATAATAACCATATATTGGTCTTCCAAATCAGGAAATTATAGAGTTAGTGTCATAATTAATTCTCTTTTATTTGGTCTAAGGCCTCTAACTTTTTCCTGACCATTCAAATATTTTGCTAATAGCTTCTATAGCTAAACCTTCAACTCCAACAACCTTGTTGTGGTCATTGGATACAAAACTTCAAATATAAGATTTCTGGTTCGAGAACCATGTCCATGGAGAAGTCAAAAGTTTTCTCAGACTAGAAATACATCAACAAAATCTGTTGAATAGGGTACTTATCTATATATTTTCTTTTCTTGATTCATATACTTTTCTTCCTCCCCTCGGTGTTTCTGTGACATTAATTCATCTTAAAAGTTGAACTCTTGTAATAATCTATTTTCTCCAATTGATCGTAATGATTTATCATTGTTCTTGTTTGGCTTTCTATAGTAGAACAATTGTTACTCACCTTATCTTACCCTTACTAGGTATACCTTGCAAATAATTTTTGTTCCCAAGGTTATCTAATTATTCTTCTGATTTGGAAACATAGTTTCCTTCATATCTAATTTATCCTAGAACATCTTCAAATTATCATAAGGAACTAAACATAGATTTATTCTTGTTGACAACTTGGTAAGTTCAACCTAAACTTCAACCAAGCACTGCTCTACCTAAGCTCGTTTGGTTAGTCTGCTTTACTGTCCAAGCTTTTTCCTTGCAACCAAATTTTCTAATATTTTTTTTTTATAATTCTTGATGGATTTATCTTATTCATAACCTAAGATATTTCAAGGGTTAGTCATTTTCTTTTCTCATTTTTCAAGTCTCAACTCCAAATTAACCATTCTCACTCTAGGTGGTGAGATCATTTCAATTTCCATCTTCACCTTCGTGAGTTGCTTCCTTTTCTAACCCATTCTGGTCTCTGACCTTTACTCTAAGGTACCAACATCCATTCTTGATTTTAATTATCATTGCTATATTTTAATCTAGTTTTGAATCAATATTTTTAGAAGGTTGTCCTGCCTCCTAGATAACTCCCTAGTTGGTTACGATTTACAATATGTTGAATTTTCTACTTCACCTAAAGTTTTTCATTTGTACATGTAATTAGATCCTCTAATTTAGCATTTGTATCAATAAACTTTAATCATATTCGTGGATTACATAATATCCTTTTTTAATCCATAATATTTGAATATTTGTGACTACGGGTTGTTGTTAGAAAGAGGGATCTCTTCAAGTTCTTTCTTACCCTCAAAGTCAACTAAAACAATTTTGAAGGGTGGATGTACTCACAAGTGCTCATCCATAACCTTATTAATTAGCCTAGGTGCATTCCTACCACATCCCAAGGGAATCTCTCTAAGAATTTTTGGTCTTAGGAGTTTTAATCCTCTAGGGATGACTCTTTCTTAGTTGAGGGAAAAAGTTTCATAAAATTGGTTCCCTTATTGTTTTCTTTGTTCTTCTTTACCCTCCCATCCTAGCATAAGAAATTTTCAAACATTTTCTAATGATAATGTTTGAGTAAAAACTTATATAATGAGACATAAAAGCACTCATGTGTAGATGGTCTAGGATGTTAGTATCATTAGATGATTATTTTTAGAACCGTGATGTGTGTTAGATATTTTTCACTTTAGATGTTCGATACATGTTTAAAATTAATTAGGATTTATTATGTGGATTGGTGTAATCCTACAATGGTAGCACATTGTCTACAAAGGTTAGCACAATCTATGAAAGAATAAAAATGTAGCATACAATTAGAAATATTTATTTATTAAAAAAATAAAAATAAACAAACATTAGCAATGTTTATTTATTTTAAATAAAAACCATTAACAATATTTATTTATTTTAAAAAATAAATTCTTTAGCTACAAAAAGTAAGTTTCCATAATCTTTATCTGCACAAGGAAAGTTTTCAAATGGACAAAGAAAGTTTCCAATTTTTTTAATGGCGATACTAGATTGTATAGTCTACATAGATAGTTGCCTTTGAGAACTGCACCTATTAGAAGCAACTTTGTATTATTATAATTACAAAAATATTATTATTCTTTTATTTATATTATTAATATTAGTACTAGCATACATATATTATATATTAATATATATAAAATATGCAGAGAGTTATCCTTGAGGTGCCTATTTTCATCAATTTTTTTCTAATCAAGACTCTAATCCTAACCTTAATTGAATGCTATTTTAAATTGTCACTATTTTTTTTGCTCTCACATTACCACTTCATATTTATCTTCCCAAAAATAATATTAAAATATGTTTTAAATAATATTTAAGTTTTATTGAAAATATGTAAAAATTTAAATTCATTTTAGGAAGTTAACAATAATGACTGCATTTTTTATTTTTCAAAAGATAAGAAGATAAGATTTAACCGTGGAGATGGATTTGCATGTCATTTGAACATAGCTGAAGTGTTTTTCCTTACACATTGTTTTTTGGTGGATGCCATTCTAATACGTCTCTCAGATTAAATATCCTTATATAATGGGCTAGAACAATGTTGAAAATGTGAAGTGTGTGAATAATGTTGTTCTATATTCCTTATCAATTTTCCACATGAGTTGAAAATATAAATCTCATCTTCCATCTCCTATTCACCCAATGGCTTATATGGAAATCCTCCATGTGTGAATAATAGTAGGGATTCTTATATAATCCATTCATTATGGATGAAAAAATAGAAAATAGAGATATTGGATTACTTACTTGATTCTTAAATGATCAAATTTATCAATACTTTAATAAAATTTGTACATTTAGATTATATAAATGAAAATGAAGATGTGTTGGATTTTTTTTTTGCTTCATTAAAATTATATTATGATGAAAAAATAAACATTAACAACACAACAAAAATAAATATTTGAAATTTTTTTCTCCAAATAAAAATATTTTAATTACCTTTTAAATAATTTAAATTACTTCACACTCTAATCCATCAACTAACATTATAAAAACAAACATTAATGATACCCAATAATAGTTTACCTTCTCTATTAAGCAACTTACAGGACTTCACAATCTTAAGTACTGATCTATACCTTTGTTGGAAGGTTAGTTGTACATTACTTTTCCTTGCATTATTTCTGAAGCTCAAGGATATCCCTTCTCATCTCGCTCATTGTTTCTAAACGCACAACATCCCACAGAATAAACCACAACCAGAGCAATGAGCACCACAATATTGATAATAACAGTCTTACGCCAGTCGTGCGTCAAGTTTGCAACCACACCCGCCTTGCAGGAGTTACAGCTATAGCATAATTGATCCTCATCATTACGCCACCTGCTATAGTCCACGTCCGTTGAGTTGCTTCCTGTGGATGTGGAAGTCAAATAAGTGGCGTTCACATATGAAAAGTTGCAGGAGCTTGGAGGCTTGCAGCAACCGGACTGCAATATTTGATTCAAATTTCACAGAAAGATATCAAAACCCTAGTATTCATAGGAAGAAATCAAATAGTCCATAGTTACAATATTTATGATAAAAATGAGATTTTAGGTCAAATAAATTACCTAAATTGGGGATAAATTCTTTTTGTAAAACTGCTCTGCAACTTCATGGACCGAATTTTGGGTGAGGCTTTTACACACTTTGGCGTCTTGAAGATGTTAATTTCTATAACCCAGCAACAGATTAATTGCACAATAAATTCACAGAAAGAAATCTGATTTATAACAATTAATACAACTGGGTTAATTAACAACTAATAACAGCGGAAGCAAAAATAACATGAAGCCAAACACAAAAAAGACAATAACACAGATATACCCAGGAAACCCCAATGCGGGGAAAAACCTGCAAATGTTGGATCTTCTATTCAGCCTAACAGCAAACTTTTCTTTCGAAAATACAATATGAGTTTGCTACAGCAATCTTGTATTTATAGAGCCTAGCTGCTTTACTTAGCGTGCAAGGAAAGAATCTTTCCTTGCTTTCTTTGGCTTTACTTACACATAAAATCACTCTAGGATTTATCTTATCCTCACAAACTCGGAAACATTCTATTAAAGAATAAAATCCCACTCTTGGATTTATCTTATCCTTACAAACTCAGAAACATTCTATTTATAGAATAAAAATCATGCTGTTGCTAAAAATCCAACTCGAATTGATTTAAAGAAAATCTTATCTTGAGTTGCTTTAAAGAAAATCCATATCCCACTTTTCAAGCTACAAAAATCAACACTCCCTCTTAGCGAGGAAAGTGTTCTGCACCACACCCAACTTGTCCCTGAAGAATTCAAACTTGCTCTTCATCAAGGCCTTCGTCAGGATATCTGCTATCTGTTCGTCCGTAGGAATGTAATTGAGCTTCACTATCCCCTTCTCCACACAATCTCTGATGAAGTGGTACTTGATCTCAATGTGCTTAGACTTGTCATGAAACACTAGATTCTCAGAGAGTTTAATGCAACTCTGATTATCACAGTAAATGACTGTAGGATCCAGCTCCTGATTAAAGAGCCCAGCTAGAAGTTTCTGAAGCCAGATAGCCTCACATGTAGCCATACTGGTTGCCATATACTCAGCCTCTACAGAACTCAGTGCAACTGACTTCTGTTTCCTGCTGTACCAAGAGACTGCTCCTGATCCCAAACTGAAACTGCACCCTGAAGTGCTCTTTCAATCAGTTGTACTGCCTGCCCAATCTGCATCAGTAAACCCCTTGAGCTTCACTCCATCCTGCTGAACATACTTCAGCCCATAATCAACTGTGCCTCAGAGATATCTCAAAACATGCTTCGCAGCTATCCAGTGCACACGTTTAGGTTCCACCATAAACTGACTGAGTGAGTTCACTGCAAAACAAATGTTTGGCCTGGTGTTGACCAGATACATAAGAGAGCCTATCAATCATTCAGATAAAGTCAGTCCATCGCCTCCTCGATCTCGAAGCATCAATCTTTCCACTGGTCACAAGTATGCGGATATGGGCTTACAATTTTCCATCCCGACTGTTTCAAGATATCACCTAAGTACTCCCTTGTCCAAGGAAGATTTCTCCCTCTTTCTGCCACAACTCCAATCCCAAAAAGTAATGTATCAACCCCAAGTCCTTCATCTCAAACTCTCCTGCAAGATCCCGCTTGCAATGTGCTATGAGCTCCTCTGACCCTGTGAGAAATAGGTCATCAACATATAACAACAATATGAGAAGTTCACCCTTCACCTGAACATAGTACAGGTTTGAATCTGCCTCACTCTTGATGAAGCCCACCCTCTGCAAGTAACTATCAATACGTGAATACCACGCCCTAGGAGCCTGCTTGAGTCCATACAGTGCTCTTTTCAACCTGCATACATGAGAATCCCTCTCATGTGCTTCAAACCCTTCTGGTTGCTCTATGTAAATCTCTTCCTCAATCACCCCGTTGAGGAAGGCTGTCTTTACATCCATCTGATGAATCCTCCAACCCATCTGTGCTGCTATAGAAATGATAGCTCTTATGGATGAGTATCTGGCTACTGGAGCAAAAGTCTCATCATAGTCGACTCCTTCCTTCTGTGAAAACTCCTTAGCCACAAACCGGGCTTTGAATTTTTCCACACTACCATCTGCAGCATGCTTAATCTTATACAGCCATCTCGAGCCCACCACAGACTTATCTTCTCGTCTTGTATCATCTCATTAATCGCTTTTCATGATGGAAGAATACTCTTCCACCATGGCATCTCTCCATACTTGTGCTTGATGCCTCCTGAACAAAGGCTCTATCAATTAATTCACTCCAAGTGCCATATATCCTAATAACGCCTTAGGAGCCCTTCTTTGTCTCTGACCGAATCTTGAGGATCACTTACATATTCTTGAGCCTCTTTCAGTGTCTGCTCAGCTACCCTATTTCTCCTCTTTTCTGTAATAGGAATCTGAGGTTGAGAAATTATTGATTCCTCCTTCTGATCACCCTGCTTGGCCTGCTCGCTCTGCTCTCAAGCTTGTGTGACTGAAGTTTGAGGAAATTGTGTTGCCTCAACCGTGGATGATTGTTCCTCCTCATTCATCAAGTTGCTTGACTTCTGAAGAGCCCTCTCTTCCTCGAACTTCACATCTCTGCGAACCATTGTTTTCCTGAGAGTAGGAATGTAAACCCGATAAGCCTTAGAAGTTTCACTGTACCCAACAAGGATACCCTTCTCTATAGTAGGTTCCAACTTGGTTCTCTTCTCAACAGGAATGTGACAATACACAAGGCATCCAAAGATGCGAATGTGCCCCAGTGAACGCCTCTTCTGGAGTCAATTTTCCCAACACTTTGTGGGGAGAAACACAATTACGCAAATACAGGGCGCGTATTTGCAAAGCCGCCCATAAGAACCAAGGCAGATCGATCATGAAGCATGGCCTTGGCTGCTCCAGCGATAGCTCATTCTTCGTTCATACTTCCCCTTCTGGCGAGGTTATGCGCAGACATCAACTCTTTCTTGATACCTTCTTGAGCACAAAAAACTTGGAAGGCATTTGAGGTATACTCGCCTCCATTATCAGACCTTAGTATCTTGATCTTCTTCCCAGTTTGGTTCTCCACGAGATCCTTAAACTCTTTGAACCTACTGAAGACCTCATCTTTATTCTTCATGAAATATATCCACGTCTTCCTGGAGAAATCATCAATGAAGGTAACATAATACTCATATCCATTCAAGGATGTTGACATAAGTCCACACATGCGGTATGCGAGATCAAAATCCCACCGAGATCTATGATGTGGAATTTGCTTGGAAAGTGGTGTGGCATATTTCCCAAGAGCACAACCCTGCACACACCTCATCTTTTATGTCTTCATCTCGAGCAACTGTCACTATTTCCTTAAGGAGATATTAAGTGCTCCATGGTGAAGGTGAGCCAAATATCACATGCCACAATTCTCCCTATCCCTTCTACGTCACCGACCAGCGCGTAATGGCTCCAAGCATGTCCGAGCAAGCTACATGCGGCACTTAAATCCTTTTGCAATCTTGGAATCTTTGGGACGAATATAGACTTTTCCCCTCTCATAGGTCACGATGTAACCCTTGTCTTCCAAGGCAGAAACTGAGATTAAATTCTTTGTCATGCCAGGGACATACAACACATCCTCCACCAACAAAGGTTTGCCAGACTCCCTCTGAAACTTGGCGGTGCCAATACCAGTTGCATGGTACTTGGCATTGTCTCCGAGCTCAATATAGAAATCCGACTATTTCTCTCCAACTTGGTGAAACATTCTTTGACTCCAGTCATGTGGCAAGAAGCCCCACTATCAATATACCATACCTTGTTGGCAATTGAACTTGAGAGACAGGCAATGAGCGAAAACTCATTTTCAAATCGTGATGCGAACTCGTCCACCTCTGCTGTAGTAGCAAATTGCTTCTTCTGCTTGTCCTTATTTTTCTTATTCGGACATTGACTAGCATAGTGACCCATTTGATGGCAGCAAAAACATTTAATCTTGCTCAAATCTTTCTTCTTCCCACTCTTGGAAGAAGAACCTTCCGATTGCTCTTTATTGAACTTCTTCTTACCCTTGCTTGCAAGAGCAAGATTTTCTTCATCTTGAACCTTCTTTGTCTGATCTCCTCGATGAGCACCTTCACGGATCTCCTCCTGAACAAAATCATCCCAAAGTCTTGCCCAATCAGGTAGCCGATCTCTGCCGACAACACACTTGACAAACACTTCCCAGTGCTTTGAAAAACCATTCAAGGCTATACGCACCAACTCATCTTCTTTAATCGTCTCTCCAACAGCAGCAAGCTCATCCCTGACCTGTGTCAGCTTGGACAAGTAAGAGGTCACACTCTCGCCTTTGGACATCTTGGTATTATGCAATTTGTCCTTGAGCATCATCTTACGACTCTGATAGTCGCTCTGATAAAGTTTTGTGAGTGTATCCCACATCTCCTTGGCGGTGTCTTTCCCCGATAAATGAGGAATTAAATGATCTCTTACTCCATCCAGGATAATCCTCTGAGCCTTGGCCTCTTTGACTTCATGCGAATCTAAGGCAACAGGATCATTTGTTGGTGGAGTCACTTCTGTGCTAGCATAGGTCCATAGCCTGTTCTCCTTGAGAACAGATGTAATCCGAACCTTCCACTGCAAGAAGTTAGACGCACCCTCGAGCCTGTCCTCGTATCGAACACTAGTTGCCATAGCCACAAAAGAATTGGAGACAAAAATCTGATGACTTTTTTTTTTCTTGAAATCTGCGTTACAAATCTTGGCTTCGTATTCAGAGTTTAGAGCTCTGATACCATGTTAATTTCTATAACCCAGCAACAGATTAATTGCACAATAAATTCACAGAAAGAAATCTGATTTATAACAATTAATACAACTGGGTTAATTAACAACTAATAACAGCGGAAGCAAAAATAACATAAAGCCAAACACAAAAGACAATAACACAGATATACCCAGGAAACCCCAATGCGGGAAAAACCTACAAATGTTGGATCTTCTATTCAGCCTAACAGCAAACTTTTCTTTCGAAAATACAATATGAGTTTGCTACAGCAATCTTGTATTTATAGAGCCTAGCTGCTTTACTTAGCGTGCAAGGAAAGAATCTTTCCTTGCTTTCTTTGGCTTTATTTACACATAAAATCACTCTAGGATTTATCTTATCCTCACAAACTCGGAAACATTCTATTAAAGAATAAAATCCCACTCTTGGATTTATCTTATCCTCACAAACTCAGAAACATTCTATTTAAAGAATAAAAATCCTGTTGTTGCTAAAAATCCAACTCGAATTGATTTAAAGCAAATCTTATCTTGAGTTGCTTTAAAGCAAATCCATATCCCACTTTTCTAGCTACAAAAATCAACATTTAGCAATATCTTATATACTAAAGTTTAAATTATACTTAAGATTTAAATATAATAGAATTCAAAGCAATTGAAGAATGTAATAGACAACAATTATATCATTAAGATAAATCTATTAAGATAAACTATTATTTGATATGTACACTACAAATATATCTTCTACATATAAAAATTTATATCATAAAGTTTTTAAAAATCTAAAATATTTATCATAATAATAATATAAACATAAAAATATTAAGATCTGTAATTATATTAAAATTTGTTAATATAATATTAATATATTAATTAAAATAATAAATTAGTTTTTCATCAATCAAGTAGGCAGCCTGCACATTTCAAGAATGTGAAACTATTTCTTTCGCTTGCTCAAAATCTTAAATTCTTTTTGATCCGATTTAAATACTTTAAGCCGTAGGTGACGAGATAACAGACGTCTTGGCGCTGAGAAAAATAATACAGAGCTTCTCATCAAACGTGGCGCCAAAAAAAGTTAAAAATGGAAACCGAAAAAAACGATGCTGCCGTGAACTGACGTTTAACGTTGAGTTAAGATCCATCAGAAACAATGTAGTGCAGTTATGTATGGATGTAGTGCAGTTAAAGACCGCAGCGGGTAGCCGTTTATGTCTGACGGTCCTAATATCATATTAATAGCTGTCTTTCTTTCTATTTTAAGACGCCATCGTGCTGCGAGTTTGTGCTATCCATGCAGTTTCCATTTGAATTTTGCTTTTTTTCTTGGTAATTAGAAACTGCAGAATTTCCCACGCCTTACTTCAGAATATATTTGGCAAATTTTAAGGTCAATATCTCCATTCAATTTTGTCTGGATTTTTGCGGAGTGGGAGATTGCAGGAGATTGCAGTGAATTGAGGCCTGTAAAATCGTCTTTTAAGTTCTTAAGGATTTTGTTTGTTTGATACAAGCGCTCGTGTTTCCCTTCCACAAGCTGTCCATTGAATTGAATAATTCTGCCTGCCGTCTGTAAGCTGGGAAATCAAGCATTCAGGTACAATGTTTTCACACTTCCAATTAGATTTTTTCGTATTAAATTTGCAAATTGTGAGCTTTACCGTTTTTCCAGAATTTATATAAAAAAAGAGAGGGTTGTATAAATTATTGAATTAGGGTTTCTTCATGGAAGTGCTTTTAGAAATTAAACTGTAATATAACATAGTCACTATTATTTGTGTTGGATTTGAAGATCGTGTTGGAGAAATCCTGGTAATGATGAGCTGCATATGAGCAAAAAAATTTCCTCTCTGTAATAGTGTTGCCTACGAGTACATAAATGTCACGAAACTGTAATAGTGCTTTTAATATGCCGAGGAGTCATTTATGCTATAGCTCATCGGATTGTAGGCAGGTAAAGCAGTTGCTGTTACTACAGAATTTGTAATACAGAATGCCTCCAAAAACCTAGGTTATCTGCTGTACCGGATAAATTGCTCCACAATTACATTGAAAACTTCAAACTTCAATAATTGATAGAAAAGCAAAAAGGAGCTTGCTTTTCTTTTAACTTTTAGAGCTGGATCGAAATCATCCAGATCAATCAAATAAAATTAGGGTGTAAAATCTATTTTAAAAAACAGGTTATACTTTAAATAGATTATATTAGATTAGTAATATAAATATTTTAGATTAATATCTGTCAAACCAAACATTTGAGGGTATATATATATAGTAATCTGATATTTTAATTAATAAATAATTGTAGTTAAACTTTATTCTGATGTTTGATAGAGAGTAT
The DNA here is from genome assembly GCA_007258455.2 of Sequoia sempervirens. Taxonomy (NCBI): domain Eukaryota; kingdom Viridiplantae; phylum Streptophyta; class Pinopsida; order Cupressales; family Cupressaceae; genus Sequoia; species Sequoia sempervirens. The sequence goes on along the minus strand of VDFB02000015.1, from coordinate 449,298,291 downwards.
GTTAATATCTCTCAATATTTTTTTCGAGATAATACATTTCTAAATTTTTCAAACTCATTACATTTATATATATGACATTATCTTAATCATTGTAGTTAAGCAATTTTAAATTTATTAAGACATTTAAAGAATTTATATAAATATATATGCATATAATTATGTTTCATCAATCAATTTTGTAGACCTTTCTCAATTCTAGAATAGGAATCAACAAGCTAAACTTGAAATATTGAAAAGAAAACATTATAAAACAAAAGCGGTATACTAGATGATTTATTATTACATTAAAAACAAAACAAAAAATTGAGTATAGAAAAACATTGTATAGAAAATCTTGTAGAACATAATTATGATTGTATAGGTTCACCAAAAAAAATTATAAGTGGGAACTTTAGGATCTTTAGCATGGCACTTGGATTTCTCATATTATCTAGTGAGAATTTCTTATATTTTTATATATCACTCAATGACGCCCTCTAAGTTTTTCAACACGAGCCTCCATCAAGCGACCCTTTAAGGTTTTCAACTAAATGGGAAGAGTTTATAAACTACCATTTCAAATTTTCAACAAAAATATTTAATCAACAATAGGCAATATCCATAGCTTCAAATAATTTATACTATGCTACATATCTAGTGGTCTCAACTTGCTCACTATCAATATACCAATCAAAATGGAAAATCATAGATACTAAGTGCATTCTTATCTTCCATCGGAATTGAGTGCACCTCCACAATTCTATTAGTAGTTGTTACTTATAGTATAAATATCAAGAATATCTACAATGTTAAGCTCATCATCAACTATATTGACAAGAACATCCATATCATGAGTAGATAAACTTGATAATTAGATTTGTAAGTTTGAGTTAATTATCAACTAGATCAACCACATCATCCATATTAAAAGTTGACAAACTACCATATGAAATAATAGTTTTCTATTTAGAATTATTTATTTGTCCAAAGTGCATATGCGTCATTGATTTTGTAGGTAGATCTCATTTTGCATAATGCTCGTTGACCACATGATAGACAAGGATGTAGATAACAACAATCACTAGAAGAATGGCTTCAATGTCCACCATAACAACATGTTTGGCCTTAATGGGTTTTAGTGCTTAGTTGATTCTGACTAGCTTGACAACTTGTCAATTTCATAGGGTTGACCAATCTAGGTGAAGAATTAACTTGATTGTAGTTCAAAGTACATTCAAACAAAATTTTGATAGGTTTAGAATATTTTGGTATTTGAAAGTTTACAACACCCATATATTGTAGAAAAATATGATGTTTGTTGGATTTTATTCTCCTAGACAAACTTCACAAGTGAATATTCGACAATAAAAGGGTCCTAATAGACATTACATTCATGATGGGTTTTGACAACACATTTTGATATAGATACAACAACATTGTTTTGTGACACAGAAGGGGGCTTAATTTTTTTATTCAAGGACTTTTTATCTTTTCCTACCTTTTTGAGTTGTATTACTTGAAAAACAACCAATATCTTTCTTTTTTTGCAACATTATTTTGTGATATAGGAGGGGCCTTAACACTTTTGTTCAAGGACTTTTTGTTTTTTCTTGCCTTATGAGTTAAACTATTTGAAGAAGAAACATCATTGTTGACAACATCTGTCTTTTCTATTGAGGAATTATGTGTTTGATCTTGCAACCTATTGATTTCCAGTTGCAACATCTTGTATTGATTGTAAAGCTACATAAACATAAGCTTGTTTTGATTGTAAAACTACATAAACATGGACTTATATTGATGCCAACATTGAGATATCATTTTTGCTTCTTATTTGTTATTAATATTAGTTTGTAAGGATAGCATGCTATTGATATAGAATGTGGACATGGTTATAAGGATTATGCACATATCCAAGTTGGGTTCCACCAATAATGCTTGCAGAAAATACAATTCATAGCACCCTATGACTTTTGTTGTCAAATGGAGATGGATTGGTTTCTTATTACTTCAAGAGATTTATTTTTCTATATATTGCTAGATTTTTATGTCAAACCTTTCAATATCCTCACCCTTTTGATATATTTATTGGCACATGCAAAAAACATGTCCTTTTGATATGTCTATCAAACATGAAAGGGATGATAAAGCATGTCAGAGCATAAAGATACATGGAACATGAGAAAATGATTCATCATATGAATGACACCTACTTAAAAAGAAATCAAAAAATTTCTATTAGAATTTACATTTTATAAAAGTGACAAAAGACAATGAAAAAAATAAAAATTAATATGACAATAATATTATTTTTCCTTGACAACTTATAGAAACAATGCCACATATGCCATTATTACAATTATATTGGGCATTAGATGTAGTAGTTCAGATTTAATCCATAAGTATAAACAAAAAACACCATATATATCCAACGTTGCAATTTACTTTGAATTTGTTATAAAAAAACTTTTTAAATTAATAAAAGGAAAAAACTAACTTATTATTTAAAATATTTAATTGAACATGACATCTTAATACTAAAATTTCTCTTCACTAGGCTATTTTAAATTACCCTCGTTAACAAATATAAACTTCTGATTTTAAATTTTCGTTCATTAATGAACCAGAATACAGGGAAATTCATACCATTTGCAGAGAAATTCACGACATTTGCAGGACACTAATTGACACGATTCGATGCTAGTGCACGCGCGCAGGAAACTTCAGGAGAATGGGCGCGATTTGAAGAAAAATGGACATGATTTTAATAGTTTTAGCACTAGGGCACACTATCTTTTCAGGCCAGGACTGCAAAATGCAGGGAAATGGACATGAATTTTGTTGGTTAGGGCACGTGGATTGTTGCAAGTGCGTGAGTATTGTACGCAGGTACACATTGGCAGATGCTATGGCCCGAGCCAAGGTACCCGCCATTGACCTCCAGAAGCAACTGCAACCTTACTTGCAAGACATGGTGCCTCTTCCTTGCATCTTTTATCCTGATGTTTTATCTGCAAACCAAGGTGAAAGGGAAAATAATACCATCGAGGATTCAAAGAAGGAATAGGTGAAGCAAATTGTTCACGAAATTAGGGAGTTTAAGGCAAAAACAAAAGCGGACAGAGTAGTTGTTCTCTGGACTGCCAATATAGAACGATACAGCGATGTTATAGTGGGGCTCAATGACACAAAGGAGACTCTGCTGGCATCTGGAAAGGGATGATTATGATTTTCTCCATGATTAAATTAGAAATTGCACACTCAAATCTTTACAAAAAGAACGAACATGCAAAATAAGAATGAATGTGCTAAAATTTTACGATAGAAATTTGCGCTTCATCTTTCTCCTCCAACCTTGCTGCGAAACCAATGTAGGCCCGGGGGAATGAAATGCAAAGAAAAGATAGACAAAATGTAATGGACAAGAAATTAGACACCAACAGAAAAGTATTCAATGAAGTTCATATTCCGTTCATGTAAAATGTCTATGTTTATCAACATGAAATGATTATTCAGTTGATCTTCTAGTTGACTATTCAACTTCTAGTGTATCTGGCAAATCTAATTTATATAATATTATTCTATTACATCTATAATTATGTACAATAGTGTTGCAATGTATACTTTGTTTTGTGGTGCCAACTGTTTTAATTCCCAACACTTAAAAAGAGTTCTCATTTGGTGAGCTCAGTGGCTGATGGAGCTCGTATAGTATAGAGAAAGGGTTGTTTGTGTTTGTTAGGTGTGTGCTGTAGGTTGTAATGTAGTTACTCTCTGATTAGGATGAGGTTGAAGTCTTGGTCTATGACTTTGTTGTCATCATTGTTTCATCTTCCAAAACAATCATCAATATTAGTCAACTATTGGTTCTTGTTCTATTTTCTCATAGCTTGAAATTCTTTTAGCTTCAGCATGTTACAAATGGAAGGTGCCCACCAGGTGACAACAATTTTAATTTTTTTGAATTATTCGGCAATTTTTCATTCTTTTGATTTGTCTGCTGTCTACGGCTGTTCGTGGCTGTTGAAGCTATCTTGATAAAGGGGGTTTTATACTTATTGTGTTTATGCTGATAGGTACTATGCAGTTACTTTGTAATGAGTTTGAATTTTGCTGTAGGACTCTGTTAACTAGGGTATATGCGTAAATGAATAAGGTTATGGCTATATAATATATTTGTATAATCACCAGAAGATGTGGGCATGGGGATGGGATGCAGTCCTCCTCCCTAAATATATTTGAGTTTCTTGGTGACTATTGTTTTTTGTTATTATTTATTTTCTTATGGAAGATTTTTTTACTGAAACTGGTGAGAAAGGGAAGCTGTTCACCTACGTTGCTTGTGTTAATTGGCGTGATTTTCTTATCCAAATGTCCAAATGCAGTTGCTTCATACAGCTGTTAGAGGCTGCTGGAGGTAATAATTTTGATTGTCTTTGTTATTTATCATTTGTATGCTGGTAAGTCTAATATAGTTGTTGATTGATTTTAATGAGTTTGAGTTTCGGTGTATGACATGATTGTACTCATTTTTTATATCTTCCAAAACAATTGTCATTGCTAGTTTACTGTTCTTATTTTTCTCTTTTTGTAATGTCCCCTACCTAATTTGCCCTAGAATTCATCTATTGATCACAAATTGCAACAAATTAGGGTTAGGGTTTCTTCTTATTAAATATATATCTCTTTAATGATGTAATCTTGGATTGGAATCCTGCATTCACAACATGAACAATATATGCAAATATGTTTATATGCTTGTTAGCATTAGACAATTGCATCACATCCATAGATTATCAACAAAGCATAGGGTTAGACAATTGCATCACATCCATAGATTATCAACAAAGCAAACATATTAGAATTGTGGGAGAAGGGACATGATGGGTCCACCCGAAGCCATATACCAAACCTAAGAGGGTGTATACCACAACCCTCCCCATTGGCGACTTGTATCTGCTTTTCCCATAAGGCCACGACTCCTGGAAGACACTTTCTGTCTTGGGGAGTTGGGTGGGGGTTGTAAGTGGGCTCTATCGGCTCTTTGCCTAACAACCACTCCACCCCATGTCCATCCTACCAGATGGGTTTCAGACAGTCAAGCACATCACCTACTCTATCACAAGAAATCAGTTATTAAATATTCTTATTATCATCTAGGCAATATGCATACATATGTAAATAATGATTGCAGAAAAAATACACTTGAATATAGAATATATATGGTAATAGCGATCTGTTGTAATGAACTGCACCGACTCCTTTTATTTTCTGGTCTGTATGTGTTTGTCTCCTTAATCGATGATCTCTGCCTTGATTTGTTTGTCCTCTTTATACCCCTCGATGGGTTGAGGGGCATAACCTTTCAATGTATCGATTGGCCAAGGGACTTGATTCTTTGTTAATGGCTTTTAAACTGCAAATAGGAATAATTAATGTTATTAATATTATTCCTTGTGTGATCACTGATCTTCCTCCCCTTGTCTGCCTTCCCTTGTTATTGTCTTAATTATTATTTGGGGAAGGGACATGTCTTCTGGTTTGGACGGGCATCATCAGTAATTGCCTCTTTTCCTAATTGCATCCCTTCATGATCGTGTCTCTTCCTAGATGCCTTATGACTTCTGATTTGCATTATGTTAGTTGCCTTCCATAGTCGAAGTGATGATCAGGTTTCTGTATCCTTTTTAACTTGCGGGGGACATGACACTTTTCTTGTGGTGGCATTTTTTTTGCTTCTCCTCATGAGAAAGGGAATTTGCACACGTCGTGAAATCAGCTACTGTTTTCTTTCGCTGATTTTAGAATCTAGATGCTTCTTGATGCTGTCTGCTGGAACTCATAATTTTGATACAGGGTCTTTGGTATTTAATGGGTATCCTGATAGGAATGACTTAGTTGTTTTGGGTTTAGACGAGCTTGAATTTAGGTCTACGACTTGATTGTACTAATTGCTTTTGTCTTCTAAAGCAGTTTCCATTATTAGATAACTATTGTTATTGTTCTAGTTTCTTTTTTTATGAAAAAAAAGTTTTGTTGATCATGAATATATGCTGCAAAGGCAAGAATCAAAACCAGAAGGAGTAGAGTCCTGTGCAAAACATTAACTCATCCCCAGCTGAAGGCTAAAGAACCAAAACAGAAAAACCACAAGGAGAGACAACATGCTAATCGTTATGCTTACAACATGAGTTCATAAAAAAGTGTAATGTCCACTCTCAAAATTAAACTAAAATTAATTGCATTGAATGAGAAAATCAACTCAAACTCTCAAATTTCTACATCACCTTTCTTAGTGACCAAGAAACCAAGACATTATATGGCGCAAGAGATAAAGTGTTCTACACTAAGGATAGAAATGGGCATTGTCAATTCTCTAGACCCCACGATATGGCAGAAAATCCCAATGAGGTGACTCTATTTATTTATTGACAGCCGATAGGTGCATTCGCTTTTAGAACACGGTGGCCAATTCTCTCTTGAATTGTATAGACACTGGCAGTCAGGTTTGTAATCTTGTTTGGTCTAAGAGTGTCAACAAACTTGTCAGCACACATTGTTATTCTCAGAACATAGCATGGAGATATCCAACCATGTCAAAGCTTACAACTTTAACAGGCCATACTCTTCGGGTTTTATATCTTGTGATCTCATCCGATGGACAGACCATTGCTACAGGTGTTGGGGATGAAACTCTATGCTTTTGGAGTGTGTTTCCATCTGTTAAGCCGCAGAGCACTATCCATGATATGGGCCTGTGTTTGGCTCATGCTCTGAAATGCATAAGGCTGGGAAGAGATGCATTCTTGTATTTATTTTTGTGCATTTTATTTAAGGTCCTGTTTGACGGTTGTATCTTCTAGCTAGAGGAAACACACTTTATGTGGCAACAATCCAGTAAGGTGATTGATGGCAGTTCTTTGGAATGTTTTTCTATACGCATTTACCAATGAAGAAACTGTAACTGATGGCTTGTCTATGTATTTCATTTCCTTTGGTGTACGCTATAATCATGTTGATGTTTCATTGACATTTGATTAACTGAAAAACTGTGGCAGCTACTTGGTTGGTGTTGGTTCTCTGAATTTATCTGGTATAGATTGAAATTTGAGGATATTGAGCTATTGAACAGATCAGAGAAAAATGGCAGGGAGTCCAAGGTTTGGAATATCCTCTAGTGGCCCAGATGGATCAAGTTTTCCTGGCTATTGGAATGGGCAGCATAGTCATTTTTCAAGTGCTTCAAACTTGGAAAGGTCAAGCAGCTTTCAAGAAAACTTTAAAAGTCAAATTGTAACAGCTAGAGCAAATGTTCCCAGGAGTGGTACATCATTACATGGAGGAAATTCGCCTCTGTCACAAGTTCTACTTTTAGATAGATTGTCACTGGGAGATCAGAAATATCGTCATCCAGAACTGAAAAGGGTGACTAATGCTGTAGTGGAAACTCTAGCAGAAGATCCATCATTGGGTCCAGTGCAGGCTAAGCCTCTTTCTTCCCTTGGAGTAGAAGAGCTGAAGCGATTAAAGAGTTGTGTCACTGAAAATTCTCTCAAGGCGAGGTAATATACCCTCCAAAGACAAAAATATTACATTATGGTTGATTATAGCAAGGTTTCTTCTTAAAATTTGTAGTGATTTGCATTTGTTGTATGTAAAGCATTTTCAAACAGAATATAGAAGCATTTAATGCATTTTTTCTGTCCTTGATGCTATGCAGAATGTTAATTATGGTTTGGATGTCAATGGCATTGGTCTGCATTTTGTTCATACTGAATGTGAGTCTTCTGTGGTGCAGAGAGCGGATAACTATTTTGAATGAAGCCATAAAAAAAATAGATAAATATCATAGACCACTGTTACCAGGAAAGAGGTCTCGAACAGAACTATCAGCACCTAATCTGTTGTTTTCAGTTGATCGATCTGCTTTGGGTGGAAATTTGCTGAAAGTAAGGCGTCAAAATCACACAGCTTCAAATTGTGTAGATATTGGTTCCCAAGGATCAGATGAAAAGAAATCTACCGTTCCAAATAAACGAGTTCGCACATCCATGATGGATATGCAGGTTTATATTAGAAACGCCTCTCTGAAAGAATACTTTTTTATCATTGCATTTTGCTGTTTCACTGCATTTTCATTTTTCCTCTTTAAACTCTGCCATTTTTACTCTATCTGTTGATTGTCGGAGGTCAAGGATTTGGTAAGAAGGTTTAGAAATTTTAGTAAACAACTGTTTTGAATCTTGATTGACTTGGTTTTCAATTTTTTTAATTTTCTCTTTTGTATCTTCATTCATGCTGTAGATGTTGATCTTCTTTTCTGTTAGTTTCTGGTATTTTTGACAGACATTGCTACTTGCAATTTAATACTTTATAAAAGAGAAAGAGAGATGGGTGTTTTAGATAAAAATATCTAGGGTTTAGAATTTGCTTCCATTTTTTTGGGAAAATAAAGGTGATTTATAATAAAGCGCTTACTAGTTTGCTATATTTGAATCTCACATTATCTCAAGGAACTTGCTATAATTCAGGATTGTTCTTAATAGTGTTGTGAACTGGTCCATGATGCCACTGAAAGGCTATAGTAAAAGCAACATGTAAATACTGATGTATTGCTTGATGCTTGATGAATGGTCTCAGGTGGAAGGGCGTCCCAACAATATGATGAATGGTATACAACAAAGGCCCAGCACTGAGAACTGTGCGAAGCCAAGTGAAGGGCATGGCTTCAGGTAGGACTTGTGATCAACACATTTTAATTCTATTTTTCAGGATGCTTGTTTATTTATTCTAAAACGTTTACAGTCAATGTTAATGGGTCACCAATACCATCATAACATCAAAATATT
>VDFB02000015.1:449208021-449289363 GCA_007258455.2 Sequoia sempervirens | reverse complement strand
AACATAATAGGATAATATGGTTGTCACATAAAAGTTATGTGGAGAAGGTTCTGCAACACTTCAATATGCAGAATGCACAACCAGTTAGTACTCCATTTCCTATTCATATTAAATTGTCTTAAAAATAGTGCCCTAGCACACAAGTAGAGAAGACACAAATTTTTTGTGTACCATACTCATCAACAGTTGGTAGTCTTATGTTTGCCATGGTGTGCACTAGACCAAACATTACACAAGCAGTGGGAGTAGTTAGTTGTTACATGGAAAATATAGGTCTTGAGCATTAGACGGTTGTGAAGTAGATTCTCAGGTATTTGAGAGGCACTTCTAATGTTGTTATCTGTTACAGTGGGAGTAGTCTTTAGGTTAATGGGTATGTGGATGTAGATTTTGGTAGAGACATAGATAAGAGAAATTCCACTACAGGTTACATTTTCTCCTTAGTTGGAGGTGTTGTTAGCTGGGTATCAAAGTTACAAACAATGGTGGTGTTGTCTACTACTAAAGCTAAATATATGGCAGCAATAGAGGATAGCAAGGAGGCAATCTAGATTCACAGAATTTTGGGTGAGTTGTAGGTAAAGTAGGACAATATAGTGTTGCATTGTGATAGCCAAAGTGCTTTACACTTAACACGGAACTCAGCATATCATGCTAGAAAAAAGCATATTGATATTCAATCACTTTGTACATGAGGTAGTGGAAGAAGGACAAATATCTTTGGCCAAGATACACACTGATGTAAAACTAGTAGATTTTATGATGAATCCCATTGGTAGAGAGAAGTTCATTTGATGCAAAACTTCTCTAGGCTTGTATGTTACTTGATGATAGGCAACATTGAAATTGGTCTTTCAGAATGAGGATTTGTTTGCAAGAGAGGAATTCAACTTCAAGTGGGATATTGTTGGAATATGAAGTCAATATTATTGTCATTCCAGTAGTGACAGATAGTCAACGCAAAGAACTAGCATTCATGGTATGTGCCCAGCGTGGCCGAAGGCCTACTATTCAACCAAAAAATTTATTGTTGTTAATATGAGTCCAAAAAGTTTTTGGCCATTTTTAACTCTCTATTTTTGTCCGTTTTGCCAAATGTTCAACATCTGGTTGTATGAGTCATACTATTTTTGGATAGTTGTGTTTGATTAGGACCCTACAACTCAGATTTTTATACTCTGTTGAAGTCATGTTTTTTGTAACTTTTAAGAAGATTGTTGTAATTGTGAATTTCTAGAGGAAAAACATATGAAAGATCTTTTCCCGTGGTTTTTTCCTAGTATAAATTTACCATGGTTTCCACGTAAATAGTGTGTTAATATTGTGCTTATTGTTTTTCTCTATTTTTTGCACTGTAAATTTTCTTATAGTGTACAGTATCATAGTGTATGGATAAATTCATATAAAGGTTTTTCTTTCAATTTTCAAAATCATGTAATAAATAGGAAAATTTCTATTTTAATCTCATAATAATATTCCCTTGTAGCACTACCCTCTGCAATCTCATCCTTATTGGACCTTGCACTAAGTGGCCTTGCTAACACATTGGAAGATCTTGTGTGCTTCAAGCAAAATTTCTCTCTTGAGAACTATACATCACAAGTACATTAGTAAAAACCCATATGTACATCATAATTACAATAGTGTTTGGCGCATACATGTCATGTATACCATAGTAACTGGAAAACACATTCACATTGGCTAACAAACACTTGTCATTAGTGCATCCCAAATAGAAAAGTAATTTTGATGCATTACACTCTACACCATGGTTCCCATCCTTTTTTCAATCTTCTACACCATTAGAAAGCTCAAAAATCAAGAATGGCCATTACTAGCATAGTATCCTCCTTGACTATTGTCCTTCTCAAGCATAATAGCATTGCTCCTAGACACCTGTCAATATTGAGCATAATAGTACACTACTCCTAGACTTATACTTAGAATTAACAAAGATTTTTTTCCTATCATTATTCTCCACTTATTTCTTTTCTTGATCAACCTGATCTACTCCATTTCTAACAACATTTCTGGACTAAGGCTAATCCTATTTCCTTGCTTATCTCGACTTATAGGAATTTGAACCTTCTTTCTGTATAATGTTTCAAATGGATCAAATTTTATTGTAGAATGATAGAAATTATTTTAATAAGAATATTCAACAAATCCTCAAGACTTAGTTTACCCTCTTCGTCTGACTAGTCTATCTCAGGGTGATAAGCTAAGCTTATTTTCAATTGAATTTTCAATAAGGTGATTATGGTTTACTTAAAACCTTAACATTACTTGTGCATCCTTATCTAAGATAGCCTTCTCAGGAACACCATGCAACCAAAACACTTCTTGCACAAATCAGTGGTTATGACTGGTTCCCTACCTATCAAATTTTTAGATATGAAATTGGCTACCTTGGTGAGCCTATCTACCACTACCAAAATAACATTATGCCAAATCCTTGACATAGGAAGATCAAAAACTATACTAATAATCTACCACTTCCTCTCTGAAATTTCATGAGAATGTAAAATTCCTACCGGATGATGAATATCTTATCTTCACCCTCTGGCACTTTGGATAAATTGCTACAAACCTTGCAACATCTCTCTCAGTTTCCTTCTAGAATATAGTGGTTTCACATCAATCAATATTTTTTTAACTCTAGATTGTCCTAAATATGTCACCGATTAAACTTCTTATCACACCTTATTCCCTAACTCTTCATAGTTTGGTACTTAGGTTCTTCCTCTAATTCTTAGCAGTCCATTTGAATTAAATGCAACATCTTCCTTGGACTCCTACAAAATTTGATTCTTGAAAATATAATGAATAGATATTGTCAAGGAGATATGTATCCTTTGACATTGGGGCATCCACAACTTGGTTTTTCTTTCCCTTTATATAATTAATTTCAAAGTCATAGTCTAATTTCAGCTCAAGCCATCTCCTCTAATGAGCATTTAGATTTGGTTGGGTAAACAATACTTTAGACCATGCTGGTCTATTTTTACCTCCAAAAGTTGTCCAAGAAAATAATTCCCACATAGTTACTAAGCATAAACAATTTTCTGCTAGCTCAAAATCATGTGGAGCATGGTTTCACTCATATATCTTCCATTTCCTAATTGATGGGTGATAAATTTCCTTTCTTAAATAAGCATACTACATGTCCTATTCTTAAGGTATCAATAATAACCATATATTGGTCTTCCAAATCAGGAAATTATAGAGTTAGTGTCATAATTAATTCTCTTTTATTTGGTCTAAGGCCTCTAACTTTTTCCTGACCATTCAAATATTTTGCTAATAGCTTCTATAGCTAAACCTTCAACTCCAACAACCTTGTTGTGGTCATTGGATACAAAACTTCAAATATAAGATTTCTGGTTCGAGAACCATGTCCATGGAGAAGTCAAAAGTTTTCTCAGACTAGAAATACATCAACAAAATCTGTTGAATAGGGTACTTATCTATATATTTTCTTTTCTTGATTCATATACTTTTCTTCCTCCCCTCGGTGTTTCTGTGACATTAATTCATCTTAAAAGTTGAACTCTTGTAATAATCTATTTTCTCCAATTGATCGTAATGATTTATCATTGTTCTTGTTTGGCTTTCTATAGTAGAACAATTGTTACTCACCTTATCTTACCCTTACTAGGTATACCTTGCAAATAATTTTTGTTCCCAAGGTTATCTAATTATTCTTCTGATTTGGAAACATAGTTTCCTTCATATCTAATTTATCCTAGAACATCTTCAAATTATCATAAGGAACTAAACATAGATTTATTCTTGTTGACAACTTGGTAAGTTCAACCTAAACTTCAACCAAGCACTGCTCTACCTAAGCTCGTTTGGTTAGTCTGCTTTACTGTCCAAGCTTTTTCCTTGCAACCAAATTTTCTAATATTTTTTTTTTATAATTCTTGATGGATTTATCTTATTCATAACCTAAGATATTTCAAGGGTTAGTCATTTTCTTTTCTCATTTTTCAAGTCTCAACTCCAAATTAACCATTCTCACTCTAGGTGGTGAGATCATTTCAATTTCCATCTTCACCTTCGTGAGTTGCTTCCTTTTCTAACCCATTCTGGTCTCTGACCTTTACTCTAAGGTACCAACATCCATTCTTGATTTTAATTATCATTGCTATATTTTAATCTAGTTTTGAATCAATATTTTTAGAAGGTTGTCCTGCCTCCTAGATAACTCCCTAGTTGGTTACGATTTACAATATGTTGAATTTTCTACTTCACCTAAAGTTTTTCATTTGTACATGTAATTAGATCCTCTAATTTAGCATTTGTATCAATAAACTTTAATCATATTCGTGGATTACATAATATCCTTTTTTAATCCATAATATTTGAATATTTGTGACTACGGGTTGTTGTTAGAAAGAGGGATCTCTTCAAGTTCTTTCTTACCCTCAAAGTCAACTAAAACAATTTTGAAGGGTGGATGTACTCACAAGTGCTCATCCATAACCTTATTAATTAGCCTAGGTGCATTCCTACCACATCCCAAGGGAATCTCTCTAAGAATTTTTGGTCTTAGGAGTTTTAATCCTCTAGGGATGACTCTTTCTTAGTTGAGGGAAAAAGTTTCATAAAATTGGTTCCCTTATTGTTTTCTTTGTTCTTCTTTACCCTCCCATCCTAGCATAAGAAATTTTCAAACATTTTCTAATGATAATGTTTGAGTAAAAACTTATATAATGAGACATAAAAGCACTCATGTGTAGATGGTCTAGGATGTTAGTATCATTAGATGATTATTTTTAGAACCGTGATGTGTGTTAGATATTTTTCACTTTAGATGTTCGATACATGTTTAAAATTAATTAGGATTTATTATGTGGATTGGTGTAATCCTACAATGGTAGCACATTGTCTACAAAGGTTAGCACAATCTATGAAAGAATAAAAATGTAGCATACAATTAGAAATATTTATTTATTAAAAAAATAAAAATAAACAAACATTAGCAATGTTTATTTATTTTAAATAAAAACCATTAACAATATTTATTTATTTTAAAAAATAAATTCTTTAGCTACAAAAAGTAAGTTTCCATAATCTTTATCTGCACAAGGAAAGTTTTCAAATGGACAAAGAAAGTTTCCAATTTTTTTAATGGCGATACTAGATTGTATAGTCTACATAGATAGTTGCCTTTGAGAACTGCACCTATTAGAAGCAACTTTGTATTATTATAATTACAAAAATATTATTATTCTTTTATTTATATTATTAATATTAGTACTAGCATACATATATTATATATTAATATATATAAAATATGCAGAGAGTTATCCTTGAGGTGCCTATTTTCATCAATTTTTTTCTAATCAAGACTCTAATCCTAACCTTAATTGAATGCTATTTTAAATTGTCACTATTTTTTTTGCTCTCACATTACCACTTCATATTTATCTTCCCAAAAATAATATTAAAATATGTTTTAAATAATATTTAAGTTTTATTGAAAATATGTAAAAATTTAAATTCATTTTAGGAAGTTAACAATAATGACTGCATTTTTTATTTTTCAAAAGATAAGAAGATAAGATTTAACCGTGGAGATGGATTTGCATGTCATTTGAACATAGCTGAAGTGTTTTTCCTTACACATTGTTTTTTGGTGGATGCCATTCTAATACGTCTCTCAGATTAAATATCCTTATATAATGGGCTAGAACAATGTTGAAAATGTGAAGTGTGTGAATAATGTTGTTCTATATTCCTTATCAATTTTCCACATGAGTTGAAAATATAAATCTCATCTTCCATCTCCTATTCACCCAATGGCTTATATGGAAATCCTCCATGTGTGAATAATAGTAGGGATTCTTATATAATCCATTCATTATGGATGAAAAAATAGAAAATAGAGATATTGGATTACTTACTTGATTCTTAAATGATCAAATTTATCAATACTTTAATAAAATTTGTACATTTAGATTATATAAATGAAAATGAAGATGTGTTGGATTTTTTTTTTGCTTCATTAAAATTATATTATGATGAAAAAATAAACATTAACAACACAACAAAAATAAATATTTGAAATTTTTTTCTCCAAATAAAAATATTTTAATTACCTTTTAAATAATTTAAATTACTTCACACTCTAATCCATCAACTAACATTATAAAAACAAACATTAATGATACCCAATAATAGTTTACCTTCTCTATTAAGCAACTTATAGGACTTCACAATCTTAAGTACTGATCTATACCTTTGTTGGAAGGTTAGTTGTACATTACTTTTCCTTGCATTATTTCTGAAGCTCAAGGATATCCCTTCTCATCTCGCTCATTGTTTCTAAACGCACAACATCCCACAGAATAAACCACAACCAGAGCAATGAGCACCACAATATTGATAATAACAGTCTTACGCCAGTCGTGCGTCAAGTTTGCAACCACACCCGCCTTGCAGGAGTTACAGCTATAGCATAATTGATCCTCATCATTACGCCACCTGCTATAGTCCACGTCCGTTGAGTTGCTTCCTGTGGATGTGGAAGTCAAATAAGTGGCGTTCACATATGAAAAGTTGCAGGAGCTTGGAGGCTTGCAGCAACCGGACTGCAATATTTGATTCAAATTTCACAGAAAGATATCAAAACCCTAGTATTCATAGGAAGAAATCAAATAGTCCATAGTTACAATATTTATGATAAAAATGAGATTTTAGGTCAAATAAATTACCTAAATTGGGGATAAATTCTTTTTGTAAAACTGCTCTGCAACTTCATGGACCGAATTTTGGGTGAGGCTTTTACACACTTTGGCGTCTTGAAGATGTTAATTTCTATAACCCAGCAACAGATTAATTGCACAATAAATTCACAGAAAGAAATCTGATTTATAACAATTAATACAACTGGGTTAATTAACAACTAATAACAGCGGAAGCAAAAATAACATAAAGCCAAACACAAAAAAGACAATAGATATACCTGTAAACCCTAACGCGGGAAAACTGTAAATGTTGGATCTTTCTGATTCAAATTCTAACAACAAATCCTTTCTTTCTCGAAATACAAGGAGCTTACATGCTAATCTTGTATTTATAGAGCCTAGTTGATTTACTTAGCGTGCAAGGAAAGAATCTTTCCTTGCTTTTTTTGGCTTTATTTACACATAAAATCACTCTAGGATTTATCTTATCCTCACAAATTCGGAAACATTCTATTAAAGAATAAATAAAAATCCTACTCTAGGATTTATCTTATCCTCACAAACTCGAAAAAAAAACTATTAAAGAATAAAAATCCTGCTGTTGCTAAAAATCCAACTCTAATTGATTTAAAGCAAATCTTATCTTGAGTTGCTTTAAAGCAAATCCATATCCCACTTTTCTAGCTACAAAAATCAACACTCCCTCTTAGCGAGGAAAGTGTTCTGCACTACACCCAACTTGTCCCTGAAGAATTCAAACTTGTTCTTCATCAAGGCCTTCGTCAGGATATCTGGCTATCCGTTTCGTCTGTAGAATGTAATTGAGTCACGATCCCTTTTCCACACAATTTCGAAGGAAGTGGTACTTTGATCTCACCGTGCTAGGATTTGTCATGAAACACTAGATTCTCGAGAGTTTAATGCAACTCGATTATCAGAATGACCGTAGGGATCCAGCCTGACAAAGAGCCCACGAAGTTTCGCCGTGAGTAGTCTTCACATGTAGCTACATCAAGTTGCTACATACTTCTCATGCTGTGAAACCTCAAAGGTAACCGACTTCGCTTCCCGCCAAAATTAAGACCGCCTGATCCCAAACCGAAATCGCATCAAGTGTTTCAACTTCAGACCGCCTAACTGCATCAAGAAACCCCTTGAGCTTCCACTCCATCCGTCAACATACCCCTACAATCAATCGCAGGCCTCGAGATATCTCAAAACATGTCATACTATTCAAAGGTACACGCTTAGGTTCCACTTGTAACCCATCGGTGAGTTCATCGCAAAACAACAACTGGCCCGGTAAGCTGACCATACAAGAGAGCCTATCAACTGTCTGTATAAAGTTGGGTCCACTGCCTCTGATCTCGAAGCATCAATCTTCTTCCAATTGGTCACAAGTGGCGTTGACATAGGCTTACAGTTTTCCATCCTGAATTGCTTCAAGATATCAATTAAGTACTTCCCTTGTCCAAGGAAGATCTCTCCCTCTTTCTGCCACAACTCCAATCCTAGAAAGTAATGCATCAACCCCAAGTATTTCATCTCAAACTCTCCTGCAAGATTCGCCAATGTGCTACAGCCTCAATTTTGAGAAGTAGGGTCATCAACATATAACAGGAGAAGTTCACCTTCAC
This sequence comes from Sequoia sempervirens, assembly GCA_007258455.2. Classification (NCBI taxonomy): domain Eukaryota; kingdom Viridiplantae; phylum Streptophyta; class Pinopsida; order Cupressales; family Cupressaceae; genus Sequoia; species Sequoia sempervirens. The sequence continues at coordinate 449,281,031 of VDFB02000015.1, read as the reverse complement.
CGAATATAGCATGTTTGAATCAGCCACCTGATGAAGCCTTACACTGCAGCAACTAACACGCGAATACACCGGGAGCCCGCTGAGTCCGCGTTTTTTCAACTCGCATACATGAGAATCCTCATGTGCCTCAAATCCTTTTGGTTGTTCTATGTAAATCTCTTCCTTAATCACTTCATTGAGGAAGACCGTCTTTACATCCATCTGGTGAATTCTCCAACCCATCTGTGCTACTAAAAAAATGATAGCTCTTATGGATGAGTACCTGGCTATCAGAGCGAAAGTCTCATCAGGTCGACTTTCCTTCGGAGAAAACCCTTAGCTATAAACCGAGCTTTGAACTTCTCCACACTACCATTTGCAGCATGCTTAATCTTATACAGCCATCTCGAGCTCACCACAGACTTATCTTCTGGTCTTGGTACTACCTCCCACACACTGTTTTTCATGATGGAAGAATACTCTTCCACCATGGCATCTCTCCATACTTGGTGCTTGGATGCTTCCTGAAAGCTGGAAGGCTCTACTTCAATTAATTCACTCATAAGTGCCGGGTATAATCCAATAATGCCTAGGAGCCCTTTTCTTTGTCTCTGGACCGAATCTCGAGGATCACTCATATATTCTTGAGCTTCCTCAATGTTCCGCTTTCACCGCCTGCTTTCTCCTCTTCTCGCAATAGGAATCTGAGGTCGAGGGAATTATTTATTCTCTATCCATCATCCCGCTTTGTTCTGCCTCTGCCTTATGGATCAAGTTTGAGGAATTTGAAGTTACTCAACCGCAAGGTGAGTGTTCAAGATTCATCGTTGCTTGAATTTTGAAGAGCCCTTCTTCCCCGAACTTCACACTGCCAACCAATTGCTTTCCCGAGAGTAGGAAATGTAAACCTGGAGTAAGCTCTTAGAAGCTTAATTGCATCAACAAGGATACCTCTCTCGGCAGTAGGTTCCAACTTGGTTCTCTTCTCAACAGGAATGTGACAATACACAAGGCATCCAAAGATGCGAATATTCCCCAAATCTAGTTTCTTACTAGTGAACGCCTCTTCTGGAGTCAATTTTCCCAACACTTTGTGAGGGCTCCTATTCTGCAAATACACAACTGTGTTGCAAGCTTCTGCCCATAAGAACCAAGGTAGATCCTGATCATGAAGCATGGCCTTGGCTGATCCAACGATAGCTCTATTCTTTCCGGCTCACAAACTCCCATTCTCATTGAGGTCACCCGAATCAACTCTTCTTTGATACCTTCAGCATAAAAATATTTGAAGGAATTGGAGGTATGGTTTCCGCCTCCAATATCAGACCTCGTGATCTTGATCTTCTTCCCGCTTGGTTCTCCACGAGATTTTAAACCTTTGAACCCATCAAGACCTTCATCTTTATTCTTCATGAAATATATCCATCGCCTTCCGGAGAAATCAATATCAATGAAGGTAACATACTCATATCCATTCAAGGATGTTGGATAGGTCCACATTATTATCCGAGTGTACGATCCAAATCCTCTCGATCTAGTGTCGCGAGCTAAAAATTGGCTGGCATATTTCTCAAGAGCGCAACCCTTGCACACCTCATGCTTTTTGTCTTCATCTCAGGCAGCCCCGTCACTATTTCCTTAAGAATATTAAGTGCTCCATGGTGAAGGTGAGCCATCCTCCTGCGTTGCTACCCTTCTATCCTTTACGGGGCCTACTTCCACCAACGACAAAGCCGTTTCAAACAGATCGAAATGGTTACCATGTTCGATAATTAATCACTTTTGCAATCTTGAATTTTGGGATGAATATAGACTTTTCTCTCAAAGGTTACGATAAAACTTTGTCTTCAAGGCGAACTCGAGATTAAATTTTTGTCACAGACATAACACATCCTCCACTAACAAAGGTTTGCTGTATTCTCCAACTTGATTGCACAACAATAGCTTGCATGGTACTAGCATTGTCTCCGAGCTCAATATAGAAATCCAGCTTCTTCTCCTCCAACTTGGTGAAACATTCTTTGACTCCTGTCATGTGGCGAGAAGCCCCACTGTCAATATACCATACCCTGTTGGCAATTGAACTGGAGAGACAGGCAATGAGCGAAAACTCATTTTCAAATCGTGATGCAAACTCGTCCACCTCTGCTGTGGCAGCAAATTGCTTCTTCTGCTTGTCCTTATTTTTCTTATTCGGACATTAACTGGCATAGTGACCCATCTGATGGCAGCAAAAACATTTAATCTTGCTCAGATCTTTCTTCTTCCCACTCTTGGAAGAAGAACCTTCCGATTGCTCTTTATTGGACTTCTTCTTACCCTTGCTTGTAAGAGCAAGATTTTCTTCATCTTGAACCTTCTTTGTCTGATCTCCTCGATGAGCACCTTCACAGATCTCCTCCTGAACAAAATCATCCCAAAGTCTTGCCCAATCAGGTAGCCGATCTCTGCCGACAACACACTTGACAAACACTTCCCAGTGCTTTGAAAAACCATTCAAGGCTATACACACCAACTCATCTTCTTTAATCGTCTCTCCAATAGTAGCAAGCTCATCCCTGACCTGTATCAGCTTGGACAAGTAGGAGGTCACACTCTCGCCTTTGGACATCTTGGTATTATGCAATTTGTCCTTGAGCATCATCTTACGACTCTGATAGTCGCTTTGATAAAGTTTTGTGAGCGTATCCCACATCTCCTTGGCGGTGTCTTTCCCCGATAAATGAGGAATTAAATGATCTCTTACTCCATCCAGGATAATCCTTTGAGCCTTGGCCTCTTTGACTTCATGCGAATCTAAGGCAACAGGATCATTTGTTGGTGGAGTCACTTATGTGCTAGCATAGATCCATAGCCTGTTCTCCTTGAGAACAGATGTAATCTGAACCTTCCACTGCAAGAAGTTAGACGCACCCTCGAGCCTGTCCTCGTATCGAACACTGGTTGCCATAGTTACAAGAGAACTGGAGACGAAAATCTGATGACTTTTTTTTTCTTGAAATCTGTGTCACAAATCTTGGCTTCGTATTCAGAGTTTAGAGCTCTGATACCATGTTAATTTCTATAACCCAGCAACAGATTAATTGCACAATAAATTCACAAAAGAAATCTGATTTATAACAATTAATACAACTGGGTTAATTAACAACTAATAACAGCGGAAGCAAAAATAACATAAAGCCAAACACAAAAAAGACAATAACACAGATATACCCAGGAAACCCCAATGCGGGGAAAAACCTGCAAATGTTGGATCTTCTATTCAGCCTAACAGCAAACTTTTCTTTCGAAAATACAATATGAGTTTGCTACAGCAATCTTGTATTATAGAGCCTAGCTGCTTTACTTAGCGTGCAAGGAAAGAATCTTTCCTTGCTTTCTTTGGCTTTACTTACACATAAAATCACTCTAGGATTTATCTTATCCTCACAAACTCGGAAACATTCTATTAAAGAATAAAATCCCACTCTTGGATTTATCTTATCCTTACAAACTCAGAAACATTCTATTTATAGAATAAAAATCCTGTTGTTGCTAAAAATCCAACTCGAATTGATTTAAAGCAAATCTTATCTTGAGTTGCTTTAAAGCAAATCCATATCCCACTTTTCGAGCTACAAAAATCAACAAAAGACAACTTTTGATTTTGTTCCAGTTGCTGTTGTTCTTCACTTTGTTCTGCAACCAGTTTGAGGAGTTCCCAAGCCGATACTCTTTGTAGCCTTTCCCCGAAACGGCCTGTCCGGCGCCCTTATTGGTGTTGACGAAGGCGGTGACAGTGAAAGAGAACAAGAGCAGAATGAGAGTTAACATAGCGGCCAGGTAGAACCGCATGAGCCATGTGATTCTGAAGCAGGCACCCACCAAGCCGGCGAGAGAGACGAGCATGAGTAAAGCCCCAAGGGCAATCACAGGCCATATTAACTATTAACTTCTCGCAGTGAGTGTTTGCCTTGGTTGCGAGCCATATTCCTCCGACCAAGACCGAGACAGACAGCACAAATGTGGAAAAATGAAGTAATCCGATGATGTTGTTGCTGAAACGAACCATTCTGAAAAGAATTGAAGCAGTGCGTGTGTAAGAAGAATGTATGATAATTGCGAAATTGAATGGGAGTGCAGGGCACTTATAAAGCTGAGCACTAGACAGATGTTGAAGAGAAAACGTGGCTTCTCCCAACCATGTTTGCAGCTTCTCCGCGTTTGTTATAGCTAGTGGTGTAATTTCTTTGTTGTTTCCTTCAGAGTTTGGAGGATAATGACAGCACATTTTATGTGGGCCTTTGCTTAAGGCGTGTATACGTGTACAAGGAAGAAATGATTTAAAAATAAACTAGTAATATTAAGGGGTGACCTTCATATATCTTTGAAATATTTTACTATTTTGTCTTGCGTCATTAGAAAATAGCATGAATGAATGAATGATTTTAATATCGTCCACGAGACCATCAGCCTATGGGATCCAAAGTTTGGTCTTTAACCGTTTTCAGCTTTCTTTCCAAGTCAGCGCTCCTATTATGAATCTTGATAAGGAAGCCGGCCGTCTTGAGAAGCCTATCCTCTATAAAGAGCTCATTAGTCCTGCAACATTTTGAGAAAAATGGGACCGACGGCCCACTGTAGAGTTTGGAGGAACAGCGGGGAAAGAAGCGAAAAAGCGGTGTGGAAAGTAGCGAAAAAGCAGCGTAGTCCACAAAAACTCAAAATTAATTAAATTTATAGCTTCAACAAGGTGTTATTAAAATGCACATAGATAAAGGAGAGTAAATGTAATGTTCCCACAGCTGTGTATGGAAAAGAAAAATTACATCTATAAGACTCAATAAATATATATTCATAATTTATATCATATAGACTGTAAAGTATGGAAACCACAAAGTTCTTTTGTATTTCTATTGTATGATATAATTAATGTAAAAAGTAGTCATATGGTAAATTCATGGAACTTCTAAACCTATGATTGTTGGAATTTTAAGATAATTATTTGTGATTGAAACAACTAAAAATATCAGAAGTTTGGCAAAAATCTGAGTATGCTTCCCAAGATCCTATGTATCACCTCTTTTAACCATCAATTTTGGGGGTGGTATTCTAAACTATATTGCAACCTCATATCCAATTTCTTATATAAAAATGTATAGGTGCTTTAATATATTTATTGGAATATAAGAATATAGTAAATATGAAAATAGTCAAATAAAAAAAACACATAAAAAGGAACAAAAAAAATGGTACTATGTTTTAATAGATAATTAAGTGAATCGGTTTTTTTTAATCGACATGCATTCCTTGTCGAAATAGTTATATATATTCTTGATTTGAAATGGTATTAAATCTGCCTTAGAAACATAAAATGGTAGAATATTTCTTTTAAGGTAAAAGTGACTTATCAAATAGGGATATTTATGAAGTAAGATAATGAAGGTAAAACTTAGATATTAGAAGTATCTACATAACTTATGATAACACAGTGTTATGTTTATAGAGGAAAATATTTATATTTAAAACAACTATATATTGCTTGTCACTTTGTATTTCCCTAAATATTAAAATAATAAGATAGGGTAGCATCTTAAGACAAAATGTTAAAATAATAAGAATAAAAATAATATATCATTGAAAGACAAAGATGGTTTGCCTATGTGTATGGCGGGGATATATTAGAGGAAGCCCTTGCGAACGTGGAGAACCCTAATAGCTCGAGAATTAGTAGGCCGCCAAGTGGAGAAAGAAACCGTGAAATAAAAGTGCATATTGTGTATGTGCATCCAACAAAAGGTAAAGAAAGGAAGCTCTTTGTTAGTTTCAATTGTGGCTAGATGGTGGGTGAAGGTGGGTGTTGTTGGTGGAGGAATGCTTGCTATCCCTGCTATTTTTCTGTTGTTGTGCATTGGTGATAATGTTGTGTTGGTTGAGATCCCCTTTTTGGTACAAGTTGGGCTTGGTCAGGGCCTTCTTAGAGGCCTTGTGCATGGTGTTTTTTCCATGTTCCTCTTTGTTGCTTGGTGATACAATAACAAGTCTACATTCTTGTTTCTATTTGTGACCCACATTTTCTTTGTTTTGATCTTCTTCAAGTGGGTTGTTGGTGTTGTTCTAGGGCATTGTCGGCTTTGCATGGGTCGAGGTCTTGGTGGATGTGGATTTTTTTGTTAGGAGTGTTTCTTCTGGTGAAGCATGGCTCCTACTGATGGGGTTTTTCAAGATCTATTCTCTTATGACTGTGGTGAAGGATTTCTTCCTTTGTGTCGGTTTATATCTACTTTTCATTTATTGTAAATGGATTGAAGCCACTATAGGGAGATTGGTTTAGGTTCGTTGTATTTAATAAAATTTAAATTTTATATTATTTCAAATTGGATATGCTTTTGGTTGTTGTCTTTATTTCACTGACATAGCAATGTAGGTATGATTTAGGTGGTGAATTTTACTGGGTTGAGTATAGTTTAGGTAGCAGAATTTAGTAGCTTGAGCAATGTTTAAATAGTGGATTTTAGTATACTTTCTTTTTTCCAACGACTAACTTGGATTTACAGAAGCACAATAATAGTTTAAAACACAAGGCTGTGAGTACCCTGTCAACATCCTTGGTTGAGCACAACCAAATATCTGACTTATTTTGTAGCTAGATCACCCTGGATTGCCTGATGTACAAACACAAATCTCCTGCTTGAGAATAATCAATGATAGCATTTGAACCCCAAGAAGCTAAACTATGCTGAAATCAAAATATAAATCACTATTGATTTGGGTTAAATTCAATTTGTGACTTCTATTATTTTTATTGTTCTCTTTGCATACTTTGGAAGGACAAATCCTTTTCTGTTCCTAATACTAAAAACCTTGTGTGGCCTTTTGGTTGCAACTCTAAGTTTATTCTAACATGCAAAACTAGAATCTATGAGGACCTTCAAACAAATGTATAAAATCCACTATATCAGCTACTCTGTCATTTGTGTTTTTTTAATTAGACGTACACATAAGATTCCTAAATAAACAATCTACTACTTTTCTTTTGTTTCTTATTCTCTTTGCATGCTTATTTGAAAGGACAAGTCCCTTATTTCTGCTAATACTAAAAACCATTTTTGAATAAGTAGCTCTTTCTATGGGAAAAAAATATTAAATTAAATTTCATTGAAGGCGATTTGTTTGTTTTGCTCAATTTGGATTGTCCATAGCCATACAATTACTAAAATTACAAACAACATTTTTTAGATTTATCATTTATGAACTAATGATATTGGCGTTTATGAATGATAGTGTGTCTTGAGGAATAAGTTTGGGTGTGCATCCAATGATGAAAAATGCCATTAATTTGGAGTATAACTTTGAAGTGTGTTTCATTTAAAATTGAGGATGCTGAAATCTAGACATAAGAACATGAACAACACAATAAATGAGTGAAGGTGTACCAAAGACAACAAATACCAATCCAAAACACAGAGCACCCAAATGGAAATAAACAACATGACTAACCCTATGAATGGGCTAAGCTGTACTCTTTAGCATATGAACAAATAATTTTTAGACAAAGAAGGAAAAAGGAAGAAGCTTCAGGTTTTGTAGACAGAATTATTTTTTATTATGTAAGAAATTTTAATTGGTTTGTATTTGCAATACCTTGTTGACTAGAAGAGCTAAGCAGAATCGACTGCAACTATGAGGAACTCTTCTCACATAAATTACCCTTCAGCTTATTATTGATTTCAATGGCGATGAGTTGTGCAAATAAAATACCATGCAAAAATGATAGATAAGTATGAAGATAATATCACAAACATACGTATGCAGGTTAGGTGAGATAAGTAAGTAGGAAACAAGAAGTTAATACCTTGTAGGTTAGTGAGATGGATTACTCTGCTGGTAGAGACACTCACATTCAAAAGTTTCTCATCCCTAAATTACTCCTTTGAAGGCATATATGCATACTCATTTGTGCGACAAGATGGAAATTCATACTCATTTCACCAAATAAAGCCAGCCAACCCATTTGAATCATCTTGGCTTAATGACGTGATTGCTACCGCTATATATCGTATTAGCCATGTAAAGAAGTGTGCTACCAGCATGACAAACATGTCATCTCATCGGCGAAAAGACTGGATGATGCATTAATACAGTGAGAGAAAAGGGGCAAAAGACCTGACGAAACAAATAAACTGTTGTGATCAGTTTGATCATCTCCCAAGGGCTCTTAGAAAGAGTATACCATTGATTTAATTTTTTAGCTTGGCTTCTTTCAAATAAGATACGCCTTTGGCGTAAATAAATTAGCAATCACATCTTAGTGTGCAATGGATACGCGGAAGAAGTGTGGAAAGTCAATTAAGATAAATTTTAATCTATTTTTTTACCATATAAAAATATAATAATTATTAATTATAAATTTAATCATTTTATGTAATTAATTTTATTTTAAAATATAATATATAATAATAAGTATAAATAAATTATTTATAATTTATTTTTTATTATTAAAATATAATCCACATTTCATATAATAAACTTATAAATCAAATTTTATATTAAAAATATTTATATATATATATATATATCAAATTTTACCTTAAACTAATTATAAATCAAATATTATCTTAACTAAAATAATAATAATAATATAATTGATACTGTTAAGGGGTGACCATCATATATCTTTGAAATATTTTACTTTTTTGTCTTGTGTCACTAGAAAATAGCATTTAAAAAGAAATAATAAAAATCTCTTGTTAGTTACGCAACATTCTCGAGAAAAATGGGACTGACAGCCCACATAAGTAACACATTTTCTCAAGGGAAATGACAAAAGTGTCAATTAAGGATAAACATACTCTAAAACCCTCCTCAAAGCCTTATTTTTTAGGCTGCAAAGTTTGGAGGAACGATGGGGAAAGAAGAAAAAATGTGGTGTGGAAAGTAGCGAAAATCGACAGAAAACAATCGAAAAACTGGCAAAAAGTGATGAACGGAGTTGAGAATCATTTAATGGTTGGCAGAGTGATATCAATCAATGATCAAATTTTTTTAGCTTGTTCTTCTTCAAATAGGATATGCCTTGGGCATAAATAAATAACGTGTAGAATGTGATAGTTGAAGATGTTGCTTGTAAATTCCATGGGAGCGAGACCCCTTATTATATTTTCAACGAACACATTAACTTCATTTGTCTATTGTCACTCGCGTTAATTCACGAGCTTTCTCAGTTTCACAAATTTGGAGGAATATGAATCCAAGTTATTTGTTTCACATTAATAAGGAAATTGTAGTGGTAAAATAATTAAATGTGATGTTAATTAAACATCAATTTAGGTTAATTAAAAATTAAATTATATTAAAACTAACACACATATATTAAATATTAATATATATAAAATACGTCAAGAGTTATTCTTCCCAAGATGCCTATTTTCATCATGCTTACATATATTGAGATTAGGGTTGGGTTAGCATATGTAGTAAGATTAGGGTTAGGGTTATGGTTCCAATTATGATTAGAGTTAGAATTAGAATTTGGGTTGGGGTTATCATCACAATTACGGTTAGAATTAATATATATATTTTTAAAAAGTTATATATTAATTTATATTTTATTGTATGAATTAAAATTATCCTTTCTTATATTTATTTTTACATTTTTCCTTTTTATATGTCAATTTTATTTTATTATATTACATTATAGTTTAGTTTAATTTAATTTAATTTCAACTAATTAATTTTATTTTTTTATGATTAAATAGTTCTAAGGAAGTGGCATGGATTATACATATAAGATGAGAAAATATGACATATATTATTTCTATGCTTCAAATATCTAATAGAATTATTTATTGTGTGTCAAAGAATCCTTACTATTCAATTATACTTTCAAGTCTTCGTCTCCAATATGCATTAATTAGTCGTATTATGTTAAACAATTTTTATTTTTTCAAAAATTCCCTTTAAAATCTAGTTACATCATTACATATGGGGACACAAAAATCTTAAAATATGTATTCTTAAATCACGTGTAATAGAAATTTATAATAATAGAGATAAAATTCATATTATATACATGATCTCAAGCTACTCCATAAGATCCATAAATCCTCAATTTTGGTTCAAGAAATGTCTTGCATGAGGTTGGGATCATTTCTACCATCTTGACCCATCATTATACACATTTATTATCACATATTTATCCCTATATTGTCTTTACACTCATACTCCTAAACATTCCTCACCTTATATTTCCATTTAAATACAAATTTGAGAATACCCTTTTTAAATTATTTTATCTTATAAACCATATTTAAAAAGAGATAATTGTTACCTGATTTTGGCTTCCAGCTAAAATCAAATAACTTATTGTTTATTTTGTTTTGTTTACATTTCAACTTTAAAAGGTACATCATGTTCTGCTAAGGTTCATTAATGTGCATAAAGGAGATTGTCAAAAAATAGATTGCATTTATTCCAGTTTTGCAACTACATACAAATAAGAAAAGAGAACCAATATGTATTGTAAATGTAATCATTATTGATAATGATGAGTGTATAATGTCCCTCACAAGCCAAGGGACTAGCTATTCTAATGCTTATAAAGAAAAGATTATATGCCTATAGATGAAAAAAAAGAAATTGCACATAAAATGAAAAGGGACTCGTCATTTCCTGGTGGAATGACGAATCCCATTAGTTTGGTCCTGCATCATCTCGATCCTTCTTGCTGACCTACTTCTATTTAACACTCTCCTTGCTTCTCCTAGGTTTCCTGCATATCTAAAAAAATAGTGTTGTTAGAGTAATGAAAGGTCCCTGATCAAAATATATGCAAAACATCCATAAACGTGTAATCTGATGTCCATAAGCATAAAATAGTAGCATACCATAAGTGTCCATGAAAACAAGAAAGGAGTAATCAAACACACCTATGATATACTTTGTTTATCTAACTGGTTTGTTCCTTGTGCGGATTTAGGACAAGTCTTTGTTATTGTTTTGATTCAACTAATTACAACATGAGGTGTAAAATGTGGCTCCCACAAGGGTTGAGCCCAACATGCTACCCTTTGATGTTTTAAGAGGGATAGGAAATTGAGCAGCTTGATCAAATCAATGATAAACATATTCTTGATGCATTAAATCAATATGGAATCACACCAGTTGATCAACTTTTATTATCAGATTCAAAAGATGCAACACATTTATGAGTTGTCAAGAAAGTCACACTTCATCCCTTCACAATGAATCAATCAATAGGCTACCATCATGTCAAAAGGGGCAGTATATTTTGTTGGATATGTCTTTCAATCTTCTTAAGTGGATCTAAGATCCATTTTATTAAAGAAGTAAATGATTTTTGTGATGCATCAAGTTCAATTATGCATCTATTAAAATAATGGAGACATCAAGTCTTGCCTAAACCATCATGAGTCATATGGGGCAGCAAGGAGGAACAAAGATAATCATGCATTGTTGCATAAGATACATTGTCCAATTCATCTCACTTCAACCCTATTGGACAAGCACACATCACTTAGGATGATGAGCTTTCAGGTCACCAATGCCATAAGTGACATATGTCTACCCAGTAGGATTAAAAGCAAAAGGAATGGTAGTGAGTACTAATAATTCATTAAGCAATCATGAAACATAGAGATGAAACTCACTTTTGAAGCCAAGTTTATAATGCCAAGTAAATATGATAGTAACTTTTAAGAGCTAGAAAGGGCAGTCCTAAGGGAACAATGCATGCTACATCTCATGCTATAAGACAACAACAAACCATGCTACATCTTATAGAGGGACACCAACAGTGAAAGAAGCATACAGGGAAGCATGATCACCACAAAGGGTGGAGTGCATATTGCAAAGGGGCAGAGTTATGTACTGTTCACATTGAAAATTTAATAATCATTCACTCAACAGAGGCACAAGTATAGTCATCTCATGCTACAAGACAACAAGAATCAATGAACAATGAAAATCTTGTATGACAAGGACCAATGCATTCAAAGATAAAGCAAGGATGCAGTGAAAAGAGCGTCACGTTTTGAGGGTTTGAATCAAAAGCTTAAACTTCCTTCAATGTTTTGCAAGAACATATTTTCTTTAAAGTTTCTCTTGTATAATCACTAGTCTTATATTCAAAACTCATGCACAAAAATCATTAATGGAATTTTATCACTACACTATCTAGTGAATGTGCTAAAGTCACTAGTTAAATGGATCAATGCCTAAACATGCTCACGTAAAGAAGAAACATAGGAGTTTCCAATGTTGGTAGTGGTGTCTCATAAACAGAGCATGGAGGTCAAGAGGCAGCAAAGGCAAGTCTACAGTGATAGAAATAAGGAAAACTTAAGAGAGATAAGAGGATGGAGGCACATTTGAGGCAATAGAGTTGGATGGTCCTTGAGGATAGTATAGATAACACAATCAAGAGGTACCAGTGTAGGCATTAGAAAATCGCTTTGATGCAAAATAGCTATGATTGACAACAATTCAATAGGACAAACCATGCATTATAAAAGATTGTGCATTGGTAGAGAATACCAAGAAAATTCATCATATCCAAAACTGTCCTATGAAAATATTTAAATGGCAGTCCTATGAAGACATAAAATTGAGAGAAATCTCACAGACATGGAAGAAGACTGTATGCAAAAGCACATTTTGAAGTGCGATGTATTGAAGACAACTATATGTGGCAAGAAAGAGGGAAAAACTTTTAAATTCCGCATTAAAATGAATGGGTTGTTAGACAAAAGAATTGCATTGACAAATAAAATTGCACAAGCATGCTAACTATCAAATGCTTGAGATTATGGAGGATGTGAAATTCAAATTCACATACGAAATGTCTTAGGTACACTTCAAAATATTCTAGGAGCAGGAGCTTTAAACATGAAGATTTAAGGCTCTGTTTTTCCATCATTTTCAGCAAAACCAAAAAAATAGTTGATAATCCATACTAGATACAGATAAGTACTACAAATTCTTTTCAAGATCACCTTAATACATCTAATTTGAAGGCTCAAGATCCCAACATGCTTGATAGGTTTGGTGGTCATTGTAGCACAAATGAAATAGATAAGAAGATTCAGCCTAAACCTTGTTTAGTGTCTTCTCAAAATATATCTAGTCTTTCAACAGAAATATCAAATCAACATTCTAAATTCCAACAAAAGCATGAGAAAGATAACAACCTTTAGACATTGCATTTGTCTCATTTAAATGTTAATGATGCAGATTTAAAGGCCAATTCTTGATGATGGATTTTGGAGGCAGCAAAATGGAAATATTCAGAGAGAAAATGAAAACCCTTGAACTAATGAAAATAAAAAGAGAGTGTGCAAGCAGGGATTTTGAGTAAAAGGGGGTAATACTCATAAAGAAATGAAAAGATGTGGAGATTTACACCCATGCCATGCAATGGCATTGAATAATTTAGCAAACCATTTTTGTTCACAGGGCAGCATTTCTTATGGAATAGTCGACTGGGATAGTTTTGTTGTCAATCACAAAATCTCATTCATACTATAATCTTGCACAATTGTGTCACAATAAAGGGATTAGCACAATGTTGGCCATTATTAAATGGCATGAAAAAAATAAAGATACCCATTTTTTTAAGAAAAATCAACAGGTAAAAAAGATGTAGCCATGGCCAGAATGTTGTTCTAATACATGGAATGTATGAAGTCTTCAAAATGGTGAGCATTTTGCTAAGAAACTACCATGAAATCTACAAAAAATGCAATGCAAACACAACCATTGAGAGTGAAATGGAAATTTCTCTACATAAATGACTTACTCGAGCTCGGCCTCATGAATTTTTTAGCATAAAATAGCTTGAAACCTCCAGATCATGATCTCCATGGTGGCTAAAACAAAAGAACAATCACATAGAGAAATAGAGCAAGCGAATTTTACATTATAAAATGCATATGGCCACAACATTCAAAGATGAAATAGTTTTCAAATGATGTGTGTTGCCAAATTTTCACTACAGCTCAATTGGCAGAGCTGATTAATTTTTTATTCGTTTCTTAAAGTGGAAATTTCAGTTTAATTTCTGCATTTTCTTAGGCTATTGTTTGTACTAGATTTAGGCAAGATTTATTTTTTAATTGCAATTGTTCTTGGTGGGAAAAATTTCAGATCTATTATTCAATAAATGAAATACAAAATAGTGATTAAGCATAATCATTGCTTTCATTTACTTTACAATGTTTGTTCACATTACGGTATTTCATTTGGATTGAAAATGCAATAAATTGTACAAGTTTGCAATTAATATTCTTTCTTTTCAAAATGGTAATGAAAAGAGAAATTAAATATTCCACACAAGCCATGGAGATAGCTAGAATGATTTGTTACAAGAAATGAATTATACAACTAAAGATAAAAGAAAGGAAGCATATAATATAGAGCATATCCATCATTGCCTTTTGTTGGTCTTCAGGTTGGCATCCTTGCAGATTTCCTGTCCTTGCTACTACTTTTGAGTGAACCTGCATCATGTAAAAGGGATTGTTAGAGCTCTAGATATGGACTACACTATGTGCTCTACCAACAGATATATAATTCATATTGAACTAGCTGAATGAATAAGAAAGAGTACAATATACAACTGCAACATCATCAAATCTATTAAGCTTCATTATTTTTATGCTAACATTGTTTGTTTCCTGTGCAGGTTTAGGAAAATCTATGACGTAGTTCAAATCATGAAGACATAACATGTGGGGTAAAACGGGCTCCCACAAGGGTTGAGCTCGACATGCTACCCCTCAACATTTGAATGGGGTTTTGAGAAAATAAATGCATTCACCATGCTCACATGAGGCATTCAATGAAGGAGTGAAACATTTACCAACTATGAAAACATTAAGGCCATTGGCCACTCATAACAGTCAGGTCTGAAAATCAATGAAGTGAAGATTATGAGTGAACAAAGAGCTCAATTGAGATGCAGAACCAAATGAGATGCATCAATTTCCATATCAAAGCTTGCTTTTAACACTATCAAGATTGAGTGCATTTTTGCTGCCATATGATGCTTTGTTAATGTTATATGTTATTTCAAGACGTTCGTTTACTACTGCAACAAGTGTTTCATGTTTATGAATGGTGATAGTAAACAAGAATGCATATGAATTCACAAATCAAGCTACAGAATGAAAGAATTTTTCACCATGGTAAGCTGTACATGCTTCAAAGATTTTTTGTGTATGGTTGAAAGGGGGGTCATATCATTTTATAGTTGCTTCCAATTAATTATAAAAATGCATAAAGAGTAGCGTGAAGAATGTATTTTCCATCAATATGGAGCTACATGATGTAGCCTTTTGCTACAGGAATAGTTTCAAGCAAGCAATACAATAATATACAAAGTGACACTTGAATAACTTGCATCTTTAAAGAGGCTTCAAATTGAAGTAAAGATGTATATTCTAATGAAGCTACAACAGTAACAGGAGTCTAATGTTCCTTCCAAGAAATGAAAATACAAGGGAAACAACAAGGGTTCAAACCCTTGAGTAGCTAAATGTTTTCAAAACAGTGATATGAAGATTTACAAGTCGCGACTTGGAGGGGTTCTGAAAACCCATGAAATGGAAAGCTCACAAAATATTTCCATTCAACAACAATGTCATAAGTTTTCATTCAACAAAAAGTGAAAGAATGTACAATGGCCATGACCAATACAAATTGCCAACCCACATAAAATTCACATTTCACTACAGGAAGAAGCTTATTAAAGCTTTATATTGAAACAATGTTTAAGAGAAACAAAAACATAGCAAGATTTCTTCATGAAGCTCGAAACCCATTTAGGGGTTTAAATACAAAATAGATATAAGGAGAAATGACCAGGGTTCGAGCCTCTTTACAACAAAAAATGGCATCTTCAAAGCAAGTAAACCAGCGGCCTGTAAAATGGTCTTCAACATTTTTCACAATGTTCATATCTTTCTTGCAAAAGAAAAGCTTTTATAAGCTTTATTTAAGAGGAAAATGCAAGGAAAATAAAAGAGAAATGGAAACTTACCATCATGTATCTGTATAAGAGCCTCTACAAACACCTAGATCAAGCTCATGATGGTGGCCAAGGTGAAGTCCATCAAAAAAGACACATAAAATCAAAGAAAATGCATAAGAAATAGCAACTATGGTGGCGCTAAAAGGCCCAAATATCTTAGGAAATCTCTTTTCAAAGAGCTAAAAATGGAGAGAAGAGGGCTTACCATTTATTTCTAGAGGCCAATCGATAGAAAAATGTGAAGCTCGAGCTCGAAATCAAAACCCTAGCTTCTCCCATGGTGGTGGCTTCCAGAGCTGCTTCTTCAATCGACCAAGAGAAATGGAATGTGAAAACTTAGGGCCTTTGTTTTGTTATTAGGGTTTCATCTAGCCCTGATTCAACTTAGAGAATTTTTCCAACGTTTTTAAAAAAAATTCAATCTTTGGATTAATGCCTTTGGTCGAAATATCATACTTAGGTTAACCCTTTTGGCCTTCAATTTAATTTCTTTGACCTGGGTTAGTTTAGGGTTTCTTAGGTGAGGCATTATTTTGAGTATTAAAGTCTACAATACCTTGGGTATTTTATTTATTTTAATGCCTATGCCTAAGAAAAATCAAATATTGGCATGCTTAGTTTTTATTGATTTTAAAGAAATCAACTAGAAATCAATAGTAGATGTTTATCCAATATTTCTATGATTTTTGCAGAAAAATAAATTGTAATTGGAGCATTGTAGTTGCTATTTTTTGCAAAGATTTCTCCGAAATCTTAATTGCAAAAATCAAGATAAAGATGAGCTTGATTTTTGTAATAAAACTACAAATCATGTAAATTAGCATTTAAAGCAATATCTTATAAATTGCTTTTAGATATTTGATATTTATGCAGTAAAAGCAAAGGAAAGGTGGCCAATATCTTGATTTTCATTTTTGGGTGAGATCCAAAAGATAGCAACAAAATGGGTTTGTTTTTTCTAGTTTTAAGGCAAATTGAGCCTGATTTTGAGGCTTTATTAGGTGGATATCTTGGAGGGAGAAAGTTTCCATTTTTCTTTGGCAGTATGATGTAGTTTGGGGGCCTTTTTCTCAACTTTTCTTTTGAGCTCGAAAATTGGATTTGGGGAGATATATTGGAGAAAACTTAGAGTTTTCTTAGTTCATATATCAGTTTCTTGCTCTGACACACATTTTGAGAGATTGTAAACTTCTTTGTACTCAGATTTTGAGAATTTTCACTCCTTCATTCAATAAAATAGCAAAGTTTCCTTCCTCACTTCTTGTGTATGCTTTGCAATAGTAATTTGATGTGTTTTGTGATTCAATCTATTGAATCCCTTTTGTGTCTTATTGTTGTAAAGTGGTTTGGAAGAGTTGCATTCTAATTCACGTTGTGCCTTGTGTTTATCTTGAACCTTCGCGCAAATTACTTTTGGGTCATATGTGTTGTGAGATTGTGAGAATCATGTTTTAAAGAGGTGTTGAGAGTGGGTTATTGTCAAAATATTCTTTATGTTGGTCAATCATTTTAGGTGATAGGATTTCAATCATAAATTTTACCTTCTAACTCTTCTCTTTGCAAGTCAGTAGAGTAGGAAATTTCATTTGGAGAACCAGCTCACTCTGGAGATTCCCTCTTCACACAGATCACCCACATCTGAGGAGGGTTTCCATGTTTCAACAGATAGCTAAGTCTTTTGTAAGCTTAGCAAAGGGTGCATATCTGATGTGGCCAATATAGATTTCCAAACCACATAAAATTCACATTTCTCTATAGTAAGAAGCTTATTAAAGCTTTATATTGAAACAATGTTTAAGAGAAACAAAAACATAGCAAGATTTATTGATGAAGCTCAAAACCCATTTAGGGTTTTAAATACAAAACAAATATAAGGAGAAATGACCAGGGTTCAAGCCTCTTTACAACACAAAATGGAATCTTCAAAGCAAGTAAACCTGTGGCCTATAAAATGATCTTCAACATTTTTCACAATGTTCATATTTTTCTTGTAAAAGAAAATATTTTATAAGCTTTATTTAAGAGAAAAATGCAAGGAAAATAAAAGAGAAATGGAAACTTACCATCATGTATCTGTATAAGAGCCTCTACAAACGCCCAAATCGAACTCATGATGGCTTCCAAGGCCAAGTCCATCACAAGAGACATAGAAAATAAAAGAAAATGCATAAGAAACAACAACTGTGGTGATGCTAAAAGGCCCAAATATCTTAGGAAATCTATTTTCAAAGAGCTTTCCATTTATTTCTAGAGGCCAATCGACAGAAAAATGGTGAAGCTCGAGCTCGAAATCAAAACCCTAGCTTCTCCCATGGCAGCAGGTTGTAGAGATGCTTCGTTAAAGTTTGACCAATAGAAATGGAATGCAAAAACTTAAGGCATTTTTTTTGTAATTAGGGTTTCATCTAGCCCTAATTCAACTTAGGGAATTTTTCCAATG
Organism: Sequoia sempervirens; assembly: GCA_007258455.2. NCBI lineage: Eukaryota > Viridiplantae > Streptophyta > Pinopsida > Cupressales > Cupressaceae > Sequoia > Sequoia sempervirens. The sequence continues at coordinate 449,262,585 of VDFB02000015.1, read as the reverse complement.
TTTTTTTTTTTTTTAAAGTCAATCTTTGGATTAATGCCTTGGCCAAAATATCATGCTTAGGTCGACCCTTTTGGCCTTCAGTTTAATGTCTTTTACCTAGGTCAGTTTAGGGTTTCTTAGGTGAGGCATTATTTTGAAAATTAAATTCTAAAATACCTTGGGTACTTTATTTATTTTATAGCCTATGCCTTAAGAAAAATCAAATATTGGTATACTTAGTTTTTATCAATTTTATAGAAATCAATAGTAGATGTTTATCCAATATTTTTATGATTTTTTGAGAAAAAACAATTGTAATTTGAGCTTTGAAGTTGCTATTTTTTGCAAAGACTTCTCTGAAATATTAATTGCAAAAAATCAAGATAAAGATGAGCTTGATTTTTGTAAAAAAAATGCAAATCATGTAAATCAGTATTTAAAGTAATATCTTATAAATTGATTTTAGATATTTGATATTTATGCAGTAAAAGCAAAGGAAAGGTGGCCAATATCTTGATTTTGATTTTTGGGAGAGATCCAAAAGATAGCAACAAAATGGGTTTGTTTTTTTCTAGTTTTAAGGCAGATTGAGCCTGATTTTGAGGCTTTATTGGATGGATATCTTGGAGGGAGAAAGTTTCCATTTTTCTATGGCAGTATGATGTAGTTTGGGGGATTTTTTCTCAGCTTTTCTTTTGAGCTTGAAAATTGGGTTTGGGGAGATATATTGGAGAAAACTTAGAGTTTTCTTAGTTCATATATCAGTTTCTTGCTCTGACACACATTTTGAGAGCTTGTAAACTTCTTTGTACTTAGATTTTGAGAATTTTCACTCCTTCATTCAATAAAATAGTAGAGTTTCCTTCCTCACTTCTTGTGTATGCTTTGCAATAGTAATTTGATGTGTTTTGTGATTCAATCTATTGAGTCCTTTTTGTGTCTTATTGTTGTAAAGTGGTTTGCAAGAGTTGCATTCTAATTCATGTTGTGCCTTGTGTTTATCTTGAACCTTCGTTCAAATTACTTTTGGGTCATATGTGTTGTGAGATTGTGAGAATAATTTTTTAAAGAGGTGTTGAGAGTGGGTTATTGTCAAAATATTCTTTATGTTGGTCAATCATTTTAGGTGATAAGATTTAAATCATAAATTTTACCTTCTAACTCTTTTCTCTGCAAGTCAGTAGAGTAGGAAATTTCATTTGGAGAACCAACTCACTTTGGGGATCCCCTCTTCACACAGATCACCCACATCTGAGGAGGGTTTCCATGTTTCAACAGATAGCTAAGTCTTCTATAAGCTTAGAAAAGGGTGCATATCTGATGTGGCCAATATAGATTGCCAACCCACATAAAATTCACATTTCTCTACAGGAATCTTGAAGCTTATTAAAGATTTATATTGAAACAATGTTTAAGAGAAACAAAAACATAGCAAGATTTATTGATGAAGCTCGAAACCCATTTAGGGTTTTAAATACAAAACAAATATAAGGAGAAATGACTAGGGTTCAAGCCTCTTTACAACACAAAATGGAATCTTCAAAGCAAGTAAACCTGTGGCCTATAAAATGATCTTCAACATTTTTCACAATGTTCATATCTTTCTTGCAAAAGAAAATATTTTATAAGCTTTATTTAAGAGAAAAATGCAAGGAAAATAAAAGAGAAATGGAAACTTACCATCATGTACCTATATAAGAGCCTCTACAAATGCCCAAATTGAACTCATGATGGCTGCCAAGGCCAAGTCCATCATAAAAGACACAAAAAATAAAAGAAAATGCATAAGAAACAGGAACTATGGTGATGCTAAAAGGCCCGAATATCTCAGGAAATCTCTTTTCAAAGAGCTTTCCATTTATTTCCAGAGGCCAATCGACAGAAAAATGGTGAAGCTCGAGCTCGAAATCAAAACCTTGACCAATAGAAATGAAATGAAAAACTTAGGGCATTTTTTTTTGTTATTAGGGTTTCATCTAGCCCTAATTCGACTTAGGGAATTTTTCCAATGTTTTTTTTAATAAAAAATTCAATCTTTGGATTAATGCCTTGGCCGAAATATCATGCTTAGGTCGACCCTTTTGGCCTTCAGTTTAATGTCTTTTACCTGGGTCAGTTTAGGGTTTATTAGGTGAGGCATTATTTTGAATATTAAATTCTAAAATACCTTGGGTATTTTATTTATTTTATAGCCTATGCCTTAAGAAAAATTTTAAAATATATATATATTTTTAAAAAGAGGGTAAAAACTATATTGAATCATAGCAACATTACAAAGTCAAAAGAAACAAACCCACAAGGGGCCCAACAAAAACAAGAATTAATTCACACCCAAGAAGCACCTCATATCCTTAGCAACCCACTCCTTAAGAACAGGGGCCATTTCGTTAGGAAGATTGCCCCAATCATCCACATACCAAGAATCAGTTCTCTCTGTCGCTCATCAGCCACCCTATTCCACTCCCACAGAATATGGCGGAACACAATGGACTCAAAAGTAGAGCACATAGAAATAATATGCTTGATAACCACAGCTAGCTACCAATTCACATCCTCCAAATGTCGCTTATTCAACATATCAATAACCACACAAACAATCCGCTACCACCCAAGGCCAACCGCACGCTCAATCGCCATAAGAATAGCACTAGCCTCCATAAGATTATTAGTTTGCAAACCACGATACATAGAAAAGAGTAAAACAACCACTCCTAGGCTATCTCTACCAATACCACCAACTCCAGCATGCCCAAGATTACCCCTAGATGACCCATCCGTATTGATTTTTAGCTCCCTTAGAGCAAGCGGACACCAAAATCCATCACAAGCAACCCTCTCAAGTCCATGCCTACAATGCACTCTGCTCAAATTACTCTTATCCCCTGCAACAAGACCCAGGGCATTAACTACACCCAAGTCCCCAGGATCAACCGGCACAGACAAGTCACACTTTGCAGTCAAAGTCTCCTGTAGAGCCCCAAGGATTCGCCTCCAAAGTTGCCCCATGATCAATTTTTTATCCAAGAAAATCCATCTGTTATGCTGCAACCAAATTTTCCAAACAATCAAACTAGGACCAATGCTCCAAGCAATTTTAAGAAAAGAGGTTGTGGCAGGAGATGATCCATGTCTTGTCCAGAAATATCCAAATAAGAGACATGGTAGCACGGTAAGCTCCAGAGATTCCACCAGTGATGCCAGATAGTCTTAACAAAAGAACACTAAAAAAAGAGATGCGAGAAGCATTCTTCATGCTGACCACACAGAACACACATGGAGGGGCATTTCCAAAGATTGTCCCAAGTAATACACTTACCTTGGACCATGAGCCAAGAGAAAAAATTACACTTAGGAAAAGAAAATTTATTCCAAACATGCTTCGACCAAGAAACCTTTGAGCTCCCAAAGACTTGTTTATCCAAAGCTTGATAACCAGAGGCAACCGAAATTTTTCCTTTCAAATCAGGACCCCAAGCTAGCACATCTCTCCCATGATGAGAATTCTAGGAACGATCCGACAGAAACTTAGCAAGCTCTTGACGATCCTCCATCACACCACTAGGAGACCATTCCAAAGGGTCCTTCCACCTAGACACAGTAATTTGACCCAATGAATGTTGAGATTTGAAGTTAGCCACATGACACCAACCCACCTCCTCAAAAATCTAGCACAAGTCTTGAAGGTGAGGATGAGAAGACATAATGGGGGGGTGTCCATCCTAGGAATCATGCCAGAAAAGAGCATCCCGACCCCCATTACAAATCCAAAAAAGTCCTTATTTAAGTAGCTTGGCACCCCGTTTGAGGGTACTCCAGATCATAGAACCTTTTCCCTCCATACTGAATCTTGCAACCTCCATACTCTCCACTGCACCCAAATATTTGAAGGTAAGAATTTTAGCCCACCACATATGTTGATGTGAACATCAATGCCAATACAGCTTAACAACCAAGGCCTTCCCATTCAAATCAGTCTATCGTAGACCAAGTCCCCCCTCCTACTTTGGCCTACAAACAACATCCCACTTCACCAAGCTCCATTTTCTATGAAGAAATTTTCCAGACCACAGAAACTGACGAAACAATCTCTTGAAATATTTAATAAAACTTGATGGAGTAGAAAGAACAAAGCACCTATAAAGAGGGAGAGACTAGACCACCGACTTTAGAAGAGTCACTCTACCTGCTGAAGAAAGCCACCTGCAAGTCCAATGACTGACCAATCTTCAAAACTTATCCAGAGTCTCTTGCCAAAACCTTTTAGGGAGAGAACAAATGGCAAGAGGGATTCCAAGATAGGAAAAAGGAAGCGAACCAATTTGGAAACAAAGAATACCTTCTATTCTCCTTTGGATAGCCTTAGGAGTATGGAAGAAGTAGATGAAAGACTTCCCCTCATTAACACGCTACTCAGAGGCTGCCAAGTAGCTGTCCAACACACTACGCCAGTTGAGAGCCTCCTCAACCTTCACCCTACCCATCAAGGTAGTATCATCTACAAACTGAAGATGAGACTAAGGGGGAATATCATTTCCCCAAATCCAACCCTGAATCAAGTCGCTAGCTACTTGAGCGTGAATGAGCCTCCCCAAGCCTTCCGCAAGTAGGATGAATAAGTAGGGAGACAAAGGATCTCCTTGTCTGAGGCCTCTAGAAGCACCAAACAACTCTGTGGACTCACCATTGATAAGCACCAAAAAGGATAAAGATGTAACACAACTCCTGACCCAATCAATCCAACCACCAGCAAAACCAAAAGCTCCAAGAATCTTAAACAGAAAGTTCCATTTAACTCGATCACACGCTTTAGCCATGTCCAACTTATAAACAGAAATTTTTCTTTTGAGGATTCCATAGAATGGATGGTCTCAGCAGCAATAACAACACCATCCATGATCTGTCTGCCAATAACAAAGCCCCCCTGCTCCTCAAAGATTAACCCACCAAGCCAAGGTTTCAGCCTTTCAACAATCAACGTAGTAATAATCTTATAAACAACATTACATAATGCAATAGGCCTAAAAAGATCAAAAGAAGTAGCCCCCTCCTTCTTTGGAATGAGAGCTAAAAAAGTCACATTCAGAGTCATCAACATTTGTTTATTCATGAGGGATTCCTGAACAACCTCTAAGAGGTCCAACTTAACCACCTCCCATAACTCCTAAAAGAATTCAACTAGGAATCCATCAGGCCCAGGGGATTTACCTTTCTTCATCTAGAACACAACATTCTCAAGCTCTGACAAGGTAATAGGAGAAAGCAACGATTCATTCATTTCATTAGACACCAGCTACGGGATACACTCTAGAATCCTTGCTTCATCCTCCTCCACTGGAGGTGAATCCTCAGAAAATAATGTAGAGAAATACCGAATGCATTCAGCAGAAATAGAAGTGAAAGAGGACAAAATTTCCCCATCGGACAAAAGAGAGAAGAAATAGCATTACCTTGCCTCTGATCTTTAATTGAGTTGTGAAAAAATGAAGTATTCCTACCACCAGCCTGAAGCCATTCAATATGGGATTTCTGTTTCCAAAAAAAATCTTCTCTTAACTCCCATTCTTCTACCTCTTTTGTTGCAGCAACCTCTAACAAAATCCACTCTTCCATGAGGCCTTGATCATGAATCTGCCTAGTGATTAATTCTAGGTTATCTTGAGCTTTCTGTTTTTCATGAAACAAATTACCAAAATGTTTCCTATTCCATTTTTTCAACCTGTATTTAACATACTGAAGCCTCTTTGAGAAAGAATACATAGCAGTGCCATAAGCTGGCTTCCCAAGATCCCACCAGCCAAGAAGCATATCATGAAGAGATTCATCCCTGAGCCACATGAGTTGGAACTTAAAAGTCTGTCTAGCACATCGTTGAGGTACTTTAGCCACAAGATTAATTGGCCAATGGTCAGAACCTCGACCATCCAATATTTCAGAACTAATCATCCACCTGTCCCCCATCCAAAAACTGGACACCAAAAATCTATCTAGTCTTTTTGAAATAGCAGCATCTCCAGTTCTCCTATTATTCCAAGTAAAGACTCCATTAACTGGCTTAATATCAACTAACCTCAAAAGAGCCATATTATCCTACAAGAGCCTTGAGGAAGGCTCCAAATGAGCACTCCCTCCTCTCTTCTCTTCTAAAGAAATGACAGCATTAAAATCCCCAGCCAAGATCCAAGGTAGGTAAGGATCCAAAGACCTCACATATCTAACATGATCCCACAGCTGAGCTTTACCTTGGAAATCAATCAAAGCATATATATTAGAAAAAATAACTTTCTCCCCTGACTCCAGATGAGAAGCAACACAAGAAATTGAGCCCCTACATGAGATCCACCAAATTGGACTAACTTTCTGAGGATCCCAAAGACAGGCCACTCCACCAGAGTTACCAAAAGCACCCACACATTGACATTGACCACGACCCCAAATCTTAGAAGCCACACATAACATACTATCCATTGATAACTTAGTTTCTTGCAAGAAAACCACATCAAGAGAATGAATTCGAACCAGATCCCGAATAGCCTTTTATGGAGGGATGTTATTCATACCCCTCACATTCCAAGAAAGAACTATCATCGTTGAGGTTGGGAGAAGTGAGCATCAATAGTTTTCACCAAACCAGCCTCAACCAATGTCTCTCTAGCTAGCTTCACCTTTTCTTGGTCCCTCTTGCGACCAACCTTAATGGGTTTCTCAGGAATCCCCTTCTTAAAAGATTTTTCTTAAACACCCAGGATAGAGGAAGAAGACTTATTCTTACCTAAATCAGGGCTACCCCATACCTCTGAGCTAACCTTATCAGCACCAAAGGAGCCACGAGAATCTACAATCACCCCAACCCCCACACTCTGAGTTGGAGCTAAAGGAGATAGACTAGACACCATCTGAGGATCCTGATCACCAAGCTGATCCAATTCGAGGATCACCAAAGGTTGTACCTCAAACAACTCCTTAGTACCAGAACCAACCTTTGCCTGCATGTCAGCTGGAAACCCTTCCTCCTGAACTAACTCATCCAAAGTCTCAAATCTGTTGAAAGTTTCCCCTTCCTACCTATCCTTAAAATGTCTCTTTTGACCCCATTCACGATTGTGAGATTTAACTGGAACAAAACCATCTCTGTCTACTGCCACTCCCTACATGGGAGCCTTACCCTTCTCCACCCTCAGATTAGATTGGGTACCCACATTACTTTCACCCCTGCACCAAAAGCTCAAGGACACCTTCGCTGCAGATGCATGTATTCATGACATAACCGACACCGGAAAGGCAACATTTCATAATCCAACGGCTGAGTCCAAGAATTAGAGCCAACGGTCAAATCAATAGAATCAGGCAGAGGCTGACTCAGATGAATCTCAACACAAACCCTCATGTAAGAAAAGATCCTCTTATCTAAAGTATGTTGAGAAGGACCAATAGGCTTACCCAATAGTAAAGCAATTGATTGTAATATATCAGTTCTCCAACATTCAAGCGGCAACCAAGGAAGGCGAACACAAACTGGGACCCTAGAAGGAAAATCTTCCACTGAATTAAAGCTTGCATGCCATGGTTTTATGAAAATACCTACTTGGTTATAAAAATAAGGCCCCCCTTCGAATGCCCTATTTCGATCTGAAATGCACGAGAAATCTACCAGAAAGAAATTATTCGCAGCCAACAGAACATCAAAGTCACCCTCTGGAGACCATGTCTTACAGATCCAAGTGTCCTAGAAATAAAGAGAAACCCTCATCCCCATAAACTTACAAATAAAAAAATTCTTACTGTAGTAATCCTGATCATCAGCTACCGCCTCTGACTGTATCACCAACACAGGACGTACTTGAGCCCTTTCTAGGCATCCATTTATCTTCTGCAATTTAAAGGCACTAGATCTTGTCAAACCCTCTCCATACGAAGCCCCATCACCAACCTCTGTCATAGCAGCATCCCCCCTCATCTCACCAATAGGTGCATTCATTGCCATTGAAACCCCACACCAAAAAAAACACCTGCCAAGAAGCCCCCAAACCAAAAACCAAGAAAAATCAAATATTGGTATACTTAGTTTTTATTGATTTTATAGAAATCAACTAGAAATCAATAGTAGATGTTTATCTAATATTTTTATGATTTTTTGAGAAAAACCAATTGTAATTGGAGCATTGAAGTTGCTATTTTTTGCAAAGATTTCTTTGAATATTAATTGCAAAAAATCAAGATAAAGATGAGCTTGATTTTTGTAATAAAACTGCAAATCATGTAAATCAATATTTAAAGTGATATCTTATAAATTGCTTTTAGATATTCGATATTTATGTAGTAAAAGCAAAGGAAAGGTGGCCAATATCTTGATTTTGATTTTTGGCAAGATCCAAAAGATAGCAACAAAATGGGTTTGTTTTTTCCAGTTTTAAGGCAGATTGAGCCTGATTTTGAGGCTTTATTGGGTGGATATCTTGGAGGGAGAAAGCTTCCATTTTTCTCTGGCAGTATGATGCAATTTGGGGGCTTTTTTCTCAAATTTTCTTTTGAGCTCGGAAATTGGGTTTGGGGAGATATATTGGAGAAAACTTAGAGTTTTCTTAGTTCATATATCAGTTTCTTGCTCTGACACACATTTTGAGAGCTTGTAAACTTCTTTGTACTTATATTTTTAGAATTTTCACTCCTTCATTCAATAAAATAGTAGAGTTTCCTTCCTCACTTCTTGTTTATACTTTGCAATAGTAATTTGATGTGTTTTGTGATTCAATTTGTTGAGTCCTTTTCATGTCTTATTGTTGTAAAGTGGTTTGCAAGAGTTGCATTCTGATTCAGGTTGTGCCTTGTGTTTATCTTGAACCTTCGTTCAAATTACTTATGGGTCATATGTGTTGTGAGATTGTGAGAATCATGTTTTAAAGAGGTGTTGAGAGTGGGTTATTGTCAAAATATTCTTTATGTTGGTCAATCATTTTAGGTGAGAGGATTTCAATCATAAATTTTACCTTCTAACTCTTTTCTCTGCAAGTCAATAGAGTAGGAAATTTCATTCGAAGAACTAGCTCACTCCGAAGATTCCCTCTTCACACAGATCACCCACATCTGAGGAGGGTTTCCATGTTTCAACAGATAGCTAAGTCTTTTGTAACCTTAGAAAAGGGTGCATATCTGATGCGGCTAATATAGATTGCCAACCCACATAAAATTATCATTTCTCTATAGGAAGAAGCTTATTAAAGCTTTATATTGAAACAATCTTCACAAGAAACAAAAAATAGCAAGATTTCTTCATGAAGCTTGAAACACATTTAGGGTTTTAAATACAAAAAAAATATAAGGATAAATGACCAGGGTTCGGGCCTCTTTACAACACAAAATGGAATCTTCAAAGCAAGAAAACCTGTGGCCTATAAAATGGTCTTCAACATTTTTCACAATGTTCATATCTTTCTTGCAAAATAAAAGATTTTATAAGCTTTATTTAAGAGGAAAATGCAAGGAAAATAAAAGAGAAATGAAAACTTACCATCATGTATCTATATAAGAGCCTCTACAAACTCCCAGATCGAACTCATGATGGTGGCTAAGGCTGAGTCTATCACAAAACACATAGAAAATCAAAGAAAATGCATAAGAAACAATGATTGTGGTGGCACTAAAAGGCCCAAATATCTCAGGAAATCTCTTTTCAAAGAGCTCAAAATGGAGAGGAGGTGGCTTACCATTTATTTCCATAGGCTAATCGATTAAAAATGGTGAAGCTCGAGCTCAAAATCAAAACCCTAGCTTCTCTCATTGTGATGACTTGTAGAGCTGCTTCTTCAAAGTTTGACCAAGAGAAATGGAATGTGAAAACTTAGGGCCTTTGTTTTATTATTAGGGTTTCAGCTAGCCCTAATTTGACTTAGGGAATTTTTCCAATATTTTTTAACAGTTTAATGTCTTTGACCTGGGTCAGTTTAGGGTTTTTTAGGTGAGGCATTATTTTTAATATTAAAGTCTAAAATACCTTTGGTATTTTATTCATTTTAATGCCTATGCCTTAATAAAAATCAAATATTGGTATGCTTAGTTTTTATTGATCTTATAGAAATCAACTAGAAATCAATAGTATATGTTTATCCAATATTTTATGATTTTTGGAGAAAAATCAATTGTAATTGGAGCATTGAAGTTGGTATGTTTTGCAAAGATTTCTTTGAAATCTTAATTGCAAAAAATCAGGATAAAGATGAGCTTGATTTTTGTAATAAAACTATGAATCATGTAAATCAGTATTTAAAGCAATATCTTATAAATTGCTTTTAGATATTTGATATTTATGCAGTAAAAGCAAAGGAAAGGTGGCCAATATCTCGATTTTGATTTATGGGCGAGATCCAAAAGATAGCAACAAACTAGGTTCATTTTTTCCATTTTTAAGGCAGATTGATCCTGATTTTGAGGCTTTATTAGGTGGATATCTTGGAGGGAGAAAGTTTCCATTTTTCTCTGGCAGTATTATGCAGTTTGGGGGCTTTTTTCTCAACTTTTCTTTTGAGCTTAGAAATTGAGTTTGGGGAGATATATTGGAGAAAACTTAGAGTTTTCTCAGTTCAAATATCAGTTTCTTGCTTTGACACACATTTTGAGAGCTTGTAAACTTCTTTGTACTCAAATTTTTAGAATTTTAACTCCTTCATTCAATAAAATAGCAAATTTTCCTTCCTCACTTCTTTTTTATGATTTGCAATAGTAATTTGATGTGTTTTGTGATGAAAAATTTGTTGAGTCATTTCTGTGTCTTATTGTTGTAAAGTGGTTTGCAGGAGTTGCATTCTGATTCAGGTTGTGCCTTGTGTTTATCTTGAACCTTCGCGTAAATTAATTTTGGGTCATATGTGTTGTGAGATTGTGAGAATCATGTTTTAAAGAGGTGTTGAGAGTGGGTTATTGTAAAAATCTTCTTTATGTTGGTCAATCATTTTAGGTGATAGGATTTCAATCATGAATTTTACCTTCTAACTCTTTTCTCCGCAAGTCTATAGAGTAGGAAATTTCATTTGGAGAACCAACTCACTTTGGATATTCCCTCTTCACACAAATCACCCACATATAATGAGGGTTTCCATGTTTCAATAGATAGCTAAGTCTTTTGTAAGCTTAGCAAAGGGTGCATATCTGATTGATAACAGTTTTTGGCACACCCAGTGGGACTCTAAAAGTTGATTTTAGAGAAAGTTTCAATTTCTAAATTGTTCTTTGGTGTATGAAGAAATTTTTATTCAACCTTTTGGAGGTTTTTTACATATACCTGGTGACTTGATTTATGATTTTGCATGCAAATTTAGTGTAACCTATGTAAGAGAAGAATTCGGACAAGATCAAGTTCTGCCCCGTTTGAGTACCTACAATTGTCTCCACCACGAAGGAGAGACAAAGTAGCAAAGAGATTATTTGAAACACCTGGGAGGTCAAAATCAATGCCTCCAATTCTCAACTCTATAGTTCTATCACTAGGAAATCTACTTCCTATAGCACAAGCATCACCTATTGCAAGACAGTACATGTTTGTGCCTTTTAATGGGGTATCTCATTAAATATTGCCCAGCACAATGATATCCCAGTCGCAGCCCTTAAGAGTTTGTCATATTTTACTTGGGAAGATCACACCACACCTGTTGATCACATTCAAGATGTGGCCACTTTATGCTCAATTCACAACATCACTCAGGAGAATGTGGCACTGAGGCTCTTGGTTGCATCACTAAAGGGAAAGGCCTTACAATGGTTCAGAGGCCTTCCAACAAATACCATCATGATGTGGGATGCATTAGGTGATGGCTTACACCGATGATTCAAAGATAAGTCAGATCATTTGTCCCTGTTAGAACAGTTGAGCACAATCAAGAGAGTGTCGCATGAGCACATGAAAAATTTCAACTACTTATTCCAAAGGACCTGGGACAAAATTCTCATAATGGTAAAACCAACACCTTAGCATGCTTTTCTATTTTTCTTAAAAGCTTTGAATAGCAAGATTTCAGTAATGATCCAATCTATGGGTGGGCTCAAACTCCCTAATGCTTTTGATGTCGCTATTAGAGCAAAAAAAAATTCTTATTCAAGCTGGGGAAATTTCCCCTAGGCCCCCTATGCCCCTATTTCTTGAAGTACAGTTGTCTGTTCCTATTTCTTTACCTCCTTTAGTTGTTGTCTCGCTTATTCTAGGAATAGGGTATCATGTTGCAACACATGAACCCGTTGTCCCAGCCCAGTCCCAAGAGCTTCAAGAGATTAAAAACATATTGAAGACTTTTTGGAATGATCTAGTGAACATTAAAAAACAAGTCGGCCAAGAACATAAGCCTTATCAAGCCATGTACCAACAAAACCAATAGAACAAACCAACCTTTTAAAATGACTATCAAGGAAAAAGAAGGAACTTCAATCCTAGACCTTTCCAGCCCTATAACCCCAACTCTACCAGTTTATCAAAAGAACTTGTACCACAAAATAATATTTCCCAAGATTGTGAATGGTGTTATCTGTGCAATCAACCTCATAACCAATCAGCATATGTGAATGACATGAGAAATTAGGCCTTAATGGTCCAAAACAACTATGCTAGTTCGGAAGGTACATCAAATCAGAATCCAAAGCAGCAAGAAAATTTTGAAGTTGCCTTTCCAAACTGGCAAAGTTTTGAGTTTTATGGCGTAAACGATCAAGATCAGCAAAATTCTCCTATTTCAGCTAATACCATATCAAAGAAGAGAGCTATGGACTTGGGGCAACAAGCTAGAAACATACACCAACAATCTACTAAGTACAAACCACTTGTTGTTTCTATAGAACAACCTAAAGAGCAGATTCTGCAAAGAGGACAAGAAGTACCTAGGAAGGATCAGTCGAAGACGCAATCGCAACCTTTGTAGAAAGGAAATGATGTAACTATTACTAAAGATCAGCAAAAGGTGAGCCCTATTTCCTTCAATGTTGTTGAACATCTGAAGAGGGCCACTATTAGCATGTCAATTTTGGATGCATTGCATATTCCAGGTCAAAAGAGTTTGTTGCAGGAAGCCTTGGCTGAACTTTCTATTTTTGGCAATGCTAATCAAGGAAATGCTAAAGTTGTGCTTGTAAATAGCTTGGAGGTTAAGAATGAATAGAAACCTCAAGAGGTAAAGCCTCCTCCATTTTACTTGAGTTTGATTATTGGTGGTAAAATAGTACATAATTATATGATTGATTCTGGTGCGAGTAGCCCAGTTATCCCTAAGAGTTTAGCCAATAAACTGGGTCTTATTTATGAGCCTAATTCCCAAAAAGGCGCAGTTTAGTTGGATGGGTTTACTATTAAAACTGCTAGTGTGGTTAAAAATTTGGCCCTTGCCTTGCATGCATCCCTGAATTTTTCAATTCCTTAGGATATACATGTTATTGACCTACCACCCCATTTTTCCATTTGCCTCTCAAGAGATTTTACAGCCAAACTGGGTGGGTTTTTATCTTCCAATTAGTCTCATTTATTTTTTAGAATAGGATATGGTACGAAAGTAACCATAAAGTCTGGGCCTCTAGCCAAAAACCATATCAAGCCATATGTCCTGACTCCTATAAACGCTAACCTCTAGGTCACCCTTGGATTGGAAGAGCAAGCCATGACCTTAGACCACAACACCCCTATAGAAAATGTGAATCTAGATGAGTGGGCAGCCGAAGATCACAATATTGATCCTTTACAACACACTGATGAGATAGGATTAGGGGTTTACATGATTCATGAACCTGATGTTATTATCCCAAATTTGATTAAAGAGGAAGAGCATCCTGTAGAGAAAGGAAATCAGCATTGGAAGTTGTAGTTTGATGGTGCGAAGAGAAAAATGGGAGCTAGAGGTGGAGCCATGTTAGTTTCACCAAATGGAAATAGGTGTTATTCAGCTTTCAAGTTTGCATTTAGCTGTTCAAATAATATAGCCAAATATGAAGCATTGGTGCATGGCCTAGAATGAGCCCGAAAAAGAGGTATTAAATGTTTACAAGTTTATGGTGATTCAGAGTTAATATTGAATTAAGTTAGGAATTTGAATGTTGCAAAAAATGACTCACTTAAAAGGTACAAGCATCGAGTGTGGGATTTGATAGAAAATTTTGATGCTTTTAATATACATTTAGTTCCTAGGAATGAAAATAAAAATTTTGATAGGCTCGCTGCCATAGGAGCCCAATTTGATATTCCAAATGAAATTCACAAGGTCAAGGCTCAACAATATGTGAAAATTGTAGTTAGACCATTTGTACCTGACAATATTGTGAGTTGGTAGGTTTTTGACAGTGATGAACAAATTGTGAGCTTCTTGATTGCTAAAGCTGAATTTGCGGATGGAAACCAGCAAAAGTGGCATCAACAGTATGATAGCCAGATTATGCAATTAAAGACAAACAAGCTGCTAAAAGGATTGGTGACATTGGAATCTATCTTCAATTATGATGACCAAGCAAGGAAATACAAATGCATCATGATTTTCAAGCAAGAACACTACAAGGCAATTGAGATTTTTAAGGGTAAGATGCTCAAGCTAGGAAAGTTATGTACTAAGGAAGAGCGGAATGATTTCATTTCATTATTTCAAGAGTTCAGTGATGGTTTTGCTTGGGAATACAAAGACTTGAAAGGTTTTAATCCAGAGCTGGCTCAACATACTATTGAATTAGAGCCTAATGCAAAGCTAGTAAGGCAAAAACATAGGCCCCTTAATCCCAAGTTAGAGCACCTAATGAAGGCTGAGTTTAATAAGCTAGTTGAGAGTGGTATTATTTTTCCTATTAAGCACACATCTTGGGTATCTAATTTAATTCTAGTTAGGAAGAAGAACAGGGAAATTAGATTGTGTGTTGATTTATGGGATTTAAATAAAGCCTCCCTGAGAGATTAGTGACTCCTGAGGATGTCTATCATATTCTATGGATTCCTGTGGTTGGAAAGCTTGTATTATATGATTATGAGGAGTAGGGTGGGACTGAAGCACTGAGGAGAGTCTTTCAGGATGAGCATATCTGTAGTTACGAGATTCCTTGGAGCGACATGGTTGATGCATACACCACTTTCCCTTCTGTGTTAGCTGGTTTCATTGGAGGGTTCCTTTGTCTTGACCACAAGTCAAAGGGACTCTCAGTTGGATGGGGATAGATCTTGGACAACATTATTTCTCATGGAACATGATATGCATGGGGTTGCTATATGCTTGCACGCTTGTATCACAATTTACATCAAGTTGTTTATCTACGAGGAGCGAGTTTATCGACTGGGGTGATATTGCTTCAAGTTTGGGCCTAGGAGCATATAATAGTCAGTTGACTAGTTGGGGAGAGACAACACCCGACCATGAAGCCACATTTTTATTTGTATGCAGGTTGAGTTTCTCAGCCTAGGTTGGGAAAACTCGAGCATTGGAGGAGAGTGCTCGATGACTTAGAGTCTGTGGTATGGTAGCCATATGTTGATTATGAGCATTGGCCAGAGGATGACATAGAGATGCCATTTTTTTGTCAATCAATTTATCTGATTGGAAAAACTTGGTTTATCCTTAAGATATTTTTGTTGATTAGAGTATTGAGATAGTATGGCAAGGTTCAAGGGATGCCCCAAGGAGTGGCCCATTATGCACTACGGTGGCAAGATGTTATAGATTGGGGGCCAGTGTTGTCTTATGATGCAGTCATTTAACACTTTCAGTGATTACAGGTCATCATTTGGGAGGTGTAGCCAGAGATCACTATTGCGTCGATATCAAAGGAGTACACGTAGTATATGTTTATGCATCCATTCCCATGGCTCACTATTCTAGACGATCTGATGTCATTGTTAGAGGAGGAGGCATGAGGTCGTGGACACAGGCAGTAGAGAGAGGAGGTGGAGGAGGAGGGGGAGGAGGGGGAGGAGGAGGAAGATAGTGGTGATGAAAGTGATGGGGGAGGCAGAGATGAGGGTGATGGGGGAGGAGATGAGGGTGGAAGAGGTCCGGGGCCAAATGTTAGAGAGATGAGAGTGCCTCACAAGAGGCGGTCATTAGTTGCCCCATCATAGCAGTGCGTGGAGATTAGGCTACCATCACAACAACAACAAACCCAGATTATTATGTTGCAAGTACAAATTGAGACTCTACAGGGTCAGCTTGAGCAGGTTCAGGCTCTTCTAGCATAGGCCTATGGGTAGATTACTATGTTGACAGTAGAGAGGGATGTAGCTAGGTAGCAGGTACAACAGGTATAGGCCCAACTTGCACAGGTACAGGCCTAGGGATAGGCACAAGCATAGATGCAAGGTCAAATTACCATGTTGACTACTGAGAGGGATGCCCTAAGACAATGTGTTGATCAAGCTAAGGGTCTTACTGATAGATTACAGCAGGTTGCAGTGGTTTTCAAGGCCATAGATTATTTCCAGAGTGACAAGAGAGCTTCACACAGTCTCGTTTAGGGAGATCGCATTCTCGAATTGTTAGCATGGGTGTTATGCAACTACTTCCTAGAGATCAGAGAGATCCTAGTGTAGGTTCATCAGGTGGACAAGGTACAGGTCCTATGATGCCAACACCATCTGGGGGGAGCACGACATAGCTCCTATTTGATGATAGATTTTCTGATGTATTTTTTTGGACATGTAGACACCTCTTTATTTAGTTGAGACATTGATGATGTACCTATTTGATCTTAGACATTCTAATATACTACCATTTTTTATATTGATGTATCTCTTTATACCTTTGGATATCCTTGTACACTTTGACATTATGATTTTGAGATTATATGATATGAGACGATGATTATGATCTATGTATCTATATGGCATTTATATGATGATTATGATGAATGCATTTAATTTCCATGTTATTTATGCTATGTTACATTTGATATGATGATGATGATATGATATGCTATGGATGCAAATGATGATGTAGCTGATGTGTTATGATTCTATGATGTTTTATGAATGATGCCTATATGATACATGTGATGGATCTTATTATATCAATGAAATGTGATGCTTTTGTGATTTTTTTTCTTTTCTTTTGCAGATAGATGAATGTATGAAAATGTTAATGTACTAGTATATGAATAAAATGGTGGATAACTCTATATGTTATGATGTGTATATGATGATGATCATGATGATTATGTATGCAATGATGATATGATAATGCTTGATGACATGATAATGCATTGTTTATGGATGATGTTTCATGCTATGTAAAATAGATTTTGATTATGTAAATGATATGCAATGCAAATGATATGCAATGTTTATACTGATTATGTAATGATGATGAGATGATATGCAAATGGTGTTTTATAATATGTAAGATGGATTTTGATTATGTGATACAAATGATATGTAATGCAAATTATATGTGATGTAAATGAGTATGCTCAACTGAGTTCGCAAGACTTTAAAACTTCTAGGGCCTTAAGCTTAAATGAGTGAATCTATCCAACTTCCAAGAGCTATGGGAAGGCTGTAATAAATTGATTATTTGTTAATTTAAGCTTCACAAATCCTAACATATTTCCCAACTCTCTTGGAAATCTAAAGAGACTCACTCATTTAAGCTTAGTGAACCACTTTCAGAATGCAACTATATGAAATGATTTTGATTATGCAAATGATGTATGATTTGTATGTAATGATCCAGTCAGTCCTTTGTCAGTCTTGGATTTGAGTAATAAAAAATTCATCTTCATGACTGGTTTCAGATGTTCATAACAATGTCATTATAATCATGTTTTCTCAGCAACCTTTTCTTCTTGGAAATTTTACTTTGTCGGATATGTCTTTCAATCTTCCTATGCCATGTCATGTTTGATTAAACAATCTAGATTATGCAAGTGAGATGCAATGCACTTCCTTTTGTGTTTTTTGATGTGTATAATTATGATGTGATGCATAGATGGATGAATGATGTGATATGGTATATGATATGAGAATGTTTTTCTAATGTATGCAAATGATGATGCAACTAATGTGCAACTATATGAAAATGATGTGTTTTTGTCTAATGTCAAATGTACTCAATCCATTAATAATAGAGATAACACCATCATGAAATTGTTTCAACCTTCAAAATCCCATAAATACATATGCAAATTGACATGGATGCAATCTACCTTAACCATGCATATCTAATATGCAAAAGTTGTCATTCACAACAGTCATTTTTTTGTGCTTTTTATCAACATTGAGCCTTTAAAATCTTGAAAGTTAGTACAAGCATCGATGGCATATTTAGACCATGATGACCTGAGTACTACTTCCATGATTTTTGATATTGCAAGTTAACACAAGCATCTAAGTATAATTAAACTGAGATGACCTGAGTATTGCTTGTGTAAACAGACAAGAGTTAACCATTTTCCTATGAAAATTCAGAATGTCATTAGTGATACTTTGTAGAGTATGTCCCATGACAATTTGCAAAGTAATAATGATCAATTCACAGACAATAGACAAAGAAAAGTCATACTCCTTCCTAGCTCCTCTAGTTCAATACATCATCAAGTTGCTCCAGAGATATGATAACAAAAATCAAAGTATAATAGTTGAACATTCATATTTGACGTGACAAACCCATGATTCAAAAGGACCATCATCCATTTGAAGTTTTCTTTTTGTTTTGATTGATTTGGATGGTTGGTGTGTGTCTGATGGTGATTGATGTTCAATGTTGAGTTGCACCATGATCTTTGTGTTTGTTGTGTTTGTCCTGCTGCTATTTTTTTGTTTGTTCAAGCTCAAAGTTTATTTCCCCCAATGAGTTTAGGATTTTTCCCCCGGTCTAGAGTGAGACACGACCACGATGCCAGCCTATGTACATGAAGCTTTTCGATGATAGATAGATTGATAGAAAAAGTGAATGGAAATAGCGAATGGTCGGCATGCTCAAATAAATGGAAAATCTAACCTATCACAAATAGCGCATATTGCTAGGTTTTCACATGTTACATCCCTTACATTTAGACTATATGTTGGTTATATATTTCGAATGCGATGTTAGTTGCAAATGACTACTTTCACGTGGTAATGACATTGGGAATGTAATAGTTGTTCCTTTTATTGTAACTATAATGGTAACGAACTATTTATTTTACCAGTGGATTTATTATTCACATGAAGTTGAATGAGATCATGAGATTAAATTTAAATACATATTTATATAAACGTTGAGAATGATCTAACCATAATCCTTGTCAGTGGATGCAGGATTTGTCGAAGCCATGAGAGGAAGGGAAATATCAACAGGGAGAGGACATGGTTAACACTAGATCAATTGTATCATCAACCTCGAGTTAATATAAGACAATGAATCGACATCGTAACTTGGCCTTAAATAATTTAATTATTTTTAGGGAACCAATCCAAAAAGAAAAATATAAATCATTAATCCCTCTTTAAAGGAGATTACAAATAGGTAACAAATAGTAAATTAAAATAATGGTTATAATTAAAATATTAATAATATATATCCACTTGAAAGTGGACTGAATCAATTCATAGTAAATATATTTCTTGCAAGGGAATATTGAACTTTAAATTAAAATAGAATGATATAAACTAAGCTATTGTTTGAAATTGAAATTTATCAAAATTGGAATTGTATTGGTTGGCATCGGAGTTTTTGGGAGGTGAACTTTCGTTGGCTCATCACCTCTCTTTTGGAAGGGCCCAAGAATGGGAAAAGGAATGGCTCTTGATAACGGCTAGAAGTTCGATCTTCCTGAAAAAAAAAAGGGGACATTTATTTTCTTTTTAGGAAATCTTTCCTCCATTTTGGGGGGTGTGGTTCTTCATCAAACCCCTGTTGCAATTTTCATTGTTTTGGCTCTACTTACAAATTTCCAATCACATTGTGCTTAACCTTTAGTCCCACATTGGAAAACTCTCTTTTTCTCTGTATTATTGGCTTGGCTTAAGCTTAATTACTTTGTCATCTTCTTCTTTTATGTTGGCGATTTGAGATTCTAATCTTTGGTGAGCTCTGTAGAATCGGTTTCTTGAGTCTAGATTTTGCTTGTACATCCTTCATTCTGGGGTGGAGTCAAGTTCGTGTATTTCATCCTTGAAACTCAATCTTGTCTGGAAGCATCGGTGTTTATCTTGGTTTCCCACATTCCAAAGAAACTCGCTTTGGGAACACCCCTTTGTTATCACATCCTTTAGCTCGAGGTCACTCCTTAACCTTCGTCTCTCCTTTTCTTTCATGGGAAACTACTCCATTTTGTCTCGTTAGAACATCTTCTACGGAAGCTGGAAGTGGTTGAGTCTTAACCGTTTTTCATGCTCTCGTGTGGTGGTGTTTTAAAATTCGTGAGTACGAATCTCCATTTCTCTTGTCTAAGAATATAGGGTTGTGTTTGTCGTGACTACAGAATATTAGAGTTTGGAGTTCTTAGTCTCAAATCTTCTCACAAGCAAGTATCAAATAAAATCCTTCATCATATTTGTTTGATGCATAAATTTTGGAATGTTTACTGGGTTGCTATATTTTTGGTTAATAGTTTCAACTAGCATTTGGATATAAATCAATGTGTAGATATTGAATGAGATATGCAAAGGAAATCTTTATGAAAATAAAAGACAAATAAAGTCAAACTAGTTTCATTTGTTGTTTTCACCGAATGGATACCAAGTCCAATGTGAACAAATCTCCTTTATTATTTGGTTTCAAACAGTGACAACCCTTTAATCATTCATGCAATCATGATATGTTTTGTTTTTCCTCAGTCGAATGTGGGTTTGAATTTCTTACCTGTTGTGGAGTTTGAAATGATTAGGGAACTCTTCTTCTTTTCTTTTTAGTGATCAAGCTTTGATTTTGTAAATGGGATTTGTTGGGTTATGACCTGAACAATTTTCCAACTATGAAATTTGGGAAGAATAATTAAAAATATTTCCAGACGACCTCTATTTAGTCAATGAATTGAATTTTGACTTGGTTTTTATTCATTCTGCTATTCAAAATTTCCTAATTATAAACACATATGAATATTTATTGCAAGCTTGAAAACTCGAACCTGACCTAAAGGTTACTATTGTCTAGAGTTGTTGAGAATATCAAATTATGTCAACTTGAATGGGAATAGATTATGAATTCCCCTATGACCTAAAACTTCACTTGTGATTCTATGAGAGGAATGAGCTTGTCTAAGCCAAACAATCTTTTCATTTAAACTATAAATCTAAAAGAATATGACTTTGATTTAAGAACCCTGTTGAAGGGCAAGTCTCATCTCTTTTCATAAAATGTTAAGTAGACCGAATGGTCTTTAAAGATATGATTTGACATTGAGTCATGATTTTCTTTATATGTCTAAAAATAATTGTTGTACCTTGATTCTAGAAGAAAGATTTGAATTCTTGACATTGAAATACAAACATTGAATCCTTAATGTCGGTTAAGACTTCTTAATCTCTTTGCATAAAATTTGAGAGTAGTAGTATATGATTACTCAGCCGGAATAAGCTATTGAGTTGAGTTCCTCTCTTTCTAAAATAGATAATAGCATAATCCTTAAACAAGATGTGAAACCAAACCAAGTTGTGGTCAAATTAAACCTTAAGGTTAAGACTTAACTCCGAACTAAGAAAAGAGTGATAACCCAACCAAATATGGTAAGATTTAAACTTGATCTAAGAATTATCATGTCGAGTAAGGGTGAGAGATGTGACTGCATAGTAGTGCCAGAGATATCGACACAGGAGTGCCAGAGATATTAGCATAGGAGTGCTAGTAATATTAAAAATCCTTGTCCAAGGTACGATGCTAGAATCGACATATGTCAGCTATCAAGTTCCAAATATACCATTGATCAGAGTGACCTTTCTAGTTGGGAGGTACCCTTAGTAAGGTCGATCAGGAGGTATAGGTCCTTGACACCAGGCTCAGAGGCATGATGATAAATTGATCCATGTTGATTACCCTCATGAAGGGCGGGTTCTTCAGTTGAAGAAACTCGGGAGACCAGTAGGTCTTGGTTGGGCGGTAAAGCCCCTGATGATAATTCTCTTTCCCTCAGTGATAAAGAAGCACAAGTATAACAACCTGAGGATGATGTCAAATGTATTTCTTCCTCACTCGTAAATCTAGGTACATGCAATGCTAATTAAATTTTATTTTCATTTATGCCATGAATGTTATTCTTTTATGTTAATGTACGTTGTAAGATTTTGCAGTTAATTAGTGAGATAGTTACTTGATTCATTTAGATGTTTTTTTGTTTCATAGCTGTAGTAATTGTTCATTATCTTCTAGAAGCAAAGAAAAGTAATTATTATCCTTATGCAAATTTCTTGTTATATGTTTACAGTTAATAGTTTTCTTTTCAACTGAAAATAAAATTAAAAGTTAGTTGATGAATTGTATGATGTAATGACATCATAATTGAATTGAATTTTCCATCTAGTTACAAATGAAGCCCTAGTTTTATGAGTAGGTGAAAGATGTGAGTTAGTTAATGATGCCCTAGTAGTTATGACAGTTGAAATTTTTAAACTGTAGATTGGATAGGTTGTTACATATGATATCAAAGCTACTAGGTTTGACACTGACCTCGAGGCTCATCATGCAACTCATAAAATTGAAACCAGCATTGGAAATTTGGTAAACCTTTTACATTGAATCTATCACAGGAAGTGATAGTTATTTTTGTAAACATCCTAGCATTGATCTATCACAAGAAGTGATAGTTGCTGTGAACAAATATGTAATTGAGTCTATCACAGGAAGTGATAGCCAACCCTGAAAACAAATCTTGTACTGATCCTATCACAGGGAGTGATAGCCTTTTTATAACCATTGGAATTGAATCTGTCACAGGAAGTGATAATAATTTTTGTAAACAATTTCGCTTGTAACCGTTAAATTCTCTTAGAAGTAATTTGAGTTATCAAGTAATTATGAAACGATTCTATCTAAGTTAAGGCAAGGTATGCCTAGGGTATCAAGATGGTGATCAAAACATAAATAATAGATTATTTTGAAATTGTGGACTTACAGATGGGAAGATCCAGAAGCAATCAACCTAGTGCAGGTGCATCTAAGTGTTGGAGATCCTTGAAATTAAATCAAGACTCATAGATAAGATGAACTCTGGTCTAACTTCTAGATGGCTCAGAATGAGCCAAGTGGAATTAAAGGATCAAGAAGATAAGAAAAATAATAGTCAAGGACAACATGTTGTTGCATAAAAGATAGCTTGAGAAAAGGGGAAGCAGATTAGTGTTTTATCTTTTAACCCTTTGTGGAGGCTAGAAGAATGAGTCAGTAAGAGAAGGATGTTTGTTTACTTCATGAAAGCAGAGTTACCTCATATTGATAATATTGTGAGATCACATATTAAGTTGTTTGAGAATATCACTTTTGGCTCTTCATCAGATTGATGAATCAAGAGTTGTAGGATTTGATTTGTTATGACAGGAAGTTGTTATCATGAGCAACATGAAATACAGATATAATATGGCAAGATGATGGACACCTTAGATGACAAGTTTTTTATCTACATACATGGTCCACAATGTTATCAAAATGATAAAATGCTTGTTAGAAGTTTATTGATTATATGTTGGCATAAGACAAACAAAGTATTCACTGTGTCCCTTAATGAATTACATATGAACCTTTTTTATCAGGTCTCAAAACATATTTACATAACAATCATCAAGAAAGAACTTTGATTTTTATGGTACCTCAGGAAGTAATTGGCATATATGGTGCATTATAGTTATCTCATATATTTATTTTTCCATTAATATTCAAGAATTTTGGATGAAATTGGTTCATCCTCTCAGCAGTGATTGTGTTTAGGCCAATGGCAGTAAATTTCATGGTGTAGATATATTCATACAAATCCTGGACAAGCATCACTGGTAGAACTCTTGGATAGGTTTCTATGTTTGGCACTACAAAGACATTTCCTTGTGTATAAAGCTAATGGAGACAACAACAAAATGATTAAGGTGATGGTGAGTGTCTGCCAGATCATCTCTTGAAGGCACAAAGTAAAATGGTCAGATTTTATTGTTCAAAACCCTCATTTACCTCTCATCACATAGGTTTATTGTTCAAAATTCAATTCATGAATGGTACAATGGTGATGGAACGGTTAAGTGGAAAACTTGTGTGAATGTGTAAATTCACAAAATATTTATGTTTGATATACCAAGTCTATATGTGATTCTGATAAAATCTTTAACTCAGACATGCTTAGTTATTGTTATCTACCTGAGAAGAAATAGAAGAACTGTGTTATGAGTCAATAAGAATGAGAGTGTTGCAGTTCAATATAAGACACAAAGCTTGTTTTTCCAGAAGGTTATTGTAAATCTTCTTGGTAACTCCTAACAATGGCATAATGACTATAATGTCTTTAACTATAGCATCATTGCTAGAGGTATTCTTAGGGATGGCAGCAAAGGGATATACAAATCCTCAAGTATATGGTACTCTTTAACTAGAGGATACTTGATATAGATGATATTTGATTGGTTTCTCAGTTTGGCTCAAACCACCATTGATCATTAAGTAGGTATCTTTGACACATGTTATGAATTGGAACACGTATATCTTCGTTATGTATATAATACATTGGTTCCCTCATATGTTTCACCACACAATACTATGGTCAGATAGTTGTACAGAGCTCATGCTTTATTGGGGAAGCTTTTCATGCTTATTCTTACCCTGGTTGACAGTGATGGCATTATTGTTTTCTCAAGTGGTGGTATATTGGCAAGGAATTTCATTGTTTTATTTTAAAATTTGAAAAGGTTTAACCATCAAATTTTGAAGATTGTTTATTTTATGACCAATTGGTCAAAATTTGACTAAGTGTCGATAATAAGTTCATTCTTTTAGTTATTGTTGAAATTAAGACTGTTTATAATTTGATAAAAAGCTAAGTATTGTGGGGGTTACCCAAGAATATTTTGGTTGTTCACCATGTTTGATGAAATGCACATCTCTATCATGTCCTGGATGGGCCTCTGATGGATTCAATAAGGAAGTAAATTTTAAGAAATATACCTTGTATGCTCTTAACTTTTAAAGAAGGAAACCTTGTGTTATGATATGTGGGCAGATAGGTAGTCCAGTAAGCCTAGGTGAATAGTCACTCCAAGCTGAGCAGGATGGTGAACTTATACTTTAGACACTTAGCTAACCAGAGTTGTCGTACTTAGTAGGAGGGTATCCTTAGTAGTGTGACAGAGTTGGTTAAGTGGGGGTACACACCAAAGCTCAGATGGAAACTAAAGGGGAAAAATCTTCCTTTCAGTGGCATTCCGAGTTTTGGAGAATAGTTAAATTGAAAAGGGAATCCTTATCTTTCTTTTGTATTTACATAACAATTTATTATAAAAAAAAATGCATTAGATAAATGAAACTAGAGCTTGATACAAATCTTTTAGCTAGAAAAGTGAAGGTTGATGTTAAGTTTGGGTAAAATTCTCTTGGTAAACCTATGCTAAAAGTAATTGATTATTATACTCAGGAAGAGCAACCATCTTTATGGTGTTTGTTATAATGAATTTTATAATTCTGCTATCCAGACAATTCCATTTCAAACATTGGATAGAAAAGATGTTGAATTCCTATAAGTTGGGTAAGCTAGAATCCAGGATTAGCATTAGTCCAAGAATGTTGATTGAAATGCTAAAACAAAAAAAACCGATCAGAAAAGATTGGTGAAAGCTATTAACAAATAGAAAATCTAGATAAATGCGACCTAGGAGGATTATGAAGAAATCCTTCAAAAATTTCCTTATCTTTTGTTGAGCAATTGAGAACACTATCTTTATGTTATGGTTATGTTTAAATTTAGAATAAACAACCATCGAGGATGATGATTCTTAAGGGGAGGAGTATGTTACATCCCTTACATTGAGACTATATGTTGGTTATATATTTTGAATGCGATGTTAGTTGCAAATAACTTCTTTCACGTGGTAATGACATTGAGGATGTAATAGTTGTTCCTTTTATCGTAACTATAATGGTAACAAACTATTTATTTTACCAGTGAATTTATTGTTCACATGAAGTTGAATGAGGTCATGAGATTAAATTTAAATGCATATTTATATAAACATTGAGAACGATCTAACCATAATTCTTGTTAGTGGATGTAGGATTTGTCGACGCCACAAGAGGAAGGGAAATATCAACAAGGAGAGGACATGGTTAACACTGGATCAATTGTATCATCAACCTAAATTCGGTATAAGAAAATGATTAACCATCATAACTTAGCCTTAAATAATTTAATTATTTTTAGGAAACCAATTTAAAAATATATATCTAAACCATTAATCCCTCTTTAAAGGAGATTACAAATGGGTAACAAATAGTAAATTAAAACAATGGTTATAATTAAAAGATTAATAATATATATCCACTTGAAAGTGGACCGAATCAATTCATAGTAAATATATTTATTGCAAAGGAATATTGAGCTTTAAATTAAAATAGAATGATATAAACTAAGCTATCATTTGAAATTGAAATTTATCAAAATTGGAATTGTATCAGTTGGCATCAGAGTTTTTAGGAGGTGAACTTCTATTGGCTCATCACCTCTCTTTTGGAAATGCCCAAGAATGGGCAGAGGAAGGGCTCTTGATAACGGCTGGAAGTTCAAGCTTCCGGAAGAAAAAGAGGAAATTTATTTTCTTTTTAGGAACTTTTTCCTCCGTTTTGGGGGGTGGAATTCTTCGTCAAACCCCTGTTGTTATTTTCATTGTTTTGGCTCTACTTACAAATTGCCAATCACATTGTGCTTAACCTTTAGTCCCACATTGGAAAACTCTCTTTTTCTCTATATTATTGGCTTGGATTGAGCTTAATTACTTTGTCATCTTCTTCTTTTCTATTGGTGATTTGAGATTCTAATCTTTGGCGAGCTCTGTAGAATCTGTTGCTTGAGTCCAGAATTTTCTTATACATCCTTCATTCTGCGGGTGGAGTCAAGTTCATGTATTTCATCCTTGAATCTCAGTCTTGTCTGGAAGTGTCGATGTTTATCTTGGTTTCCCACATTCCAAAGACACTCACTTTGGGAACACCCCTTTGTTATCACATCCTTTAGCTTGAGCTCACTCCTTAACCTCCGTCTCTCCTTTTTTTTCGTGGGAAACTACTTCATTTTGTCTCGTTAGAACATCTTCTACGGAAGCTGGAAGTGGCTGAGTCTTAACCATTTTTTGTGCTCTCGTGTGGTGGTGTTTTCAAATCCCTGAGTACGCATCTCCATTTCTCTTGTCTAAGAATACAGGGTTGTGTTTGTCGTGACTATAGAATATTAGAGTTTGGAGTTCTTAGTCTCAAATCTTCTCACGTGCAAGTATCAAATAAAATCCTTCATCGTATTTGTTTGATGCATAAAGTTTGGAATGTTTACTGCGTTGCTATATTTCTAGTTAATAGTTCTAGCTAGCATTCAAATATAAATCAATGTGTAGATATTGAATGAGATATGCAAAGGAAATATTTATGAAAATAAAAGACAATTAAATAAAGTCAAACTGGTTTCATTTGTTGTTTTCGCCGAATGGATACCAAGTCCAATGTGAACAAATCTCCTTTATTATTTGGTTTGGAATAGTGATGACCCTTTAATCATTCATGCAATCATGATATGTTTTGTTCTGCCTTAGTCAAATGTGGGTTTGAATTGCTTACCTGTTGTGGAGTTTGAAATGATTAGGGAACTCTTCTTCTTTTCTTTTTAGTGATCAAGCTTTGATTTTGTAAATGGGATTTGTTGGGTTATGACCTAAACAATTTTCCAACTATGAAATTTGGCAAGAATAATTAAAAATATTTTTGGGCAACCTCTGTTTAGTCAATGAATTGAATTTTGACTTGGTTTTTATTCATTCTGTTGTTCAAAATTACTTGATTATAAACACATATGAATATTTATTGCAAGCTCGAAAACTCGAACCTGACCTGAAGGTTACTGCTGTCTAGAGGTGTTGAGAATATCAAATTATGTCAACTTGAATGGGAACAAATTATGAATTCCCTTGTGACCTGAAACTTCACTTGTGATTCCTTGAGAGGAATGAGCTTGTCTAAGCCAAACAATATTTTCATTTAAACTATAAATCTAAAAGAATATGACTCTAATTTAAGAACCCTATTGAAGGGAAAGTCTCATCTCTTTTCGTAAAATATTAAGTAGACCGAATGGTCTTTAAAGATATGATTTGACATTGAGTTAGGATTTTCTTTATATGTCTAAAAATAATTGTTGTACCTTGATTCTAGAAGAAATATTTGAATTATTGACATTGAAATACAAACACTGAATCCTTAATGTTGGATAAGACTCCTTAATCTCTTTGCATAAAATTTGAGAGTAACAGTATATGATTACTCAGTTGGAATAAGCTATTGAGTTGAGTTCCTCTCTTTCTAAAATAGATAATAGCATAATCCTTAAACAAGATGTGAAACAAAACCAAGTTGTGGTCAAATTAAACCTTAAGGTTAAGACTTAACTTCGAACTAAGAAAAAAATGATAACCCAACCAGATATGGTAAGATTTAAACTTGATCTGAGAATTATCATGTCAAGCAAGGGTGAGAGTGCTGACGGCATAGTAGTGCTAGAGATATCGGCACAGGAGTGCCAGAGATATCGACATAGGAGTGCCAGAGATATCGGCACAGGAGTGCCAGAGATATTGACACAGGAGTGCCAGTAATATTAAAAATCCTTGGCCAAGGTACGATGCTAGAATCAGCATCTATCAGCTATCAAGTGCCAAATATACCACTGATTAGAGTGACCTTTCTAGTTGGGAGGTACCCTTAGTAAGTTCGATCATGAGGTATAGGTCCTTGACACTAGGCTCAGAGGCATGATTATAAATTGATCCATGTTGATTACCCTCATGAAGGGAGGGTTCTTTAGTTGAAGAAACTCAGGAGACTAGTAGGTCTTGGTTGGGCAGTAAAGCCCCTGATGATAATTCTCTTCCCCTCAGTGATAAACAAGCACAAGTATAACAACCTGAGGATGATGTCAAATGTATTTCTTCCTCACTCGTAAATCTAGGTACATGCAATGCTAATTAAAGTTTATTTTCATTTATTCCATGAATGTTATTCTTTTATGTTAATGTACGTTGTAAGATTTTGTAGTTAATTAGTGAAATAGTTACTTGATTCATTTAGTTGTTATATTTTTTCATAGCTGTAGTAATTGTTCGTTATCTTCTGGAAGCAAAGAAAAGTAATTACTATCCTTCTGCAAATTTCTTGTTATATGTTTACAGTTAATAGTTTTCTTTCCAGCTGAAAATAAAATTAAAAGTTAGTTGATGAATTGTATGATGTAACGACATCAGAATTGAATTGAATTTTCCATCTAGCTGCAAATGAAGCCCTAGTTTTATGAGTAGGTGAAAGATGCGAGTTAGTTAATGATTCCCTAGCAGTTATTCTCTTTTTAGTCTGCTATCTTTATTTTGGAAAACCCTAGTTTCAAAAACAAGTTAGTTGCAGTTCAGTTGAAAGTTAGTTGACAGTTGAAATTTTTAAACTGTAGACTGGATAGGTTGTTACATCACTACTTGTTTTTATTGCACTTTTTTAGATTTTATGATTTATTTTTATTTTTTAATTTTTCACTTTTTTTGTATTTTTCTCTTTTTTGGATTTTTTGATCTCTTTTGATTTTTATTTTTTTTTGTTGTTGTTACCAAGACACCTATTTTGTTAGGTTTTCATCAAAGCAACCATTTTTTCAAGATATTTTTTGATGTTTTTGTATTTTTTCAGGACTTTTTCCAATGTAATGGATGATTCAAGTGTAGAATTTCTTAAGATGCAGGCTATTGAGGGGTTCATCAAACAAATCCCCTTCTAGTGTTGACAGTTGATATGCTCCTGATTCCAAAGACTGACATAATGAAAAATGGACCTAGCCAGT
The DNA here is from genome assembly GCA_007258455.2 of Sequoia sempervirens. Lineage (NCBI taxonomy): Eukaryota > Viridiplantae > Streptophyta > Pinopsida > Cupressales > Cupressaceae > Sequoia > Sequoia sempervirens. The sequence continues at coordinate 449,232,651 of VDFB02000015.1, read as the reverse complement.
GTGGTTCAAATTTCCCCTTCTCTCGATCTAGTTGATTGCAAGGATTTTCCTTCAAGACTAAGTCACCAACTTGAAATATTCTAATCTTTACTATGTGATTATAACTTCTGGATATCCTCTACTGATAGGCTCTTAGGTGATCTACTGCACGTTGACAATGCTCATCCAACAATTCTAATTCCTGTAACCTAGACACTATGTAATCCTCATCTGAAATGATCCCTTTTAGTGATACATAGAGCAATGGCAACTCAACCTCAATAGGTAGAATGGCTTCAGATCCATATACTAGAGCATAGGGTGTGGCTCCTATCAAGGTGTGGATGTTGGTTCGGTAAGCCCATAGAGTAGGGTTCAGTTGAACGTGTCAGTCATGTCCAACATCGTTGACGGTTTTCTTCAGGATAGTTTTGTTTGAGGCCTCTGATTGGTTGTTTCCTTGAGGATAGTAGGGTGTAGAAAATCAATGTTGGATGTGAAATCTCTCACAAAGTTCTTTGACATCCTGATTCTTGAAAGGTTTGTCATTATCAGTGATAATGGATTAAGGGATTCCATACCGAAAAATGATGTGGTTCAGGATGAATGATGATATTTTTTTTCCTATGATGGTGGTTAGGGGAACAACTTTAATCCACTTCATAAAATACTTTGTGGTTGTGATAATGAACTTGTGTCCATTTGATGAAGATGGATAAATTTTCCCTACAAGATCCAGTCCCCACTGACAAAAAGGGCATGTTGATGTGAAAGGTTGGAGCTCATGTGCTAGTGCATGGATGAGGTTGCCATGAATCTGACACTTTTGGCATTTTTTGACAAATTGAAAAGACTCCTCCATATTCGACCAGTAATATCCCAAATGGAGGAGTTTCTTGGCTAAGGTTAAACAACTTGAATGAGTTCCACAAATATCTTCATGAACTTCATGTAAAGTCATTTCAAACTCATCACATTCCAGACATCGAAGGAGAGCTCCATCGAGACCTCATCGGTAAAGGACATCCATGATAAGGGTATGTCGGGCAGCTTGGTGAATGAGGTTTCATTTTTGGTTTTGAGATAGGTCAGGTGGAAGAGTATTATCTTTCAAGTAGGTGTAGATTTTCTCGTAGATTAAGGTACTAGAATCATCCAGGTGACATATTTCTTGGGATTCAGTATCGTCATAGGCAAGGGTAAATAGTTGTTCCACCATGAACTTATAACGACTTCTTTTATCTAGAATTTGTAATAAAGAAGCAATGGTGGCCATGGCATCGACAACTTTATTATCCACTCTTGAAATTTGTTCAAATTTAATATCCACAAAGTATTTATTAAATACATCAATCATTCTTTTATAGGGCATTAGTGTTTCATCCCTTGTCAAATAATCATCATTGACCTGATTAATGACCAACTGAGAATCTTCGTAGACTTGCAATTCTGGGACTTTCCATTCTACTATTGTCTTGATGACAATGATTAATGCTTCATACTCTGCCATGTATTTGGTGCAAGGGAACATCAATTTGTATGATTTTGGAATGGTATATCCTTGTGGAGTGATAAATATAATTCCTACCCCTGAGCCATGTTGGGTATGCGATCCATCAAAATATAGTGTCCACTGTTGTGTAGTCAAGGTGAGAACATCAGCATTTGGAAATTCAATGTGTAGAGGATGATCATCTAGTAAGGTTGCTTCAACTAACTGGTTTGCAATTTCTTGTCCTTTGATTTCCTTCTTATCGACATACTGGATGTCAAATTCACTTAGCATCATGACCCACTTAGTTAGTCTTCCAGTTAGATTAGCTTTGCTAAGAGGGTATTTCAGTGGATCTATCTAGGCTATTAACTTGATGGTATGAGTTAGCATGTAGTGTCAAAATTGTTGGGTAGTGAACACTACTACCAAACAAGCCTTTTCAATGGATGTATAATTGATTTCATAGCCATTTAACATTCTACTGATATAATAAACTACCCTTTCCTTTCCTGTTGAATCCTCTTGTGCTAATAATGCTCCAAATGATATCTCAATTGTTGCTATGTATAACAAGAGTGACTTTCCTTCTGTTGGTGGTATTAAGATAGGGGGACTCATTAGATATTGTTTTAATTGGTTGAAGGCCTCTTCACATTTCTCATCCCATCAGAAAGAAACATTTTTGTGTAAAAAGTGTATGAAAGTGCGGGTCTTGTCTACTAGTTGTGAGATAAATCTTTGGATTGATTGGAATCTCCCTTGCAGAGATCGTAGCTAACCAATGTTCTTGGGTGGCGGCATCTCCATGATGGATTTGACCTTTGCAGGATCTACCTCATTGCCTTTTTTTGAAACTATATACCCCAAGAGTTTTGCTAAAGTCACCCCAAACACACATTTATTTGGATTGAGTCGTACATTGAACTTTTCTAGTCTAGTAAAGATTTTTTCTAAGACCTCCAGATGTCCTTCCCTAGTGTATGATTTGGCTAACAGATCGTCCACATAGTCTTCCATGAAGGTGTGCATCATATCATTAAAGATCAATGTCATCATGGCACATTGATAAGTGGCTCCTGCGTTCTTCAAACTGAATGGCATGAAATTCCAACAAAACATTTCTCACAGACATGTGAAGGTTGTCTTTTCTTAATCCTTTGGAGCTATCTTGATTTGATTATAACCAGAAAAACCATCCATGAGTGACAACATGCCTTTTCTTGCTGTTAGGTCTGCGATGATATCTATGTTGGGTAAGGGAAAGTCATCTTTCGGGAAAGCCTTGTTGAGATCTTAGAAATTTGTACAGATCTCGATGCTTTTGTCTAGTTTTGACATAGGTACAATGTTGGAAATCCACTCAGCATAGTCTATCAGTCTAATGAATCCTGCATCTAATAACTTCTTCAGTTCTGCTTTTACCAATATGGCAATATGTGGATTCATTTTTCTTAATTTTTGTTTGACCGGTTTTACTCCTACTGGTAGAGATAGGTGATGCATGATGAGTCCTAGATCAATCCCTGGCATGTTGGCATATGATCAATTAAAGTTGATTTTTCTTTCTGTGAAGAACTTGATGAAGCTTGGTTTTTCTTGATCTGTCAAGGATTCTGGTAGATGGACAATCTTCACTATTTCTTCATTGTTGATATTGATGGACTTTTTGGGCTCAATCAATACTTTAGATCATTCCTGAGAGTCTTCAGGAAGTGTGTCAAATCTTCCATCCTTTAGCACCTCAAAGAGGTTTTCTCCATTGGATACGCTCTTTATTTTTACTTTTTCTAGATATGATACTGTCATTGAATGGTTTTCACCATCAGATCCATTCCTTTTATTATTCATTTTGTAGTTGGAAGATTTGAAACTCTCCTGGTTGGAAGCTTTGTTACAATGTTCAATGGTGGAATCTATTTCAGGGTTGGTGGAACAAAGGAAATTGACAATAGCGTCATCATTTGAAAAGATGGGGATATTGGACGGCTCAGTTTGGTCCCAATATATGAGTTCAAGATGTACTAGAGGTAAGGAATCATTGGATTGGTTGAGGTCAAAAGCAGTGAGGGTACCAATGGTATGTCTTCAGGTTGTCTAATAGTGAATTCAATTTTTATAAGGTAACTCTCCCATGGATTATCCATTTCACTCCAAGACTAATTGTCTTAGTTGGAGTCATCGATATGTTGTGATCCAATTTCAAGCGGTCTATAACCTAAACTTTGATCTTCCTCGTGCATGGGTGCATACTCATGTATCACATCAATGTCCTTGTCATGACAAGATTCTTCAGATAGCGAATCCCACTCATGTTAATTTGAATCAGTCTCATGATCATCACTAGTTTGTAGTTGTAGGATTCTTTCAACAACTTGTTGTCTTGCTTCCTCTCTTGATTCTTCTCTATACCCTAATCCTACTTTGTCTTTTGGATTTGTTAGGACAATTTGTATTGGTTCTACAATGCCTTATTTTCATTTACCCATAGGTCCATTTCCTTTATACCCCATCTTCTCTAAGATAGTGAATCCTTTACTATATTGTTTTGTTTGTATGCTGGTAGTTGTTTGAGATTGTTCCTCATCCTTATAAAGCCAGTTCAAAATTTCCTTATCTTTAGATTCATCAATTATAGTGTCGGCTTCTACAAACCTACCATCAAAGCATGTGATTGGTTGTGTGGATTGGTGTCTTGATGTTGATGGTCATCCATATGTCTTAGGAGAAGATACAAGTTGTGATAAATTCAAAGATAGCTCCAATGAGTATTCCCCCAAGCCTTTGTCTTTCAATTGGATCTTATTCCCAAACTACTTAGATAAGGAGTCTAGTTGACTTTCTTGATTTGAATTGGGATCATTGATGCCCTTATCCTTTGGTCGGTCCTTCTTTGTAACCCACTTTGACAAATAATTTAATGTCCTTTCATTGTTGGATGAGCTATGCATTGTTGCTTCCTTGTTATGCGGTACAAAAGTGTCTTGGGTTGTCTTGAGTGTATTGCAATGTTGGGGGTTGTTAGAATCAACTGATATGGTGATTTCTCACCCGTTGAAAGGAAATTGTAAATATTGGTGATATGTGGATGGAACTGCTTGCATGTCATGGATCCATGGACACCCCAAGAGTGTGTTATATGTTAACTCCTTGTCTAGTACTTGGAAAACTATATCTTTGACCACCGGTCCCACTTGGATTGGGAGTATTGTTAGCCCTTGAGAAGATCTGTCTTCATCATCATATGCTTTTATTGTGATTTTCCTTCTAGGATCAATAGCATTTTTTGAATACTCGAGTGCACAAACAAGTTTCAAAGTATATATATTTAGGCCAGCTCCTCCATCTATTAGAACATGCTTAACCAAATTTGTTTGAATTAATAATTCAATGTGAAGGGCAACGTTATGTGAATGGGTGATGGATACATCATCATGTTCAGAAAATGAAAGGCAGTGCAGTGCGATCAAGTGTTCCACCATAGTTTAAAATTGGTAAACTTCAAGATTGTTCGGCACTGTGGTTGCCACTAGAGCTTGTTCAAGGATTTCCTTGTGAGGAGGTGAAATCTTGAGAAGTTCTAATATGGAGATTTTGGTGGGTATTTTCTGCAACTGATCGATTATATTGTATTGTTTTGCTGGGATAATAGTTATATTGGACATGGAAGGTGTAGCTCCTTTCAATGTTACCTTGGATTTTCCTCTTATGATTGCATTGATCGGTGAATTATTTTGTCCTTTGATTTTGATGACATTAATTTGATTGTTATTTGTAGTGATGTTGGTGATCAGATTTATGGGCACAAGGTCATTGATTTGATGTGAGGTGTTGTTGACATCATGATGTTAATTTTCAATTGTAGCAACGTTTGTTTTGTTTTTGATTTCGATGTCGTGGGTTTTGTCTTCAACCATCTCAATATGGAGAATGGTAGCATCATACACATAATTCACATTCTTTCATTTGGCATTTGATGAAAAAATTATCCTTTTTCATATTTTGGTAGAGGGTTCTTGAACGCCCTATGATCATTGTTTGTTTGGAGTCCTACAAATATCGTCTTGTTGTTAATTAAGTCTTGTATCAGGTGCTTCAACTGCATGTAGTCATTGGTTTTATGTCCCTTGTTACGATGAAAGTCACATAAATGAGCATCATTCCACCATGGATGCTTAACTTGTGGCTCCCAATTTATTTCCTATGGTAATGTTATGACTTTAGCTTCAAGAAGTTCCTTTAATGTTGATTCTGGTGATTTTCCTAAAGGTGTGAACCTTCTTCAATTTGAGGATTGTTGATATGATGGTGTTCTAGATCCAGCATTACCTTGATTGTAGCTTTGGTTGAAATTTTGGTTGTTGTTTTGGCTATTGGGAAGATTGTTGTTTGAATTGTTGTTCTGACTGGTTTTGGTGGCAACTGTCATTAAGTTGAATATAGGTTTTCTATTTTGGGTTTCAATTGCACCATCATTGTTTCCAACATTCTTGTTTTGTTGCCAAAACTTTGGTTTGTCACCATTGTTGTAATTGTTGGAGGAATTTGATGAGTTGTTTTTCATTGTAAATTTTGATGACTCCTCTCTTGACCAAAGCCTCTTTGATTTTTATGTCATTTTCAATCAATTTTTCAAAGGTAGGTGGACATTGTAATTCCAATTTGTAGCTCATCTTGTCATTTAGGTTATCGATGAAGAATTCTATCTTTTCCTTTTCAGGTACGAGACAAGAACATCGTGCAAATAGCCTTCTCCATTTTTACAAGAATACAAGGAACAATTCACCCTTTTTCTATTTCAAGTTACAAAGGTCCTGCATTGTTATGTCATGTTGAATATTGTAAGAATATTGGGTGATGAACTTGTTGACCAGTTCTTCAAAGATGTTAATGGGTGGTGCAAGTTTGGAGAACATTCAAGACATTGTCCACCTAGGCTTCATGGAAATAATCTCTTCAAGTAAGTTTCTTCATAGGAAAATTCAAGAATCATGGTTCTAAATTCCCTCACATGGTTGATTGGATCAGTTTTGACATTGTATTTGTCATACTTTGGGAATTCACAATGTTGTGGAAAATTATCATGTGGATACTTTGATCAAATGGATAAGGAAAAATATCTTGTATCAAGTATCATTTAGATGTTCCCCGTTTCATATCAAGAACTTGTTGTTGAAGGTTCTTCATTTGATGGGTTAGGGCGACCACTTGTTTTGGATCATTTTCATACTTTTTGGGAGGTGCTTTTAATTGATTCAAATCAAAGTCATCAGGCAATTTGACACCTTGTTTGGCTAGCATGAGTAAGTATTTTTCCCCATTTATTTCAAAAATATTTTCTAGGCATTTGTGGAATTTTGGATCTTGTTTGGCATTTCAGACATCTTACTCGGTTATTTCTTCCCCTTCATTGTTATGGATTTCATGGAAAGGATTCTCTTCAACTTCCACCATGGTGTTTTTGAGTTTCACTGTTTTGAGTTTTGATGTTTTTTGTTTCAATGGTTGTAGTTTCAACGCTTTGAGTTCCAATGTTTTGTGTTTCGATGTTTGGAGTTTCAATTCCCTTTTCCATGAGTTTCTATTTTTGCAACCTGGTTTGAACGGGCATAAAATTGTTATAGTTTTCACTAAACTTTGATCTTTGTTTGGAACAGTGCCAAGGATTATAACTAGGTCAAATCTAGAATGAAAAATTCTAATGAGACTAAGTTTGATTTGACTATATAGCTTCGTTTCATGATGAAAGGATGACAAATCCTTATGGTGAAATTAGGCTTAATAATCAAAGGTGTGATAAGTTTGATGATTTAGGCACTTTGAGATGTTAGATCTTGGTTTAGGTTGGAGAATTCCACTTGTAGAGGTCAATTTTGACAAGTTTAGACTATGTTGTACCTAAGGAATGATTGTAGACTGAAGAGGATTTTGATTTTTAGTGCAAACTGCGAAACAAGGGATAAGTTTAACTCTCGGGTTTTGCATTTAATGGATGCACTAAAACACAGCTCGGATGCACTAAAAGATTTGTCACACACTCTAAAATAGAGGATGGATGCACCAAAAAATTACACGGATGCACTATAATAGAGGTCAATGCATATGTAGTGTATGCGCTATAAGAGAGGGTCAATGCACTAAAATATTACATGGATGTGCTATAATAAAGGATCAATGCACTAAAATATTGCACAGATGCGCTATAACAGTAATTGGATGTGCTAAACTGGGAAAATGTTGTAGTTTCTTGCAAGTTTGTTTTATTTTTTTTATTTTTCAAGTTGTTTCGAAGGATTTTTTTTCTGAATCAAGGTTTTCACTTCCAATGTATGAAGTTTTGTTTGAAATTTGTTTAAAAACACATTGTTAAAACACATCAAACATGTACAACTTAAGGTTGTGTAGGACAATATTTATTGCATTCTCACTTGGATTTTACACTAGTTGTACCTACTTTTAGCAGATGATTAGATGCTTGACTCCACTGGCTCCCCTCCACGACACTCACTTCTACGAGGCAGCCAAACATCAATACCCATGAATCTCCCTTGGAATATTTCTCATCTCTACTAAAAGCCACGAAATGTGGGACAACTTCAAAGGTTAGACCTTCTACACCAATAAATAGAATAAGAATTTTAGCCTTGCTACAAAAAAAGGGTTCTAATATAGGAATTTCATTCGTAGGGGATTATCCACACAGCAAGAGACCATTGTTTCCCTTCTTGTCAAAACAATCCTCGTGATACTTGAACTTTCCTCAAGTACCCACATGTATATCTTGGCTGGAAGTTGTTTGGATTTATCGTGTTACCAGTTGGGTTGTTCCCTTGGGTGATTACTTTTTCCCACAATGCAGGCCCTCTAAGGATAAAACAAAATAAAAGTGAATGGGTCTGGATTTTTGGTCACCCAGTTAAGGGGAGTATATCCCTACCATTTATCAAGCACATAAGACATAGTGTTCTTTATCCCTCTAATTAAGCTAGATTCCTATCTTAATCAAAAGAAAGTGTTAAATAAAGAATTAAATCACTCCAACCCCTACATAAATAATCAGTAGTTTGATAAGATTGTCTTTGACCAGCGTATAAAAGTACCTGCAAGCAGAAAACACTAATTAATTCTCAGATTTTACCAATTTTAACAGATGCGCTAAAACAGTCATAGTATGCGCTAAAACATCAATGCACTAAAAGAACTACCCAATGCACCAAAATAACTAATGAATGTGCTACAAAAACTCATAAGTGCACTAAAAGAAGTGATGCATGCACTAAAAGAAGTGATGAACACGTTGAAAGACTCCTTGAATGTGCTAAAACAGTTGACAGATGCACCAGAAGAAATATCGAATGTGCCATAATAGACCCCAGATGTGCTGAAAGATTTATCATATGCGCCAAAACAAAGGTCGTATGCATTCAAATATTTTTTCCGATATCCTAAAAGAACTCATGGTTGTGCTAAACCATCACGTCCAACTTGTTTACAAATTTTTTTCCAGAAAATTGTTAAAAATGGGGTTGAGCCCTACGGTGGGTGCCATTTTATGTATGTGTGAAATGTGGGAGAGTTAGCAAATCAATACTAAAGCACACAAACATCAATGAGATGAATTATATTAAAGATTAAAATCAAAGAAACTACTCTAAATTGAAGTTAACTAAATCTTTAAAAATGTTTCATTATTCTCTATCCTCAAAGATTCCTTAAACCATTTAGCTCTCAGATTTTATGTGTGCACTAAGGCTAAGGCTATTGGAATGACACTTGACAAATGAGATTGTTATGCAAAAATGCAAGAAAACTAAGTTCCTACATGAAACTATGTGATGAAAGCCACGATAATATGATAATGATGATATTGATAAATGGATAAATGATGTTAGATTATACAATGTAAATGCTATGGTATGAAGCTATGTTGATTCTACATATGCTCAAATACTAATTACGAATATGATAAACTAAAATGCAAGTATGATGCAATGCATGATATAAAATGCAAGTATGAAGCAAAATGTGATTATAAAATGTAACTATGAAACAAAGCATGATTCTAAAATGTAACTATAAGACTCCAAAATGCTCCAATGCTCCAAAGATATTCATGCATGGTAAGTTTGCTAAAATATGAGATGCAAAATACAATGGCAAAGGGTTGTATTTATAGGTTTTTTAGGCATATTGTGATGTGGCAGTGATCGGCAGTCCATATTCAAACAAGAGGGATGAATGGTGGAGATGAAGAGGATGAGGAAGAATGTCCCCTTGACCAAAAACAACATGCCATTTGGATGAAGGAATCAAGTGTGTGAGAAAAAGACCATGTGTTCAAAGTTTGTTGAAGAAGTGTGTGAGGAATAAGCCATGTGTTTGAAAATTTGTTGAAGATAATAATTATTTAATTTCATGTGACCTTGGTGAGGTGGCATGAAAAGTTGTAGCCATGTGCTTGAATTCCTAATATGAAGTTAGTGAAAATTAATTAAATAAAACAAGCTTATGAAATTTTTTTATTTAATTAAATTAGAGGAATATGATTTTAGATTTGGAGAATTTGAAGATATGAACTATATAAATAAATTGAGAATTTATTTATACATAGTTGAAATATTAGTTAAATAACTAGTATTTAATTAATTAAATGTCTTGAGCGATTTTAGGTGTATACAATCTATATATAATATATGTCAAGATATATCATTTTCAAGACAAATTTCATTTTTTTTAAATTCAAAAATATCATTATTAAAAAATACCCTTGAAAATGCTATATCTCGGTGTATATTATATTGATTAATATTTAGATATAGAAGCTAGTTCTTAGATAAAACACCCTATTGTGTATTTCAACTATTTTGATGTTCAAGTTGGATCATGATGGTTAATTGATAGGGAAACAACTAGCCCCATTTTGAATTTGAATTTTAAAAGGTGAAAGTTTATTTATATGAGAGAAAAAATGATCTAAATAACTTCCATAAATGCAAATCTATCCCAAGATAAAAAATAGTCTAGTTCTTATGATTGAGTGCAAATATGAACATAACGAAAGTCAAATTAGGTTGTTTTACGAAGATTCGATTGCATAGTCTTTGGTCAAACTCATTGATCCAAAAATTATGAAATTGAATCCTAATAAAATAACATAGTTTAATACATTATAAAACAACCAAAATCAAATAATTTACAAACTTCAATATAAAAATAATCATTATTTTTACATAATCATTTTAATATTAAAGACAAACAAATAAGTGAGTTCAAAACAAACAAACAAAAATAACCATTATAAATTTCAACACATTTTAATAAAAACTTCTAAGAACCAAGGACCGGTCTACTTGGAACTAATCTTAGCCCTCCTAGCCACCTTTAGCCTCATCTTAACCACATGATTTATGGGCTCCGCATTGACTGAATTTTGGAAAATTCTCTTGCCTTGCTTTAACCATCTTGTCTGCTTGTGACAATTAGCTTACCAAACAAAAAAGAAAGGGTATACTCACTAGTTAGAAGCCCATTCTTGATAACCTAAACCCTGCAGATGTATGACAAAAAATGAAGACACTGACCTCTCTTCATGACCTCTCTTCAACCCCTAGTGGTATAGCTCTTAACGAATTTTTATTATCTTTTGATGGTCCAAATTTAACCCTATTTGAACTTTGGGATGTGACTTCCTCATTTTTATTTTTATTTTTATTGGAGATACCCGAGGGGGTCCCCTTTAGCCTAGAGGCAATTTGATTCGTTGGCCCCGAACCCAGGTTGCCAACTTCCATCAGTGCCGGAAATGTCCCCGATAGCTGCCAGAACTATGCCGATTTTTCATTACATATTTAGGTAGTTCTTACAGAAGATCTTTTTCATCGCAGGTAATTTTGCAAGCTTTTGTTGGGGTATGGTGTTGTACACCATTGCATAAAATGTTTTATTCTATTATTGTAAATAATTATTTAGTTGTGATACACCTTGGTGGTGTGGATAATCACACTAGGTAATTATTTGGTCCCATGTGATGATTGTATTGTAACATTGTATTACTATTTATAGAAGACATGTGGCAGTAATTTAATATTGAGGAATTAAATATTATAACAGCTTAGTACCCAATATTAGAAAAGGGGTCAGTGGTTTTGTATTCACATGGTTTTGTGGTACATGGTTTTACCTTACCACCAGTTGTATTTGTGTGAGCTTGTGTCTATAAAAGCAAACACAATGTAGTGGTTTTAGGTTGGGGTGTGAACAGGCTGAGTAGGTTGGCTGATTGAGTCTTTCTGAAGAGTGCATTTGTGAAGCATGGCATGGGATGTGTGGATTCATGCTTGGACACATGAAAGTGCATTGGAGGGCTTGATGTTTCAGAGGTATTCATTGTAACTCTTGTACTTGCTTATAGTTGATTAATATGATGGAGTATGGATGCTTTTGAAGGCTGGGTTTTTCCCTCTTGAGGGTTTTCCTAGGGTAAATCTTGTGTTATCTTATGGCTTATCTGTTTGATCTTTGCATTTGGAAAACTTGTATGCATGTTTATCTCTCTTGGGTTATGTGGGAAATGATTTGTGATTCTGGGTTTGAATGCTATATTTCCTAACAAGTGGTATCAGAGCTTTCATAGTTGAAGAATTTTTATTATAACCCTAGTTTGAGAGTTTTTTGCAAAGTTGAAACCATGGACATGCATGTAGGATCTGAGGCATTACAAGGTATGAAACACATGTTGCAGGTGTTTTTATGCAGATTTGGGCTTTTGGGTTGTCAAGATTTGTTGGGTTTATTGCAGATCTGAAGTTTTCCAATGTTGGGTGAAAAAGGGTTTCTTGATTTGAGCTTGCATGTGAAGGTTTTGTAGAGGAAATTTCATGAATAATCTTCTAGAACAAAACGGACCTCATGGTTGGATTCAGGCTGGCTGAGAGACGAATTTTGACATAAAATTCGACCTACTTTGAAAAAGTTGAAGAAAAGGCCATTTTTTTTTTTTTAGTAAATGTCCATTTTTGCATGTGCAGAAAAAATAAAATCCCGTCTTTAAAAAAATCACTGTGAAAATTAATTTTGTCGAGTGAAAAAATTATTAAAAAAAAAAAATCCTGCAAAAGAAAAACGAAAAGTTAGAAAATATATATTAAAAACTTTAAGCGGGCGGGGCGGGGGGAAAGGGGGGGGGGGTCCGCAGACCGGCCCACCCACTGCCCGCCGTACCAGCGGCAGGTACTGCCGCTACCGGCACTGTTGGCTATGGCTGGCAGTGACTAGCAGGCAGTCCTTGCCACCGGCAGTGCTGGCCCCCACCCTTCAGGGTGTTAAAAACAAAAAACCGTCGGAAGTAAAAAACAATTCTTTATATTTTTTAAATCCGCCAATTGATACTATATGCCAAATTTAATATGGTGTCGGGTCCACCATATGGGGGGTGGAAGAAATTATTTAATTTGGAAAATTAAATCATATTTAATTGACTTTTGAAATCCACCGCCACTCCACCACCAGAGCGCCGCCCGGGCGCCACCACAGAGGCACCAGCAGGGCAGATTGGAAGAGTTTTCTTCAAATTAGCATAACTTTCACTTAGCATGTTAGTTTTTCGACTTCTTATAGTCATTGGAAAGCTGGTTTTGAGCACTATGTTGTGGTATAGGTTTGGTTTCCTGATTTTGTCTTTTTGACATGTTTTTGGATCTTGGAAGTCAGATGTTCTCGTTTGCATGTTCTTTGGTCATATCTTTTGCATATAGAATCAGATTTTTGATTTCGAAGATGCATTGGAGAGCATTTGCAGTGTACTACATATTGGTTCAGATTGTTTATCAGTTTGTGGTGCAGGGAATGTTTGGTACTTGTTTGATTGCTTGTAGGAGCTTGAGATTCAGGGTGTGATTATGTGAGCATCCGGACGAGTCAAGAAGCGAAAACTTGAGGGAGTACATGTTTTTATATGTTATTTATGATGCTACTACTGATTATCAGATTGGTGCTTCCTGGTACAGGTTTATAGGTGATTTTTCAGAGTTAGGACTTTGATGGTGACAGGTACACAGGTTGTCTTCGGTTTTGAGGACATGATTGGACATGGTTTGAGACTTGGAGTCTCGTATGGGTGATAGTTGAGTGCAGGTACAATGATGGCTATGGTTATGGTGTCATGGATATGCAGTTACATTTGATGCATTGGCACGACATGATCATGTATGTGGTGTTTAGTGGTGATATGGTTTGATGTTAGGAGATTGGTATTATCTTCTTGATGCTTATTTGGTTCCTTGACTATGATTACTCTTTTGTGGACATGGTTGGAAAATCAGATCAGTGGTTGATTTGGTGTTTGAGTCTTGATGTCTACATGGTTATCTTATTTGAGATCTTGGTTTGTGGTTACTAATGTGATAATGAGTTTGCATGTTTCAGTGATTGGATCTACAAATTATGTGGTTGGTAGGTATGTGCAGCCTATTGATTGCAGTGAGATGACTCGGATGTGGACTGTCTATATCCACCAGGTTAGATTCATTAATGTTGTAGATTTCATTAGTTGGCCTTGTCTGTGGTCATTTGTGCATTGGTATGTTGCTTTGAGTTTGAGAGGATGGATGATTTGAGTAATTGATTAGTCAATTCATGGGACTTGTAGCATGTGATTTTATCACGATGTCATGATAGCTTGGTACATTTATTGGTTATACACTTTCAGTGGGAGCTTTTGACAGTGATGACTTGGCAGTGTTGGATTGGTTTGTGATGGTTTCTTGGCGGTTGTATGTATCTTCTTGGCTTGGAGATCTGGGTTTACTTGTATGTTACTAACATTGCAGTTGAGTGTGTGTAGACCTGGATGATCTTCATGGAGAGGATGATTGTCATGATGCCATGTGTAGCTCGTATCACGGTTCAGTGGGAGTTGTTGGCAGTGACGTGGATGCATCATTGGTATGGTTATCTTCATGTGATTGGGGATATGTTTTCTTGGCTTAGAGTGTTTGTTATGATGTCATGGTACACTCTTGATTCTAGATTAGAGTTTGGCATATTACATGTTCTCTTGAGACCAGGATGTATGTTATGGTGCATGTAATCTCCTAGGAGGAGATGGTTAGATTATGTTGTCATGATTGGTTCCTGATTCTACAGTTGGAACTTTGACATTGATCGTGTGTGAGTCTCTTTGTATTGAGTACATTGATCATTTGTTTGATTACTTCATGATGGTGTTATGTTGCATTTGGAGTTTGGCATGGATTGATCGGTTACAGGTGCTCGTGGATACTTAGAGATGTAGGTGATGGTTGGAGTTCTCTTGTGATTAGAGATATTTGCTTGAGACGATTACTCTTTGGAGGTTTCAGCAGGAAGACCGAGGGAGCCTTCACCTAGATATGGACGTGAGTTCGTGATGGACATATAGAGGAGATTGTTCTTGGAGTGAGTCATGATGGTTTGGTTATCCTAGAGGAGCATTCTCATTCCCACTCTTGGTCTACTTGGCAGCTTATGATTTGAGAGGTATTTTCCCATTATATCTTTCAAATGTGTTCAATTTTATGCTTTATCTTTCATAGACATGGATCTTGAGCTATGGATAGTTAGTTCTGGAGGATTCATTTTGAGAGATGTTATGGCATGGTTATCTCCTTGTACATTTGAGTTTATGATATCATTCTTTGATGAGGATTGTTAGGAGATGGTTTATGGGCTGATTTCCAGTTAATGGGGATGGTTATCTATGAGTTTGATCTTCTTGTTTTTGAGAGGTTTACATCCATATTGGCATTGTTACATTGATTTATGTTGTACTTAATCTATGAGATTGAGTGTTATGGATGTTGTTGAGGCTTTTCAGTTGGGGTTGTTTAGGAGATCATACTTGACACAACAGTACACTTTTAAGGTGTTGGTAGAAGGACATTATGGTTTACAGGTTTCTCTCTTCATGGTTTCTCCTTGTTTTGGGAGGATGGTGGCAACATGTTGTGAGAGATGATGTAGCTATTGGGTTGTATGTGTGGATCATTGCAATTGTTCTTGGTACTTCATGTTTTGATTGACTTATCACACCTTGATGTATAGTGTGGATTGGTAGACTTGATATGCTTTGACATTACCTATGCAGTGGGAGTTCCTAGATATGTATGGTTTTCATTTACAGGTTTTATACAGGGAGCTTGGTTGCAGTTTATAGGTTGCATATGTTCTTGGCATGAGTTTACTGATGTATTAATACCTTGGAGGTATGGATGGTTGGATGTATTAGCATGTGTTGTGGATGCTATTTCCGATCATGTGGGTTTTTTTACAGTTGACAACAGCTTGGTTAGAGCCTTTGTTATCACTTGGATTTGGTGCTTGTGCTCATGGATTGTTGTATCTTCACCTTGGCATGTTCCTTTTCTTCCATAGGTGGCACGTTGGAGGATGAGAGGATTTCTTGCTTGAGATGGTGGTCACTTTGTTCTTATTGCAGTTATCTTGTTGGAGCACGAGAGCATGCTACAAATTCATGTGGTTTCATGGATGGCTATGATGATGCATATCATGCATTGATCCCTTATGCAATGTATACAACAAGTGGGAGAATGTTGGGGTATGGTGTTGTACACCATTGCATAAAATGTTTTATTCTATTATTGTAAATAATTATTTAGTTGTGCACCTTGGTGGTGTGGATAATCACACTAGGTAATTATTTGGTCCCATGTAATGATTATATTGTAACATTGTATTACTATTTGTAAAAGGCATGTGGCAGTAATTTAATATTGGGGAATTAAATATTAAAACAACTTAGTACCCAATATTAGAAAAGGGGTCAGTGGTTTTGTATTCACATAGTTTTGTGGTACATGGTTTTAACTTACCACCAGTTGTATTTGTGTGAGCTTGTGTCTATAAAAGCAAACACAATGTAGTGGTTTTAGGTTGGGGTGTGAACAGGCTGAGCAGGTTGGCTGATTGAGTTTTTTTTAAGAGTGCATTTGTGAAGCATGGCATGGGATGTGTGGATTCATGCTTGGACACATGAAAGTGCATTGGAGGGCTTGATGTTTCAGAGGTATTCATTGTAACTCTTGTACTTGCTTATGGCTGATTAATATGATGGAGTATGGATGTTTTTGGAGGCTGGGTTTTTCCCTCTTGAGGGTTTTCCCAGGGTAAATCTTGTGTTATCTTGTGGCTTATCTGTTTGATCTTTGCATTTGGCAAACTTGTATGCATGTTTATCTCTCTTGGGTTATGTGGAAAATGATTTGTGATTCTGGGTTTGAATGTTATATTTCCTAACAGCTTTTGAGGGTTGGGAAAACCCACACCGTTGATCATTTCGATCTAACACATAACAGCCATAATTTAAAAAAAGGAAAAATCCGCTGTATTCGGTAAGCACGGTTGGCGCCATAGAATTCAAAATGACCAATACTAAAAATAAATCTTGGAATCTTAGAAGACGTTTTAATAGATGGTAGCTACAAGACATTCTAGGAGCTATATAGAAAAAAGATAGAAAAAATCTCGGGGTAATAGATGTTTTTTTGTTTAATTGTTATTGCAGCAAACAGGCAATTTCATGTTTGCATAGAACCATTTTACTGCAAATCTATAAAAACTTTGTGCAGCCGAGAAAATCCTGAGCAATTCTACAAGATCATAGCCTATCTAAGGAACATAATTCTGTTTTGAAGGTAATTGAATGTTTATGTTATGTGTATTAAATTGCCGGTTTTCACTATTTTTCTTAAAACCTGCATAAGTATTGCAATATGTTGCAGTTTAATTTGGCCTGATGTATTTAATATTGGCTACTCTGTAGTGTTACAATTTTGTGAGTTGATATTGGTTGTCTGGGTAGATTGCAGAGAGCTGGTATCATTAAACTCCCTGGTGCCAAAATATAGCTATATTAAACTCTTGTTGGAGTGGAGGTTTGAGCTCTGTGATGTCACTTTTGCATATTCTTATGTGGTAGAACCAGTAAGGAAGCAAAAGAAGAAAGATGAGTTTATAATTACCAAAGGGAATAGTAGAAAATGTCCATTGTTAGGCAATTATATTGCTCCAACTAGAAATACAATTCATCAGGGTTACAGAGTAGATTAAGGTTTGGCAGATAAGAGTGCCCATGCAAAAAGTATGGCCAAAGGAACAGAGTCCCAATATCAAAGCAGAGAAGTGTTAATGGTATTGGGTAATAACTCAGTTCTCACTAGAGACGCCAACTTACAATGCCATAAAAAAGGCTTGCCAAGTCTGAATAAACAGAAAAGGGAAACATTGGCTGCAGAAGTGAATTGTGTAGCGTCTAAAGCCGGGCACCCTTGTTTAACAAAGAAATCAAAATCCCTTAAAGACAAGGCCTCTAAAAATTCATTTATAAATTCTTCACAGTTGAAAAGCAATGCTGCAGCATCAATTTCTGCCAAGATGATGCAGAACCGAATTAAGGAGATCAACAAAGTAAACTATTGTTCTAATCCAAGTTTTTTGAATGATTCAGCTGTTATAGATGAAAATCTTGAGTTTAATCTTATGAATTCTGAAATGAGTGAGCAAGAATTACTAGATTTGAATTTGCTCCCTGATGGAATTCTACCAGAAAAATTGAATATGATGCCTGTTTCTACACCACAGAAATCTGAAAGGTTTATTGCTGGAGGATTTCATAGTTTTGATGGATCTAGATTCAGTCCAATTGAAGAGGCTTGTTTAATTCTTAATAGCCCCACTGCAGATCCATATGCCATAGGATCTTGTTATAATCCAAGCTTGGAGAGCAATTCAGCTGTTATAGATGACAGTGTTTGACTTTGATCTTATCAATTCTAAAATGAGTGAGCAAGAAGTACTAGATTTGAGTTTGCTCCCTGATGAACTTCTGCGAGAGAAATTGACTATGACTCCTCTTTCTACACCACAGAAATCTGAAAGGATTGTAGCTGGAGGATTTTATAGTTTTGATGAATCGAGGTTCAGTCCAATTGAGGAGGCTTCCCTAATTCTTAATAGCCCTTTTGCAGACGGGTATGCCATAGAATCATGCTCTAATCCAGGTTTGCCGAGTGATTCAGCAACTGCAGGGGATGATTTTCACAGTAACTTTCTCAGTCCCAGTCTAATTGAACATCAATTGCTAAATTTGAATTTGCTACCTGATTCGGAGAAACAGATTATTACTCCTGTTTCTACAACAGAGAAATCTGAGAGAGTTACTGCTAGACGATTTCACAGCTTTGACGGCTCCAAGCTCAGCCCAATCCAAGAGGCTTTCCTTATTCTCAATGGTCCGATTGCAAGTGCATGTGCTTGTGTTGTCGATAAAGAAGCAGAAAAATCTGAACATAATAAACCAAAAGGTAAACTTAATTTTTGTTTTTTATGGGAGTCTGGGCTATCATCATGCAAATCTGATTTGGAAGCTTTGATAGCAGGGGATGGAGCTTCAGGATTAGAAGATTGTTGTATACAAAGATTATGGAGAGCCAAAATCTAATGATAGAGACACTTCAGCCTACCTTCTTACCGAGAATATGGGTTGAAAAGAACCAGAGGAAATGAAGACTGTCACTCAAATTCATCATGATGATAATCTTGTTCCTGTTCTATTGCCTTAGAGTGTTATAAATTTTATTGAATCAGAGGAGCTATTATCATGTAGACTGCCCTTACTTCAATCAGGAAAAAGTCAAAATCATTTATCTACATCAATCAAGTTGTGGAAAGTTTAGCTGAAAAAGAGAAGGCTGTGAACGAAAGAAAGTTAGCTATTGGGGACAGAACTACTGGGTGGGATAATCCAAGTCAAGGAGCTGAGTAAGACATGAAAGGTAAGCTTTCATCTCAAGAATTTGTTTTATGTCTGGTTTTACATAAATTACAAAGGGATATGTTTTTATGAGTGCTAATCCAAATTCTGGTTTTTCTCTCTCTTCCTTCTCTTTTTCTAAAGATTTTGTTCTAATTTAAGGTTCTGTATAATCTTAGTTACAAACAGAACTATAGGAAGCAAAGATACAAATTAAAGAGCTGGGATGGTTATAGGAGGTGGATTGTTGGAAAATGAGTCATATTTTAATTGAAGATGGACCGGTTCTTAAAAGAGCTGATTATTAGAGCACCCCGTCAACAAATTAGAGATCTTAAGTTTGACTCTAACTGATCCATAAATTTTTTAACATTCATCTAAAAAATATTTTCCAATCCAAATACTCTTATTTCCCTCTTCCTTACATATTTCTTAAAAGGATTTTATCATACACTGTGGTCCTTTATAGTTAACTAGTTACAATTAACAGTTCCTCGTATCATCTAAAAATATTTTTTTAAGACCTGATATTACCTTGCTTTGATGTTTCGGTATTCCCTAAGGAGGACATGCATAATGCTACAAAAGCTTCCAGCACAGAATGTGCTAATGGCATGTTAGAAGACCATTTAATCTGCAAATTTGCTCAAAACTAAAGAAGGAAAAGTTAGGAGATGGTGTAGCATCTCTAACAGCTTCAAATTTAATAGCCTGAACTGCAAGAAAGAGTGAAATGCTCAGTTATTGAAGAAGCTAGACAAATTTACTTTATATACTATAAATAGTTTGCCCTCCTTGTCTAGCTAGAATGTGCTTGGAGCTTACTTTTATCATAATTTCCACATTCATTTCAATGCTTGTTCGGTTTTCATATTCATGTTTATATTTTCTTGACTTACATAAGCTTGTCCACTAGCTTTTAATGAACATAAGAAAGTTCATAAGAATCCATGTAATAAAATGGGTGGTATTTCTTTCTATCAAGTATTTTAGACTTGTTGTCATGTAAAATTGCACCCTACTGAACATGGAGTTCAACATTCTAATGACACCATGGAAACGACCTCAAGGTGTGGGACCTTGCGCATTTGAGGTTGAATCTTTGGAGAAGGTCAGCTTCCTCTTTCGATCCAAGTGCAATGTGTTGGTCCAACCCAACACATGAAATCCTACCACTACCCTACTCTAACAACTCACAGGGGAAAAGGGATAGAAGAATGCATAAAAGGGAAATGTGCTAATACACCAAGACAAAAAGTTATGTCTTCTTTGCTTCAAATTGCATGATACATCAACGAATCAACTAAAACACATGCATAAATGAATATAAAGAAGTTTACACAAACATGCAAGAAACACTATGATAGTAGCTAGATCTCATTAACATAAGGCATAAAAGCCAGACTTTACATTGGAAAAATGTAGAATACAGTGTTTGCTAAAGAAAACTGTGAGAGGAGCCCAAAAGAAGAACACTTAAAAAGAATACAAGTGTTGCTTTTATAGATCAAGCATAACTTGGATGATCTTGAACCAAACCCTAACCCTACCAGAATTAGCCGCCAATGAGACTTGATCAGGAAGAGTGAAGAGATCTTTCATCAAAATTTGTGACCAAAAGAAGCTTGGAGAATCATGGGGTGTCTATCATAACTGTGCAATAACTATTGAAAGCAAAAAATCCTTCCAAAATCCTCCCATGAAATGCATGATCTGGGCAGGGAATGGGTTAGAAGTAATAATGATCGATAATAAATGCTAGCATGGGCGCCCATAATCCCACTTGTAGAAGTCAAAGAATGCATTAAATGGTGTCTTTGTTTCCCAAAAGTTGAAGCAGGTAGGTGAGAAGGTGGTTGGAGCATTAATGGCGTTGTCGTGCAAAAACACGTCATTTTATGGAATTGTCAAGGCTTCGGGCCTGAAAGGAACCATCATCTGAATTAAATGGTCTAAGGTCACAAAAAATAAGTCTACCTATTAAAGATCAGGTGTCAGTCTTGAAGCTTACACCATGTTGAAAACTAGAAAGAAGAAGGTCAAAGTCACAATTTGTGAAAGTTGCTTCCTATCAAGGTTTGAGCGTCAGGCATGCTTCATACCTCCTTCACACATTGGCATTAGACCTTTGGGAATTAGGCTTCAGGCGTTTGGCATACCGCTTGTAGCTTAGAAGAAGGGAAGGAAGAAAGAATTTTGAAAGTGCAAAGTTTGAAAGGACTGCTTTGTCAGGCATCGGAGGTTGGAGAGGAGATCTGCCTCTTACCAAAGAAAGGTAAGAGGTAAGGGAGAAGCTCGACTCCCGATTTTTGAAAATTTGACACAATCAAATTTTCAAAAAAAAAAAACATCAAGACTTAGGGGTCAAGAAAAAGGAGATAGAAGGAATCCCGAAGGCCCAATAACTGAAAGCCTTAGAGGCATTTCACGGGTTGAGAGTCTAGAGGGAGGATTACGACCTACCACAAAATGTGAAAGGAGCAAAACGAAAGCTTGATGCCTAGCATATGAAAGATTAGACTTGGGAAAATATTTCAAAGGATTTATCGAGAATCAAGTGGAAGAAACATGGAAGATGAAGGCCCGATCATCAAAGGTTGAAAGAGGTTTCAAGGATTGGGGGTCGGGAGGAGGTGATACTTCTTATCAAAAAGAAGTAAAAGGGAAAGGAGGAAGCTAACACCTAAAACCCTAAAACCTTGACACTTAGTTCAATCTTGGGGTCAAGTCATTGTTGAGAAGGAAGAAGGGCGAGAGGTTCAAGGCCCGATGCCCGAAAGTCGAAGAGAGATTTTGGGGATCAAAAATTGGGTGGAAGGCTTATATCCTTCCGCCAAAGCGAAAGGAGTAAAGGGTAAGGCCGAAGGCTGACACCCAAAGGACCAAGACTTAGGAAAATTTCGAAGGAAAGAAAACCGAGTCGCGAGGGTCGAAGGGAAGGCTTATGGCCTAAGTAGAAAGTGAAAGGGTTAAAGGGTAAGGCTGACAGCTAAAACCCAAAACACTAAGGCAAAATGGAAGGCAGAAAAGAAAGACGAAAGAGAGAGGGAGTGAGAGTGTTGAAGAAGGAATGTCGGTATGAAGGCAAGCGAAAACCCGAAAGCTTGAAACACCAGGGCTTAGGGTGAGGTCCCATGGGAGGGCTTGGGATCTATTTTGAAGGAGCAAGGGGTCCCATGAAGCAAAAAACAAAATTGCTACAGGATTAATTAGAATTTTTTCCTCAACAATAGAAGCCCCTACTTTTTAGCTCAAAAACTTAAGCGGTGCAAAAGGGGTGGGACTTGAAATTGCCCCACCAGCTTAGGCTTTTTTAGGCCACTTTTCATCCATATGAAGTTTTAAATTTTTGCCAATTTTTTTTTATTATTATTTTATATTTACTTAAGTTGTTGAATTGAATATGCAAAATAATAAAATTCATGAGACCACCTTCTTCCATAAATATAGGAGCTTAAACTCTTAAACTTAAACTTGCTAGAAAATTCATAAGACCACCCACTTTAAAATAATCCTAGAAGATCTCAACAGCACCCACTGAAATTTTTTAGGAAGCCCCCCTCCATGGGACCCCACCCTTAGCCAATTTTAGGACCCTTCAAAGATAATTCATGCAAGATGGCCCATGTAGGATCTCTCAAATCAATTATCAATGATGGGTCATCTAAGGGTGGTATGAAATGTCGACAAGTCTAAAGGCATGTTTTTATGTATTTGGTCTTGAATCAATAGAGTTTTCAACATAGCAAAGAGATACAATTGAGAGCTTTGATTAGTTATGTATTAAAATAATCAAATTATAGATTAAAATCATGTATTTAAAATGATATAAAATTAGTGTAGAAATATTTTAGGGTATACATTTTTTTATTTTAATGAGATACTAACTCTAAATATAAAATATAAAATTATTTAATAGCTTTTCATAAAATATTAAAGAATTAATTAAATTAAATTAAATGAAACTAACAAAAAAGAGTTTAATAATCAAATATAAAAGAAATCAATGACCCTTTTTAAATTTATGTTTGATAAATGAATAATCAACAAAGGCAATCAATTAATTCTAGAATTAATGAGGTGAATAATAATGGGATCAAAATAAATATTTGAATTGAAATAAATAAAAATAATGATATTGAACTTTCTAGACATGAAGATTTGATGTGTGTGTATGCTTTAGCTGATACAAAATTGTTCATATCAAGATTAGATGACAAAGCAACTTTATTATTGCTAGTGTGGCAAGAATTAATTGTGGTGGTGAGTAAGGTTGACTACCTTCTTAATGTAGAAGTGTGTGAATTATGTTACTTGATTTGAATCAAGCTAGGAATTTAGAGGACAATGCCTAGTGAGGGGCTAGGTCTATTGTAACCAATAGTTGCGACAACAAAAAATGAAAATTAATAATTACTAAATCAACACAAAATATCTTTTAATTCAAAAATTGAAAGTTCATATATTTCAACAATATTTGGAAGAGATGCATGCCTTCTAATTTACTTCATTTCTTCAAATTCAATCCATTTATATATTTTACAAATAAAATTTAAAAAAAATCCTGAAATAGTAAATAGTGGTTCCTATCGGTAATTGAAGAGTTGCCAAACTTGTGTCCTTATTGGAAGTTAAAATAGATACATGGATGAGTACATATTAGCTACAAAATTAAAAGGAAAACTAGTAAATTATTTAATTTTGGTACCCCAACTTGGTAGAGTAATAACTCCAACCTTGTTGGACAAAAATTGAACTAGTTGGATGTGTTGGAAAGATCTCCAAGAAATGTAGTTCAAATTGTGCTAGAGCATAGCCTTTGGCTCTCCTCCTAAGCAACAAAAAAAATATGAAGGGCTAATTTTTCTCTAAAGGTCTTCAAAAATATAGATTACAAAGATGTAGAAAATATCAAAAAAATAGGTTTTAATATTTTCTAGATTTAGTCATATAGACGTCATCCAAATGGCCTTGGATCTTAGATTGTTATAGGGCCCATTTTTGGAAGTTTCCACTTCATAAGTAATAGACGAATGATATGGAGAAGAGGCTCTTTTGGAGGAGACCTAACAATTTGTAGAATAGTGACCAATATAATGTGTGGAGTATGTAAATATGACGTTTTGAGGATCAATTTGTTGAACATTTATTTGAAGTATATTTTGTAGAGGATGGGGTATGTGTAGAATGACAAGAGATTGTTAGTTTATGTTTAAGTGTCTTTCCAAATGTTAGTTTGCACATTTGAGTATTTAAAGCAAATTGTCATGAAGTTCTAGGAAAGCATTTTCTTATTGAATAACCTCAATAGCCACTTGTTCTTTTACATTAACAATAGTACTAGGTAATGTTT
>VDFB02000015.1:448504224-448529688 GCA_007258455.2 Sequoia sempervirens | reverse complement strand
GTTGGTGGAGCATTGTAGCATCGGGGAGACATGACTAGTGTCTCACCAACATGCGATTATGCTTGAATGAATTTTGACTATCTGAAGATCCTATGTGGTATGTGTTCAACCAATCAGAGGAAGCTGAAGGCAAACCATTAGCAGTTAGACTGTTGTGACCGTTCTTGTGAGGAAGATCAACAAACTATGAGCAATATGGATATACTCTATAATCGAAGATGATGATAAGTTCGGTGAATAGTGAAAGATCTAGAACAAGAGGAAAGCGTAAAGGATGAAAAGTTGCGAGTCTTAATGACAGATGGAATGTCTGCTGGTGAAAGTGGATCAACATTAATGAAAGTGCTTCAGAACATCCAAAGCAGCTCTATGGGAGTGGTTTCCGACATCGAGGGTGAAGCGTGTGAAGTCTTAATGGCAGACACGAGGGTTGCGAGTTAATGATGGTGGTTGTAAAAGATTTGGAAACCATGCCTAAGAGAGATATTTCACCAACATGAACAAAATGAACACATTTAATGCATCATTGACTTGGTTCAAACCCGTTTATGTAATCGATTCATTTTTGTAAACCCTAAAATGGGGTCGACACCTTTTGGGCTCATTTTGTATATATGACATTTTTTCCTCTTTGTAGATAGAGATAGATACAAAAGAACTACATCTTTTCTTTTTGGTGATAGATAGATGATCAGAGATCTTTTCTTTTTTTATCTTCTTTTGGTTGAAGAATTAGCAAGTTAGGGTTAGAAGGTAGATAAACTAGAGAGTAGAAGTAGAGTAGGTTTTAAGTTCAGCAGGAGGAGGTGATGTATCTTCTAGATTTTCTTAGTGTAGATGGAGATAATTCGAAGACATGGGTTTTTTGTACACTGGTGATCTTGCCGGATTTGTAAATGTTGTTTATTTGTTTCACCAATAGTAGAAGCAGCTAGATTTAAATCTACTTCATATTGTGCTCTAGAATGGTATTTATCTTGGGTTAATTATTTGATTTGGAAAGCTTTCAAGGAATGAAATTTTATCTTATGTTTTGTTTAAATCATGATTTGTAATCTATTGTTAAAGTTTACATTGTGAATGAATGAAACTTTGTATTAATTACAAGTTAACTTTATTCTACAGTTTCAGTTTAGGAATTCCTTGGAAGGTAACAAGTCTGATTAGTTAGATGAATCAATATTCTCTTCAGTTTAAAAGCTTTAATCTATCTTTTTCCGTTTCTTTAAAACCACTGGTTAAAGTAGGTGTAAATATATGTTTGATCTTATATCAATCCAGAAGCTCAAAACCAGCAGGCCCCTTGAACATTACAACCATATTGACTACTTTGTGAAACAACAACGTTGTGAACCAACATCAAAGACCTTGGGAGGTGATCAGTTTGATTACTGATTATCTTTTTCAGGAGAGGTGAGATATTTCACTTTTATCTTACCTACATGTTGTGGGTCAACTTGGCACCATCAACAGATCTGGTGCTAGAAGGAGGGTGTAGAAGAGAAAATTGGATAATATTGGGTTTTTCTCACCAGAAAGGTCCCATAGAGTTCTTCGATCAACTGAAAACCCACCACCTTTGATAGAACTCAAGAACCCAACAAGACACATGATTCACAAGATTGGGGAAACCATTATACCACCCTTGTCAGCTCCACTCACTCCACTAGGATTTTCACCAATACCCCGGTGGATACCTGTCAATCCACCACTGAATCCATCTCAAGTGCCATTACAGCTGGTTCAGCCCATCCAACAGCTGGCTCAACCCCCACCACCACCACCAATGGAATTTTTTATGAATAATCCCTCTCCATTGGGGACTATTCCAGGAGGCTTTCATGATATGCCTAAGAATCCTGAGAGATTTTGTCCCAAATACATTCATGGCGAATCAAGGAGCGCTGAAGAGCACATAAAAGCTTTTAAGGATGCTTGTACCAGAGCCCAGATAGCTCACCATGATGTGGTTTGTAGGTTGTTCTCTTATTCCTTATGGGACATGGTGTACAACTGGTACCTAAATATTCCACAAGGTTCTATTCTGAGCTGGACAGACCTGGAGAATGCTTTCATCAATCAGTTCAGAGTTTATGTGGATCTAGCCATTTTGTTCCACCAATTTGCTACCATTAGGAAGGAACCATGTGAATCCCTGCCTTTGTTTAATACCAGGTTTCAACGAATGTATAGGAGACTGCAAGACCCCTATCTAGTTGTTGAGAATAGTGCCATTCAGGCATATTTTAGAGTTATAGACCCTTTGCTTGGCATGTTCCTATAAAGGACTTATCAGTCTGCGGATATTGATTCCCTTTCTAAAGTTTATCATCTAGCCATCAAGCTGCAACATCAAACTAGCTCTCAACAAGGAAATTTGGGAGGAGGTTTTCTTTCAATGGGATATTAGATGCTTAACCCAACCCCTTTATTCAATACTATCCCAGGGATGTATCCTTCCCATTATGGACCTATATTTGAGCTGCACACTCAATCTCCTATTCCATTCTTTGCCAACAGAGCTCCCAACTTCTTTCAGCAATCACAGGCTCATCACAACCCACATGGTCATCATAACCAAGCTGGAATACCAAATCCCGTCGGTCAACCACCTATTCCTAAGAGTGTCGAGAGTGAAAAGATAGTTCAACTCACAAACGAGGTGGAAACCTTAAAGCAAACTCTGTCTCAAGTCACAAATGATATGGCTCAACTTAAACTAAACCCCTCTCAAAACCAAGGTAATAACCCTAATTAGAGTAATAACAATCAAGGTAATTATCCGAACAACTACAATCATATCCAGAGAAATTATCAAGGTCAAAACTTCCCTAACCAAGACTATCAAAATCAGAATAGGGGATTTAACCAGAGGCCAAATAACAACAGACAATGGAATACCGGGCCAAATAATGGTGGAGTTTCTCACAATTATCAAGCTAATGAGGACATATCACATACTGCAAATGTGGTTGACCTCAATTTTATGACTAATTGGTGCATGTTGCATGATACTACAACTCATTTTGAGGTAAACTACCCCAAAATGGAGAAGGTTGTGAAGATGGCACAGGAAGATGCCCAAACATTCCAAGGGAATTCAAACAAAGGAGGTGGCTTAGTGGATACAACTATGACTTATGACCTCTTTGAAGAACCTTCATTCCCAATGCAGAATGAGAATGAACTAGAGGAAGATGTGTATGATGCCCAAGCCTTTCAATCAAAGGGAGGACACTTACTAAGAAATCAGAATAAGGGTTCGTTCACTACATCAACACCCCCTAACCATATGGTGCCTCTGAATCGGGATGCTGATAACAACCCTCCTCCACCAAGGGGTCCACCTGAATTCCATAAAAAAGGTAATTCATCTGGTGTTTTCAAATGTAATGCAAGTCATAACATAGAATTTGATATTGTTTCTGAGATGCAAAAACATAAAACCTCTTTATCATATTTTGACATCCTAAAGTGGTGCCCTGCCCAACGAGAGATAGTGTTGAAAGCTTTGAAAGAAGATGATAAATCAAAAGGGAAAACCAAGGTGGCACCCATTGTAGACATGAACGCAGCTTTGCATAGAAGCAAGGTAGGCACCCCACCATTTCTTTTAAGTTTGAGAATCTGTGGGAAGAATCTACATAATTGTCTGCTAGATTCAAGGGCTTCTGGCAATGTTATTCCATTTTCTATATGCAAGAAATTTGGATTGAACCCTGTCCAAACAAACAAGAAGATCATCCAACTTGATAAAACAAAGGTTACTGTAGTTGGAGAATTGAGAAATATACATGCGCAAGTAGGGTCTGACCCTAGGATTTTAACCAATATGGATATTCAAGTATCAGACATTCTCGTAACTTATCATATGCTGTTGAGCAAAGATTTAATGAAAAGTATAGGGGGATATCTCTCCCTCGACTTTTCACACATGTGGCTACCATGGAGGGGAATGCCTACCTAGATTAGGATTGAAAGTGAACCTCACCTCAAACATATCATCACTGAGCATGACTGTCCCAACGAGGTAGCTTATTTTGAAACCGAGATATGGGTTTATAAAAGAGAGGAAATTCTGACCTTTTCGGTTCTTGATTCTAATGATTTGTTAATGCAAAAATTCCCTAATCCCATGATTAATGTAAACCAACAGATATTGATCAGAAAGTTGCAACATGATCAGCTGGTCTTAGGGGAAGATATAGATTTGCGGAGTCTTCTACTACCTAATTGGTGCAGGATACACTACCAAGATCATTCAGAACTGACTTGCCAACCCTGCATTGGTGTTTTGAATCATGTTTCCCAAACCGAAGAGACCCGCCCAAGTCACCTTTAGACCGCTTTAGATCACTTCTCATTCGAAGCCAAAAATGCAATAATATTAACCAGGGATAATATACCTTCAAATGAAGTCCCTCCTCAAACTGAACCTACCTCGGTTGTAATACCGGACCAACGCAGTTATGATGAACAACCCCAAGGTTTTTTTGATATCCCTACACCCACAACAAGCTCAAAGAGATCAACCCCAGCTCATGATTAGCTATGGACCCTCACGTTTGATGGATCCAAATCCAAAACAGGCTATGGCATTGGAATTGAATTAACTAGCCCGAAAGGGAAAACATTTTTTGCTTCTTACAGGCTACATTTTGGATGCACTAACAATATAGCATAATATGAAGCATTAGCTCGAGGACTAATGTTGGCACATCAGAAGAAATTTACTGCCTTGATTGTTAAAGGAGATTCAGAAGTAATTATTAAGCAAGTACGCAGCTAATACACATGTCACAATAAAAGGCTGGAAGCTTATAGAAATCGGGTATGGAACCTGATTGAAGACTTTGATGCTTTTGGGATTAGTTTAATTCCTAGAGAGGAGAATCAAATAGCTGATTCATTAGTTGTTGCTACAAGTACCTTGGAGCCCATGCAAGACTCTAAGCTTAAGAGATTCTCAGTAGAGTTGATATCCACCCTGGTTGTTCCTGATAACATCAAAAACTTTCAAGTTTTTGATGATGATCGACATATCCTTTCTTTTCTAGCAAGCTCAGATGTTTTCAAAGGACAGATCATCGATGAGTCCGACAGGGATCAAGGAGATTGGAACCCTGAAGACTGCGATACAAAAGGAGTCCTCAATTTAAAAATTAATAGCATTCCCAAGGGAATGGTGGCCTTAGAAAGAATTTTTGATTCAGACCCGAGGGGTCAGGAAAAGGTTTCAACCGAAGATAAAGGAGGTGAATATGAAACTGTTAACTTATTTGATTCTAGCCCTTAAAGAAATGTTTACGTAGGGAAATCTTGCCCTGAAGCAATTAGAAAAGATATACTAAGGGCACTGAAGAAGGATATTGCTACAATAGCCTGGGGGTATGAAGATCTAAAAACATTTGATGCTTCTGTAATGACTCATACAATTCCTTTGAAGCCTGAAGCTAAACCATTTCGGCGGAAACAACATCCTGTCATCGCCCTTATTGAACCACTGATCTTTAAGGAAGTTCAGAAATTATTTTTTGCAAGAATAATCTTCCTTGTATGACATTCAACATGGGTGGCTAACTTGGTTCCAGTTCGTAAGAAGAATGGAGAGATCAGGCTGTGTGTAGATTTTAGGAATCTGAATAGAGCTTCAAAAAAAGACAACTACCCACTCCCTTCTCTGGAAGAAGTCTTGCAAACTGTCAATGGGTCTCAGATGATGTCATTCCTAGATGGTTATTCCAGGTACAATTAGCTGATCATTAATTATGAAGACAGAATGAATACAACCTTCACTACTAAGTGGGGAACATTGGCTTACATAAGGATGCCATTTGGTTTGATAAATGCTAGAGCAACCTTTCTGTGTGCCATGGATGTAGCGTTCAAAGATTTGATTGGTAAATGCATCATCATTTATATGGATGACCTGACAGTATTCTCTTTAAAGATAGACTAAACCATGCTGTAGACTTGGCTAAAGTCCTTGAAAGATGTATTTGATGTGGTGTCTCTCTGAATCCTAAAAAGTGTGTGTTTGGAGTTTCTGAAGGGAAAATTTTGGGACATGTAATCTCAGAAAGAGGGATATCGATAGATCCAGACCGAGTTGAGTCTATTTTAAAGTTAACCATGACAAGAAGTAAGAAGGAGATGAGATCTTTCTTTGGGAAGATCAACTTTGTGAGAAATTTTATCACAGGTTCTGTAGAGATTGTTAAACCTTTGAATGAGATGATGAAGAAAGATGCTAGAATAGAATGGAGTAATGAGGCAAAGGATGGATTTTCTCAAGTCAAGTAATCCATTTCGGAAGCGCCAGTCCTCACCAGCCCTGACTACTTAAAGCCATTTTATGTTTATTATTTTGCCTCTGAACACTTAGGTGCTGCTATCCTAACTCAACGAAGAGGGGAGGGGGATGAAAGGCCAATTGCCTTCATGAGTTCTCCATTTAAGAATGTTGAGGTCAAGTACCCACCACTTGAGAAACAAGCTTTTGTGTTGGTTAGAGCTGTCAAGAAGTTCAGACACTATATCCTTCGAAGTCAGATTATTGTTGTAGTTCCTGATGCTGCTATAAAGTCTCTACTTATGCAGAGTGAGTTGGGAGAACGAAGGGGGAAATGGATGGCTATTCTGTAGGAGTTTGATATGGAGATTCACCCTATGAAACTTGTCCGAGGTCAAGGCCTATCTAAAGAAATGGTGGATGCTAGCAGGAACGTTATCTGTCAGTAGTACACAACACAATCCTTTTCTAGTGACCCATGGTATGTCGATATTATTTATTTCATGCTCAATAATCGGTGCCCAAAGGGAAAGAATACAACTCAAAGGAGATCACTAAGAATGAAAAGATCCCACTATATGCTCAAAGGAGGATTGTTATACAGAAATAACTTTGAGGGAGTTTACCTATGATGTCTTGATTAGCAAGAGGCTAAGCATGCAATTGCTGAATTTCATGGGAAACATGGCACAGGTCGTGGTTTTGCAGATTCGTTAGCACATCAGATCCTCAGATCTGGTTATTATTGGATATGTGTGTTCAAGGATGCCCACCAACATGTAAGAACATGTCACATATGTTAAATTTCTACATCAAGGGAATGCCATTCAACCATGCCACTGTAGCCTATTTATGAGGTAAGTCCATTTGCCCAATGGGAACTTGATTTCATTGGGGGTAATTAACCCAAATTCTTCTGTAGGACACAAATTCATTTTGACTGCCACAAATTACTACACAAGATGGATAGAGGCTATACCTTGCAAGAATAGCACAATGGAGGTAGTAATCAAGTTCCTCACCAAATGCATCACAACTAGGTTTGGAGTACCCTTTGCATTGGTATGTGACAATGGCTCTTCCTTTTCTTCTGCCGAGTTCATTTCATGGGCTTATGATCATAAAATTGTTTTAAAGTATTCTTCAAACTATTACCCACAAGGAAATGGAGTTGCAGAATCAACTAATAAGAATCTTTTAGGGGTAATTAAAAAACTGTTAGAAAACAATCCTAGGGATTGGCATACCCAGCTAAGATTTGCGTTATGGGCAGATAAGACTAGGATCAAGGCTACTTTAAAGACCACCATTTAAGCTAGTATATGGCCAAGAGCCCGTGTTCCCCATTCACTTGCAAATACTTGTCCTTAAATTTATGTAGGAATTTTACTCTAGTGATGATAGGATTGAAGTAAGGTTAGTTGGCTTGTTGAGATTAGAAGAGCAAAGAGATGTTGCTTTGCAACAATTCTTTAAACACCAAGCCATTGTCAAACGTTGGTTTGACAAAAGAGCCAAAATCAAGGCTTTCAGAATATCAGACCTTGTGATGCTATGGGATAAGGCTAATGAAAAGAAAGGTGATCACTAGAAGTTTGATAAGCTTTGGTTAGGTCCCTATCAAATTTCTGAAATCCCAGGGGAAAATGCTTTTCGACTGAGCAATCTAACAGGAGAACCCGTTCCATTGCCTGTGAATGAAAATTTTCTTAAATATTACTTTGGGCCGTGAAAGATCTTGTATTCCTAATGGGTTGTTTAAGTAAATAATTTGTTGTTTTGTTTGTTTTTCGTTTGTTGTTTTCCTTGCCTTTTATTTTTGTTCTTCTGCTTGTTGTTCCTTTGTTTTTCTTTGTGGGGACCTTCATTTTATGCAATTGTAAAGGGGGTTGTTATCTGAAGTATACTTTGGTTACTAGGAGAGAAGTTGGTTTAGATATTTTCAGGTTTTCTAGTCGGATGATTTTGTCCTAAATTCATTGTTTTATGTCCATTATCAATAAGGGTTATGAAAATTTTTGAAAACAAGGTGCAAAGTAAACAATCTTCATTAACTACAATTGAATTTGTCACAAATCAATAGAAACATCTCCTTTTGTAATGGTATATTTGTCTTAGGGCGATGGTGTTGTAAGATTTTAGTGAAAAATCTGATTCCCCAAATGTTGTTATGAGGTCCATGGTAGTTTTCAACCCAGAACAGATGTCAGACATCTGACATATTGAGAAAGAATTGAATGAAATATATGAAACTCCAAGAGAAAAGAAAAGAAAAAAAAGAACTATCTAAGAAAATAAAAACTCAATATGAATGGGTGATTCCAGTATCTCTATCGGGGCTATGGATGCCTGACTGGTAGTAGAGCAATGCTATGGGAAAACTAGAGGTATCTCCGCCAGAGCTATGGATGCTTGACTGGCAGCGGAGCAATGCCCAGGATATCATGGCACAACAGCTAAAGGGAATCAACTCATGTAGTTCAAATCTTGCACATTATTGTTCAAAAGATGAGAAAAACTTTGTAAAAGGGTGATGCACCATCAAGCACATATAGATTTAGGGGTAGCCAGTGTTGATTTACATTTAAGATTCTAGCTCAACCTTGTTTATTGAAGTTGACCTAACTTGAATTATGATGTCCATAAACCAAGAGTTCTCGGTGATTGAATCCTTCAGTTTCTTGAAAATGGTTAAACCATTTTCCCAGCCAAGTCGCCAATTGTTATGCCTTGTATAACCACCCCATTCTAAACTTGTTTAAAATAGTTCCCACTTGTTCTGTTCTGTTTCCTTTGGCCTTTTGTTTTCTGCCTTAGGCGTTTTCATTTTTGTTCTAGCGGATGGGGAACAGGGACCGAAATTGAACTTTGGAATTTCTTCTAAGTTCTGGTTTCCATATCGTTCCGGTTCCAGTTCCGCCCCTTTGCGCTTCTTCTTTTTGTTCTAGTGGGTGTGAGATGTGGAACGAAACTGAACTTCTAAATTTTTTCTAAGTTCCAGGTTCCAGTTCCATTCCGGTCCTGGTTCTGCCGGTCTTTTTTGTTTGATTTGCCTTTGTTCTTTTCTTTTGGTCGTAGGGTGTTTTCTCCCCTTCTTTTTCTCCTTTCTCATCTTTTTCCTCGTTGTCTCTTTGTATGTTGTTGGAGGCGGGGTCAGGATGGAATCTGAACCTGAAACTTGGAAAAGTTTCAGTGTCAGATTTAGTTTCATTCTCGCCCCCGTTGTGGTTCGCTCGGGATCGGTTTTTGCTTTGATCCCGCCTGCATTTGTTTCCATGTTTTGCTCTGGTCTCGGTTCTGATTTCATCTTGGATCCACCCCCACCAGTATTAAAGGTAAGTATGTTTCTAGTTTGGATTTGGTTCCGCCTCCGCCCGAGTTGAGTCTCTTTTTGTTAAGTATAATTGAATGAAAGATATATGAAAGGCAGGATGAATGATTTTTTTTCTATGCTTTTAGAGGACTGATGAGAGCATTATTTTGTAGGATTAAAGCATGCCGAGAATGTCTAATGCTATTTCTCAAGGAGGTCTATTGGAAAATGTGCCTCAATCTTACTGGAATGAAACTCTGGAAAGAGTAAAGTCAGTGAGACCCTCTGGAGGTCTTGCCGACTAGCAGTTGTGTTCTATTCATTTGAAATGCTCAGGTCGCCAAGACATTTCGATCGTTGTGAGTTTCTCTATCTCTCTCCACCCAAGGAGAACTCTCGCCAATAATTGTTCACAAGGTTTTCATTGGGGAGACACTTGGCCAAAATTTTTACACTCGGTATGATCTCCTGTCGATGGTTGTGGTCTCACCAATGGGTATATATGTCTTTGGTGAGACTCTTAGCGATAGGTAGCATCGGGGAGAGGTGTGACCTTTAGAGACTCTTACCGAATGAAGATCTCTTGCCAATAGCGATGGTCTGGGTGATGGTCTTGGATATCGGTATGACTCTTGCAGCTCATTATGACCTCTTGCTAATAGTTATAAGTTATGCCGATAGCATTGGTGGAGCATTGTAGCATCATGGAGACACAGCTAGTGTCTCACCGACATGCGATTCTGCTTGAATGACTTTTGACCATCTGAAGATCCTACATGGTATGTGTTCAACCAATCAGAGGAAGTTGAAGGTGAACTGTTGGCAGTTAGATTGTTGTGACCGTTCTTGTGAGGAAAATCAACAAACTGTGAGCGATATGGATATATGCTATAATCGAAGATGATGATCGGTTCGGTGAACAGTGAAAGATCTAGAACGAGAGGAAAGCGTTAAGGATGAAAAGCCATGAGTCTTAATGACAGATGGGATGTCTACTAATGAAAGTGGATTGACATTAATGACAGTGCTTCAAAACATCCAAAGCAGCTCTGTGGGAGTAGTTTCTGAGGTCGAGGGCAAAGCGCGTGAATTTTTAATGGCAGACATGAGGGCTACGAGTTAATTATGGTGGTTGTAAAAGATCTGGAAACCATGCTTGAGAGCGATCTTTCACCAACATGAACATAATGCATGCATTTAATGCATCATTAACTTGGTTCAAACCCATTTCTATAACCGACTCATTTTTGTAAACCCTAAAATGGGGCTGACACCTTTTGGGCTCATTTTGTATATATGACGTTTTCACCTCTTTGTAGATAGAGACACATACAAAAGAACTACATCTTTTCTTTTTGGTGATAGATAGATGATCATAGATCTTTTCTTTTTTTATCTTCTTTTGGTTGAAGAATTAGCAAGTTAGGTTTAGAAGGTAGATAAACTAGAGAGCAGAAGTAGAGTAGGTGATGTATCTTCCAGATTTTCTTAGTGTAGATGGAGATAATTTGAAGACATGGGTTTTCTGTACACTAGCGATCTTGCCAGATTTGTATATGTTGTTTATCTGTTTCTCCAACAATAGAAGCAGCCAGATTTAAATCTACTTCATATTGTGTTCTAGAATGGTATTTATTTTGGGTTAATTATTTGATTTGGAAAGCTTTCAAGGAATGAAATTTTATCTTATGTTTTGTTTAAATCATGATTTACAATCTATTGTTAAAGTTTGCATTGTGAATGAATGAAACTTTGTATTAATTACAAGTTAAATTTATTCTGTAGTTTCAGTTTAGGAATTCCTTGGAAGGTAACAAGTCTGATTAGTTGGATGAATCAATATTCTCTTCAGTTTAAAAGCTTTAATCTATCTTTTTTTGTTTCTTTAAAACCACATCAGGAAACGTTGTGTGTATGACCCATCAAAATAAAGCCTCTATTGTTGTGTTGTCATAGTAAGAGTTTTTGCATCAGGAAACTCAATGTTCATCATATGATCATCTGGTAATGGAGCTTCAACTAACTGATAGACTATCACTTGACCCTTGATGGCTCTTTGATCCACATACTAGATATCAAATTCACTCAA
Organism: Sequoia sempervirens; assembly: GCA_007258455.2. NCBI lineage: Eukaryota > Viridiplantae > Streptophyta > Pinopsida > Cupressales > Cupressaceae > Sequoia > Sequoia sempervirens. The sequence goes on along the minus strand of VDFB02000015.1, from coordinate 448,517,994 downwards.
AATCATAACCCACTTAGCGAGTCTTCCTATTAGAGCCACCTTGTTGAGTAAATACTTTAATGGATCATTCTTCGATATGAGTTTGACTGTGTGGGTTAACATATAATGTCGTAATTGCTGAGTAGAAAATACCACTGCCAAACAAGCTTTTTCAATGAAGGTGTAATTTATCTCATAACCATTCAAAGTCCTGCTGATATAATAGATAGCTTGTTCCCTTCCCTCAAGATCTTCCTGTGCTAATAGAGCTCCCAAAGAAATATCAGTTGTTGCAATGTATAGTAATAAGGGTTTCTCTTTTGTAGGTGGCATCAATATGGGGGGTGACATCAGATATTGCTTTATTTTATTGAAAGTTGTTTCACATCCTTGATCCCATTTGAAAGAGACATTCTTATGTAACAAGTGATTGGAAGGATGAATTTTGTCTGCTAATTGGGAGATAAACCTCCTAATAGATTGTAGTCTTCCTTGTAGAGATCGTACTTGACTTATATTATTTGGTGGCAACATTTCTATTATTTCCTTGACCTTGGAAAGATCTACTTCGATACCCTTCTTTGAAACTATGTACCCTAAAAGATTTGCTGATGTAACAACGAACACACATTTCTTAGGATTTAATATGACATTGAACTTCTCTAGTCTGGTAAATATTTTTCCCAGGATCTCTAGATGTCCTTCTCTGGTATATGACTTTTCTAATCAACACAATCAATAAGACATTATATCAATAGATCTAAACAATGATTAATCTAATTTAAGCAAGAATCTATTAAAAGCATCATATTGCTCTCTATCTCCAAAGATTTATTAAATCACAGGGATCTTAGGTTTTGTAAGCATTGTGACTGTTAAAATGATAATCTAGAGAATGAGAATGATAAGTTATATGATTGCTAAATGATATGCAAGCTATATGATGTAAAAAACTATGATATCGATTGTCAATAATAAAAGCTATATGATGTGATATGATAATGGAAACTATATTAAGATGTAATCTATGATGAAAGACATGATTATAAACTAATATGCTTATTCGCTATTGCTATTTGCTAAAACTCTTAATTTCTCAATTGATATTTCTGCAAAGTAAGTTTGCATAAAGTTGGGATCCCTTTCCTATAGACAAAGGCTGTATTTATAGATTCCTAACAACGCATTTGTAAAGGGTCATAAAAGCAAAGGTATGGATTTGATCTGAAGGATTGAATGGTGAAGGATGAAGAAGCCTGAGATGATTATTGAGATTGTTCCTCCCCACAAAAACACTCAGCCAGAAGATAGGAAGAATCAATGGAAGAAGATGATGAAGTTTTCCTGCAAATTTGTCTCCAATTTGTCTCCAAATTTGCCCGTGAAGGTTGAGACAAATTAAATTAGACATATAATAACTAATTTGGTAGGTAGATATGATTACCTATAGAAACATACTTCAGTTGAATATTTAGATTTATTCAATTTAGGAAAAGAAGACATTTAATTTAATAAGCAAACTATAGTAAGTTGGTTATTAAATAAATATGATGGAAGAAATAGATAATTAAATAAAACAAAGTATGAAACTTGTTTATTTAATTTAGATGAAATGATGTGATTAAGATGGAAGATAAATATAGAAGAATTCGATAATTAAATAAAACAAATTATTAAATTCATTTATTTAATTAAGATGAAATAATATGATAAAGATGGAAGAATTAGAAGTGAACTATATAAATAAATATTTCTATTTATTTAATAGTAGAGGAATTAAAGGTTAATTAATCAAATAAATTATATTTAATTAATTAAATTATCCAAACCATTTTTAGGTATATATACCTTTAAATATTAATTAGATGAAGTAAATGTAATAAGGTACACATTTCTCTTTCGGAAGCATAAAAGTTACTAATGACTATACCATTGATTGTCATTTCCTTTAGTCCAATGGACCAATAACATTAGTGAAGGTAGGGAATGTTCACTATGGTCCTATAACCATAACCATTATCTAATCTATTATTCATGTAGGAGTAAATGGTGACTCCCAACACCCCCGAGAACAGTTTATAGACCAAAATATCTTCCACAAGAGAGAAAATGAGAACAAATTGTTGCATTATAGATGCACGATCACAAGATTAAATATATAATGTACACATGATGACTTTCTTATAAAGGCAAATTGTGAGATAATATTAGATGAGATATTGACATGTGTCTTAATCTTGTACAATGAGACAACTACCTCAACAATATTAAATGACCTAGGATACAAGAATTAAATAAAAGAAAAAAATAGATAAGATATGATAAGATCATATCTAGACAATTAAGACTTCTAGAAAAAACACCTAGGACCTAAGTAAACTTAACATGTAAATAGGACCCACTAATTAACTAGTTAGGTAAAATACCTATTTACACCAACACCCCCTTTAGTGTAACTTAGGGAGTAGATTATTATATAAATTATGTAAAGACGAAGATAGGTACCAACTACTAGGTCATGTTGGGTACACATGTAGAAATGAAAATGCAATCTCTCACAAACAAAGAAAAGGAGAGCACTTAGTGGGACAACATTTCTCTCCAAAAGAGAAAATCTACAAAGAAAGATGGAGGTATGGAAGACTCAATGATAACTTCAAGGACTAAAACCATAATGTACATACAATCAAGGACCCCCCCACAAGAGGAAAAATGATAGCAATACAAAGGATTCACAACTCAACTTCTTGGAGACATATTTCACAACAATAGGTTTCCATCAACTCACTTCACAAGACAATCACTTTTCAAGGTTTCCTTCATTCACATGGCCAATTTTGATTCATAAACTCATTGAGCCAAAAAACTCACTCAATACCTTCAGACCTTTCAGGGTTCTATCTTACCCAAACTACTCAATATCAAGACCTTTAAATATAAACATATGGCTTATTCTCACAAACCTGTAGTACCCCTCCAGTTGCTACTATGTGTATCAGTTTTCCTGTGTTTGTTTGCTAGTCATTTAGCTGTTCTGGATACTATATTGCATTGCTTCTAGTTACGACACTGATGTTATGTTAGTTGTTAAACTCTGTGGATGATTCATTGGATATTGTGTTTATCTGGGTATGTTCGTATGAAGACATTATGATTGACGCATGTGTGTTGTAATTATGTTGTTTTTATACTCCGTGGATGATACATTGGACATCGAGATCATTTGATTATGTTTGTGTGATGTTATTATGGTAGAAATGTGTGTGACATAGTTTATGTTGCTTCTGAGTTATTATGAAGTTATCATGATGCATGGTTGTTTTTGATATATGATGCTTGTCAATTTTGGTGAAGAAGACAGTGTAGAACTACTCACTTGTGAGCACCCTGTTGCGCTGCGATTCTTCTTCATGGTGTGTTTTCTGATAAATGATAATATGTTTAACAAGTGATGTTTTATGCAGATACAGGTACCGGGTATCGGCTCCACCTACTTGTCAGGTTTGAGCGTACCCTAATCCAATGAAATTATGTAGAACCAGAGATAGTGTTAGGTCCTTGTTTAACCATCGTTCTTCATTGAATGAGTATCCAATTGTTGCCCATTGTCATTTGTTGTTTTGTCTTGTCGTGCCGATTTTGTTTGTGTTGTTTTATATGGAAATTAAATTATTGTTTAATTTAGTTAAATGGCTAATTTGTTAATATATTTGATTAAATGCAAATTTGTTTAAATATTAGATTAAACGTTTATGTTTATGTTTATGGTTTAATTTATTAATTTAAATTAAACAAGTCATTTAATTAAAAGAGAATGTTAATTTTGTGAAAAGGCATTTCTTTAAAAATAATTAATGAATTATTTGTGCAAATAGGATTTATGTGAAAAGGAAGTATTTTAAAGGAGTTGTTTTCAACAAGTTAAAAATATCTGAAAACATGACTTGAGGGATAATATCTTAGATATTTAATGATTATAATTGATTGAACGATTTTTGGAATGCATGACTATAATCAGTTGAGTTTTGTAACTTGAGGTAATTAAATGCATTAAAAATATTTTGGGGGTTGCAATTTCATTCATGACATTTTTCCGGAAAAATTTTCACGGCAGTAGTTTTGAAAGGAGATTGCACAACTGTTTTGATTGTAGAAATAATTTGGGAAAAAGAATTGCTCATATTTCTTCATCAAGTTTTGGTGATAAGATATGGATTAACAAAAGCTACAGATTTTGCTTCAACTCAGTTTTCTAGCTGTAAATCAGTTGGAGGTAGTGGATTTAAAGAGCTTGTGCCTTTGGGGAAAATGGACGATTTCCAATTGCGGGTTTAGGTTTCAATCTTTGTTTGATTTGAAAACTATAAATCAGGTTTTCTACTTGTTCTGCAATTTCTTATTTAGTAGTTTTCTAAAATTTATATTGAAATAGACCTACACAAGCAACAGAGAAATAATTAGAACAAGATTTCAAATTTAAATAAAACGAAGCAAATCAAAGATATGAAAAGAATTCAATGAAATATGACATTCACAAGTTCCTCTATAATTTTTTTTGGCAAATCTCTACAAAATTTGTGTATTCTGCCAATACGCGCCTTATATTTGTTAAAGTTTCCTTAACTGTCGGAGCTTGTTCTAGCTATTTGATTTATTTTACTTGTTGGTATTGGCATATTAAAACCTTGATCCTTAGTCAGCATATGGGTATCGCTACAGTGTTCCAATGTAGGTCTTATCCTCTGTATTTTCAGACTTATTTATTTAAGGATATTGGTTCGCTTTGTATATTTTATGTCTTCCTTCGTAGCCTTGATCTATCTCCCTGTAAGCTGAGTTAATCAATTAAATTCCACATCGCAGTTTGAATGTAGATTAGTGAAGACAACTTTTGATCTCCATACCTATAATGGTGGCGCATTTGTGTGGAAAGATGAATAAAATTCAGTGTTAACTCAAAGTTTTGACCACTTTCTTCCTTATCGATGAATTTGTGAATCCTGAGTCTATGCATTAATTTAGGTGAGTAAGACATTGAGTCATATATTTAGCTGATTAAAAAAAAGTATATATATATATTAAATATATATATGTATGTAACAATTTCTCGTATAACGATTTTGGAGATGGATTAATTGTGCACTAGTTTGTATCCAAAAATGTAGTGTTTTTAGAGCGACTTAGGAGTTTTGGAATTGCTAATTCAATGATAACCTGTAATAGTTGAAGTACTTGAACATGATGGGAAATCCCTGTTGCATGGCGTATGATCTGAAGGGATCATTTCTTAGCTTGTTATATAGTTGAAAACTATGTTGAGAACGACATAAGGAGAGCTGTCCCCATTGCCTTTTTTTTCTTGTGGTTTATTGTCTTAGAGATTTAAATATCTCCCTAAGGCTATTGGCGCCTATCACAACAGTAGCGCTTTAAAATGGTAGCCTGTGAAGATCTATATAACCTCCATGATTCCATTAGCAACCTTTCACAGCTGTCCCACTTGAGCATGGTTGGGAATAAAGATTAGATACCTTCCTGAGCTGTTTGATAATATGTTTCTTTTCATCAATTTTGCATGCCACCAATTGAAGATCAAGCATTTTTATTTGATCTTGGGTATTGTTGTAGCTTAAGCTCATTGGTAGGATATGAAAGGAGTGATGTTTTCTTTCATTGTCGTCAATTGTCAGATTGACACTAGTAACCATTCGATGTAGTTACTTATCCTCCGTTAACTCCAATCCTTTTAGGCGTTGATGCCTTTCATCCTAATAGCGCAAACTTTGGGTTTAGTTGTGCTCTTTATGAGCATAGAAATAGTTATTAGTGCATCTTTAAATGCTGTGTATAAATCTGAGTGTGTGTAATCTGTTGGACTGTACAACGTCTCAAGCTCTTACCAATTACCACTTTTCAGTCGATGCCAAGAGAAATAGATTTTAGTGGATACATTGTTTAGATGAGTTTCATACTTTGTCTCCTCCATTTATCTCCTGCAAATTTCTTATTCTTGCATTTCATGTCCCATTAAATAAGTTTCTAGATATGATGAATGACTGCTCATAGCCAATGCATTTGCTTGAGAATGTCTAATTTTTTTTTTCTATTTGTTCTCAGGTGCGTACCTTCACCCACTTATTTTCACATTTTCTTGTGCTTATCTTTTACATGCTAATGCATGTTATCTTATGTTAATCCATTTGGAAATTAACTGATCCATGCAGTTCTCATTGCATGCTAAAACTATACTAGTGTGTGACATGCCATATTAATTGTGGTTGTTATAAGTTTAGACTATGAGTCACTTTTAGTTTTTCATTCTTCGTATCATGTCATTGACCTTAAAATCGGTCGAACTATTAGTTAGAATTCCATTCAGACCCTTCTATGTATATTGATCTTTTACATATTTACTTTACACGCATATGGACATTAGTTTTGTTTTGAAAGTTTTAAAGTTTAGTTAATGTAATAGAATATAAATGTTTATTTTAATTGAATGGTTGAGTACGATAGAGAAATGATATTATTACGTACATTTGGTATTACTAAAATAAATGGAAATTCATATTCAGTTGAAAAGGAAATGAATTATCTTTTATAATTTTTAGTTGTAGAAGATTTAAGAGATTGTATGTGATGGGTAGTCATATTTCCCTTTTTAAATGAAAAGATAATATTTAGGATTTTTTTTTATAAAGTGAATATGGAATTTATATTATTAATTAACGAAATTAAAATTTGAATTATTAATTCATGTGTAAGGAATCTTTTGTGTGATTAATTGTTTGAAGTTAACAAAATGAAAGATTGTTTAGAATTATAAAAATAAATGTCTTTGAGATATGATGTTTAATTATCTTAAATTGAGTGATGTATATGCTTGACATTTAAATTGTGATTTAACAAAATCATACTTTGAATTATTCTTTTAATATTGAATAGTGTATAAGGAAGCTTTATGGAATAGATTGTTTTGACACTATCAAAGTGCAAGTTAAATTGATTTGTGATATGGAGTTCTAGTTTTCCAAAGACTAGGGAATAAATTTTCATAGTAAAGTGTTTATGCAGGTTATATGTTGTTCATTTGCAATGACTTGATTTAGGACTTATCCATGCATGCTATATTTTCACAATTGGAGGAATTGTGCATTTTATGGTCTTGTCATGATTGTGATGGATATACTCATGATTTTGCTTTATGTGCATGTTGGATGTCCTATTTTGTTGTTAGTAAGTTATGATATTGTATGTTGGAAGAGTGGCTTTCGATAGGGGTCGAAACCCAAAGTGGTAGCCAGGGTAACCTATAAGAAGTTATTAATTCAATGAAAACTTTAACAATTAAATCTGGGGTTCATTAAGTAATTAAGATAAACAGATTGCCTTGCTTAGTGCCTTAATGCTTGTATAGATTAAGGGTAGGTTGAGGAGGCCTGGAATGGCTTAGTCATCTACCTTGTCTTTCTGAAAGGTAATTCGACTCCACATGAGTATGTCTAAGGGTTGAGAATCGGTAGAGACTACCAGGGTAACTCTGGACGAGGGCCGGTAGTCTAGGAAGATTCACCAGGGTAACTTAGAACAATTATGTGATGACACTCTATCCTGAAGCATGTTTGTGGTCTCTTATGTAGAGTCACCTTTTAATACCGTTGTTGCCGCTGGGAGTTTACTTGTGATCTTGTAATTTTAGATTATATCATGTCATTATGAGTAGTCAACCATGTAATGTAATGTAATGTATGTTCTTGGTTGTTTGTTTGATTGTCTTCTGGACCTGACATTATCTCCTAGCACAAAGGGAGTGGACCTTCAGGTTCCATGCAGTTGGGTGGAAACCGTGCTATTACCTTCATTGGATACTCTTATAGATGATACTATACTTGTAGCAGATTCCATTTACTTCTTTTTTTGTGATGATGGATGCTGAACATGTTCAAAGACATGGATATTAGATATGAGGAGATCATTACCGTCTTTGTATATTTACCTCATTTTTATGAGTGTACTCATTGTAATAACATTATGATGATTCAAGATTTATCATAATCTCATTTGTGTAATCTAGTTATGTAACTTGACTTTATAAGTTTATGAAATTGGATCATTCATGAACGTGATATGTTAATATGTTTTCTGATTTTGATATTATGACGAGATGATCTTTTTGTAAATATTTAAGTAATGTCGTCTTGGAACCCTTAGGATGTTTGTGTAATCGAATGAATTTTTAAAAAAAGTTATTCAGTTAATTCGTTACTTTATGCTTTGTTCTTTGGATTCCCTGGTAGGGCGTTACAGATGGTATCAGAGCAAAGGTTATAACATTGGGTACTTTGGATATTTGTAAGCCTGTTACGTTGTCCTAGGTGTTAGAGTCTGTAGTTTGTGTTATCCTGTTGTCTTTTACATTTTGTAACTGAGACGTGTGGGTGATCACTCTATGCTACATGAAGACTACTATTATAGCCTGAAAAAGAGTTCCCTCTTTCCTCGTTAGGTGGCTAGTGTCTACTCACGCAGTGTTGTACTGTACAATTTTTAAGATTGTGGACCTTCTTTGTAATTATTGATGATTATATGTTAATTGTGAAGGTCAACACCTTTATTATATTTGATTTTGGTGGTTTAGCCACACTTTGTGATCTTATTTACTTGTAACCCTTGTGGTTACACTTGATTTAGTGTTGACATTGCGTGCATTTCTTACTTTAATGTTGAAATTGAATTTCTTTTAATGTTCATTTATGACTTTAGTGGCTAAATTATTTTATTTTTATCGTTTTCAATGTCGGCCATGTGTCGTATTGTGATTCCTCTCCAAGGATGTAGGATACTAACTTGGAGAGTTTATACAAGGAAGTAGACTCAGGGAACCTTAGGGTAGGCATATATGAAGAATATTTATGTTAGTCATGGATATAGTACTTAGATTCTTGGAATTTATTCTTTCCCTTTCTTTGTTCACGCCTTATATCTGAGACTTGTTCTACGTGGTGTTGTGTAGGATCATGCCTAGACGTCAAGGTAGAGGTCATGGTCGAGGATCAGGTGGTGGCTATGGGGCTAACTACCAGAATACTCCCTTTCAGAGTTCTCATGGAAGTGAGCATGTAGAGCAGCAGGATCTTCGTGTTGATTAGAAAGGTGTGGTCATCGAAGAAAATTCCACACTAGAAGCTCCATCTTGTAAATATGATGATGAGACCTTGGCCCAGGCTCTCTCTTGGGTCAAAATGGAAAAGGGGAAAAATATTTAAGGATTGAGACACCCACTTAAAGTGAAGAAACCGTCCGCTATTCGGGATTGGCCGTTTGGGTGTGGAACTAACAAACTTGTTCTATCTAAGGAAGAGAAGGAAAGCTTTCGTATACAACCTTCTGCTTCCATGAAGACAATTATGGACTTGGACGAGGACCCTAAGGAGTGTCCCCTATCCGATAATGAGTAGTCTGTTAGTGGAAGGAGGGATGTAGTACTTTTCCTTCTTGTTGCCTTGTTAGACTGAAACTTATTTTGTTTGTGTTGACCATTTGACACTTTTTAAGATGTGTTTGTTGTACTTATCTTGCGTCTTCCAAGAGTAAGCCTTATCCTGGGGGGGAGGATGTAGTACCCTCCAGTTGCTACTATGTGTATCAGTTTGCTTGTGTTCGTTTGCTAGTCATTTAGCTATTTTGGATACTATATTTTATTGCTTCTAGTTACGTCACTGATGTTATGTTAGTTGTTAAACTCTATGGATGATTCATTGGATATTGTGTTTATCTGGGTATGTTCGTATGAAGACATTATGATTCACTCGTGTGTGTTGTGATTATGTTGTTTTTATACTATGTGGATGATACACTGGACATCGAGATCAATTGATTATGTTTGTGTGATGATATTATGGTAGACATGTGTGTGACATGGTTTATGTTGCTTTTGAGTTATTATGAAGTTATCATGATGTATGGTTGTTTTTGATATATGATTCTTGTCAATCCTGGTGAAGAAGACAGTGTAGCACTACTCACTTGTGAGTACCCTGTTGCGCTGTGATTCTTCTTCATGGTGTGTTTTCCGATATATGATAATATGTTTAACAAGTGATGTTTTATGTAGATACAGGTATCAGGTATCGGCTCCACCTGCTTGTCAGGTCTGAGCGTACCCTAATCCAATGAAATTATGTTGAACTAGAGATAGTGTTAAGTCCTCATTTAACCATCGTTCTTCATTGAATGAGTATCCAATTGTCACCCATTGTTTTTTGTTGTTTTGTCTTGTCGTGTCGATTTTGTTTGTGTTATTTTATTTGGAAATTAAATTACTGTTTAATTTAGTTAAATGGATAATTCGTTAATATATTTGATTAAATGCAAATTTGTTTAAATATTAGATTAAGCATTTATGTTTATGTTTATGGTTTAATTTATTAATATAAATTAAACAAGTCATTTAATTACAAGAGAATGTTAATTTTGTGAAAAGGCATTTCTTTAAAAGTAATTAATGAATTACTTGTGCAAATAGGATTTACGTGAAAAACAAGTATTTTAAAAGAGTTGTTTTCAAAAAGTTAAATATATCTGAAAACATGACTTGAGGGATAATATCTTAGATATTTAATGATTATAACTGATTGAGCAATTTTTGGAATGCATGACTACAATCAGTTGAGTTTTGTAACTTGAGGTAATTAAATGCATTAAAAAGCTTTTGGGGGTTGCAATTTCATTCACGAAATTTTTTTGGAAAAGTTTTCACGGCAGTAGTTTTGAAAGGAGATTGCATAACTGTTTTGATTGTAGAAATAATTTGGGAAAAAGAATTGCTCAGATTTCTTCATCAAGTTTTGGTGATAAGATAGGGATTAACAAAAGCTACATATTTTGCTTCAACTCAGTTTTCTAGCTATAAATCAGTTGGAGGCAGTGGATTTAAGGAACTTGTGCCTTTGGGGAAAATGGAGGATTTCCAATTGCGGGTTCAGGTTTCAAACTCTGTTTGATTCAAAAACTATAAATCAGGGTTTCTACTTGTTCTACAATTTCTTATTTAGTAGTTTTCTAAAATTTATATTGAAATAGACCTGCACAGGCAACAGAGAAATAATTAGAACAAGATTTCAAATTTAAATAAAAACGAAGCAAATCAAAGATATGAAAAGAATTCAATGAAATATGACATTCACAAGTTCCTCTATAATTTTTTTTGGCATATCTCTACAAACTTTGTGTGTATTCTGCCAATACACGCCTTATATCTGTTAAAGTTTCCTTAACTGTCAGAGCTTGTTCTAGCTATTTGATTTATTTTACTTGTTTGTATTGGCATATTAAAACCTTGATCCATAGTCAGCGTATGGGTATCGCTGCAATGTTCCAATGTAGGTCTTATCCTCTGTATTTTCAGATTTATTTATTGAAGGATATTGGTTCGCTTTATATATTTTATGTCTTCCTTCGTATCCTTGATCTATCTCCTTGTACCCTGAGTTAATCAATTAAATACCACATAGCAGTTTGAATTTAGATTAGTGAAGACAATTGTTGATCTCCATACCTGTAATGGTGGTGTGTTTTAGTAGATAGATGAATAAAATTCAGTGTTAACTCAAAGTATTGACCACTTTGTTCCTTATTGATGAATTTGTGAATCCTGAGTCTACACATTAATTTAGGTAAGACATTGATTCATATATTTAGCTGATTAAAAAAAAGTATGTATATATATAAATTATATATATATATATATATATATGTATGTAACAATTTCTCGTATAATGATTTTGGAGATGGATTAATTGTGCACTGGTTTGAATCCAAAAATGTAGTGTTTTCAGAGTGACTTAGGAGTTTTGGAATTGCTAATTCAATGATAACTTGTAATAGTTGAAGTACTTGAACATGATGGAAAATCCCCGTTGGATGGCGTATTATCTGAAGGGATCATTTGTTAGCTTGTTATATAGTTGAAAACTATGTTGAGAACGACATAAGGAGAGTCATCCCCATTGCCTTTTTTTTCCTGTGGTTTATTGTCTTAGAGATTTAAATATCTCCCTAAGGCTATTGGCGCTTTTCACAGTAGTAGCGCTTAAAATGGTAGCTTGTGAAGATCTATATAACCTCCATGATTCCATTAGCAACCTTTCACAGCTGTTGCACTTGAGCATGGTTGGGAATAAAGATTAGATACCTTCCCGAGTTGTTTGATAATATGTTTCTTTTCATTAGTTCTACATGCCACCGATTGGAGATCAAGCATTTTTATTTGATTCTGTATCAATCAGAAGCTTAAGCTCATTGGTAGGATAAGAAAGGCGGTAAATAACTCTTCTTTAATTTCGGACATATCTATCATGACAAATACTTGGGCACAACAGTATTTATGGATTGATCAACCCCTTTGTTCTGTGGCTTATATATCATAGTTGCAGCACTTGGAAATGGAATGTTGTAGAGGTTTAAATAATCATCTTGATTTTATTGGCGACCTGTCGTAGCTGAAGCACCTGAACATAATAGAAAATAAAAAAAAAGTTATAATAATCTCTTTGACTTTGTTGACAACCAACCTCAGCCGCAACACTTGAACTTTTGTGGAATTTTGTTTGGATTGATCTCTATTGAGGACGTCGGCCAAAATTGTTATTCTAGTCTTAGTTAGACCAGTTGAATGTGACTCATGATAAAGTTAACTCATGTATGATATTTAGTATGAAAGTTAAACTTTACTTGAACATTTAATCTGGCGGTCTTATCTTTCTGCATGTTATGAGTCTGGTAGTAGATACCGGTGAAATTTTTAGTTTTTTTTTATTTGTTTTATTGTGTCATTTTACTGCTGATTTAAGCCTTAGTGAATCATAGTAAATGTCGTGTTTTGTGTTATCGTCTCTTCCAAACGGGATAATGCAATGGCTATAGATAACTTAATAGGATCTTCCTTATTCAACGTCCTCTGTGTGATTTTCCCAATAGGTATAATCTTATACGTAGCCTATAACTACCACATTTAAATTTTGTTTACAATATAAATATCTTTTGTCCTTCTATGGGTGGCATGCAAGGTGCGTGTGAGTGCTATAATTCTCTAGTATCAGCTGTCGATCCTTGTGGCTGTTGATTGGTAGTTTAATCCCTAGTCTGTGCACCACTTGAGCTTCTTACATTTGAAGCCATCTCCTTATTGCATGCCATATTTTAGCGATGGAAACCCTTGTGAACTGGGAGTTTAGTAGTTGTAAAATTTGGTCCTCGTTATTAAATACTATGCATACACCAGCACCTCTTTCACTTCGAGACTTCGTGTGTATTGGGAATCTAAGCTAATGGAGTCACTGCCACAAACTGTAGTTGGAATATAAGTGTGGATCCCTGTGTCATTCGATTTACCCTTCTAATTCTATTTCGTTAGCTATGACTTGATTTGGTTAAGTATTATGCAAACGACTTTGTAATCAATTAGTTTTGTTATATTTATTGACAAGAAAATTTGGTTACGCTTTAATTTTATAACTTAAAGTTATAATATGTATTAGTTTCGATTTGCTTATATGTAGATGATTGGTAAATGTAATAAATTTATAATGTTCTTAATAAAGAATAAATATAGATTTATTTTAAAAACAAAAAGGCATTTAATTATATAAATGATTTATCTATTATAATTTTTAGCTCAAGAAGATTTAATGGTAGCATGTGATGGATAGTCGTGTTATCCTTTTGAATGAATAGACAATATTTAGGATTTAGTTTAGTTTAAAGAATATGGCTTATTAATTGTGAAATAAT
>VDFB02000015.1:448249163-448504204 GCA_007258455.2 Sequoia sempervirens | reverse complement strand
GATCTTGGGTATTGTTGTAGCTTAAGCTCATTGGTAGGATATGAAAGGAGTGATGTTTTCTTTCATTTCCGTCAATGGTTAGATTGACACCAGTAACCATTTGATGTAGTTACTTATCCTCCGTTAACTCCAATCCTTTTAGGCGTTGATTCCTTTCATGCTGATAGCGCAAACTTTGGGTTTAGTTGTGCTCTTGATGAGCATAGAAATAGTTATTAGTGCATCTTTAAATGTTTGTGTATAAATCTGAGAGTGTGTAATTTGTTGGACTGTACAACGTCTCAAGCTCTTACCAATTACCACTTTTCAGTCGATGCTAAGAGAAATAGATTTTGGTGGATACATTGTTTAGATGAGTTTCGTACTGTGTCTCCTCCATTTATCTCCCGTAGATTTCTTATTCTTGTGTTTCATGTCCCATTAAATAAGTTTCTAGATATGATGAATGACCGCTCATACCCAATGCATTTTCTTGAGAATGTCTAATTTTTTGTTCTATTTGTTCTCAGGCGCGTACCTTCACCCACTTCTTTTCACATTTTCTTGTGCTTATCTTTTACATGCTAATGCATGTTATCTTATGTTAATCCATTTGGAAATTAGCTGATCCATGTAGTTCTCATTACATGCTAAAACTATACTAGTGTGTGACATGCCCGTATTAATCGTGGTTGTTATAGTTTTAGACTATGAGTCACTTTTAGTTTTTCATTCGTCGTATCATGTCATTGACCTTAAAATCGGTCGAGCTATTAGTTAGACTTCCATTCAGACCCTCCTATTTATATTGATCTTTTACATCTTTACTTTACACACATATGGACATTACTTTTGTTTTGAAAGTTTTAAAAGTTTAGTTAATTTAATAGAATATAAATGTTTATTTTAATTGAATGGTTGAGTAGGATAGAGAAATGATATTATTATGTACATTTGGTATTACTAAAATAAATGGAAATTTATATTCAGTTGAAAAGGCAATGAGTTATCTTTTATAATTTTTAGTTCTAGAAGATTTAAGAGATTGTATGTGATGGGTAGTCATATTGCCCTTTTTACATGAAAAGATAATATTTAGGAATGTTTTTTTTTTAAGTGAATATGGAGTTTATATTGTTAATTAATGAAATTAAAATTTGAATTATTAATTCATGTGTAAGGAATCTTTTGTGTGATTAATTGTTTGAAGTTAACAAAATGAAAGATTGTTTAGAATTATGAAAATAAATGTCTTTGAGATATGATGTTTAATTATCTTAAAGTGAATGATGTATATGCTTGACATTTAAACTGTGATTTAACAAAATCATACTTTGAATTATTCTTTTAATATTGAATAGTGTATAAGGAAGCTTTATGGGATAGATTGTTTTGACACTATCAAAGTGCAAGTTAAATTGATTTGTGATATGGAGTTCTAGTTTTCCAAAGACTAGGTAATAAATTTGCATAGTAAAGTGTTTATGCAGGTATTATGTTGTTCATTTGCAATGACTTGATTTAGGACTTAGCCATGCACATTATGCTTTCACAATTGGAGGAATTGTGCATTTTATGGTCTTGTCATGATTATGATGGATATACTCATGATTTTTCTTTATGTGCATGTTGGATGTCCTATTTTGTTGTTAGTAAGTTATGATATTGTATGTTGGAAGAGTGGCTTTTGATAGGGGCCAAAACCCAAAGTGGTAGCCAGGGTAACCTATTAGAAGTTATTAATTCAGTGAAAACTTTAACAATTAAATCTGGGGTTCATTAAGTAATTAAGATAAACAGATTGCCTCGCCTAGTGCCTTAATGCTTGTATAGATTAAGGGTAGGTTGAGAAGGCCTGGAATGGCTTAGTCATCTACCTTTTCTTTCTGAAAGATAATTCGACTCCAAATGAGTATGTCTAAGGGCCTGGAATCGGTAGAGACTACCAGGGTAACTCTGGATGAGGGCCGATAGTCTAGGAAGATTCACCATGGTAAATTAGAACAATTATGTGATGACACTCTATCCTGAAGCATGTTTGTGGTCTCTTATGTAGAGTCACCTTTGTTACTATTGTTTCCTTTGGGAGTTTACTTGTGATCTTTTAATTTTAGATTATGTCATGTCATTATGAGTAGTCAACCATGTAATGTAATGCAATGCATGTTCTTGGTTGTTTGTTTGATTTTCTTCTGGACTTGGCATTATCTCCTAGGATGGAGGGAGTGGACCTTCGGGTTCCACGCAGTTGGGTGGAAACCGTGCTATTACCTTCATTGGATACTATTATAGATGATACTATACTTGTAGCAGATTCCATTTACTTCTTTGTTCATGACAATGGACATTGAACGTGTTCAAAGACATGGATATTAGATATGAGATCATTACCCTCTTTGTATATTTACCTCATTTGTATGAGTGTACTCATTGTAATAACATTATGATGATTCGAGATTTATTATAATGTCGTTTGTGTAATCTGGTTATGTAACTTGACTTTATAAGTTTATGAAATTGGATCATTCATGAATGTGATATGTTAAGATATTTTATGATTTTGATATTATGATGAGATGATCTTTTTGTAAATATTTAAGTAATGTCATCTCGGAACCCTTAGGATGTTTGTGTAATTGAATGAATTTAAAAAAAAAAGTTATTCAGTTAATTTGTTACTTTATGCTTTGTTCTTTGGATTCCCTGGCGAGGCGTTACAAAACCTGTCTCAATGCTTGTAGGTCACTTCATAGGACTATTAGAACTAATATTTTGATGCAGATCATTTCTCAAAATCATAAAGGCTTTTTGAGTTCTCTTTAGAGAGTGTAGAAACATATCTAAGACCCAACATAGGTTACCTTGAGAAATAGATTAAAAAACATGACTGTCCACATTGCAATAAGGCCTAATTAGGCTTGATATAGTTAGGGCTTATTGATTTGACTATCTCCACAACCAATTTCTCTTAACCAACACTTGGAACACATCACAATGTGTTTTATTAAGCTTATTATTCCACCAAAAACTCATTTCAAATGTATTTCCGTCAAACCCTAGGTCTTAGCCTCTTGATTGAACCTTGGAGCTCTGTTTTCAAACCTATGCATTAACCATTCACCAAGCCATATTTATTATTTTAACCTAAAACATTTGATACATAAAATAATATGTAAAATGGAGTCACTACACCAAAAATTATGAATTTCCACTAGATAAATAGAGAGAAACACACATTTTTGAGTCACTATTTACCCTAAGGTAGGGTTTTAATAGTTTACAAAAAATACACAATATCTTGCTCAAACTCGAACCAAATTGCATGAAACAAAGTGTAATAGGAAGGTGATTGATTAGTATATCACTTACAATCATTAAAAAATGCTTCCATGCCCGTACAGGGCCATACAACACCAATGAATAGAAGATTTTTGAATAAATATGAATAAAAACATTGGTTTTCTTTATTCAATCTTTGAATCTAAATCGTGCAAGCCTTACAAAGTGTTTACAAAGCCTTTTAAAGGAATTTAATACATGACTCTTCAGTTTTCAAATACATTCCACCGAATTGGAACTAAATGTCTCTTCACCTTCCCTTAATGTGCAACTTTACAATTTTGCATCTTTTATATTTGTGGCAAATTTTGAATATATTAAAATCTTTTTACATTTTTTGCAAAATATGACATAATGAACTCCTAATGACTCATTAGGACATGGAAAATGACTTAAATGACCCTTGAAAATTTTTGAAACATCAAAAATTGATCAACCTTCAAGATTTACTTCATGGAATCATAACATTGTCATGGTGCTCCTGCACCATACTCCCGACCAAATGAATTTCAAATCCTCTTGAATTTGAAATTGTCCACTAATATTCATCCTTTGCATGCTATGCCTCTAATTGACCTTAAAACTACTCCTAATCTTCTTCATTTTCACCTTAGGTTTCATTTTTTCCATGAAAATTAGTCCTCTAACTTGCTTGCCAACTGAAATCAGGTTCTTTACATTTTGTTACACTTTAATCGTCATCTCATTACATTGTTCTCCTTTCACTTTTAATCTTGGCCTATATCCCATCAAAATCATCATCATAACAAATAATTGATAAATGACTACTTTACCTTCTTTCTTTTTCCACGTAACTATGCTTTCTTCCCACTTAATTATCAGGTTTTCTGCTCCTTCAAGGAATTCATCTTCAATCTACTTCATCATCATTCTTATCTACTTCTCTTCTTCTTATTGTTTGATAGATGCAATATTTTATTGTATTCTTCTTCTTTTGAAAATATTCCTAATGGGCCATGTAACTCTTTTCTTGATCTTCAAGTGCCAACTTGCCATCTGCTTAATCACCTGTTCCATCTTCATCATGGACTCCTAGAACTCTGCATCCAACCTTCTCATCTCTTGCTTCAATGTTGCTATCTCTCTATCAAATTTCTCTTTCCTCTTTCTCTTTTTCCTTTCTTCCTCTTCTTGCAAATTTCTTCTTAACACTTCCATCTTTCTCTTCAAGCAAGCTTCTTCTTGCTTCCACTTTCTCTCAACTTTCTCTGCCTCACCTAGGTCCCTTCCTCTTTTCCTTAACCTAGTCTCTTGGCAGCAAATAGGTTCTTCTTAACCTACACAAACCACAACATAAAACCACTAACACAACCACAAACACAAACTCTCTCTCTCTACCCATACCTTTCTGAGCTTTGATACCAAACTGATAGCAATATAGAGGGTTCACAACTCAACTTCTTGGAGACATATTTCACAACAATGGGTTTCCATCAACTCACTTCACAAGATAATAAATTTTCAAGGTTTCCTTCATTCACATGGCCACTTTTGATTCATAAACTAATCAACTCAACAAACTCACTCAATACCTTCATAACTTTTAGGGTTCTATCTTACCCAAACTACTCAATATCGAGACCTTTATATATCAACTAATGGCTTATTCTCACAAACCTGTCTCAATGCTTGTAGGTCACTTCATGGGACTGTCAAAACTAATCTTTTGATGAAAATTATTTCTAAAAATTGTACAGGATTTTTGAGTTCTCTTTAGAGAGTGTTGAAACATATCTAAGACTCAACATAGGTTACCTTGAGAAACAGATTCAAAAACATGACTGTCCACATTGCAATAAGGCCTAATTAGGCTTGATACAGATAGGGCTTATTGTTTTGACTATCTCCACAATCAATTTATCTTAACCAACACTTGGAACACATCACATTGGGTCTTCTTAAGCTTATTAATCCACCAAAAACTCATTTCAAATGTATTTCCCTCAAACCCTAGGTCTTAGCCTCTTGACTGAACCCTGAAACTCTATTCTCAGACCTATGCATTAACCATTCACCAAGCCATCTTTGTTCTTTTAACCTAAAACCTTTGATACATAAAAGAATATGTAAAATGGAGTCATTACACCAAAAATTATGAATTTCCACCAGATAAATAGAGAAAACACAAATTTTTGAGTCAATGTTTACCCTAGGGTAGGGTTTTTGATAGTTTATAGAAAATACACAATATCTTGCTCAATCTCAAACCAAATAGAATGAAACAAAGTGTAACAGGAAGGTTATTGATTAGTCTATCACTTAAATCATTCAAACATTATTTCATGCTTGTATAAGGTCGTACAACACCAATGAACAAAAAAATTCTGAATAAATATGCATAAAAACAATGGTTTTCTTTATTCAATCTCTGAATCTCAATCAGCCATGCCTTACAAAGTGTTTACAAAGCCTTTTAAAGGAATTTAATACATGACTCTTCAATTTTCAACTACCTTCCACTGAATTGGAGCTAAATGTCTCTTCTCCTTCCCTCAATGTGCAACTTTACAATTTTGCATCTTTTACATTTGTGACAACTTTTGAATATATTGACATCTTTTTACATTTTTTTGCAAAATATGACATAATGACCTCCTAATGACTCTAGTACATGGAAAATGACTTAAATGACCCTTGAACAATGTTGAAACGTAAAAAATTGATCAACCTTCAATATTTACTTCATGGAATCATAACATTGTCATGGTGCTCCTGCACCAACCCCATTGTGTTAGTGCAATTGCACATGTGTAACCAAAAGCAAAAGAGTAAGTATAAAAAAATTTAACGTAATCCAAAATTACTAGCACAAGTGCTTCTATGATTGCATATTTCATATTCTTGAAGGTAAGCTTAGCCTCATTCATCCACTTAATGTTTGCATCCTTCTTCAACATATCATTGTGAGGTTTCACTATCTTGACAAATCTTGTAATAAACATCTGGATGAAATTGATCTTTCTGAAGTATGACTTTAATTCTTTCTTACTTCCAGGGGCTGTAGCTTGAGTAAGGAACTCACTTGATTTAGGTCTATTGAAATACCTCTTTTAGAAATAATGTGTCCCAACAGTTTTCCTTTAGTCACCTCGAAAATGCATTTCTTAAGATTTAGTGAAATTGCGCAGGTTTCACACTTCTGTAATATTAATCTAGGATCACAAACATGATCTCCTTTGTTCTTAGAAAACACCATGATGTCATCCATGTATATAATAATGCAATTTACTACTAAGTATTGAAAGGAATAATCCATATATTTCTTGAATGTGGCTCCAACATTTATTAGTCCAAGCGACATCCTTCAGTAAGTGAAAGTTCCCCACTTTGTGGTGAACATTGTATTCATTCTATCCTCCTTTGCGACCATTACTTGGTTATACCCAGAGAATATGTCTAGGAAGAAAATCATTTGTGAACCATTAACAATTTTTAGCACTTCATCCAATGAAGGTAGGGGATAGTTATAATTTTCAGAAGCCTTATTAAAATTTCAAAAATTGACACAGTTAAATGTCTCCATTCTTCTTTCTAATGGGCACTCAATTAGCCACCCAAGTAGAATTTCTGATGGGAAAAATGATTTGAGATGAGAGGGCCTTTTGTACTTCTTTTTGAATCAGGGGTTCAAGAAGTGTATTTACAAGTTGTTTTTGTCAAAAAGGTTTTTTGTATTAGGCTTTAACAGAATTGTATGAGTAATAATGGAAGTGTCATATATAATCAAATCTTCGTATGTCCATGCTATAACTTTCCAATAATCCCTGAGTGCCTAAGAAATATTTCTTCATTCTTCCTCAGTACATACCTTCCCTATAAACACATTCTTTAGGTCTTCCTCAGTGTTCAGATTATACAATTCAAACTTTCCCTTGTCAGTTTTAGGTAGGTCTTTCTATCGAATTATCTGATCCACATCAAATAATCTTTCTATCTCAATTATTCCCTTCAGAATATTATTATCTTTTGCTTGACCTAACTCTTCATATAGAATTTCACCATTAAGGGGATCTATTTCCTCAATTATTTGTGCCTTGAAGATGCCAATGTTAGTGATAAACTCCAAAATGTGACGATCATCTTCAAACACTTGCAAATTAGTAACATTATCAGGAATCAAGGGAAACTGCACTAGCTCAACAGTAAACCTTCTCAAATCAGAAGCTTCCAATGGTTCTAGAGCACTGGCAGCAGTAGCCAAAGCATGTGCTCTCTAATTGAATCTTTGTGGGATATGAGTGATGCTAAAGACATCAAAATCTTCTATCAGGTCCCACACTTAGTGTCGATAGTTGGACAAGCATTTGTAATGAAAAATATATTGTTTCTAGACTTGCTTGACCACTAGTTTTGAGTCATTGAAAACCTTAATAATTTTAACTTTCTTCTTGATTGTGAGCATCAAAATATGGATGAGGGCCTCATATCCTACCACATTGTTAGTACATTGAAATTGTAATCTATAGGTAACAAGAAATGACTTTCCTTGGGGATTGATGAGCTCAACCCCAACTCTAATTCCTTGTTTTGATTTTGACCCATCGAACCTAAGGGTGCAAGTTTGATCCTTAGTGGCTTTGAGTTTAGCATTCTTAAGGACTAATAAATTGATACTTCCAGTCTACATTGCCTATTTTTTATCTTCAAGTGTTTCAAGGCCAAACCTATTAAGAGTTGTATTTTCTTGACAGTGCTAATCTCCAACTCTATGAATGATCTCTAAGCACATCAAGCAACTATCCTCTGAATGTGCAGAGTTGTGTAACCTGCACCAACCTTGTAATTGTGAATGGTGATCCTAGACCTACACAAATGCAAAGAACAAACACACAATTAGTCCAATATGCAAGTTAGAAACATCATTCCCCATTAAATTTATTTGAAACATAAAAATAAGAAATAATATGAAGAACACAATAAAAAAACTATTAAATCCTATTTTAATGATCAAACTCTCAATCCCATGGGGGAATTGGTGCCATTTTGATGTGGAAAATGACCCTTTCCCAATTCCTTGCAAGCTTGAATGATGATTAGTGAAGATTTGATGCTCCTTGGTGAAATTACCGCATAAGCTAGCTATGAAACTTGATGAAAACTATGAAGATGGATGAACAATGGATGAACAAATTCAAAATCTCGAGATAATGACTTTTCATAAAGTTGTGGATCCAAAATCAAAATGAGAGCCTTCTATTTATAGAAGAGAATGATGGAGGATGAGGCAAAATGGATGAATGTGGGATAAAAAACCAACCAATGACATAATGCCACTTGTCAACATGTGAGTGGACAAAGGTGGAGCACATTTGGATGAATGTGCACATTAATGCAATTAGGTGGAATTTCAAAATTGGAGAAGTGACAAGTTGGAGGGAGAGAAGAAAAGAATTAAATGCCACTTGGCTCAAGAAAAGGACATGTAAGAGGCCTTTAATGCCTTGTTGGATGGACAAGTACTTTTGGGGGGAGAATTCAATCTTGGAGAATATTCCCACTTTGATACCTTTTTGAAAGTAAATAGAGATTTAATAAATCAATTAAAATAATTTTCATGAGCAAGTTGCAAAAGCTAGAGGATTTGATGGATTAAGATTAGGATTAATCAGGATTTGATTAATTTAAAGGGAGATTAGCTTGATTTGACACTTTGATTTAGATTTTAGGATTTAAATAAACCAAGAATGAGAAGAAAATGATTTAAACTTAATTAAATAAGGGTTTGATTTATTTAATTAAAAAGGATGGTGTTAGATTAAATCAAATAAAGATTAATTTATTTAATTTAAGGGAGAATGACTTTAGAGATTAAATAAATAAAATGAATTATTTAATTAAAAGAGGGACAATAGGATTAATTAAACAAAGTGATTTATTTAATTAATAGGAGATGATGACTTAATCAAATAAAATTGATTTATTTAATTAAGAGATGAAATATGATGAATTTAAGTAAATAGAGATTATTTAATTAAATGAATAGCAAAGGAGATGATTTAGGATGAACTGGTGTTAGTAAAATCAGGATCAGGCGTATAGGATCAATTGGTATATTTTGCGTGTCTACAATAATAACAAAATTTTAGTGAATATTTAGTTTTCTTTCTCTCTCAAGCTTCTTTAGCAATATTCTTTTAGAATTTTTCCAAACGAATGTCTTCTCCTTTGAAAGAATCATAGTTTGATTCAACTAACATGTTTTTCCTAGGAGTTATCTGATTATGCTTTTCTGCATTACACATGAAGACTTCTTCCATCTTAACTCCAGAACTTCTAATTCCATATACTCCTTGTTCTATATCTATGTATAGAACTTCATTTTTTTGGTTGTAATTCATGATTATGTGTTTCATACATGGTTCCCTATCTATCTTGATTTGATGAAGGAGTCCTTTCTAGAGTAACCACATATATGAGAAGTCAGTGGCCATATATATGTTCAAAGCCTTTGACCAATATTTTCTCAATAACATCTCATAAGCGTCTGGTATCTCAACCAATTGGATATTAATATAATACTGAATCCCGGGGTTTGATGCTAATTGCGTAAGGATGTTAGTTAACTCCCCAACTGCATTTACCTCAGTTTTATCTAGTTGAGTAACTTTCTTTAGGGAATTTTCTAAGGTTAAGCCTAGAGTTTGACATATGGAGAAAGGAATCACATTGGTAGATGCTCTAAAATCTACCAAGCAATTATGAATATTTTTACCAAATATTCTCAGTGTTAGAAAAAATGGCAGGGATTCTATCTTTCCCTTATAAAAGGCTACTTACACATCCGCCATAAGAACTATGTTTTTTTCTTTTTCCTTAATAGATTTTTCCTTCGCCTGTGTCTCTTTATTGAGTATGCTTTCTTTAGTAAATTCTTCTAATGTATTCAAGAAAGCTTTCTTGATTATAGGTGTTTTAAAACATTCTGATAGAGGTAGTTGATTTTTACCTTTTTTTATTTCTTCCGCCAAATAATTAGTTAGATTATTTTGGTCGGTGGATTTATTTTCCACTTCACAAAACATTCAGCGAGCTATTGTATTGCGAGGCCACCTTCAATAACCCTAGAGTGTTGCTATATTTTTCATCGGGTGGAGTCTTAAAGTTGTTAGGTGGAATTAGAATGGTTAAAGGTGCTTTGAATCTACTTCCACCATTGGTATTACTCCTTAGGTTGTAGCTATGTCCTTTTGGATACTGTTGAAAAGCATGAATTTTGTCAGCTTCATCCTAAGGTTCATTTTCATCTTGGTAAGGAAACGTGTAGGTTTATAAAGTCATGGATGAACTACCTTCTTGCTCATAGGTATGAATCTTAATAACGGTAGGCAACTCAAAACACTCCTAACTATCAAGGACTAAATTAGAGTCATATCCAACCAAAACTAACTCATTCCCTTGGGGCGGGTGGGAGTCACACTAATCAGTATAGTGCGTTGCGGCTAGAAAAATATCTAATGCAGTCTTAAATTATGAACAATCCACTTCTGAATGAGCATTTGTATTATGAATTCTACACCAATTATTCATGGTGAGTTCAACTAAATTCACCTTAGATGTAGACCTATCTTCGGAGGGATTAGCATTAGCTAAACATGTGGATACTACTCCGTTGTTTGATAGTGTGTGCCAAGTTATAGGTGTTCTAGGAGCATTGTATGCTTGACCTTAAAAATTTTGATTGTTACTTTGAGGGTAAAAGTTCCAATTTCTTAATTGTGTAACCTTTGTGGTTAATATTTTAAGTTTAGTTGTGATTTCCTTAATCTCTTATTTATCTTTTGGAGTCTTGACTCTTTGAATTTCTTGAGTCAATGTGAAGAAAGAATTTCCATTGGGATGTATTTCTGTGATAGCTACACTAGGGTGTGGGACCAAAGCTTGACTATTTCCTAGTTGAAAGAAAATATTTTGAGGAAATGTCCCATTCTAGACCATGAAAGGAAAAGAGTTAGGAGCCATTATGCGATTTAATGGAGCTTCCCTCATTCTTGGCATAGGATAGTTATTCAATCCTTTTTTTCCATTTAAAAATGATCCACTTTTGAGGTTTTTCATTTCTAGATTCACACTTATGGCTTTCGCATAGGCTTCACTTAAGGTAGTAGGGGGATTTTCCCTCTATTTTATAAACATCATAGTTAATGGATTAACTACCATATAATAAACAGTGACGGTGGATAAATTGTCTACCACATAGGGTGCTTGTAGCCTAGAATAATCCTTTTGGAATTTGTCAGTACCACATAGGGTGCTTGTAGCTAAGAATTGGATCTCCATGTCTTGCCATGTCCTAATAGAATTATGGGGTAGGTTGATATACCATTGGTAAACTTCATCACTAAGCGTATAAGGGAACAACCTGCACACAATATCTTCATGTTGTATCCTTTCTCTAAAGCATGTATCCTTGAAGATGTTGATATGCTCTTCCACATCTTTGTGAAGATAGTACTTTAGAAACAATTTTTTTGGATTATTTGGAAGATCATTATACACATCAAATTGAATACATGACTCTATGTTAAAGAAATCCATCACTGTAGGCAGGGGTTGTATAACAACAGTCAAATTTTACAGCACTGTGTTTGCAATTCTTGACCCTTGGGACCTAGATGACCTACGACCACTAAGTTCTATTAAAAAGGCATAGGAAAACTGAGAAGGGGGCATGAATCAGTTGTCACAAAAATTCAATCTTAAAACTTCAACACTTATCAATACCACAACCACACTATTCTGTTATTAAGTATGAACATGAAACATAAATAAAAAAAAGTAAAATCAACACAATGAACACCAAATTTTTATGTCGAAAACCCAATAAGGGAAAAACCATGGTGAGGATTAACTCATAATATAAAGAGATCACAAAACCGAATACAAAGGCTCAATGCCTAAAAGAGGAATCACTATCCAAATACAAAGGCTCACTACCTATAGAAAGGACTCACTATCCAATAGGGAGGATCACTGCTTATCGATACAAAAGAGAACACAAGATCTACCACATCAATTTACACACATCTACAACCTTGATTGAAAGATTGCAGAAACCTTCAATTCACTGCCTTCAGGAATGTAACACAATGAATTACTATTGCCTCAACTCACTTTCACACACTTCCACTCTTTTTATTTGTGGCTTACTTTGTCACTTGCATCACCATCCAATTCTTCCCAATTCAATTTTCATTTATACCATCTTTAACCTTAGAAACTTTCTCTAAGGTCGGCCACATATGCCTCATTTCATAAATTCAAATTAGGTTAGCAACTCAACATTCCCATGGTGGAAAGGAATGAGAGTGGACCAATAAAAATACTAAACCAAGACCAAAAAATAATGTCTTAGAGAAAACACATGATTCCTTAATTAAATTTTATTCTTCAAATGAAGTGTAAACACCAGGTCAACCAAACCTAATGAAAACACAAATGAACATTGATGTACATGCTTTCCAACAAGAAGATAGCATGTAGACGACACAACACACTTCATTATGCACGAGAACACATCTCAGGTTCCTCAAGATACATTTATAGCAAGTGCAACAATCTTTGAACACCTAACTCCTTCCATCAGTCCATCTGGATTGTGCAATCACATACAACAATTCTGAAACTCAACTTTTGGATCACCAAACCACTAACTTCTTTGGCAGAACCAAGAGAACACCATTATAAGACACATTCCATATCTACAAGATCTGAAATAGAATAGCGAAGGACTGCGAAGCATAAACATTTCTCCTAGTCACAAAAAGCTAACTCTGCCAGAACAGTTCACACATCGAGAGCACAACTTTCACATCCCATCAAACCAGAAGCTACAAATCAATAGATATCACCATCATATCACCATTAGAAAACCTTCAGATCTGAATAAGCATAGGATCAACACAGGAGAAATGTGGAGCACATACTAGAGCACATTCTGAACACATTCATAACTTTGAATTCTCTCTTTACTAATTTTCTCAAAAGCACTTGGAAACTCATCAATTTAGCACATCTGCAACATCAAAAGGATAGCTCCATATTGTACTCACAACATCTCAATAGTATCTCAACTATACATGTACAATTTGCAATGTATTTAGCACTGTTGACATCAATGGCAACATTAATGACAACACCACCAAACTTTCCCATACTTGCAACATTCTCCCCCTTTGTCATTGATGGAAACACATGATGTGAAAAACCATCAAAGAAAACATCCTACACAATATTTCTAGAGAACACCTTTTCTTCCTTTTCTTACTATTTTTCACATGACTTTCTCTCCCTCTTTGACATCAATTGGAAAGATCAAAAAATTTGATTACTCCCCCTTAGGAGTGCACCCATTCAACTCATATTGCAACAATGAAAATCTTTTCTACTCCCGCTAGGGAGTAGATCCATTCAGCAGCCCAGATAAATGAAGAAGTTGTGAATTCACTGGACTGATGCACCTTCATGTGCACCTAGTTCAAAGGGCCAATGACCCCCAACCTCTCCCTAAGATACTCAAAAGTATCCTTCAGAAGAGCCTTAGTAAATATATCTACAATTTGTTCCTTTGTTGTCACATACTCCAACCTGACTTCATTCTCCAACACTTTTTCTCTTAGGAAATGTTATTTGATAGATATGTGTTTTGTTCTTGAATGCATAACTGGATACTTTGAAATGTTTATAGCACTTGTGTTGTCACAAAAAATAGGAATAGGCTCATCACATATTATTCCAATGTCTTTTAGAGTTTGCTTCATCCACAAAACCTATGTGCAGTAGGATGTTGTAGCAATATATTATGCCTCTATAGTGGATAACGAAACCGAGTCTTGTTTCTTACTCAACCAAGAAACCAATCTTCCACCAAGAAAGAAAGCATCCCCATTGGTACTCTTCCGGTCATCCACACAACCAATCCAATCTGCATCAGTATAAGCACTCAAGGTGAAATCAACACCCTTAGGATATCATAAGCCATAATCTGGTGTACCTTTAAGATATCTAAATATCCTCTTTACAGCTATAACATGTGCCTCTTTAGGATCTACTTGAAATTTGGAAACTAAGCATACTGCATGCATAATATCCAGTCTGGTAGTAGTAAGATACAACAACACACCAATCATAGATCTGTATTTTCTCTGATTAGTTTTAGTAGATTCATCATCTTTACTAAGCTTACATCTGGTTACCATAGGAGTACTAACTGGTTTGGAGTCATCCATTCCAAACTTCTTCAATAGCTATTTCACGTACTTAGATTATGAAATGAATATCCCCTTATCAATTTGATTTACTTGAAGACCAAGAAAGAAATTCAACTCACCAATCATGGACATTTCAAATTCTTTTTCCATTTCTTCTGCAAATATTTTACACATGTCTTCATTTCCACCAAAGATGATATCATCAACATATACAACCACTATTAGCATTTTCTTACCTTACACTTTGAAGTAAAGATTGTTGTCAGTAGAGCCTTTGTTGAATCATTGCTTTGTCAGGGATTTATCCAATCTTACATACCAAGCTCTGGGAGCTTGCTTCAGTCCATACAATTCCTTCTTCAGCTTACAAACCATATCCGGTTTGTTAGATAACTAAAATCCTTTAGGTTTTTCCATGTATACTTCTACCTCCAATTCACCATTCAGAAATGCTGACTTGACATCCATTTGATATACTTTGAAATCCTTGTGGGTAGAAAATGCCAGAAACATCCTAATAGCTTCCATTCTAGCCACATGGCAAAATGTTTCTTCAAAGTCTATGCCTTCAACTTGTGAGTATCCTTTGCATACAAGTCTTGCCTTATTTCTTATAACTTCACCATTTTCATTCAACTTATTCTAGAACACCCACTTTGAACCAATTACATTCTTATTCACAGGTCTAGGAACTAATTCCCATGTCTGATTCTTTTCTATCTGTGGCAACTCTTCTTTCATAGCTCTCATCCAAATCTCATCTTCACATGCTTCACTCACAGATTTAGGTTTTATTTTAGAGAGTAAACATAGATTTACCTCACTTGCTACTTTACTTCTTGTTTTCACACCTTCACTCTTATCTCCAATTATCTGTTCCTCTGGATGATCCTTCTACTCATACTTAGGAGTCTTAATAGCAAGTTTCAGGATTTCTTCTTCTTCTTCTTCAATTTGTTGTTGTTGTTGTTCTTTCTCCTTATTCTCTTTAGGTATTTGACCACATATAGGATCATCAGGTTCAACTTCACTTATCTCAATAGGTTTGTGCATGTCTTCATCAATTTTCACATTAGCACTCTCAACAATCTTCCTCAATCTTTTATTGAAGCATCTATATGCTTTTCTATTAGTAGAGTACCCAAGAAAAATTCGTTCATCACATCTACAATCAAACTTCCCAAGATTTTCATCATCTATTTTAATGTAACATTTGCTTCCAAATACCTTGAAGTACTTCATAGTAGGAGTCTTACCAGTCCATAACTCAAAAGGAGTATTTGTGCTATTGCCTCTAATCTGAACTCTATTAAGAACATAAACAATAGTGTGTATTGCCTCTCTCCAGTACACATCTAATACATTTGATTCTTTCATCATGGTTCTTGTAGCTTCCTGTACCATCTGATTTTTCCTCTCAACTACCCCATTTTGCTGAGGGATTGTCAGAGTAGAAAATTGTCTTTTTATGCCATGCTTTTCACAAAATGTATTAAACTCACTAGAAGTGAATTCTCCACCTTTTCCATATCTCAAACATTTGATTCTTAGATTTCTTCATTTTCCACCCTTGCTTTGAACACTTTAAATCTATCTAGAGCCCGAGTCTTCTTTCTAAGAAAAGAAACCCATGTCATTCGAGAATAATCATCAATAAGGAGTGTGAAATACCTATCGCCATTCAGGATTCTTGTTCTAGTCGGACCACAAAGGTCAGTATGAATTAACTCCAACATTCTGGTAGTAGATTTCCCTTTTCCCTTAAAGCTACATCTTGTTTGTTTCCCTAACTGACAACTTCTGCAAATAGTATTAACAGGCTTTGTGATTCTAGGTAGACCTTGAACAACATCTCTTGAACTGATTCTGACCAAAGTATCAAAGTTTACATGTTCCATTCTCTGATGCCATAGCCAACTTTCATTGATTTGAGATACAAGGCATTGACTATCCACACCTTTAAGCTGATAGATGTTTCCATGAGTTCTTCTTCTAGTAGCAACCATATCTTTGGATCCCTTTATGATTTCACAGGTATTATTCTAAGCACAAGTTTAAAACCATTGCTACACATTTTTCAACACTTAAAATGTTATGCCTCAAACCCTTTACATAATATACATCATCAGTGTTGTGTAATCCATCGAAACTAATTGTACCTTTCCCACAAATATTAGCTCCTGAATCATCACCAAACATGACCAAGCCTCCATCATACTTTTTGAGTTTAGTAAAATTACTCTTATCTCTGGTGATGTGACTAGAACATCCACTATCAATCATCGAGTAGTATTCATCCTATTTAGCATGAAAGGCAGTGACTACAGTACCTTCCATCCCATTCTTCTTATTTTCTAAAACATTCTTCCTTGCACATTTTCAGGGTTAGCAAACACAAATTTATTCTCCAAAGCTAAAAATAAGCATTCACTATCATCACCCTCATAATCAGATTCATCATCAGAGATTCTAGCTTCTTCTTTAAAATAATACAACTTCTTGTATTTCTTATCCTTTCTATCCTTATCTTTATAATCCTTGTTCTTCTTATGTACAACTCTATTCAAACATCTTGAAGCATAATGACCAATATTACCACAACAAAATATTTAAAGGAAAACACACCTTTATACTTTTTGGTACCTTTCTTCAACTTTCTAGTGAAATTCAATTCCAACTCATCAAAACCATCACTATCCAGATCATCTTCAATCTCCATTTCCTTAAATGTTGTTTCTGTCTTTTATTCCTTCCTAAAATTTCTCATCTCAAATGCTATCTAGGTGTCGAATAACTGTTCTTTAGTATACTTCTTAGGATCATACATTTCTTCAATAACCGAGATCTTATCACTATAGCAATTTGGTAGGGTTATTAAGATCTTCTCAATTATATCTTCATCTGTCAGGTTTCCCCCTTGATTCCTAACTTTGTTTGTTGTCATCTCAACCCTCTAGAAATAGCTTGTAAACTCTTCACCTT
Source organism: Sequoia sempervirens (assembly GCA_007258455.2). Classification (NCBI taxonomy): domain Eukaryota; kingdom Viridiplantae; phylum Streptophyta; class Pinopsida; order Cupressales; family Cupressaceae; genus Sequoia; species Sequoia sempervirens. The sequence goes on along the minus strand of VDFB02000015.1, from coordinate 448,486,676 downwards.
CTTCCATTTTCAGATTCTCATATTTGCGCTTTGCCACCAACTTCTTTGTCAATTTTACTCTTTCATTTCCTTCATACAGTTCTTCCAACTACTTCCAGACTTCATGTGCAGTACCCAAAGAAAGAACCTTAGTTCACTCAGTTTTAGATAAAGCATTGTAAATAACATACCTCACTTTCTCATTCTCCTCATAAGAAAAAACCTCATCTGCAGTAGTAAGACCACTTGTCAGAGCAAAATATTTTGTCTCAACAACCTTCCAGGTCTTGTAACTAAGAGAAACAATATATTATCTCATCTACACTTTCCAATCATTGTAATAAGATCCATCAGACATAGGGATCGCCAACTTATGTGCCATCAAATATTCCTTAAGCGGTTAAGCTCTACACCAAGGAACCAAAGATCTGATACCAATTTTTAAAAAGGTGTAGGAAAACTGAGAGGGGGGGTGGATCATTTGTCACAAAATTCTAACTTAAAACTTCAACACTTATCAATTCCACAACCACATTGTTCTATTATTAAGTATGAACATGAAACACAAATAATAGAAAGTAAAATCAACAAAATGAACACCAAATTTTTATGTGGAAAACCCAATAAGTGAAAAACCACAGTGAGGATTAACTCACAATATAAAGATATTACAAAATGGAATACATAGGCTCACTGCCAAGGGCTCACTACCCAAAAGAGGACTCACTATCCAAATACAAAGGCTCACTGCCTACATAAAGGACTCACTTCCCAACATGGAGGCTCACTACCTATTGGTACAAAAGATAACAAAAGATCCACCACAACATTTTACACACATCCACAACCTTGATTGAAAGATTGCAGAAACCTTCAACTCACTACCTTCCACCTTAGAAACTTTCTCCAAGGTTGGCCACATACACCTCATTTCATAAATTCAAATTAGGTCGACAAATCAACAATTCTGTGGTGGAAAGGAATGAGAGTGGACCAATAAAAATACTTAACCAAGACCAAAAAATGATGTCTCAGATCAAACACACGCTTCCTTAATTAAATTTTATTCTTCAAATGAAGTGTGAACACTAGGTCGACCAAACCTAATGAAAACATAAATGAACAATGATGTACACAATTTTCAACAAGAAGATAGCATGTAGATGATGCAACACACTTCATTATTCATGAGAAAACATCTCAGGTTCCTCAAGATACATCTGCAACAAGTGCAACAATCTCCAAACACCAAAATCCTTCCTTCAATCCATCCAGACTGTGCAATCACATACAAGAATTCTGAAACTCAACTTTTGGATCACCAAACCACAAAATTCTTTGCCAAAACCAAGAGAACACCGTTATAAGACACATTCCATATCCGCAAGATTTGAAATAGAGGACTGCGGAGAAAAAACATTTCTCCCAATCATAGAAATCTAACTCTGCTTGAACGATGAATGCAACTTTCACATCTCATCAAATCGAAAGCTACAAATAAGTAGATATCACAATCAAATCACCATTAACAAACCTTCATATCCACACAAGCATAGGATCAACATAGGAGAAACATAGAGCACATACTAGAGCACATTCTGAACACATTCATAACTTTGACTTCTATCTTTACTAATTTTCTCAAAAGCACTTGGAAAATCATCAATTTAGCACATCTAAAACATTGTAAGGATAGCTCCATGTACTCACGACATCTCAACAGTATCTCAACTATACATGTACAATCTGCAATATACTGAACTATGTTGACATCAATGGCAACATTAATGACAACACCACCAAACTTTCTCATACTTGCAACAAGTTCGACTAAGGTCACATGAGGATTGCTAGACCGGGACCTAGTGACTTTGCAAGACTCCAACTTCCTTCCTAGCAAAACAAAAAAAATTACACTCCTTCTATCACCACTTTTGTTGACACAAATGTTACACACACACACACATCAATAGGTAGATAAAATTCTCACAAAGTACCATGAGAACCTACCTTTCTTGAAAGACTCCATCGAGAAACCTAAATATAAGGAAAAAATGGTTTGATCCCAAGGCTTGTTTATGCCAAGTATTGATGCACTAGGTTCACTCAAGGCTTGTTGTGATATTATTGTTAAACATGAGGGGTAAATGGTTGTTAAGGATTGGCTGGTATTCGAAAGAAAGAAATATAATCTCAGTTCGGTCATTCAATAACACATGAAATCAAAATATTTTCAATAATATTTCATGAAACTCAAATAACTTGCATCCATTCAAGTAGATTTAGCATTAAGCATTCAACAATTTCATGGAATCAAAATATTTGTAATAAAACTCCATGCATTTATCATTTTTAGAACATTTTTTGGAATATAAAGCATCTATTCTAAAATAATGCATAAAAAATTACCAAAAAGTAAATTTTCTCCTAGGAATTATCCATGCATGCCTCGAGAAATTAAAAAACTAGAGAAAACCATTCCATATGTCACTAGATTGCTTCACATCTAGGCACAAAATGATGCAATAGTTTAAAGAAAGGGGGATAATTTTCCAACAAATAGTGTCAGTATGCACCCTTAATGATGCAACACCCAGTCTTGTCTGATAGGAACAAACAATCAAATACATAAGATTTCATATCAAGAAAATAGATTTGAAATTGACTCTGATATTAGTTAACTTCTAATGAAACATACAAGTTTTTAATCTGGAATGGAACAAAAAATAGGAAAAAGAATAAAACTTGAAAAAAGCTTTAATTCTCTGACATCCTAAAATTCTAAACTTAAAAAGAAAATAAAGAAACTAAGGGAATTGTATAGGAACAAGGCCCCAAAGGGTTCAAACTTAATCCCATCAAAGAGAATCAAAGAAAAAAATTAAAATGCAACACGTAAGTGACATTTTGCATCAAAACTTTCTAGGAAATGTCAAAGATATTTTGACTTTTCATCAACAATCTTCAAACTTCAGGTTTCAGGTCATGAGTACTTTGCACAAAAAAGAAGACTGTCAAAACTTTTCAAAACCTCTGGGACTAACTACCTTCACCGAGACCAGGAATTAGCCATGCACAAAACTTCCAACTTTTGATTCCCGACTACCTATTCTTTTTCAGTGGACTCCGAGTCTAAAGACTCATCTTCGCCTTTCCTCTGCTAATATTCCCAAAAGAAATCAACACTTGATGCATACATTCTTTTGAAATTCCTTGGATCACTTTCCAATTGTACTTATGCCTAACATGCTCTTCTAATATTTGAATGATATTTTCATTTCTCTACATTACTTTTGTCTCATATTTGGTCATAGCATTCCTGCACTTTACGATATCATCTATAAACCCCCGACTTAATGATTGAACATAATCTTTATTCACCTTTTCGATCCACTTCTTGAAAGATTTAACTTATCATCATGTCCTAAAGTTCAGGGATCATAACTTTGCTGAGCTAGCATTTCAATAAAACTCTCATCTTTATTTATCAATTTCTTGCATATCTCAGTGACCTTTTCCAATCCATTTACACATTGTGATAAAGTGTCACTTTCCCAATTCAATTCTTTCCTCCATTTCTCAAATACCAAAACTTCTTGTTCCATGGCTATCTTCTCATTTATCAACTCTTGGACATCCGTCTGAAAAACTTTTAGCTTTCTCCTTTTTGAATCAATCTATTCTTGGTGAAATCGACATTCACCTTCAAGTCTTCTGGACTTGTCATACCGATAGTATGCTTCCTTAAAATTCCCAATTGTGTCCTTTATTGACTCTTCTCCTTGCCTTACCAAGTACTCCATCCATTCTTGAAACATGCTTACCTTATGGTGAAGCGCTATAATAGCATCTAATTGTTCCTTAGACATTAGTACTATATTTTGCAGTCATTTAGTCTATGTTTGATCAGATTGGGCTAGTGACCTGATGAAATTCTCTAGGAAAGCAATCTATTCCTATAACTCTCTTTTCTTCTATTTATTCTTCTGCACTTGGGCAATAGTCATTTCTAAATTTACTTTCATTTCTTCTAGTTTCTTTCCCCATGATGAATGTCCTACATCAATTATTGTTACCCTATAATCCCTAGGTGTTATTTCATGCTTGCTCTTCTCACCTACCAAAATAATGATTTGGAGAGTTCTCCCTCCATCTGCATTCCTTTTTACAACATGTCTTGTGTTTTCTCTAACTCTAGGTTTAGGGGTTTCTATTCCTTGTATTAAACTTCTGAAATCTAGAGGCACCAATTCCACCTCCAATGGCGGAGCCATTTTCCTGACTAACTAGTCAAGTGCTTCTTTGTTATGTTTAGCCTCTTCATTATTACCTCATTCCTGATGATTGTCATGTTTAGGAACTTCTCTCAAACTTTCAACATTTCCCATCATAATCCCTAAAACTTGAATACCTTTTGTCCTCATTGACATGGATACTAGATTACCTTCATTTGTCACCATATCTTCCTTTTTGAGACCTACATTTTCCTATCATGCCCTATTCTCAACATCAAACCTTGGAGCATTATTTTCTTGTTGTCCTAAAACACTGGAATTCTCATTATTTCTTGGCTCGCCACCCAAGGTCTGTGAGGACTGTATGCCTTTCTTTTTATCCCATTTTTCTCTTGATTTCTTAGAAGTCTATGGTTTCTCAACAGTTTCTTCATTTCTTCCTTTTGGAAGTTGATCATCAACTATATCTTCTTTATCAATAATATGAATGGGATTCTGACCTGCAATATGCCTTGTTCTTCTTTCACTTGTTTCTTTAGGGTTTCCCACTTCTGGAGGGAGTGATCCTCTTATAAAATCTTTTTCTTCTCTATTTTTAGGATATGACCCTATATCTATAATTTCTTCCACTATTGGTAGCAACATGGGATCTATTTTATATCTCTTTCCTTTAAATTGTTTCATCTTGGCAATCAATTTTTCTAGCTTCTTTCTAACTTCTTCAACTAGTTCAAGACCTTCCATTTGAATTATAGGAGTCCCTCACAGGGCTTTTCTCATCATTGTCATATTGATTGAGGGTGGAGAAGTAAATATATCTACCACCTTCCATGATGTAGACCTTGTATTAGCATGTGTCTATGTTTTCATTCTCACAACCTCACCGATCATAGGCCAAGTTCTTGTCTTTGCTATTGAAGAAAATGTTTCCTTTGTCATTTTGATTACATTGGAAAAATTGACCATAATCTCTTTGCACATGCTAGTTGGTTGTGGCACCATTAGAATTCCCTAGCTTCAAGTATCAACAACTTCCTCCTCACCTTTCTTAGCTACCTTTGTTTCTATAGTCTTTCTTTTCTTTTTAGAAGTTCCTCCAGACCCCAATTCATCTATCGACTATTTATTTCTCTTAACATTGGTTGGGTATGTGGGTTCTATCCCAACTTCTTTCAGTGCCTCAACGTAGCCATTAATCTAGTATTGAATATATGCCATTACTTATTTAGAAATTTCTTCGATGGTTACTACCTCCTTCTTTGTATAGTTATGGTTTGGGATAGGTTCATCAAAAACCTTTTCTATATCATAAATTGTATTCAATACATTTCCATTATCTATATCCAATTATTTTGGAATATCATGAATTCTAAGAAACTTTTCTGCTCCTAGTGTCAACCTCTAGGATGATCGTTTCTTCACATCATGTTCATTGATAAGCCTAGTTTTTGGTCTAATTTTGGGTAAAATATATAGTCTATTTTCTAATAGATGTCATGGAATTTTATGCTTAAGTTTTGTTATTGGCATAATGTTTCCCTCAATCCATTGAAATTTGACAATATCCTATCTCTGCAAGTTTTAATGACATTTGGCATAATATGTGGGTTATCTATATTGATTTTGCATGTGATTAATGGATGTTTCTTGGAGTGGTTATAGATGTGCAGTTATTATGCATACTAACTATGTCATGCAGATTTAATGAGCTAAGTTGAGGAAGATGCCGCCAGCTGGGCATTCCCCATAACGACCAGCTGAGGAATCGCTCCAAGTCAAAGGTAGTCGACAACAAAGATTCTTCATACAACTGAGTGTAACTACCTTGTAGTGGACCTTAATGATGCAAAGCCAAGGTGAAGATTAACTCACAACAAACTAGTGTCAATTAAAAAATAATGAACTCTTCTTGGAAACACCTTCAATCTGCCAAGCATCAACACACCCTCAAGGGTCTCAACACTTCAAATTTGCAAAACAACTACCAATCTCCACCAAGACCCTGAAAAAGTCCCTCAACATACCTCTGATGAAAATTTATCCATTTAAACTCAATCTAGAAATCAGGTTCCACTAAATCTTCAAAACTCACCCTTTGTCATTAGTCTGCCTTATAGTACAGGGAAACCAGTTTTTTAGTCTTTTCTCCAAATATCTCCAAAACACCTAAGGAATAAAACATGGAATAAAGCACCCATTTTAGATTCATTTAACATATCAAAGACTCATATATCATTCTTTTGGATCAAAGGCTTCAAAATCAATAATTTCATAATTTTAGGCCTCTAATTAGGCCACTTTTACAAAGAGACACCCTTTAAATCCCCTCACCAATCTTTGTAACCTCAAAACAGGCTTGAGGAATAATCCAAAACCATATATTTTCTAGGTTTTAGGACCTTATATGCTCGTTTGCACTCTCAAACTCAAAACCCTCCTAAAACATGCAAAATCCAAGGTTTTTGGGGCACCATTATTGTTTTTCCAACTTCCAAATCTTTCCCAATAAATAAATATTTATTTGGGTTCTCTAATGCTTAAAATAAACTCATTAGGCTTTAGGAAATGTTATTTCTTCAATCCTTAGGTCTGTACCATCATCTTCATAGGAAAAATCATGCATTTCTAGCCCTTCTATGTTTCAAGCGAAGAAACCTTTCCTTGATGCCTCCTATCTCTATAGAAACATCCCCTACTCCTAAACACATCATCCCACTAAGTTACAAGGAGTTATAGTAAGTGGGATGATGTTGTAGCCATTACAATGGCTTCAAAAACCCTTGTGTCTGCTCAACCCGGTATGGAGGAATTAGTGGTTTTCAAGCCTAATGTTCTAAACTAACCCCTGTCAAGGAACCAAAAGAAAGTTAGAACATCTATCCATAGAATCAAATAAGATATCAGTGCATTAAAATCCTATACGGCTTAGTCACAGTCAAGAAAAACTAAAATTATAGTGAAAACCCAAAATAAGAACAGAGTTTCTTCAAAGGCTTTTGCATTCTCTTTTCTTCATCAACAGATTTTCGAGCATCTCAATGACTTTAAGTATAGTTTGAACAAAGCCCCATCGTGTAACTTCCCCAAATTCCTTTTTAACAACTATTCAAAACACAAAACCCCTATTACAAGACAAAAACAACTTAAAGCATCCACTTTTGTAAACTCTAACTAACCTACCCTAAAGAATCTTTTCTGAGTCTTGGATTACATTTCAAATGGTATTTTGAGACCTTATTCATGACACAAGAATCAATAACACTACCATTGACCTACTAGAATTTCAAATAATCAAATATTGATATTGTGGTGTAGGTGCTCCTGCACCATACACCCCCCTAAAAGAAACTCAGGCCTCATGAGTTGGCCTTGATTCCATTGTCTCCATGCTTCATGAAGGTTCCATTGATTCACCAATCCACTCCATTGGGTCCTGTACACTAGACCCGCAAAATGTCTTAAACCTCCATCATTTTGCAATGTATGCATATAAGCATTTGACCTTGCTTTTGATCTCATACTTGCAGTCAGCTTTTAACCATTTCTCTGCTCAACATTGGATTGTCTATGATACCCTGTACCTGCATACAAACAAGTGTTAGCAACTCTTTGATTTTCCTTTTGTTCTTTGTAACCTTCATGCTTGTAACTCTCCTTTCTACCTTGTTTTTCTTGTCCTTTACTCACTGCTCCTTTACATTGCTTCATCACTGTCAAATCAGGCTATTTTTTCACTATACTTGCAAAATTTGTTTGTTTCTCACCCTTGCTCTCAACTACAGGGCATTCAATACTACCTACCATCACACTGTCCTTCATGTTCTTTTCCAATACCTTCTTTACCCCTGAATTTACCTTGTGGCTTGTTGTTCTTGCATTGTTAATCTTCAAAACAACACTAGGATCTACCATGCTTCTTTCTTTCAAAACCTTTATAGGATCTTTCATCCCACACATGATGAACTTTGCCTTACCTTTCTCATCCCCTATCCAAGGAGTCAAAACAAACCTTTGTCTATCTTTCAAGATTGTGTATTTGTTTCCCTTCCCATCATAGATGGCACTCCTATCATACTACCATGGTCTTCCAAGGAGTATGTGACAATAGTCCATTGGAAAAATATCACAAAGAACACTATCCTTATACTCACCTATTTGAAAATCTACAATAGCTTGTTCATTCTCTAACAATGATTGACCATTGCTCAGCCAAGAGACCTTGTAGGGAAAATCCTGAGGGATTCTTTTCAAATTGATTTTATTCACCATTTCACAAGAAACCATGTTTTTAGTTGAACCTGAACCCACTACTATCTTACATACTTTACCTTGTACCTTGCAATTGATTCTAAAGAGTGCTTTCCTATGCAATGGCTCCTCCTCTTTAGAAGTCTTCAAAAGTTTCTTGTGTAGCATAAGGGCTTCTCCAACTTTTGATGTGAGGTGCACTACTAGTGAAGTCACACTCTCTTCATCTTCATGCACTAGTTGATTCCTCCTTTCTCCTCCATGAGAGATTGAACCTTGCCTTTCAGGACATTTGAAGGATGGATGTCCAGGCTAGTTACAAGTGTAGCATCTCCCTAAAAATGCATTGTTAGGATTCCTACCTCCTCCAAATCTGCCTCTTGTGCCTCTCCATCCACCTTTGGAATAAAATTTCTCTTGACCTTTTATGGCATCTTCTTGATTATCATTGGTTGGCTTTGAATAGACATGAATCCTCTTCCTCTTGATGTATTACCTCTACCCCTAACTGCACTTTGTCTTGCCTTTCTTTATTTTCTCCTCCACCCTGATTTCCATTTGATAACATTCTTCTAGAGTTCTAGGGTTAGCCAAAACCATTTCATCTTGTATGTTTAATCTTAAACCACCCATGTATCTTGCAACTTTTTCATCTTCATTCTCATGATGACCAAATCTTAGACTTAATTTATAGAACTCCTTAGTATAAGACTTAATATCCATTTCTTTTTTCCTTAAAATTTGTAATTTCTTAAACATTTGAACTTGGTGATCCTTGGGTAAGAATTTACCTTTCATTTTTTATATCATCTTGTCCCATTATTTGATCTTAGACTTTCCTTGTTTCCTCCTCTTAGATTGAAAGTAATGCCACCATACCAAAGCATGACCCTGTAACTTAGTCTTTGCAATTTTGACCCTTTTCTCTTCAGGAACTTCATCACATTCAAAATGATTATCTAATGCAACAATCCAATCAAGTAGTTCTTCATCATTTAAACTACCACCATACTTAGGAACATCAAGTTTTACCTTAGGCTTGTTAGTCTTCACTGCCTTTAGCAACTTTGCAATTCTTTGATCTTCTGGAGTAAGCTCTTCTTCCACATCTTCAAACTCATCATCTTCCTCTTCTTCTATCTCACTCTCTTTAGCATCTATTCTCTTGTTTTTCTCCAAGGACATGATCCTCTCTTCCAACTCTTTGAGTTCTCTTACATGCCTTTCTTTCATCTCCTTCATATCTTTAGCCATATCATTATTCTTTGGAGGCATCTTGTCAACCTTGCCTCTTCTTCAACCTACAAAATGCAAAAAAAATATACTCCTTGCTCTGATATCACTATGATGCAAAGCCAAGGTGAATATTAACTCACAAAAAACTAGTGTCAATTCAAAATAATGAACTCTTATTGGAAATACCTTCAATCTACCAAGTATCAATACACCCTCAAGGGTCTCAACACTTCAAATTTGCAAAACAACTACCAATCTCCACCAAGACCCTAAAAAAGTCCCTCAACATTCCTCTAATGATAATTTATCCATTTAAACTCAATCTAGAAATTAGGTTCCACTAAATCTTCAAAACTCACCCTTTGTCACTAGTCTTCCTTGTAGTACAGGGAAACCAATTTTTTAGTCTTTTCTCCAAATATATCCAAAAAAAATGAGGAATAAAACATGGAATAAAGCACCCATTTTAGATTCATTTAACATATCAAAGACTTAGATATCACTCTTTTGGATTAAAGGCTTCAAAATCAAGAATTTCATAGTTTTAGGCCTCCAATTAGGCCACTTTTACAAAGACACCCCATTTAAATCCCCTCACCAAACTTTGTAACCTCAAAAAAGTCTTGAGGAATGATCCAAAACCACATATTTTCCAGGTTTTAGGACCTTATATGCTCGTTTACACTCTCAAACTCAAAACCCTCCTAAAACATGCAAAAACCAAGGTTTTTGGGGCACCATTATTGTTTTTCCAACTTCCAGATTTTTCCCAATCAATACATCTTTATTTGGGTCCTCTAATTCTTAAAAGACACTCATTAGTATTTTGGAAATGTTATTTCTTCAATCCTTAGGTCTGTACCATCATCTTCATAGGGAAAATCATGCATTTCCAGCTTTTCCTTCTATGTTTCAAGCCAAGAAACCTTTCCTTCACGCCTCCTATCTCTACAACAACATCCCCTACTCCTAAAAACATCATCCCACCAAGTTACAAGGAGTTAGAGTAGGTGGGATGATGTTTTATCCATTACAATGGCTTCAAATACCCTTGTGTTTGCTCAACCCGGTATGGAGGAATTAGTGGTTTTCAAGCCTAATTTTCTAAACTAACCCCTATCAAAGTACTAAAATCAAGTTAGAAAATCTATCCATAGAATCAAATATGATAGCAGTGCATTAAAAGCCTGTACGGCTTGCTCACAGTCAAGAAAAACTAAAATTACGGTGAAAACAACAATAAGAACATAGTTTCTTCAAAGGATTTTGTATTCTCTTTTCTTCATCAACAAATTTTTGAGCATCTCAATAAATTTAAGTGTGTTTTGAAAAAATCCCCATCATGTAACTTCCCCAACTTACTTTTTAACAACTATTCAAAACACAAAACCCCTATTACAAGACAAAAACAACTTAAATCATCCACTTTTGTAAACTCTAACGAACCTACCCTAAATAACCTTTTCCAAGTCTTGGATTACATTTCAAATGGTCTTTTGAGACCTTATTCATGACACGGGATTCAATAACACTACCATTGACCTACTAGAATTTCAAATAATTAAATATTGATATTGTGGTGTAGGTGCTCCTGCACCACTTAATGATCGAGCATGTATGGGCATTACTACTATGTTGAATCTGTGCTTGACTTGCATGACTAGAAAGATTCCTTGCATGCGTAATTTCCATCGCTCCACTTTCCACTGTTTTCCCTAAATGGTGTCCTCCCAGTTGAGGAGTTGACTGCCCTGTTTAGCTGTAGTATAAATAATTATTTGATGCTCCTTCCTCAGGAGTTGCATGATTTGGCATTGTACTTTCATTCTCCAGTTTCAACAATACAGATACATTACTCTTTGTATGCATGATTTACAGTGAATGAAATAAAATTCTGAGTTAAAGCATTTGAGTTCTTGTTAGTTTAGAGGATACTTATCCAAGGCGGCCCACTTGGTAAGTAATCCATCTTCTTAGTTTAGCATTAGCTTAGTATTACTTGTTGTTTAGTGCTTAGTTAGACATCTGGCATCGACTGTTCCTGTAGCCAAAGTAGACAGAGTAGTTTTCTGTTTGTTGTTCAGATTTCCATTCTTGTTATGCATTTCAGCTTAGCATAGTTGTTGGTTGATGTTCAACATTTGTTTCATTTCTTTCCAGAAATTTACTTTTAGTATTGTGTTTCTTAGTCGTAGAATGCAATGGCTACTTGAGCCCCTAGTGCACATACTGTGATGACTCATTTCAAGTTCACATCCTGGGTTGACAAGTTAAATGCACCTTTATGATGATTGAATAGCTATTTAGGTTAGATGTCCAATCTCTAAATCACGGCTATAAAGGCTTAGTTATTAAATCATTGTAGGAGGCCAACGTTTTTGGAGCCATTGTCGGGGATGGTGTTAAGCTAGGAAGTCTTTTGGAGTAATTGGTAGTTTTTCTTGCTATAGTGTTTTTGGAAGTTGTTCTTAGCATATCCTCATTTAGGAAGTAATGACCCCACCTTATTCTTTACCAATTCTTTGTGTGAGTTGACTATTAGTGGGTGATACAGTATGCATAGAGGAAGGAGACAGGATGCTTATGGGAAATTTCTTCCTAACAATCCACGTCCATTCTAGCTAGTTGAGAACCAACACCTATCAGAAGAAGAAGAAGAAGAAGAAGAAGAAGAAGAAGAATATCCACACCCCTTTTTTGATGCATATCTTGATTTGACAACTCTAAGGTATCCTCTAAAGATCAAAATCAGCTTGAAAACCCCTTTGTTTTGGAACCACATCAAGCAATCATGGGTGATGCCAATAGGAACAGACAAAACCGACCAGCTTTTCCTTTCCCCATTTCCCATCAAAATGAAGTTGACAGCATCAAGAACATTCCTGCCTCAGCACTCCCCAATTTTTATGAACTTGTGACAAAAGATCCTGATACATTCTTATTTGAGTTTGAAATTCTCTACAGGAGTTATGATTATACCACTGATGCCCATAGGCTTAAGCTATTTCCCACCACGTTGAAAGAGGTTGCATTAAGATGGTTCATGAGCCTAGGAAGAGATACTGTAGAAAATTGGGAAGACATGAAGACAAAATTCCTTAAGAAATACAAGGAATATTGTAGGGGTAGTGACATGAGATGAGGTGACATTTTCAGGATGCAGCAGAAGGAAGATGAGAGCTTGGAAGAATACATTGCAAGGTTTCTATTTTTCTTGCAAAAATATCCACACCATGCACTTAATGAGGACTCACAAAAGTTTCTTTTCTTGAGAGGAATTAATGATAGATGCACTGATGCCTTAGATCTCATGGCAGGAGGAGATATCTCTCAAGTCCCTTGGGAGGATATCAAGAAAATATGCCAGAATTACTCTAGGGTAGCTTCAAAGAAAGGGAGAGCTTATCAATCTTCCATGGGTAAGTCAACTACCAGTGGATTTTCAAGAATGGAGACCACTCATTTGCTGGCTGACTTCAAGCAAGACATTATCAACAATCTAGCTACTTAGCTGGATACACTTCAAGCCATGAAGAAGCAAGAGGAGGCAAAGACAATGTTGGCAGAGTATTGCCCTCACTGCAGACAAAAGAAGAAGGACTACAAGTGCAAGATGGTAGCTAATCTTGAAAGCAAGCAGATATCACTTGAGTTCAAGCCAATTCAAATTGAGGAATACCATGTCTACTATGTTGCATAAAGGAAGACGTGGGCTCCCAAACAAGGTATGCCACTGGATTCACTATCCTATGTTGGGCCATATTTTAACTCTTATTCATTTGGTAACCAATGGCAGCCACCATATCCTCCCAATTATGGAGGATATCCATCACCACCTTGGAGTAACACTCCAAATGCTTGGCCTAGTCATTAGAATTCTCCAACCCAGTGGCAACAACCTTAGGGAAATTGGCAGCAATTTCAAGGGCACTGGCAACCACCTCTAGGAAATTGGTAGCAAACAAATCAATGGAGAGGAGGACAACAATGGCCTACCTAGACAATTGGCTACATGCAGCCACCTTCTCAGCCCCAACAACCTGCTATAATGCCTCCACCTACTAATCCAAGCTCAAATGCACCTAAACCCACTCAGCTACTAGCTCAGCCCACACCCAATCTGAATAACAAACCACAACAATAGCCTGCATACTCTGTTGATTCAAATCAATTCCTTGCATATGTTATGAGTGTAAGTGACATCCACTTGCATTCAAGAACTACTCTATCAGCCCCTTCCAATCCCATTATCACTGAAATTCTTGTGGAAGAGGAAGAGGAGCCTCTAAATGATCCCATTCAGCCAAATGCACCTAAAAATCCTGAACCAATTCAAGTCAAGCAGACTGAACCAAAACCACCATTCCCTTAGAGTTTAGAAATTGCCAAGAAAAAACAAGAAAAAGGAGGATACCACTTTTGACATCTTGGATCAAATAAAGCATATATGTGTTCAGATACCCCTATTTCAGGCCATAAAGGATGTTCCAATCTATGATAAAGCTATCAAGGAAGCTTGTCTCAAGAAGCCAGGAAGAAAGAAGAAAGACCCAACTACAGTCCATTTGGTGGGTCAGTTAGCTGACATTATGTTGGGAAAAGTGACTATTCCCAAATATAATGACCTAGGTAGTCCTATGGTAGCAGTTGTCATAAACGAGATTCAGGTAAAGAATGGTCGAATTGATTTAGGGGTAGCAATAATTGTAATGACCAAAGGCATCCTGCAACAACTAAATATTGCAAGCATGAGATCTACTCCTACTATCCTACAACTTGTTGATAGCTCTACTACTAAGCCTGATGGTATAGTGGAGGATCTTGTAGTAGTTCTAGACTCCTGGGAGTACCTAGAAGATTTTATGATTCTTTCTCCCAAGGCTACACTAGGTGGCTATCCCATTATTCTTGGAAGGCCTTGGTTGGAAATTTTAGATGCATACATTAGATGTCGGTTAGGTGACATGACCATTTCAGATGGCAGGAGTACTAATTTTTTCTTTTCTTTATCCACCTGCTCAGCCATCTCATAATGAAGATGATTATGTATGGCCACAAGTTGGTGAAGAGGCTGAGGAAGTTCATTCTGTAGCACAACTTATGATGCTAGGAAGAAGCTCTTTCATGCAGCTCCAAGATGAAGATGAAGTATTGGCTAATATTATTCAGAATCATTGTGAAGTAGAGGAAGCATCATCCTCTCATCCTGCTACTTCGATCAATACACTTATGCATGCTCTTCCTGCAACCACTCTTCTTGCAGATATTCTTCTTGCAAACATTCTTCCTGCAACCATTGTCTCTACAGATAGATTTCCTGCAACAATAGGTATGTCCCATACATTAATGGCATATGAACTAAAGGTACCATGTGTGAATGAAGCATCCATGATAGAATTACCTACATGAGTACAAGTGTCAGAAGGAAGATATCTGAATGTTAATAGCAAATTGAATGAAGAGCAACAACTATTATTGGAAAATCTATTGATGACCCATTAGCATGCATTCGCATGGGATTATCGTGATATGAAGGGATTGGATCCTAAACTTTGTACCCACAAAATTTATATTAGAGATGATTGCACTCCAGTAAGACAACCACAAAGAAGGATTAACCCTGCACTAAGAAAAATTGTGAAAGGAGAACTGCAAAAATTACTAGATGCAAGATTTATTTACCCCATTCCAAATAGTTAGTGGGTATCTCCATCAGTGATTGTGCCCAAGAAAGGAGGGAAATGGTGAGTTTTTGTCGATTATAGGGAACTCAATGTTGCCTCCAAGAAAGATCACTTTCTTGTACCCTTCATTGATCAAGTTCTGGATACACTTGTAGGGAAGCAATACTTCTCTTTTCTAGATGGATTCAGTGGCTACAACCAGATCCAAATTACACCAGAAGACCAGGAGAAGACCACTTTTACTTGTCCCTGGGGGACCTATGCTTATTCGATGCTCCCATTTGGCTTGTGCAATGCACCTGCAACTTTCCAGAGGGAAGTCATTAGCATATTCTTAGACATTTCTCATGATTGCATGGATATTTACATGGATGAATTCACCACTTATGGTGTTGATTTTAATCAAGCATTGGAGAATCTCAAGAGAGTCCTACAAAGATGTGAAGACCATAACTTGTCCTTAAATAGTGAAAAGTGCTTCATGATGATGCAAGAGGGTGTAGTTCTTGGCCACTACATCTCCCACAAGGGAATCCAAGTTGATCTTGCAAAGATTGAGGTAATCACAAATATTCCTACACTTGCAAAACAAAAGGATGTTAGAAATTTCTTGGGTCATGCAGGATATTATAGGCGATTCATCAAGGATTTCAGCAAGGTAGCAATACCATTATATACCCTTCTCACTAAAGATGTTGAATTTCAGTGGATTGAAGCTTCTGACAAAGCCTTTTCTAACTTGAAGGAATCTTTAACTCACGCTCCTGCACTCAAGGGACCCAATTGGGAACTCCATTTCCACATCCACACTGATGCATCGAATTATTCCATAGGAGTAGTCTTATGATAGAAAGAGGGAGCTGTTGAACATGCTATTTACTTTGTCAACAAGAATTTGCAAGGATCTGGATTCAATTATATAGTGACAAAGAAAGAGATGCTGGCAATAATCTATGCATTGAACAAATTTAGACATTACATGGCAAGATGGCTATTGTTGATTCAAGAGTTTGATATAACCATTGTGGATAAGCTAGGGAAAGCTAATGTTGTTGCAGATTTTCTTTCAAGGCTAACTACATCAAAAGACAATCAACTAATAAATGACTCTTTCCCTGATGAGCATCTATTCTTTCTCAGTGTACAAATACCTTGGTATGTTGATATAGCCAATTACTTGGTCATAGGTAGAATTCCTTCTCTCTTCTCCCCAAAAGAGAAAAGGACACTTATTGAAAAATATTTTCCTTTCTCTTGGATTGCTGGATGTTTATTTTATACTGGACCAAACCATGTCAAGAGAAGATGTGTAAGAGAAGATGAGACATATGAAATTTTGCATGCATGTCACAACGAACCATGTGGAGGACACTTTGTAGCCAAAAGGACAAAAATGAAGGTTTTGAACACATGGTATTACTGGCCAACACTCCACAAGGATGCAGGAAGGTATACCAGAAAATGTGATAGGTGTCAAAGAATGGGTAGAACAACTAGATTTGATGAGATGCCACTATGCCCTCAGGTAGTAATCACTCCCTTTGACAAGTGAGGATTGGATTTCATAGGACCAATTGACCCTCCATCAAATGGTAAGTCTTACATATTAGTATGCACTGATTATGTAACAAAATGGGTAGATGTTAAGGCCATGAAGCATGCAAGAGATAACAAGGTTGTAGATTTTCTTTATGAAGAGATTTTCACAAGATATGGAGTCCCTTGAGAGATAGTAACTGATCAAGGAGCTCAATTGACATCAACTCTTGTTGCAGTACTAGTTAATGAGTAGAACATAAGGAACAAGAAGTCTACCCCTTATCACCCTCAGGCTAATGGCCAAGTTGAAGTGAGAAATAGATAAATTGAAGCCATTCTAACCAAAATAGTAGCCATCCATAGGAAGGATTGGGAAAATAGATTACCAGAAGCTATTTGGGCCTATAGGACAACATGGAAAACAACTATAGGCTTCACCCTATTTGAGTTGTTATATAGAAAGACAACTATGATGCCCGTTGAATTTGAATATGACTTTGCAAACTATAGTGGATTCGAGGATGGATATTTATGAAGCACAGAAAGAAAGAATCATGTAGTTAAATTCTTTGGATGAAATAAGAAGAGCAGCCCTCCAAGATACAAAAGTAGCTCAGAATCAGAGGATCAAGTGGCATGAAAAATTTATCAAGGAAAATAAATTCAAACCAGGAGATTGGGCCTTACTCTATAATTCCAGATACTAGGACAATGTAGGAAAATTATAGACAAGGTGGTTAGGACCATATGAAGTTGTTGAGGTATTTCCCAATGGAGTTGTCCAGATCACCACCATTGACCCTGTCAGGTTCAAATTACTTGTCAACGGTCATCATCTTAGATTATACAACAAACCAGCCTCTAAAGAAGAGTTCCTACAACAATTCACTCAGTATTCAGCACCCGAGCTTCCTGCAGCCGAAGGCAGTGGACCTAGTGTCCCTCATTTTGCCTAACTGAGGTACATACTTTTCATAATAACGAATTTCACTTGCATGGAAGTCCATTTCTTCGTCATCCGCCCATCCACCCATCCATCACCACCTTTCTCTCTCTTCCATCACTTCATTCCACCTCACCTCATTCCACTTCATCTTCATTCATTTCTCAATTCATTCTCCAACAAGGTGAACATTACTTTATCTGTGATATTTGCAATAAATCTTCCACGCATTCAGGTATGTGCACATTAATTGCTATCTTTAATCATCTTTTAGGAGTGTTCATTTAATCACTGTACGTTAGTATAGATGTTCACATAGATGCCATCATTACCTGTCAATCACCACTCCCATCTCACATGTGTGGACACATGTCCAAATTTAGGTTGGGGGGAGGGGAATGAAAAAAATGCAAATATTTTGTGAATTTATTGCCCATGTGTCAATTCATACTAGGCTATGTCAGAAATTTGAAATGAGCTGATTTGAAATCCAAGTGAGAGGACGACTTGCATGTGTGAAGTGATAGTAACTTCAGCCGCCATTTCTTCCTATCATGACTCTCTGTCATCACCCCTTTTCTTACCATTATTGACCCTGTCAAAACCTTGAGTTGAAGAACCGTACTTGAAAAATGAAAGGAAAGAAAGTCAGTTAGCAGTAGCGGTAGAAATTTAGTAGGGCGGGACTACAAAGAAGGGGAATTGCAGGAAAAGAAGTTGTAGAGCATTTGTTTGATTGCAGACAATGTGAGGTGGATTAATTCGAAATGAACCCACAGTGCATGGTATTTTACTGCAGGATGCACAATGCCTGGCCGAATTTCAAAACTGTGGATGGATAGATTACTTTTTGAAGCTGGATGGTTTTGATGAAGGCATTGCCCTTGAGTTTGCTCAAAAATTTTCAGAGGGAAAAGCCACAATAAAAGGGTTGGAAGTTGTGGCAACAGAGGAAAGAATTGCAGAGGTTACAGGGTTACCTGCTGATGGTGAAAATTACTCTGCTTCCAGGGATGCCAGGTCAACATTGAGCATAGAAAAATAGGGCGCAAAGAGAATGTCTCTGCCCAAGCCGTGGAAGCAGATAGTTGTGTATGTCATCAAATACATCACCTATGAGGGTTACCATTCAAACTTGCACTCTATCCACTTCAAGATTTTGAATCATATGAGGCATGGAAAAGGGATGAATGTGCCTAACGTGTTGTACAATCTTCTCTCAATCATGGTGGCCGAAACTCAAAAAGGTAGGGATAATTCTATTTCCCACCATTGCCTAATTAAATTGCTAGTTGAAAAATATTTGCATGATGTATCTGGAATGACCTGGGAAGAGTTTATCAAAGTTGATCATTTTCCACCTAGGGCTATACCTCAATCCCGTAGGTCTAGCAGGAGGGTAAGCATGGTTGAAGCCATTCCTAGTGCTTCAACCTCTGGTGTTGGCTTTAGTGTGAATCTTCCTGCAGCAAAAGAAGCAATAGAAATTAGTTCTTCTAAAATAGAGCATGTAGAAAAAGAAAGCCCTTCCTCAGGTTTTTACGATGAAATCCTACTTGAAACCCTCATGAAAACTAGGGCATAATAGAGAGAAGTAGAAATGAGAAAAGGGAAGGCTAAAATGCAGCCTGTAAAAAGAGTGGTGCCAAGTTCTAAGAAGAGGAAGGCTGATACTATTCATCCTAAAACCAAAGGAAAATGTGAGAGATCTCCAAGGAAATCAAGACCAGTTGAGCCTGTGTTTGGTACGCCTCCACAGGAAATCCCTAAACCTAGTGAGACCTCACATGAGGACCTTGAAGCTCCAATGGAGCAGGAGAATGTTGAAGGAGAAGAAGACATATTTAAGAAAGAAACAAATATAACACTGGGTGATCTTGCTAACATTGTAGAAAAATTGGAGGAAAATCAGGACTTCCTGCAGCATGAGCAAGAAGTCTTGTAGCAACAACTAGAATCAAAGCAAGAGCTCCTACAGTCACTGCAAGAGCAAGAACAACAATCCCTATAACAAAAGGAAGAAGAAATAGTACCTTTGTAGCCTGAGATATCTGGACAACCTAAGTCCATGCAAATAGTACCATATGAGGAGCCACCACTAAAAATAATGGTAGGAATCCATAAGCCTCTTGATTTTACAATGAATGCAGTTCTTTTGAATTTATGGAAGGAAATACAAAGAAGAGAGGAAGAATGGAAAAAGGAAAAATGAAAATTAGAGGAAATTCAAAAGAGGGATGAAGAAATTGAGGATAAAAATGCAGAAATTGCTGCCAAAGATTCTGGAATGTAGAGATCCTCCAAGAGTCTATGCTCTACTCTTGAAGGAGAGGTGTCTCTCTTTTAAGATGTCAAGAATTGCCCTAGGTTTGAATCCTTCTATTGAAACCCCCATGGAATTCTTTAATGCTTATAGGATTGCCTCACCTGAAATGAAAAAATTTCTATGTAAATTTTATTTACATAATTATGCTGTCACAAAAGACCATGATTGGAATCCGTTGCTATATGTTGGAGATATTCAATTGAAAGCATTCATGTCTTAGGTACAAAATGAGATTAGTTGGGGACAACAACATAGTGCTTATAAAAAATTGGAATCCGATATTCCCTTGCATGTTAGAGTTGAATCAAGCAACCCACGAGACACTTACAAAGAATGGCGCAAAATGTTGCTCAGACCAAGTTATGCCAATAAAATTATGCCTTGGATTGAGGTAGTTTACAGTGAGTATGAGGTAAAGACAACAACAAAGGAAGAGGCCATGAGGAGATGTTTATCCCAAAGATGGAATAGTTTGACTGATGAGCTAAAACAGGCTGAGCCTCATTCCATCCACAATTATGTTGCAACCCTAAAAAGAATTGAGAGGTATATTGAGATTGGGAGAGCAGAGGGGTGAGACTGGCTTCCCATGACTTTCCAACCACCCATGCTCATGTGGCACATGCCAAATTTCAGATTTTACAAGTTTGATGTTGCTACAAAGAGGCAGAGATGGAACAAATTTGACAGATTGGGAGGATTCTATTGGGACCCAGACTCACACATTGTAGCCACTAATGTTGGATAGCTTTTTGTTGCAAATTTTAGAGCTTTGACCAAGCAGAAGAATAACCCTTCCCCTGTTGGAGGACCAACAAAATGTTAGGTTGGGGAGAGTGATGAGCCTAGTTTTTGGTCTAATTTTGGGTAAAATCTATAGTTTATTTGCTAATAGATGTCATGGAATTTGATGCTTCAGTGTTGGTATTGGCATAATGTTTCCCTTAAACCATTGACATTTGACAATATCCTGTCTTTGCAAGTTTTAATGACATTTAGCATAATATGTGGGTTATCTATATTGATTTTGCATGTGATTAATGTATGTTTCTTGGAGTGGTTATAGATGTGCAGTTATTATGCGTATTGAATTTGTCATGCAAATTTAATGAGCTAGGTTGAGGAAGATGCCGCCAGTTGGGCATGCACCATAACAACTAGTTGAGGAATCACTCCAAGTCAAAGGCATCCGGTAGCAAAGATTCTTCATGCAACTGGAAGTAACTGCCTTTTAGTGGACCTTAATGATCGAGCATGGATGGGCATTACTGTTGTACTGAATCTACGCTTGACTTGCACATCTAGCTAGATTACTTGAATGTGTAGCTGTCATTGCTCCACTTTCCCCTATTTTCTCTAAATGGCGTCCTCCTAGTCATGGAGTTGATTGCCCTGTTTAGCTATAGTATAAATAATAATTTGATGCTCCTTCCTTAGGAGTTGCATGATTTGGCATTGTACTTGCATTCTCCAGTTTCAACAATACAAATACATTACTCTTTGTATACATGATTTACAGTGAATGAAATAAAATTCTAAGTTCGAGCATCTGAGTTCTTATTAGTTTAGAGGATACTTATCCAAGTGGCCCCACTTGGTAAGTAATCTTTCTTCTTAGTTTAGCATTATCTTAGTATTACTTGTTGGTTAGTGCTTGGTTAGACATTTGGTATCGACTGTTCTTGCAGCCACTAGAATTCCATTCTATGACTGTTCCTGCAGCTAAAGCAGACATAGTAGTTTCTTGTTTATTGTTTAGATTTCCATTCTTGTTCTACATTTTAGCTTAGCATAGTTTCTAGTTGATGTTCAACATTTTTTTCATTTCTTTTGAGCAGTTTACTTTCAGTATTGTGTTTCTTAGCCGTAGAATGCAATGGCTACTTGAGCCCCTAGTGTACATATTGTGCTGACCCATTTCAAGTTCACGTCCCTAGGTTGACAAGTTAAATGCACCTTCATGATGATTGAACATCTATTTAGGTTAGATGTCCAATCTCTAAATAATGGCTGTAAAGGATTAGTTATTAAATCATTGTAGGAGGCCAACATTCATCATCACAATTAAGCCAAAAATCATCTAGATGATAAACATGAGCATACTTCCTACTTATTTGCTTGGCAAGGTTTTCCTCCAAATCATAGTTTTTCCACTAGAGTGTAAAGAACTCCAAATTATAGAGTTTCAACTCTTCCTCACACATCTCAACACCTTTGGCTACAACACATTTGTAATTTTTGATCGTGATAGGGAATTTGATAGAACATTTCTTGCGTGCTTGTGCAAAAAGAGCATGAGACAGTTGCACTGTCTTATGAGTTCCAGTGACTTTTGTTTGTTGCATACCTGGGTAGCATGAATGTGTGTCCTATAAATCCTTCCACCTTGATATAGGTGAAAGTAGGAAATTGTATATACCATCCCCCAACAAATCGAATAACACTTTGTGCTTCAAGTGATGATCTTTTGGCTTTATCGTCTTTCATTAATCTTATCAGCCTCATAGAAAACACATCATTTACCCTCTAGTAATGTTCTCAGTATTGGTGAATAATAATTTGGGGCATATGAGCATAAATCAAATTATTCCCTGGCTCTACCCAGGGTACCAAATCTATTCAATCCTTGTATATTTACCCTCAGGGCATAGGAATGGACAACATATGAAGACATGGAAAATCATTAGGTATCTGGGAACATCATTATCTATTCACATAGCTTATCATTGATAAAATTTCCCTAGTGAATTTGCACAAGGCCTTCCATTATTTTCACTAAAGCCTGAACATCCAAGGTTTGAATTTGCTGACATCTTTACATCTAGCTATCTTGCTCAATAGGGTTATTATGTATTGAACATCCTTAATATATGAAAACCTTGGGATTTTCTTCATCTTCTTCATAAGTTTCTCCTAGCACCATGTTGAACTCATAAACTTCATATTTTGTTCTTCTGCATTTAGGTACATTGTGGCTAGACCCTACATATCCAACATATTCATCTATTTGAACATGGGGAGCCCAAATGTGTATACAATGCCCTTTGTGGACATATGTACATAAACTCTTCCTTGTTTCTCAACAACCATCTTATTTGGGTCATACCACCTCATACATTCTAATTCCAGTTCAGGAGCATCCATTGCTAGCGAAAAACCTCCTGGAAAATGCAGTCCACTTGCATTGATATTTTTAGCGCACTGAGAGGCACCCACTTGTCGAATCCGCATAGTGAATTCATGATCACTGAAGCATCCTCAATGAGTATCTATAACCATCCCACCGATTGATACGACCTGTGGAATGTGGAATTCAAATTCCTCATCTATTGGTTTCTTTCTAGAAGTGCTCATATTTCTCTTGACTTCTTGCATTATTAGCAAATATATGCCTTGTGTGTGATTTAGGGTTAAATTCAATCATCCATTTTCAATACTTCATTAAAGTTATTTACTCATGACATTTATAGTCTGCAATTAGGTGAAATTATTTAAAATAATCAATGTTTCAATGACCTAACTAGTTGTAATGCCATTTAACCTAAGCCATGCTTACATAAAAGAAGTAACACAAATTCAGTTACTAAAAACATACCTAGTTTCATTGATGATGTGATTGTCTAAACACAGGTTCAAAACCCTTGGTAGTTGTGTTTTTCATCATTTTGAGACTTTCCTTTCTTTGTGCACCACAATCTTCATTTTAATTTTTTGATGTCTTTATAGGTGAGTAATCTAGTGCAAGGTTGAGTATGGTGAAAGAAACTGAAATCTTAATGTAGTTCCAAGTACATGTGCTATTTACCACCTACATTAATTTATTTTTCTATGCATTAATTACCCTGAATAAAGGTGCAATTGATGAGGGCCAAGCCACCCAAAACCACACAAATCACAACAACAGTTACCAACAAAGAAGATGCGAGACAAAAAAATAAACCACTTTCAATTATTTTCAGATAATGAAATTGCAGATTCAAAACTTACATCCTACAGCCTCATGGGCTTGATTCATTACAACAATATCAACTCTAAAAGAAAATATATTATTCAGAGCCCAAAATTTGCACTATTGGAACCACCTTCTACAAACCCCACTTAACCCTTTTTATTCTACCCAATAACTGTCCTAGAATGTTCTAGAAAGTTCAACTTTCCCTTTTTTTTTGGCACCAAAAGTCCCACTGTTTGATTTCTGGCTTAAGAAGAAATTTTAATGCAATTCACTTTTTAGAGGAGCACCTTCGTGAGGCCATAGATTTTGATCCGGGTGTTTGATTTGCTATTATTGCATATTGTTGGAAAAATCTCGAAGAGATCTACAACACACAAACCCATCGTAGGTCGGTTCGACAATATTTCGACATGTATCAGGGCCTCTAAAGTCTTCATATATGAAATTGAAGCTACATTGGAGAAATTTCTCGAGACGAAAAACCTTAATATCTCCCAAACTATTCAGGGTATTTGTTGTGCAACTTTCACACACACGCCCCACTGAAGGTGTGGACCCTCTTTCTTCTTTTGCATCTTTGCCTCTTGGCTTGGTCAAATTTTGGTTTTGCTCTTCTTGGGAGGTTATTTTGGGATTAAGTCTAGACTGGGTTTGATGAGGACAATATTTTGAGGCTCTAGGGGAAATTTGCCTATCTTAGAATTTGAAAATGGGGATTTTAAAGTGAATTTTCAATGTTATATGTAAATAGTTTTTGCACCTATGGATAGAGGATGAAAAATTTGGCCGGGTTAATTTTTGAACTTTTTGAAAATTATTTCTAGAAAAAAAGTTATGGAGTTTAGGGGATTTTGACCCTGCAGGGAATTGGGGAATTTCCGTCCCTAATGGAAATCCCGAAATTTCCATTTTGAAAGTTTCAAAAACCCTCAAAATCCCAAAATTTTCAAAAATGGTTTTTTTCGCACCCATGGATAGAGGACGAAAAATTAGGTAGGGTTGCTTTTTGAACTTTTTGAAAATTCCTTCTACAAAAAAAGTTATGAGGTTTAGGGAATTTTGACCTTGAAGGGGATTCGGGTATTTCCATCCCTGATGGAAAATCCCTAAATTTCCATATTTGGAAAATTCCAAGACCCTCAAAACCCGAAATTTTTCAAAATGGAGATTTTTTCTTGAAATTTTAAAATGTTCTGAAAATGAAATTCTTGAGATGGAGAAAAAATTTTAAAAATAAAAATTTCCCAAAATGGAAAGTTTCCATAAAAATATGTAAGTTTTTTAGAAAGGCCAAAAATTTATTCAAGTTTAATTTGGATTGGATTTTTAACATGTGAGCTAGTAATGATGATATCTATTTTTCAGGATTAAATAAATCAAAAGGGGAACTTGCATATGGATTCGTGCCAAAAGGAAAATATGGAAGAGTTCAATTCAAATTTTAAAAGTGGGGCATGCATATGAATTTGTGCCCAAACTGTCTACATCTGGAAGAAGTTTTTGGAAGACATGTGAAGCTGATTTCATCATCCAATCATAATTTTCATTAATGACAAGCTGGCATAATATTATTTTCTCATTGTTCCATGATGTAACCGCTTTTATGCAATTGGATGATGATGTACCATAAGCTCCCAAATTAAATGTAACAGTTTGATGCTTCTATAAGTGCAAATGCAGCCATTGGATGAATTAAATCCTGACCATTGATTCAAAATGTAATTTTCTATAAAAGGCCAGTGCCTTCTCATTTGTAAAAGGGGTTAGATTTAGGGGCTAGAATAGCTTATTAGAGGTTGTAAAAGCCAAAATTGGCTAAGTTAGAGAAGTCAGTAACTGTAGGAGAGAGGAGAGATTGGAAATTGTTATCCAATGTTGGAGAAGTTAATGCAAATGGATTGTTGATTTGGAAAGCTTTGTGTTACACTTTGACAGTTTATAGTTTCTTGTTCTCAATTCTCAATGTTAGATGTTAAATTTTAGTTCTTTTGCAATAATGTTAAAATGTTAATGATGTTGATCGATCTCCGGTCCATACTTTTAGTAATTTGCTGTGTAAAGTTAGTCTGGGCCTTATTTTGTGCTAAGTTCAATTGTGGATGCTTGTTAACATTGCGCCAGTTATTGGGTATGTGGATGAATATTCATAGTCTGAAAATCTTCAGTTTCCTTAGAATATTTCACCATTTCTACAAAGTTGTGGGCTTGTCCTTGATCAAGCAGAGATTGGTTTTATTGGAGATCTGTCCATTTACAACATTCATCATTGTTGTAATTGATCTTAGATTTTAGTCTTAGAAATCTCTCTAAACCCTTCTCTTTTGCTATTTATTTTAAATCTGGGTTAGTTTTAGGACTGAAAGCATCACCATATTGTTGCATCTGATGAAAGTATGCTTCCAACATTGTTCATTCATAAGGCCCCTTGTGATTACCAACATTTTCACATTTGTCATTGAGTTGTTTATGCATTGTCAAGACCTGACATTAGAGACCTTGGGGTTATCTTTTGAGGCTTGCTAATAGAGATTTACCTTTCAAGAGAGATAGGATACTTGTATCTTGTCTGAATTGTTGCTATGCAGAAAATGCCATCAATAGTATTGAGGTGATTCTTTCATGTCTGGAAATATTTTTCAGTTCTGCTCCTTGGGGTAATTTTTCACGTCCATACGAGCCCGTTTAGGCTAACTTACTAAAAATAGTAAGTTCCTATTTTTGCTATTTTCGATGTTTGACTATCTTACACCCCTTAAGTGCCATCATGGGACTCAAAACAACTAAAGAGAATAAAGAAAACATTTTTTTTTGGGTGATGCAATATTTCCCTACAGTGCTGGATACTTTTGCATCAGACACCCAAGGTAATTTGAAAAGTGACCCTATCACTTCTTAGGAGTTAGAGGGAAACCAAGACAGTTAACCTCAACCTTAGACAACCATGATGAATCTTCAATAGGCCTTCCTCTTCATTTCACCAAGTACTCTACATATTGCTTATTTCTTGTGCTTCTTCCCACATGGCTATCCAATATTTCTTCTATCTCTTCCTTCTATGAAATATGTGCTAGAATTTTCCATTGTTCTTTTATTGGCCCCTCCTCTATATCACCTTCATGATACTCTATCAAATCAGCAATGTTGAACACAGGATAAATGTTTATTCCACTAGGCAACTCTACCTCATAAGCATTTCATGTATCATGCTTCTTCAGGATCTTGCATGGTTCAAACTTCATCTTTAACTTGTATGTACCAACTGGAAACCTTTCCTTTTGCAAATAAACCACGAATTCATCTCCTACCTATAAGTCCTTATGCCTCCTTTTCTGATTTGCCTGAGCCTTATATTGTGAGTTCATCTTATTGATATGTTTCTTCACCTCTTCGTACAAATTCTTTAGGTGCTTAGCAAAATCTTTAGCCTTAGCACTACTATTCTTCCCCTTATCCTTCTTTCTTAGTTTAGAAGCAGTTCTTAGACTATTCCCATACACATTCTAGAATGGTTATTTACAAGTGCTCTTATTGAAAAAATTATTATAAGCAAATTTTTCCTATGGTATAATCAAATACCATCCCTTAGGCTTATCTCCTACTAAGAATCTTAGCAGGTTACCCAAACTCCTATTCACCACCTCTGTCTGTCCATCAGTCTCTGGATGGTGTGCAAAACTAAACTTCAAATCTATCTTCAACATCTTCCATAATATCCTCTAGAAATAACCAACAAATTTGGTATCTCTGTCTGAAACTATACTCTTTGGTTGACCATGTAGTCTCACCACCTCTCTGAAAAACAACTCTACAACATGAATAGCATCACTAGTCTTATGACACAAAATGAAATGTTCCATCTTTGAAAATCTATCCACCACCACAAATATGGAATCATGCCCTCTTTGTCTCCTTGGCAAGCCAAGAACAAAATCCATGCTAATATCCTCCCATGGCCTCTTAGGTTTAGGTAATGGTTGATACAATCCAATATTCTGACATGTTCCTTTTGCCATCTGACATACTCTATAACTTTGTACAAACTTCTTCACATCTTGTTGTAACTATGGCCAATAGTTATTCTTGCTGACAAGAGTGATGGTCTTATCTCGGCCAAAATGGCCAACCAATCCTCCATTATGCTTCTCCTTGATTAGATTCTCTCTCATAGAACTCCTTGGAATGCACAATTAGCTTCCTCTAAACAACATCCCATATTGGATTAAGAAATCCAACCATCTTGTCCTATCCAATGTAATAGGTTCCAAACAATCCTTCTAAGATTCTACAAAGTCTAGATCTTTAGGATACAAACTCTTGAATTCATTGAACCCAACAACCTCTAAATTTATTTCTATCAACAAAAAACTTCCTTCTACTCAAGGCATCTCCAACTTTGTTTGACCTTTCACTCCCATGCTTCAAAACAAAGGTATAACTTTGCAAAAACTCAACCCACTTTAAGTTCCTTTGATTTAACTTTCCTTGACTATTGAGATACTATAAAGCCTGGTGATCAATATATAAAATTAATTCTTTTGGCAACAAATAGTGTCTCCATTTCTCCAAATCCTGAATTATAGTATAAAACTCGTGATCATAGATAGAGTATTTCTTCTTAGCATCATTCAAATAATCACTAAAATAGGAAACATGCTTACCTTCTTGACTCAAAACAACTCCTATGGTAGTGCCACTAGTATCACAATCTACCTGAAAGACCTTATTGAAATCTAGAAGTGCCAAAACAGGTTTCTCTATAACTTTCTTCTTCAACATATCAAAACTTTTGGCTGCTCCTGTAGTCCACTTAAAATATTTTCTATCCCCTCTCATCGCTTCAGTTAGAGGTGTACAAATACTACTAAAATTCTTAATAAACTTTCTATAAAAAATTGCTAGACCATGAAATGATATTACATCTATAACATTCCTTAGAGTAGGCCATTCAATGATAGCTTTCACCTTCTCTAGATCCATTTTAAGACCCTCTCCTGAGACAACAAATCCTAGATACACCAACTCTCTCTTCAAATAACTACATTTCTTCAAATTAATCAATAACTTCTCCCGCCTTATCTTCTCAAAAAAAATTTAGATATGCATCAAGGGCTCCTCTAATGTCTTACTGAAAATCAAAATATCATCCAAATAAACAATAATAAATTTTCTTAAAAACTCTTTCAATATCTCATTCATAAGCCGCATAAATGTGTTCAATGCATTGGTTAGCCCAAAAGGCATGAATATCCACTCATACAAGCCCTCCTTGGTTTTAAAGGTTGTCTTCATTCATCTCCTTCTCTAATCCAGATCTAGTGATATATACTTTTCAAATCTATCTTTGTGAAGTAGTCAGCTCCACTCAAACAATCCATAATGTCATCCATTCCAAGCAAGGGAAATTTATACTTGATAGTGATCTTGTTGATGGCTCTAGAATCTATACACATCCACCATTCCCCATCCTTCTTTGGTGCTAGTATTGAAGGTTCTCTACATGGACTCAAACTCTCTTTGATCAATCCCTTTTGTAACAACTCTTGCACTTGTCTGTTCAAATATTCACTCTCTGTCGAAGTCATATGATTAGCTGCCTTATTTGGAAAACTGGCTCTAGGAATCAAGTCCATCTGATTAATCTTTCTCACTAGAGGAAAACCTTTAGGTACGTTATCAAAAATAATAGCTTGAAACTCATTCAACAAATCTGAAACCTCTACAGTTACCTCAGTAGTATCTTCTTTATCAATTCTAGGGTACAATGCAAAACACACATGTTCATGCCTCATACCTTCTAGGAACTTTCTTCCATCAACCAAACAAATTATTGCATTATTGCATACCTTTTCCTCTTCCTCTTTCAAGGGATTCAACTTATGAAAAACCCTATCCTTTGTCAAATAATAGGTGTTGGCATGTCCATCATGTACTGCTCACCGATCAAACTACCACGGTCTGCCTAACAACATATGACAAACATCCATATGCATAATATCACACAATACCTCATCATGGTAATTTCCAATCTTGAACTTTACCATACATTGTTCATTTACCAAGGCTTTTATTGTCCTTCTGCAACCAAGCAATCCGGTATGGGTTCATATTCCTTCTTCTCTCCAACCACAACTTACTAACCATTTCTTCTAAAACAAGTTTATCAGTACTAGCTCCATCAATAGTAACATTGCAAACTTTACCTTCACACTTACATCTGGTGTGAAACAAATTCTTCCTTTGAGTTGGTTCCTTCTCCTCATTTAGCAAGGCTCTTCTAGTAACAAGAACCTCTCCTCTTTCTGCATCCTTAGAATGGGAGACTCAACATCTTCATCTACATGTGCAACTCCTGCATTACCCTCAAGTATTCTATTTTTCTTTCCTTGATGTTAAGGACACTCATAGGCTCTATGTCCTTCTCCACATTGGAAATAGGTTCCACAAAAGCCTCCTCTTCCCAATCCTTGTCCTGATCTTCCTCTTCCTCTTTGGTCTCCATTGTTCTGATCATGAGGACGATAGGTGTTATCTCCTTTCTAGTTTTGGCTGCTAATGGCACCTTCACCCTTCTTTTGATCTTCATTTTGACCTCCATATGACCATCCACTGGTCTTTCCTCCACAACCTCCACCTCATCATTTGTTCTCAAACCTCTTGTTCAATTTTTCTTCAACCTTTAAAGAAAAATGATTAGCATCCTCAATGGTGGTCATTCTTACTAGTGCCAATTTTTCATGTATGCTTGGCTTCAACCCGTTAATACAATGAGCAACTTTCTCCTTATTTTCCTCAAAATGTCTTGTGCAAATCAGAACCCTATGAATTTCCTCTTTGTATTATTTCACTGTCCTGGTTCCTTGCCTCAAGCTTTGCATCTTCTTAAGTAGCTCCAATTCATAATCGATTGGAATAAATTGTTTCTTCAATTTTGACACCATTATGTCCCATCTAAAAAATTTATCTTTCCCTTGTCTTCCTCTTTCTAACTAGAACTCTTTCCACCATATACTAGCATGACATTTCAGTTTTTTCTTTGCAAACCTCACTTTGTGAGGATCTTTAATCTCCTCAAACTCGAAAACTTCCTCCATGTCATTGATCCAATTGGTCAATTCTTTAGGATTTAGACTTCCATTGAAAGTTGAAACCTCCATTTTAGGTCTCTTCCCAATGCTTGAGATCACTCACACCAATCTTATTTCTCTAGGATCCATTGGATCCTGCTCTTCCTCTTCCATTTCTTCTTTTGTTTCATCTTCACTATCATCTCTGTCTCGTGGCACATCTCTTCTTTGAACATCTTGCTGCAAGGTTTCAAATTATCTTCTAAGGGTGTTGATTTCATCTCTAGGTGGATCTCTTCCTCCACCACCTCGGCCTCTACCTCTGCCATGCCGGGCAAGTCTTGGAAGCATCTTGAACTCAACTCACACTCACAGATCTTGCTACAACTTCCTCATGTTTGGTGCTTTGTTACAGGCTCAGGAACTCCTGCTTTGATAACACTTCATGAGGGACAAGCCATCCAAAACCACACAAATCACAACAATAGATACCAACATAGAAGATGCAAGACAAAAAATAAACCACTTTCAATTATTTTTAGATAATGAAATTACATATTTAAAACTTACATGCTACAACCTCATGGGCTTGATTCATTACAACAAAATCAACTCTGAAAAGAAAATATATTATTCGAAGCCCAAAATCTGCACTATTGGAGCCACCTTCTACAACCCCCAATTAACCCTTTTTATTCTACCCAATAACCACCCTAGAATGTTCTAGAAAGTTCAACTTTCCCTTTTTTTTTGGTGCCAAAAGTCCCACCGTTTGATTTCTGGCCTAGGAAGAAATTTTAATGAAATTCACTTTTTAGAGGAGCACCTTCGTGAGGTCATAACTTTTGATTTGGGTGTTTGATTTGTTATTATTTCATATCGTTGGAAAGCTCTCGAAGAGGTCTACAACACAAAAACCCACTATAGGTGGGTTCGACAAAATTTTGACCTGTTTCGGGGCCTCTAAAGTCTTCATATCTGAAATTGAAGTTGCATTGGAGAAATTTCTCAGGACGAAAACTTTAATATCTCCCAAACTGTGCAAGGTATTGAGGTGATTCTTTTGCAATTAGAAATGTTTTTTAGTTCTTCTCCTTGTGCTAAATTTTCATGTCCATATGAGCCCATTTAGGCTGACTTACTAAAAATAGTAAGTGCCCATTTTTTTTCTATTTTTGACGCCTAACTATCTTACACCCCTTAAGTGCCATCATGGGACTCAAAACAACTAAAGAGAGTAAATAATTTTTTTTGGGTGATGCAAGATTTCCCTACACCGCTCGATGCTCCTATATCAGTAATCATGGTGGAATAGGGTTCAAATTATGAACTCCTTGGTTCCTATGCAAGGGCCCACCATTTGAGAAGGAAGCGACATAGATGGCTAACATGGAATGCTTATGTGTCACTTGAATTCTGATGAGGGGAAAAGGCCTTAGAGGCAATACCCATCTTGGATACTTTAACGATTGATAGTCAATCAAGGTTTGAATCATTCGACACTAGGTTTTGAAGAATTACCAGGAGTCGAGACTTATCAAGTTCATGAGAACCGGGTGCAAAGGAGACCCAGGACTGGGTGCAAGTAAGACCAAATTGGTTCAAGATGAAATTTGCAAAAAAACTTCTGGTCTCTCATTCGAAAGAAAAGAAAAAGCCACTATTGGACTAACCGATAAAAAAGAGGGGAAGCACACACACCAAGACAAATTTTCCTAGGTGACAACTTACCGGCTGCAAAGACTAGCTGGGAAAAAAGTGAAACTTACCGAAGATACAACATCCTTACAGCAACAACACCGACACCTAGGACCTGGGGATCTAGTTGGTTAATAAGGTTGGGGAAAAGATTTTGCAAACACTACAAGTCCTACAAAGCAAGAGCTTAAGCGGGATCAAGCAAGTTGGATCAAGACCTCATCATTTTACCATTTCCTTCGAAAGAAGCACACCAAAGCAAGCAAAAAGAAAAGGGAAAAAAGCAGTAGAAAAGATGGGGTCCACATTTTGCTGAAGAGAAAAATGGGACGTGTTGTGAGACCACACAACACTCTTCAAAGTGCTGCAAAAGCTATTTTATAATTATTATTGGTAAATACAATCTAATTATTTTTTTCTTATTTTACCTAAAAACTATATTAAATTTTATTTATTATATTGAATCACATGCAACAAAAGAGTGGTAAAATGATATAATATGCTATAGAAATGGAATATATAAATGGATATTAAGGAAAATGAAAAGGCAAAAATATGGGATAAAATGTAACGTGAATGAGTCTCATTAGATTCCATTAGTGGAAAAATAAATGTATGGTCCGATGATAGGGAGAATGCAAGACAATTCTATTCTAAAAAAATATATTATAGATAAACTCAAAAGATAAAAAATGAAATATGATTTGTGTGCATTTTTTGTTTATCTAAGAACCAATGCACCCTTACATGGAAGTTGAAAGAGATTCCCTATTCATTGGCTCCGACACTAATGAATAAGAGTATTTTTTTAGGATAAGCAGTGGATAGTTTTTTACCATCCCATATACAACAATAACAACATCCTATAATATTTATTGAGGAAATTATTGTGAGTTTTTCCTCAATAAAATTCTAATTTATTTTGATATGTGAAATTTCCAAAGTAGAGGCAAAGAATTTGCACAAGTTAGGGAGGGGGAATATCATGCCCAAGACCACATACCAAGAACACTAGGTAGGACATGCATTCAACATGTGACAATCAATTCCACTATGAAGAAAACTTTTGAGATGGAGACTTTATAGTTAATTAGTCCCATCGCACAAATATTATTACAACACAATTGACCATTTTTATGGGGTGATGAGGATGAGGCTTTTAGGAATTGACTCTCACCTCACCTTTATTATAGCTATTTGATCTATCTTTGATTATATGGGTTTGAGGTGTTGGGGATACATCCATATTAGATAATTTTGTGTTGATGAATGAGTTGCTCAATAACACCTTTGGCATTGATCAGTGGGTAATTTCCAATAAGGTTCTATAATTTTTATATTTCCTTTTGAGATATGAAATTAACTATATTAATCTATTATAACTTAAAATTAATATAAAGAATTGTATGTAATAAAATTCTAGAATTAGAATATGTATCCTACATTTCTCATCCCTTTAACTCTTGATTATGTAACCATATTGAGTCCATATATATATAATTTGTAACAAAATAGTAAATTTAGTACATGCATTTTTGTTATTTTCATATATCAATGGTAATCTTAAAATTCACATTTGATGATGTATAGATGGATATTTTACCTTCAACATTAATACTCATTTATGGTAGTGGTCATATGACAAGTTTCATTGAGGTAAGTTTTACTATTTTTTATCATTATATTTATAAATAATGTTGGGTATATTTTGGTCAAATAACATTCTTCTATTTTTAATTGATGACATCAGTACATACCACTCTTGATATTCATGGTGGAATGGAGGTGAGAATTGTTGTAACAATTTTGTCTTCACTACCTTTGATAGAGGCATGGGGCAATAATGTAGATTTTATTTTATATTTTATATTTTATCTACATCATTTAGTATAAATTTGAATGATAATAATCTTTAGTCTAATTTATTTCTTCATTCTTTTTAGAAGTGGTCACAACTCCAGTTTGTACACCTACCCCTCATATGGATGAAGAGAAGCAAATAATGATTGAGGCAAATTATTAACTTGTGGTAAGTGTCTATTAACTTATGTGATTATATATTTCCTTTTTTCTATTCTAATGTTTATATATTTTTATTGTGTTAATAGGTAGACATCCATGAAAAAATAGAGATGTGTTTCAATTAGTGGGTTTGAAAGTGACAACCATTGATCACCACTCTATTTTCCTAACAGACAAAGAGTTGTCAAATTTTCACTCCACTTCATAAGAATGACTATATTATGAATTTTTTTGTATGCCTATATGGATTTTTGTACATACATTTTATTTTATTGACATATAACATTGTATGCGTATATGGTTATATATATGTATTGACATATACCATTGTATGCCTATATGAATTTATTTATATGTTAATTGTATTCATGACATTATGTATATGCCTTTTACATTATATATACAATGATTAATTATTATTATAGATGTTTTCATATTTATTATTTCTATATTATGTTATTATATTTCCATATGGTTTGATGTGCATAGTGAGTGCATAAGAAACATGTAGTAGCCAATGTGAGTAAATCCAAATAAATTAATCTTCAATTATGTATAAATTAATTCAAATAAACAAATTAAGGAAACCCATTGATCACATTCCTATGTACATCAATAATCATGATTATTTTTATTAGAAAATTTGGGAAAAGGGTCCTATTCCCTTATATATCAAAAGATTTCATTACATATGCTATCAGAGCTTAAAAGGACCTAATAATTAGCTATTAATTATGATCCTAATAATTAATGTGAAATATATATGCTAAGTTCAATATTATGGTTACCATCTGATTAAACTTTTATTATGAGTGATGTTGCACTTAAGCTATGCAATGTATGCTCAAGATTGACAATAGTCAAGGAGCGTACTATGGATGTCCTTGGTTGCTTAGCCATCTGATGGACTGCATTAGAAAGGAAGGTAGGGAATAGTTGAATAAACCTCATATTATAGTTTGGCATATTTTGATGTGGAAAATGGTATCTTAGATTATCAGGGGTAGGTAACCCTTGGGATCATGAAGTGATATGAATGCATCCATAATTGACTGTACTTATACACTAATGTCACCTTAAGTACTTGTGTAAATGGCCTAGGGTTGTGTGCTCTGATATGTAAGTGTCTTTGATAGTGATGACATTGAGTAGTATGGGATGCTTGATTGTTGTCATTGAAGGCTTATGTGATTGTGAATCAAGTAGTTGATTGATGCATGCAATAGGGTGCATCAATTTCCACTTTACTTATTTTTCCTTATTTAAAGATGTGATGTATTGTGTGGATTGTTACACTAGATATTTATGATGTATGCATGAGCTTTTCACCATTGTATTGTGATATGAATATGAATTAGTCAGTATATATATGTGATGTGTCACTCCGTATGGGAATTGGGGAATTATGAAAAGATATGATCCTTGTGTATTTGTGTATGTTTTCACACTGCTGATTGATATACTTCAAATACCTCTATGGATGCTATTGTTGTGACATCTTTTCCAAAGATTGTTTCATATGCATTAGATGAGGCTATATGCTAATAGTATTGATGCTCCTACTTGTGATGTCCATGATATTATTCATGGTGATGTTTTGGATTTAGTGTGTTCAAGATTTCATTACTTAAGATTCTTGACAAGTTTATTTTGATATAATTGTTAAAGAGTTATGATGTTGATTCTTTTGAATTTGAGATGCCTGTTATGACATCATAATTGACAGTGAACTAGGGAGGACCTATGGTTGGTTATGAATAATAAATATCACAAAACTATTCAAATATGTTCAGGTGCAAGAAAGTGTGTATGATAAGATGAACATAATTATGATCTCTTATAAAAAGAGGGGCATGTGTTGGAAAGGTGCTAAGTGGATCCCAGGTTAGCTTGAGGGTGTAAATAAAGAATAAAATGCTTTGGCCAAATCTTGAGTCACTTCATGAGTAAAAGGGCATTTGCATAGGTATTTATGCTAGAAAACATTAAATAAGTTGCAAGTGTCAGTTACTTCATGATAGCATAGATTTCACAAATGTTGTGATGAGATGGACATATTGCTTAGGTCACATGTGAGTAGGCATGAATGACGAGATGAACATATTATCTAGGTCACATGATTAAAAGATAAAAAAATTTATTCGTTGACTCTTCAAGTCACATGTGAGTGTTTAGGCATGATAGATGAACACATTTATAGTGTCACATATGAGAAGGTTTGTATGATAAGAAACTATACTTTTGCATGAAATTGCATGAAATTTTGAATGAGATAGTGGGGTTCTCATCTAATTAAGGATAAATTATTATTATCCTAAATAATTATAAAACAAAGGCATGGATTGCAATGATGAATTGGCTGTATAATCACTCACCATGCTTAAAGAGATAAGAAAAAAAATATGATTGCAAAATTGGAATTTATGTAGAATCTTAAAAGTTTCATTCACATGATATAAAAGAGTATATTATATTAATGTTTGGCTTACTCTCTAGTTGTGATTGAGTAATATTATCTAAGGTTATTATAAGTAACTTAGATTTGGAGTATGTACATATTTTCTGAATGATATATGATCAATTTGTGATCCATCTTAATGATACTTTCAATTGTATGATTTGAAAGTGAGATAATTGTAATTTTAATATAATTTGTTTGCATATAATCATGTTGAATGTTAAAATGATACACTCCTTGATATTTTCATGAGATATTTAATCTTTTGTGGTAACCTAACACCAGTGCAAAAGTTTAATTGGTGATTAGACCTAAAGACTATGTTAGGTGCATTATCGAGAAATTCAAGGCAACTTAATCAATTAATCAAGTTATAAAGGTATGCTAAGAAAAGGTATGAATCATGAATTTTTTTATTTCTCTCTCCTTTAATGATGAAGAATAGAGTTGATTTTGAGTACTTGACTTTGTGATGATCACCTTTATATCATATAGTCATTGGGACATGGCTATCCTTAGGGGAGAAGGAAGTCACATCCTGTTTAATTAGATTATCTTAATCACTTAATTATTTTATTAATTATTTAATAACTAGTGATTATAAAAGATAATGTGGTTAAATTATGTATTACTTGAAGGGTGATTGAAAAAAATGATTATAAATATAATGAGTAATTATGTGTTATAATTCATAAGTGATTCATGAATTGTTAACATTCTCTTAGATTGGAGAGTGTATCATCGAGAAGGTTCTAGCAAGTGGAGGTAACCTGTCATGATGGAATCACACACAGACCTAGTCTCATGTAGTTAGGTTGCATGTGTTTGAAATGATATTAGAAATATGGGTATTGTTATTTGAATAATTGCATTGCTTTATGAATGATGCATAAAAAAAATTGCATGAGAAATAAAATATCTTTATTGAAATCTAAGATAACCAAATAATCTAGGGAGCATGTGTCAACATTGGGTCATAAGCAAAACTTAGCACAAGAATGTGTTTCTCATTGATACGTTTTGTACTTTGACATTTCATCAAGGTGGGCCCAAAGTAGTTGAGAATCAACATGGGAATGCAATTAATATTACTATGAAAAGGAAATAAAATTAATATTAAATAAATAACATTGTAGTTTAATATTACTACATCTTAATAAATAAATAAAATTAAAATTATCATTGAATATTATTATATTTTAATTTTGTTGATATTGGCATGGTGTGATGGTTTAATGGTGGCATTGTTGTTCTTTCCACCAAGGTTCAAACCCTATTGGAGTGGTATTGTTGAGTGGTTGTATTCCAGTTCAAAAGCGTTTACCCCTTGAATAAAAAATAAATAAATTTAATTTTAATACTCTTATTTGATTAAAAAAGAGAAGAATAAAATTACTTTAAACTAAATAAAATAAAATCCCAAAATATATATAATATGAAACCATTAACTTAGAAATTAGTCCCTTCCCCTCACGTGTTTGAGCTTCCACGATTTGCATGCATTCCTATTGTGGCTAAAGGTTAGTGAAGGTTGTGAAATTGGATTTACGCTTGCCACTTGCATTCTTTTGTGGGTGGGGCTTAAAATTTTGAAGGTTTTTTTTTTTAAAGGAGGATACATAACTTAGGGCATTACCTATAATTTTTTAGAAGAGGAGGATAAGATTTAATGTCAAATTATAATTCACTTTAGAGGAGCTACAAGTTCAGAGTAGTGGGAAGGTAAGGAAGGCAAGAGCAATTGTGCTTCCTTTTGGTGATAGCCTAGAGATATGGTTTCCAACGCATCATTTATGAATGGTGATCTTAGACCTGCACAAACACAAACGAACAACACAATATTAGTCCATTATGCAAATCAAAGCATCATTCCCCATAAGATTCATTTGAAATATCAAGAACAAGAGATAACATGAAGAACACAAATAAAAGCTATCTAATCTTGCTCAAAACAAACAAACTCTCAATCCCATGGGGGAATTGGTGCTATTTTGATGTGGAAAATAGCCCTTTCCCAATTCCTAGTCAAGCTTGATGATGAACTTTGAAGATTGATGCTCCTTGATGAAATTTCTCCATAACCTAGCTATGAAATGATGAAAAGCTATGAAAATAGATGACAAATGGATGAACTTTGCTCAAAGCATGAAGATAATGATGTTGCATGAAGTTGTGGATCCCAAATCAATAAGAGAGCCTTCTATTTATAGAAGACTAAGCAAAATGGATGAGTGTGGGACAAAATACCAACCAATAGCACAATGCCACTTCTCAACATGTGAGTGGATAGAGGCGGAGCACATTTTGATGAATGTGCAAATTAAT
Source organism: Sequoia sempervirens (assembly GCA_007258455.2). Taxonomy (NCBI): domain Eukaryota; kingdom Viridiplantae; phylum Streptophyta; class Pinopsida; order Cupressales; family Cupressaceae; genus Sequoia; species Sequoia sempervirens. The sequence goes on along the minus strand of VDFB02000015.1, from coordinate 448,446,964 downwards.
GCTATTAGGTGGAAATTCAAAATTGGAGAAGTGACATGTTGGAGGGAGATGAAAGATGAATTAAATGCCACTTGGCTCAAGAAAATGACATGTAAGAAGCCTTTAATGCCTTTTTGGATGGAGAAGTCCTTTTGGGGGAGATTTTCAAATTTGAGGAATATTCCATCTTTGATGCCTTTTTGAATGAAAATAGAGATTTAATAAATCAATTAAATGGATTTTCATGTGAAAGTTGCAAAATCTAGAGGATTTGAGTGATTAGTGTTAGCATTAATCATGATTTGATTAATTTTAATGGAAGTTAGCTGATTTGACATTGTGATTTAGATTTTAGGATTTAAATAAATCAAAATGAGAGGAATAATGATTTTAGACTTAATTAAATAAAGTTTGATTTATTTAATTAAAGAGGATAGTGTTAGATTTAAATCAAATAAAGATTAATTTATTTAATTTAAAGGAGATGACTTTAGAGCTTAATTAAATAAAATGAATTATTTAGTTAAAAGAGGGAGTATAGGATTAATTAAACAAAATGATTTATTTAATTAATAGGAGATGATGATTTAATCAAATAAAATTGATTTATTTAATTAAAAGACGAAATATGATGAATTTAATCAAATAAAGATTATTTGATTAAATGGTTAGTAAAGGAGATGATTTAGGATGAATTGGTGCTGGTAAATCAGGATTAGGTGTATGTCAATCAATATATTTTACGTGTCTACATTTTGCCCCTCTTTGGAGCAATGTACATGCTGCATTGGTTCAAATAATAACCTTGCTAAGATCAAAATTTATTTATTTATTAAATTTTTTAGATGCCCCAATGCTGCCCCAATGAAAGAATTATGCTGGCATACTACCCCCTCGAGAGATCAGACGAAAATTTGGATTTTTGAGTGATCTCACGAAAAAGGAGGACAAGCTGCCCGATATGTCTAGAAAGGTTCTAGGATGCCAAAAACGTGCCAAAACACAAAAAAAAATGTAAAACAAGCCTCGGTTGGGTGAAAATGGGATTGTGGGCCTAAAACCCTAGCTTGACAGCTAAACATGGTCAAAAAACCCTAGTTTTCATGCTTAAATAGCCCTTGAGGGGTCACTTTCAATTCATTTGCACACTCAGCGTTTAGAAATTCCTTGCTTTTGAGCTCTAAACTTCATGTGAGATGGCACAATGAGTGCTTCCCTGACACATCTCTGAGTGAGTGTGAGTGTACTATCGACCTCCAGGTGCAGGACCACAAGTATGTGACCCTAACTCAACTTGTTTTTTGATCTTCGATTGCATTTAATAGGGTTTAAAAGTCAAACTAGTCAAACAGTGTAGTTTAGAGTCACTAAAAGCATAGAATCGGCATTGCATGGCCTTAAACAATCGCTATTGAGTCTTGCGATGCAGTGTCATAGTTTAGCACTTAGGGTTCAAACTCCAAAGTGCACCGCATATGCAAATGGCACTTCCGTGGGCTAGTTTGGAGATTATGGTTTTGAGTTAAAAGGGTCCACAGTCAAACTACGACACTGCGGTGGAGTTTATAGTTTAGAGGGTTCTAGCGACACAGTTTGGAGCTTCCAAACAACGCCTTTGATGTTTCGGTCATGAAAACTTCAAACGAGATCTTGATTTTTTAGGAAACTTGACGGTGTGGATTTATTGGTACAAGAGGACATAGAGCCCATACATTCATGTGAGCACCAGTCCTCGATTCTCAACAAACTGTCTAGATTACATGAGTTGCTTTAGGAGCACCTTGGAGTGATAGGGCTATGGAACGTCGCATATGAACCTTCCATTAGGACACACTTGGGCATGATGATCATGCTGGTTGAGAGATGGCACAACAAGACATCATCATTTCACTTCCCCATAGGCGAGGTGACCGTCACCTTAGAGGATGTCTGGTGTATTCTTTGATTACCCATCCATGGTGAGAGGGTGATTTATGAAATGGACATCGAGATCGATACTTGTTACGAGATTATGGGTCTTGACCAGATTATCATTTCTGAGGGCTAGATTGAGCTTGAGCGTTATAGAGGCCAAATTTCTCGCCTTCTGATTGATTGTTGCAACTATCATATCAAGACTTGTAGCACCAGATCGGCGGGGCCAATATTTCAGTTTGGGATGGAGTCTAGCTTGGGATTGGATGCTCCACAAGAGGGAGTGCTTTGCGTGGGGACTAGTGATGTTGGCCTCACTCTATCATGATTTGCATGAGTTTGCCTACTGTGACAGCCAGGCCATTGGTGCTAGAGGTACACTTCTACACATCTGGGCCTAGGAGCACATTGTCGTGCCTTGCCCATGGGTTATAGTCATTGATGTGGAGCCAAACGATCTAGTAGTATGGTAGTATAGAGGTGGTCTTACTTTTACCCACACAGGATAGGCTGGCATCCCCTACTGGAGGAGGTTGATTGACGAGATGACCACATTTAGATGGAGGCCTTGGCTTGGGATGCCCGCATGGTATGATGATGTTCAATAACTCTTTTATGTAAGGTAGGATAGGCTGATGTAGGGATAGGCTGATGTAGGGCAGAGAGCACACGATGATTGAGCCCTACCTGCCAGATCAGGTAGCTAGGCATTTTGGTGATATTCAGGACTGGTCAAATGATGGGTATGTTGCCATTTTTTCTTGCACCACTAGGGAGACCACATGGGGCTGACCAATCCCACTAGAGGATGTGGTTGACAGTTTTAGACAACTAGTTTCCAGGTTGTGGCCATATGATTAGGGGCAGGTAGACCCCGGGACTACATAAGCATATATTGACTAGTTCAGGCCACCTGTTAGATTGATAGTGCCTGGAACAATTTTACTACGATAGCGACCTCAAGACTGGATAGTAGGGGGGAAGGGGTGAGGAGGAAAAGGAGATGAAGACGGAGAAAAAGACAAAGGAAGAGGAGGAGGAAAACCACTTCCAGACTAGAGAAGCCAGAGAGATGAGGGCACAAGTATCAGCAAAGAGATGCTCCTAGGGACCAACAAAGGGATGGCCCTAGGGAATTGTAGTAGCCACCATCACCACCACTACCTCAGCTAGATCAAAGGGATACATTGATTCAATAGTTTCAGGTACATGTTGCTACATTGACGACCGAGAGAGATCAGGCCCGAGCAGAGCGAGATCAGGCTGTGCAACAAAGACATGTTACAGAACTACAATTAGCACAGGAGGTGGGTTGATGCCAGCAACTAGAGAGCATGGAAGTCATAGCTTAGGGTAGGACAGTCCCGATACACATGTAACAGGATGTAGTGAGAGAGGCCAAGTATTATTGGGTTCATTATCATTAGGCAGTGCATCGAGCGGCCTGGGTGCTAGATTTCTCACAACAGATAGGGCAGAGGCAAGACCACCTCGAGAGATAGCCAAGCAAGGGGAGCAACCATCAGGGCTAGCTCACATTTTTTATTAGCAACATCATTCTTTTCTGTGATCCACAAGATCTATTTTTTATAGCCTCGTGGGCGTTTGTATACATTGATTGATTCATAAACATTTAATCCTAATTTTGTACCATGACAGTTACATTATTGATGATATATATGATATGAGTTGTTATATGAGATGTGTCTTATTTTATTTATGCATGATGGATGGATGTATTTACTTTTCTATATGCTATGACATGATGTATTTATTTTATGTGATGTGATGCGTTGTATGATTATATATGATGTATGTATGACTATGCTCATGGATAGATGGAAGCATTTCCTTTTCAGTATCTTTCTATGCACTTTTTATGATGATGTGGATGCAAATGTTATGATATGCAAATGACTTAAAATGCTTAGACTAACATATTTATATTATGCACCTAATGGATGATGATCATGAGGTGTATGAGATGCTATGACATATTCCTTTTCTTTTTCAGTATATTTTCCATGTATGATGTGATGATGCTTTTATGATGATGCTTTTATGATGATGCCTATGTGATGATGCACATGATATGATATGATGATGCACATGATACAATGTTTATATGATAATACTTTCATGATTATGTAATGGATGCAAATGTATGGTTTATGAGATGATCAATGTTTCCCATGTGATATGATATGCATTATGTTGATGATTTGTGGATGCAGGATGGATGCATTAGTGATGATTTTGATTAACTATCATGTTACCATGTTAATGCAGAAAGAAGACAAAATAAATAAGATCCAACAAGCCTACATTATTGGAGATGATGATGATGACTTGCTTATTAGGAATTGGGATTTTAAAAGGGCTACTTATCTTATGTTTGATAACAGACATAGGTACGATGCATCAAGGTATAAAGGACCAGGATGTCGTTGCACCTAATGTGATGGACTTTAACTAGATAAAGAAATAGGAATATTCCTATTCACCCCTGGCATACGAAACCTTATTCAGAATGTAGTTCATATATTTCAAATGTCTTGGACCAAAATATAGAAAGGAAAGCCTTCCTATGTGTTCAACAAGACACCTAAAACACCCTCCCTACAGACCAAACAAAGTAGACATGACCAAGGTTATATTACAAGAGCATCCAACAAGCATAGAAGATAAAAAAAATAATGATCGTTGCCCCATTCCTTTCTCTCTAAATCCCTTCATTTGGACATCATTGAGAGGTCACCAAAATGACTGCAATAAGATAAGTCAAAAGACAAAGATCAAGTAAACAAACAAGCTAATGTTCTTCATACCACTAGCCAAGACTAAACTACAGTGATGCTTGATGTTGATGTCCATTGTAGGAAGGATGCATCCTAGGACATGATGTTATCAGATGATTTGAGATTGACTGGATGATAGGCTATTAATACAAAGAGTTGACCAACTTGCTTACTTACTGACCTAGACTTGAGACCTTGACGTTTGAGTTTTCAATTTTAACCTGCTAGACTTGTTTCCAACTGTTTCACCAAAGGTTGAGGATGACAATTGATTTATTGCGAGTGGATGCTTATTGCGGGTGAAAGCAAGATGGGATGGATGGATTTTTTTTCAAATATTTAGATTTTTTTTGGTGTGTCGAAATATTTTGAGGCTGTTTTTTGGTATTTTCAAGATGTTTTGCAAATGTTTTGATTTTCAAATTTTTTAATGTTTTTTTGTTTTTCGAGATTTTGACCAAGAGACTAACCTAAAGACCTATCCTAGGGGCCTTGAGGGTTGATCAAAGATCATTCTTGCCTATGTTGTACATACAAAGACCACGTAGTTTGACTAACACATACTCAATTATTGATGAGATATAAGAAATGGATTGTCGGTTTATTAAGATAGACTCCTAAAGGACTAACCTAAGTGTCTTGGGGGATGATCAAAGATAAAACTTGCCTATGTTCAGAGCTTAGAGACCCATAGTTCGACAAGGTGACTCTATTTTTTGACTTTTCGACTGAATTTTTGACCTATTTTTGGATTTTGACATGTTTTGAATGTTTTGGATTTTCTGATTTTCTTTTTTTTTTTTTTTTTTGGATGTTTTGATGTTTTTGGATTTTTTGATTTAGGGAAGACTTTAAGAATATACACGGATCCAATCTGATGAGAACATGTCCCCAACATGATGCAATAGACTACTCTGATATACGCAGGACAAAATGACCTTAAGAATGGGATGAGTAGTACTAGGAGGGATCATGAGACGAACATAGAACCAAGCTATGATGCAGATGTGGATAGGTGATGGAAGGATGTGATGGATGAATGATGCAGATGTGGATGGGTGATGGAAGGGATGGAGAGTACTTATTTACACAAGGTGCCTGTTTACCAGGTTTTCACCAAGGTACTTGCCCAAAGCGCCACTAAAGTGGTTTTCACTAGAGGACAATCTTTCTCTTTACTATTTTTAATCCTTTTTTTGATTTTTTTTTGTTTGGATTTTTATATTTATATTTATATTTTTTTGTATTTTTGGTTTTACACCCTTGAAAGTTTAGGCATAAATTTTTTTGAGATGGGAGCTATTCATGGGCTCTTGCAGAGGTTTTCCTTCTCACATGGATAACTGATATGCCCTCGACTTGTAGCTCACTGTGACGATGAAGGGTTCCAACCAATTGGGTTCAAACTTTCCCTTGCTATCTGGATTTGGAACATTCATCTGATTCTCCTTCAGCACAAGTTCTCCAACTTGGAAGGTTTGAATCTTGATCTTCTTGTTGTAACCCTGCTTGAGACAATTTTGGTAGACTTGCAAATGGTTTAAGGTATCCATGCGCCACTCATCTAGTAGTTCCAGCTCATTCAACCTTGACACCCAACATTCTTCATCTGTGATGAGATTCTACAATGATATTCTTAGGGATGAGAGCTCGATCTCAATGGGGAGTATGACTTCTAAGCCGTAGACTAGGGAGAAAGGGGTGGCACTTGTTGGTGTGCAGATGCTTGTTCGGTAGGCCCATAGGGTGGGATTCAGCTATAGGTGCCAGTCACAACCAACATCATTGACTATTTTCTTGAGGATTTTTAGGATGGTCTTATTTGTAGCCTTAACTTGGTTGTTTCCTTGGAGATATTATGGATTGGACAAGAGATGTTGGACTTTGAACTTTTGGCATAGGTCGCGAACATCCTAATTTTTGAAAGGTGTCCTATTATCTGAGATAATGGCTTGAGGGACACCATAGTGGAAAATTAGGTAGTTCAGGATAAACTTGGATATCTACTTTCTTGTGATATAGGTCATGGGGATGGATTCCACCCACTTTGTGAAGTACTCAATGGTGGTGATGATGAACTTATGTCCACTGGATGAGGTGGGGGTAATTTTTCCAATGAGATCGAGCCCCCATTGTGAAAAGGGCCAAGGTGTAACAATTGGGTGGAGCTCCTGAGCTGGTGCATGGATGAGATCCCCATGTTGTTGACACTGCAAACACCTTTAGACATAGTTGTGAGCTTCCCTTTCCATTGTAGGCCAATAGTACCCAGTCTTCAACAATTTCTTAGACAAGGTCATACCACTCAAATGTGAACCACAAATGTCGTTATGTACCTCCATTAAAGCGGTCAAAGCTTCCTCAACGTTTAGGCATCATAAAAGTGTTCCTTCAATGCTTCTACAGTATAGGGTATCTCCTAGGATGACAAAACATGATGAATTTTTGACAAAGGCTCTTTTGAGGTTCAAGGTTATATTTGCGGGGAGGACTTCTATTCTTAAGTAAGTGTATATATCATGATACCAGGGATCACCAGGACCAATGATTTCACACACAAATTTAGACTTGTTACCTTGAATGCTGGTATGAGAAGCTGCTCTATGAGGAATTCTTGTTTTGGGATGTTGCGTGGGATATCCAATAGCAATCCAATTATTTCCATGGTGTCTGTTGCCCTGTTATTTGCTCTTGGTAGTTGTTCAAATGTGTTATCAATGAAGAACTCCTTAAGGCTTTCCACCAACTTCTTGTATGGAGTCAACTTGTCATCCTTTGTTTGATACTCATTGTTGACCTGGTTCATTATGAGTTGTGAGTCTCCCTAGACCGTGAGTGCCATGATCTGCCACTGTACTACAATTATTAGCCCTATGACAAGAGCCTCATATTCTGTGATGTTATTTGTGCATGGAAATGACAGCTTGTATGATTTAGGTATACAATCCCATTGTGGAGTGATGAAGAAGATTTCCACTCCTGACCCATGTTGTGTGTAGGATCCATAAAAGTACATTTTCTAGTGATTTTCTACACTTAGGTTAAATATTGATTCGTCGGGGAACTCTGATACAAGTGGGTTCTCTGAGCATATCGATGCCTCTACGAGCTGATCTATGATTGCTTGTCCTTTAATGGCCTTGTGTTCCACATACTCAATGTCGTGCTCTATCAGGATCATAACCCATTTAGCCATTCGCCCTGTGAGTGTTGCTTTAGAAAGCAAGTACTTGAGTGGATCTATCTTCACAATGAGCTTTATTTGATGTGCTAGCATGTAATGTCTAAGTTTTTGTGTGGTGAACATGACTGCTAAGCAAGCTTTCTCAATGGATGTGTAATTTAGCTCATGTCCCACCATGGTTTGACTGATGTAATAAATAGCTATCTCTTTCCCATTTTCATCGTGTTGTGCTAAGAGAGCACTGAGAACTGTTGTTGTTGCTGATAGGTATAGGATTAGGGGTTTTCCCAGAATTGGTGGCATGAGAACTGGTGGTGTGAGTAAGTACTCCTTGATCTTGTTGAAGGCCTAATCACATTTCTCATCCCATTTTTATGCTACACCCTTGTGGAGTAGATGAGAATATGGGATAGCTTTGTTTGCTAGTTGAGCTATGAATCGAAAAATGGACTAGAGTCTTCCTTGTTGACCTCTTAGCTATTTCAATGTTTTTGGTGCCTCCATTTCGAGGATTTCTTTGACTTTGGTGGGGTCTACCTTAGTTCCTCTCATGGATACAATGTACCCTAGGAGCTTGCCTGATTGTACCCTGAAGACACAGTTTTTTGGATTTAGTCAGACCTTGTATTTTTCTAGCCTATCAAAGATGGAGCTCAATGTTGTTATGTGATCCTGAGGTTTCTTTGACTTAGCCAATATATCATCCACATAATATTCCACAATTTTGTGAATCATATCATGAAAGATTAGTGTCATGGCACTTTGATAGGTAGCTCCCGCATTCTTTAACCCAAATGACATCATATTCTAGCAATATGTTCCCCATGGACAAGTGAAAACCATTTTGTGCTAGTCATCCTTTGCTATCATGATCTAGTTATATCCTGAAAATCCATCCATTAGCGATAACATCTCATGTCCTGTCGTCATATCCAAAATCATGTCAATGTTTGGGAAAGGAAAATTATCCTCGGGACATGCTTTGTTCAAATCTCTGAAATCCATGTAGATGTGGATGCCCCTAGTGGGATTTGAAACATGTACAAGATTTGAGACCCACTCTAGATAATCAATGGGCCATATGAATCATGCATCTAGGAGATTCTATAACTCTATCTTGACCAACAATTCTATCTCAGGGTGCATTTTTCTTGGATTTTGTCTTACTAGCTTTGCTTTAGGATATATAGCTAGGTGGTGGTTAACTACTACTTCTAGATCAAGCCCAGGCATGTCAGCATAGGTCCATGCAAATTTTATCTTTCTTTCTTCTGGAAATGCAACCAAGAGTTCTTGCTCTTCTGTTAGAAGTGATTTTGCATAGAAGGTAATATGTGACATTTCCTTCATTCCCAAGTTGACTAGATTGCACTTCTCTGCTAAGACCGTTGAATTCTCCTAATGACTAGCACTGAGAGGAAGATTGAATCCTTCATCCCCCGGTGCCTCAGAGAGGTTTTCACCATTGCATGCATCCTTTATTTTTACTATTTTTGGGTCAGAGAGTGCCATAGTGTGGTTTTCACTCAAAGACCTAGAGATTATTCTCATATTTTCACTTTTGTGACTAAAGGACTCAATCGTTTCCCCATAATAGGCATGTGTGTCTATTATGATGTCAAATCTAGCTTTGTGATCACTGTATGGTATCGTATCTTGCAATCCAAGAATTTTGAGAGCACCTCATCATTTTAAAATGTTTCCAAAACTGGTGGTCCTCATTGGTCGTAATTGATGAGTTGGAGATAGACTAAGTTTATTTCATGGGTTTTACTGGTTGATTCAAAAGAAAAGGTACTAATCATGAGAAGAGAGGAATCCTTGAATAGCATAGGTAAATCAGTTATAGGATCCTCATCACTACTGCATACATCAGTTATGTCAAAGGTAAAGTTATCTATGGCTCGACCTGTGGATATTGGTAATTGAAGGGAGGATGCTAATAGCTGAGGGGGAGTTTTGACCTTTTTAATCAAGGCACCTTTTCCAAGTATCATCACCTTCAGAGGGGTAAACCCAAGGCCAAGATTTCTCATATGCTTCTCCAGAATGAGAGGTACTAGAAGACCATTATCATTTTGTCCAAGTTTCTTGTTTCTGTTATAGCCCATACCAAGCATCATTTGTAATCCTTTGTTGCTCTCATCCATGGGAAGATCAGGCACATGCCTTTCATCTTGGTATAGAAATCTTGATATGTCTTTTTCATCCACCATTTCTTGACTTAGATCTCCCCAACATCTAAATCTAGAAGGGTATGCTCTGAAGGTTTGGGATGATGTTTTGACTAGTTGGGGTTGCCCATGAGACATAGGAGATTGAGGTAACTATCCTTTAATGAAAGGAATTTTCTTCATTTTATAATCCCAACACCCATTGTCTTGGATACTGACCTTGATTTCAGAGATATCAGGAATGGCGGGTGTCTTTGTCTCAAAAGTGGAGTCCAAGGTATTTGGGCCTACATATGGAGTCATAGGGCCTTCATCATTATTTGGGACTTGGGGGATTTTATAGTATTTTTCTTCCAAATTCTTGTAGTAAGCAAAGGGTTCGAGATCACCATAGACCGTGACCTCTTGATTTTGATATGGGAATTTGATGCACTGATGGATGGTTGATGCGACAACTTGCATCCCATGGATCTAGGGACGCCCTAGGCAAACATTATAAGGAAAATCAAGGTCAAGGACATGGCATGTGGTTTCCATAATGGTTGGCCCTACTTGAATAGGGAGTTGAATAGTGCCTTGAGACACTCTTTCATGATCATCATATGCTCTGATTGTGATACCCTTACTCTTTTCAATGGCATCCTCAGAGAATCCCAAATTCTTTATTAGTTTGAGCAAACAAATAGTTAGACCTGCACCCCCATCCATGAAGACCCTTTTGACTTTTTTTTTATGAACCAAGACTTCAAGATGGAGCAGGCGATTATGAGATGGTTGGGTAGGAAAGTCCTGATTAAAGAATGTTAGGAGATTCGAGGTGGTGATTTGTCTGACCATAGCTTGGAACTATTCAACATCAAGATCCGCGAGGATAGTGGACAAAGCCAATGCTTCCTCTAGGATTTTTCTATGTGTAGGTGATATCTTCAGCAACTCCATGATGGAGATCTAAGCAAGGGTTATTTTTAACTGGTCCAAGACATTGTAGCCATTAGGAACAAATCTTGGATTTGAGGTGGGTGCTCTAGGTGGTTGTGATGACCCCACAATGGTAATTTTTCCACTACATGTGGTGAATCCACAATAAACTTTGGCTCCTTTGATATTAATAACAATGGCCATTTCATCTAGGGATGCAACAACATGATTGTAAACATGGTTCACATTGGAATACTTGGTCTTTCCATGGTTGTTCCCTTTGTTATGATCCGACATCGGATTCATGTATATTTTTAGGTCCTGATTTCCAAGTGGTTTTTCAACATTTATGATCTTGTCATTGATGAGGTCTTGGATCAGATTTTTCAACCTCATGCAACTAGTTGTTGTGTGCCCCTTGATTTTATGAAAATCACAAAGGTGATTTTCATTGTACCATGGTGGTTTCACTTGGGGTTCTTGATAATTCTCGTAAGTGGCAATTTTGATGAGATTCTCATTTACCAGTTTCTTCATGACCAATTCAATTGGTTCCCCAAGGGAAGTGTATTTTTTCTTGGGGGATATTTGTTTCTCAGGGGTGCCCCCCCTTGATTATTTAGGTTGTTGACTTGATTATTGGGTGGTTGTTGTGATACCACATTGGCTTGTGTGTTGTTTTGATTGTTTCCTTGTGATTGTTGGTATGATTGCATGTTTTGTTTTGGACCATTGATTATGACCTTGGCATCCACCACACCATCATTAGTGACATTCCTGTTCTTTGCTCACGTGCAAGGTTTTTCATTATAGCTGGTGGATGGGTGGTTGTCTTGATGTTCTAGATATGTGGGTGTCCCCCCTTGTGCAATAAGGAATCATTGGATGTTGAGCTCCTTGGGGATCAAATGGTTGTACGTGGTGATACATTACATCTTAAGATGATATGACAATGTTTTCTCAAGATTGAAAATGATGGAGCAAATTTGTTGTTCCTTTGGCATGGTCCATTTTCTCCTATTGGCCTTGGATCACCATCATTGCAAGAAGGAAGTGAATGATTCCCCTTTAGCTTGTTTGAGCACAGATAGTTCCTCTAGACTAACATCCATGTCAATTTTGAATGCATAGTTCTTTATGAATGCATCTACGATTTCTTGGAACTTTTTGATTCTAGGAGGAAGGCGAGAGAACCATTCCATGGCGAGGCCAACCAAAATTTGAGGGAATAGCTGCATTAGATATGTATTGTCATATGCGACCTCCATGCAATGTACTTGGAATTCCCTAATGTGATCTTTAGGGTCTCTTGTTCCATGATATTTGTTGAATTTAGGGATTTCAAAACCCTTTGGGAATGGCACCATTGCAAGACTCCTGTTGAATGGATAGGGGCACAAATTGCTCGGTGTTTTCATTGTCTTTTCCTAATTGAAGATTGAGCACTTGTTACGAGAGCAACTTGATTTGTGTCATTATGTTGTTTTGCAGATCAGGAGGTGGAGTGAACATGTTTGGAGGTGGTTCAGGTGTTTGAGTGATGGTGGAGTGTTGGGTATGTTGGTGGGAGTTTTTTGCAAGCCTTTTTGTATGATCAAGGCTTTTTGATATGCCTACATTTGTTGTTGGTCTTGTTGTTGTTGTGCCAACAATGCTTATTGTTGGTCTTTTTGTTGCTGATACAACAATGCTTGTTGTTGGGCTAGTAATTGGGTTGCTTCTTGCTATGCTTGGTACTGTTGTAGGGCTTGTTGATATGCTTGTTGTTGAGCTGCTTGTAGTTTTTCCTAGTATTGAGCTTCCACTTGTGTTTGCTGATTTTGACATTGGGCTTGAGCTTGAGCCTATGCTTGTTGGGTTGTTTGTGTAGCCTAGGCAGCTTGTGCAGCTTGAGCTGCTAGCGCAGCTTGGGAAACTTGGGCGACTTGTTTTTGTTGCAACAAAGCTTGAGCTTGGGCAGCCTGCTATGCTTGTTGTGCTTGTTGTGCTTCTTGTGTGGCTTGAGTTGCTTGTGCTTGTTGAGCAGCTTGCTACATAGCTTGCGTGTTTTGTGTTTATTGATCTTAGAACTGCTAAAGTTCCTTTTGATAGGCTTATTGAGTTGCTTGCAATGTGATGCTATGTTGGTTGGCCACGTTTGGTCTTGGTGGTGGCGGTGGTGGTGGATTCAAAATGGTGTTTGTTGTTGTGATGAGAGGTGTCATTGTGTTGATGATAGGGATTTGTGTAGTGGATGGTGTGATTGATATGCTTGGTCCTTGAGAGACCACATTTATGGATGGTGCAGTGATTGCTTGGGTCACTTGGATGGTTGCCATCTATTGTTACGATATTAATGGCAAGATTGGAGGATTTGGTATAATGGTTTCATTATGCCTGGGGGATTGTTTTGATTTTTTTGATTGAGGTTTGGGAAAGGGGTTTTCCCTAAACTGAGGAGTGGTGTGGATGTTAATGGAAAAGGTGGAAGTGGTAGAAAAATGGGTGGTGTATTCCCTTGAGGAAAAGGTGACAATGAGGGATCAAAGATGCCCCCTTGTTGATAATTGGTTGAGTTGGAGAAATGGATGATGTGATTTGTGGGATGGTTTGAATGATGCTCTGAAATGGAGGTGTGGATGATATTGGTGGCATAATCCCAAGAGGCTTCTCCATAATAGTTCTTACATCAAAATCAGAAGGGATTTCAGCCCCTTCTTTGGCCAATTCTAGCATGTATTGTGAGGGATTGAGTTTCATCATGGCATTGAAATTTTTTTGAGTCTTGAGATTTTAGACCATTTCAATAATCTCATCTTGATTCATCCCTAAGACATTGTTGGTGATGTATTCCATTTGACCACCTTCTTCTTGAGAATCTTGTGGAAGTGGAGGAAGATTGAGCATGAGATTCATTTTGGGTGCAGTTTGACTCAAGTCACTCAAAGTGGATGTTTCTTTGTTCATTTCCATGTTATTCTTGTGTTGAGATCTAGTTTGGACCATAAAATGAGGATCATGTTTCAGAAATGGGAGGTGAACCTTTAATTCCTTGGACTGATCTAAACTTTGGGTACAAAAAAGAAATTCTAAGATATTTAAGGATCAAGGATGATGATGAGATAATAAAACATGGGTGATTGGTGAATGATTGGAACTCTTAGGAAACCTTGAAGAGGATGCTAAACTTTAGGACTTTTGGATTTGATGTTTGATTTCATTTTGGATATTGATTTTGGATTGATTTGATTTGATTTGATTTTGATTGGATTTGGTTTGGATAATGAACTCATAAATTCTAAGAGGTTGGATGTTGTCCTAGAGTAAACTTGTCCACAAGATGATTATTTAACTAAGTGTGTAAAGAAGGATTCATCTACACACACCTAGTCAAACAAGATGATTTTGATTTTGATTTCAAGAGGGTTTTCCCAAAGTTTAGTATGAAGGATTTTTTTCAAGATTTGCAAGAGTTGTTTGTGAGGTGAACTTTGATTTGATGTTTGAAGATGGATGACAGTTTTGATTTTGATCCTAAGATACTTAGAGAGACTTTGTTTACTAGACCTAGGTGTTGAAGAAAATGCTAGTACTTCCTATGTGAGATACTCAAACCTTTGAAAAAGTGGTAGATTTTGACAATAGTAAAATGAATACAAATTTGGATTGTTCCTTGATGCACGTTTGTAAAATTTGAAGGTCAATCTTTCTCTAAATTCGTAAAGCATAGACAAACATTTCTTGCAAGCCTTTTGACTAAGACCTTTGGACTTTGGTTTTTGGATTTTGATCTTTCGAGAAATCATTTGAAAGAGCACATGTGTGGGGTCCAATTGTTTCTTATCTTTTCTTAATGAGTCCTTTTTACCACAAACATTTTCTTGATTCGGTTTTCAAATTAAATGTCTAATGTCCCAATTTCTTCTCACCCCACAAAATCCCTTATGTGGAAATCAAGGAAATTAAGGCAAAATTTTACCTAATGTTGACTTTAGTGAGAGAAAATTGTGATGTAAATTCAAATGCTTAGAAGCCTCTAAGGATAGAATCCATAGGGCAAGCAATAACACTTGAATTTTGTCAAAGGTATTTGCTTCCTCTAAAGGGTTTGAAATTTGATGATCATGGTTAAATGTTTGTTTTCCAATGTTTTAGATCCAAGAAAAGTGTTTTGATTCCAAAAAAATGAACAACCCTATGGATAGTGAAGATACAATATTTGTTGAATCCCCACTTGGATAAATCAAGT
This sequence comes from Sequoia sempervirens, assembly GCA_007258455.2. Classification (NCBI taxonomy): domain Eukaryota; kingdom Viridiplantae; phylum Streptophyta; class Pinopsida; order Cupressales; family Cupressaceae; genus Sequoia; species Sequoia sempervirens. Next base: position 448,431,769 of record VDFB02000015.1, on the reverse strand, counting down.
TGCGCTTATTCTTGGTGGATGATTAAAAGCTTGACCACACTGGCTCCCCTCCATGATACTCACTTCTACAGGTCAGTCAAACTTTAGTACCTATTAAAATAAATATTCAAACATCCTCTCTTCGCAGCTTCTGGTAGCGGCTTCCCTTTCGGGTCCCGAGAGGCTGCGCTGGGTGTCCACATGTCTCGCTTGCGAAGGTTTTTATTTCTTTTTGTCTTGAGGTCTCTTCGGGTCACGAAAGCCTTCTATAGAGGCCATCATTTCCAAGCATTGTCAGAGGGACCCACATCTTGCTACGTGGCGGTGTATTGCAAGCTTTTCATGCGGGAATGAAATAAACAAATGCGGGTTGCATAATGCCTACGCGGAGGTTTTCTTTTTCCTTTTTGGAGGTGTTGGCGGGCCCTACCTTCTGCTAGGTGGCAACCATTCACAACTTTTTCAATACGGTAGGGAGGTGAGCAATTGCGGGCTGCGAAATGCTGCCACACGTCTTTCACACCCGGTTGATGCGACTTTCTCTCTATTGCAACAAGAACCCCAGCCCATTGGACATATGTTGCTTCTTCGCAATCACTTGGCAACATAAGAGAAGTTTTCATTTGGGCAGCGACAGGATGCCATGTGCCTTACAACTGATCTTTGAAGCGGGCGATAGGCTGGCTGAGGGAGATTATGCTATTGGGTGCTGCTCGTCATGGTTCTCCAAATCGGTGGATGACACTTGTCGCCTCGAGCCTGGCTGAGACCACTAGCATCATTACGAAGGGCGTGCCTGCAACTGAATGACCAAATGCTATGTTCTAACTCATTGCCATTGTAATGATATTGGGAATCTTCTGATTCTGGCATCATTGCAGGGAATTGTGGGATCTTTTCTGTTACAGCTCTCCAAAGCGGTGGGAATTTTCTCTCCGGCTATATATACTCTCTCTGACCACTAGAGAGAGGTCCAAGAAATTTTACAAGAAAGGATACTGGTTTTAGCAAGAGACACTAGGCCTCTTTTATATGTTTATTTGCAAGAAAATTCTAGACTGTGCCAACTGTTCAACCTTTCTATTTTTCATGTATTGATTAAACTGTAAACTGTGCTTTTTATTGTCTTAAGCATTTCATTTGACAAGACTTCTATTTATTGAATACAAACTTGCCTATCTAAATCATGTCTAAATAACTCTTCTTAGTAGTAAGGATGTATGCAATATTATTTTATGTCAATAAATGAACTGTTTATGCTATAGTTTTAAGTCTGACGTTTTGGAATGTGACAACACTATTCAGGCCCTTAAATCTATGATTTATCGTGCCCATCAAAAAATTTTGGCGCATCGCCTTAGATTAGACTTTGCTTCATTATATCTGTTTCCTCTTCCCTTTCCAAAAACCCATTATAGAAGAAGCCGGCTTCTTTAAAATCCGGAGGTCACTCAGTTTGGCGCAAGGGGGTCCCCCTTGAACTGAGTTTCCCATAAGGCACTGTTACATGGTCAATTTTTGGCGTCAACAATTTGTCCTTTTTCCGGCATGCCCAGTGGGACCTGAACTAATGAAATTTCCTTGTAGAGGGGTGTATGAGCCATCGGCCTGTAACTAGATCCCAGACTGCAAATAACCCAGGTTTACTAGTACCTCCGCTAGGGACAGTCCAAGCTGCAAATTAGCTAGTAACCGTTCCATTCACACCACCCTTTCCTCTCACCATGTTGCCTGCCGCAAATAAAAATTATGTAGCATGGGATGCTGGAAGTCTCTTGGTAGGTTCGGTAGCACCTACTGTTTGGGGTGCTATCCCGGTTTCAGCCCTGAAAGCTCTTCCCAAATTTTTTGGAGACAACACAAAAACGCCAGCAGAACATTTGCAGGATGTAGCGGATGTATGTTTGGTACATGGTATTACAGCGCAGAATGTAGCCCTGAGGTTCCTCGCTGCGTCCTTCAAAAGCAAGGATCTGGATTGGTACCGAACACTGACTCTGAATTCAATTCGCACTTGGGATGACCTCGGAGATCCATTCTATGAAATGTTCTCAAATGACAGAGATTTCTCTTCATTATATTATCAGCTATTCATCATAAGACGAGTGCCCCAGGAGGCCCTGACAGATTTCAATGCCCGATTTCACTCAAATTGGCAGAGGATTCCTATGACTATCCGCCCGACTTCAGAACTAGCATTCATATTTTATCTGAAGTCCATTAATCCTAACATTTCTGTGATGATTAAGTCTTTGGGAGGAGCCACTCTACCAAATGCTTATGCTACCGCTATCAAAGCTGAGAATCATTTGATAGATTGCAGAAAGTTGCCTCCTCGACCTATTATCTTGATATTTCCTGAAATATCAAACCCAACACAAGAGGTTGCATCGACTAGTGTGGCAGTAACTCCCCAGTCGATGTACTCCTATGCGGCCACTCCTGAAAGCTTGGCTTCTACATCGGGTTCTTCCAAGGATGAAATAGGAAACCTTAAGGAGATGTTGCGAACTATGGAAAATGACATAACAACTCTCAAGTGGAACGAAGCAATGCCTTCACAACCCGCATATCAAAACTATCAAGGTGGGCACTCTACTTATCAACAAAATCAATATCAGAGTGCACTTCGCACTAATCCACCAGCGCCGACTACCAACCAAATGGTCCCAGTGCCTACTCCGCTCACAAGTGTGTCACCAAGCTCGAGTAGAAAATTAACTGCAAGACAAAACAATCTTATTGATGACATCAATCCATGGTGTTTTCCCTGCAATGATGCACATATGCCCCGAAATTGTCCGCGTGGCAACTTACAACAGAAGGTAGCAGAGCAATGTAGTCAAGGTACTACAACAGAAAATGGAGAATACATATGTGCCTCGGCAATGGAGAATGCGGTCCTTACAACACAAATGTAAGGAATGTCCTTAGAGCAAGAGTCTGATATTGCTCCTAATCATGCACTCTTCTCCTGGATGGACGACAAGGAAAAGGTGTTTGCCAATGAGACATCCGTAGCCGAAATGCTGCAGGTGCAATCTGACTATAACACACGCTCAAAGAGGAGATTCACCGGTGAGCCTGTTGTTTCACTTTCAGACAACCCGCAATGCAAAGGTGTGTCCAATCAAATTCCCAGCGCTTCGACTGTCTCTTCGCCTTCTCAACCACGAAAGGAAATTATTATCACAAGAGCAAAGGAGCAGAAATATTTGAGCTCGTCACCTTTTAATGTGGTGGAGCAATTAAAGAAATCATCCGCTAATGTGTCTTTATGGGACATTCTAGCTATCCCGGAACAAAAGACTATGCTATAAAAGGCGCTTCAGCAAGAAATCCGCTCAGCACCAACAGAGTCATCTGCCAGTACAGAGGTGGTTTATCAAATGCCACTAGCTAAGGTTCTTGTAGACAAAGCCAAGGAATCCCATGCAGAAGGCAGAGGTAGGCCAAAACCTCAACCCTTCTTCTTAACTCTCATTGTAGGGGAAAAGCTATTACACAATGCTATGATTGATTCTGGTGCTAGTACAATGATTATGCCAAAACTGATAGCCAAGGCCTTGGGACTCAGCTACTAACCTATGAAGAAAGGGGTGATGCAGCTGGATGGAAATAAAGTTGATACCGTGGGTGTCATCAAAGCGCTTCCATTAACTCTATTTTCCTACCCAAGTATCATGGTCCTGCAAGATACGGTGATCACAGATGTTCCTCCTATGTTCGGTCTCTGTCTATCTCGAGAATTTACTTCAAAGGTGGGTGGATATTTGTCTTTAAATTGGTCACATCTAATACTTAGGACCAAGCATGGCACAAAAATGAAGATAGAATCAGAAGCTCTACATTCCAAACATGTGGCGGATGATGCCCTGATCAATTTTGAGGCCGCACATACCTCTATCACCAAGCATGACATGTATAGTGTCGAACTGCTAGAGGAGGAGAAGGTGAGTGGAGACCAAAATGATAAGGAAGATGCTCTGTTAAGTGAACACATAAACAATGATCCTTTCAGGAATTATCATGCTACCGGATTGGGTACATATGTGATTTATGATGAAGACTAGGTTCTTCTAGAGGTTGCCAAAGAATCCGACGATAACCAAGCAAATGAGCTGTGGACATTGTATTTTGACAGAGCAAGAAGTAAAGTTGGAGCTGGAGCAGGGGTATGTCTAATATCCCCGCAGAAAGAAAATTTGTTGAGGTCTTTTCGATTCCAATTCGTCTGTTCAAACAATGAAGCTGGATATGAAGGGTTAGTCCAAGGCCTAAGCCTAGCAGAATGAATGGGTATTAAGCAATTGATTGTGTTCGGAGATTCTGAACTAGTAGTTAATCAGGTTCGGGGAATTTTCGCAGCGAAAAATGTCCGAATGAGATTCTATCGGCATCGAATCTAGGACCTAATTGAAAGTTTTGAAGCTTTCAACATCCTGACCATTCCCCGAATGCAGAATAGCGATGCGGATCGCATGGCGGTGATTGGTGCTCAGTTTGATCCTGTCTCTGACTTGCTTCAGAACAAATATTCAGTGTGAATGCTTGTTTGACCAGCAATTCTTGATAATGATTAGAGTTGGAAATTATTTGAGAGCGATGAGCACATCGCCTCGTTTATCCAACACTCTGGGGAATTCGCTGATCAACTTCAACCAAAGATCGCCGAGGCCTATGAAGGACAAATTATGCAACTCAAATCAAATAAACTTCCAAAATGGTTAGTTACTCTCGAGAATTTTTTTGATTGTAATGATGCCCAAAATGATAAGCGGAAGTTCATGGCAAACAAAAGTGATTATGAAAACCTTCGGGTCTCCGATGGCAGGAATATCCGGGTCAGAAAAGATGTTCCTCAGCGAGATAGAGAAAGGCTTATCAGTTTTTATGAAAAATATGGAGTAGTGGCCTGGTCCTATGATGATCTGGAGGGTTATGACCCTAGCATCATCCAGCACACTATTGAACTAACAGAAGGTGCAAAACTAGTCCGACAGAAGCAGAGGCCAGTCAATCCTAAAGTTGAAGCCCTAATGGCACAAGAGCTAACCAAGCTCATCGATTCACATATTGTCTTCCCAATCAAACATAGTACTTGGGTATCAAACCTGGTACCAGTCAGAAAGAAGAATGGCGATATCCGCTTATGCATGGACTTTCGAGACCTGAATTGAGCATCTCTGAAAGATCACTATCCATTTCCTTCTATGGAGTCAATCCTCCAAACTATCGCAGGATCAGAAATGTTCTCTCTACTAGATGGCTTCTCTGGCTATAACCAGATTTGAGTGAAAGAAGAAGAACATAAGACTACGTTCACCACCAAGTGGGGAACATTTACATATGCTAAAATTCCTTTTGGTTTATCTAATGCAGGGGCAACTTTACAGCGAGCTATGGACATCGCATTCAGCGAACTGATCAATACGTTTATTCTAATCTATTTGGATGACCTTACTATATTCTCTAAATCTAAAGATGATCATTTGGAATTAGTTTTTCAAAAATGCCAAGAGTTCGGTGTTTCCTTAAATCTAAAGAAATGTGTATTTGGAGTACCACAGGGTAAACTGTTAGGGAATGTTGTGTCTAAAGAAGGTATTTCAATTGACCCCGAACGAGTAAAGGCTATCAAGGAGCTTCCCCTTCCGGTGAATAAGAAAGGTGTCCAGTCTTTTCTGGGCAAGGTAAATTTCGTCAACAAATTTATTTCTGATTTTGTGGGAATGATTAGGCCGATCACCCTAATGCTGAAAAAGGATCAAATTTTCAAGTGGACAATGGAAGCTCAAGAGGCTTTTCAAAAGGTCAAGGAAGCGATCTCCACAGCTCCAGTGCTGATTAATCCAGATCAATGCAAAGATTTTATAATGTATGCCTTCGGTATCAAGTCCAGTATTGCTACTGTTTTGACTAAAAAAAATAGTGAAGGAAAGGGAGAGCACCAAGTGGCGTTCTATTCCCGAACCCTAAAAGAATATGAGGTGAATTATAACTTCGTCGAAAGACATGCCTTCGCAATAGTAAAGGGACTTAAAAGGTTCCGCCATCTAATTTCTTATAACAAAGTTCTGGTGTATATGTCGCATATTCTAGTGTGCGTGAATACATCATGGAAGGAGAGATTACAGAAAAAAGGGTTAATTGGATTACCAAGTTCTTGGAGTATGACATCGAGGTCAGACCTACTAAGACTATTAAAGGTAGAGGACTGTGTGAGTATATGGCATAGAACAAGGAGGTACCTGCCAAGGAGGAACAACCAGAGCTCATCCTGATAAATGAATCAGGATCAAAAGATGATTGGCTAAGAGATAGAATGTACTTCATGCAAACTCGAAGGTATCTGCCAGACCTCTCATCCCAAAAAAGAAGGTATTACCAGCTTCAGAATTGTGGATATACGCTGATAAAAGGAGTCCTTTTCAAAAGAAATTTCAATGGTGTGCTCCTGCAATGCGTTACTTCAGGGGAGGCGCAGAGGATCCTCGATGCATTTCATAATAGCGACGAAGGTGGACATTTATTTGCCAAAACTACTGCCATCAAGGTCCGGCGAGCTGGATATTACTGGCCTACACTCTTCAGAGACTCCTACTCTCTGGTAAGGACTTGTAAAAAATGTTAGTTCTTCTCTGACAGAAGGAAGAATTCAGCGATGCCCCTCAAACCTATCGTGGTGGATGAACCATTTGCGTAATGGGGCCTGGACTTCATTAGAATGATCAACTCGATTTCTAGTGCCAGACATAAGTGGATTCTAAGAGCTACAGACTACTTCATAAGGTGGGAAAAAGTTGTTCCCCTTAAGGGTGCGATAGAAATAGAGATTGTAGACTTCCTCGAAGCACTGGTGACAAGGTTTGGCCCTCCGAAGATAATCATTTCAGACAATGCCAGAGCAGCTATAGGTACAAAGGTATATGACTTCGCATTAAAGAATGGCATATTCCTTAAAACATCATCAAACTATTATCCACAGGGAAATGGCCTAGCCGAGTCCACAAATAAAAGCTTAGTCCGACTAATTAAAAAGGTTGGCTCAGAGCACCAAAGGGAATGGCATAAAAATATCTGAAAAGCACTATGGGAAAACTGCGTAACTCCTAAGCAAGTCCTTAGGACTTCACCTTATGAGCTGGTATATGGGAAGGAGGCACTGTTACCTATCTCCATAGAGATCCCAACAATACAGTTACTGAAATCCCTTGAGATAGAACAAAATGAAGCCATGGAGGTTCGGCTCGCCGAACTATTGGAAGTACAAGAAAAAAGGGAAAATTCCCTAATAGCAATGATAAGTCGTCAACAGGTGGTCAAACGATGGTTTGACAAGAAGGCTTCCAACCAAGGTCTGAAAAGTGGAGACTTAGTGCTAAAATATGACAGCAGGGCTGCAAAGCCAGGTCAGCATGGTAAATTTGATAGCCTATGGGAGGGACCCTTCAAAATCATTCACTGTAGGCAACACAATGCTTTTGAGCTAGAAAATATGGAACAAGAGTCGTTAGGAATCCCAGTCAATGGGATTCATCTTAAGTTGTTTCATTAAGCATTAAGCTCTACCTTGTACAGATGTAAATAGTGCTTTCGTTTCCTTTCTTGTGTTTGGCCTGTTCTTTTTCTAGAATCAGTTGTCTTTCTACGCATTTGCTCATTATCATTGGTGGGTAAAACACCAGAGTCGCTTTACACAAAATACACCCATACATGGAGAAATAGCATACAAAATTTGCAAACCCAGAAAATTTTAAACACAGAAGCAAAAAAGAGCATGGATTTTTCCTTAAAATGAGAAGTATATATTTATATATATGTTATTTGGTTACAAAATGGCTGGGAGGCCGATTTCCAAAATGTACAAGTATCAAGGTATATTATATACGATAGCCTTTTATCAGGCTTATCTAAAGTAGGAGAGTTACATTCGAATAGGAAGGCAAAGGGGTTATCTATCCAAAGGCATGACTGGCAGCAATCGACGCATTCACTGCAGTGTCCACTTCATCCTCGTCCACAGGCTCCTCAGCGGCACTGGCAGCATCATTTGATGCAACCGTCATTGGCGGTGGAAACACCAAGTTCCTAAAGTCAATGTACCAGTCTACATCGTAGAAAGGTATCACGTTGTAGCTCCGAAATAGGAAGTGTAGGGCCTGAGTAACCCTCTACTGGTGTTGGTCACGGGTCTACAGGCAAAATCCGCTGAGGAATGGCAGCCAAACGATGACAGCTTCTTCTTTGATAAAGTGACGCAGGTCACTGGCTATTGGCAGGCCTATCCCATATGCAACATGTGCAACAACCTCACCAAGCCCATTCAAGTATTTCTTCGGAAAGATTTCTTTAACCAGCTTCAGGATAAGTGTTCAGGGAACGCAAATGTCCAGCATAGATGCTACAAAGTGTGAGCATATGTCGGTATTCACCCTATACTTATCCTCATATTCTACGCAATCCTTGCCTAGGACCCACTTAATGGCTACCAGAACCAGCGAATGTTTGTTCTTCATCATCCTTTTCAGCCTCCTAGTAGAAATTTCACCTAGAAACACCATATGTGATTTAAACGAGGTTAGGCGAATTGGGGTATCCATTTTTCCTGACACTGTCCTTGGGTTTCTAAGTTAATGCCGAAATTATGCACCACCTAACCTATGAAAAGACTTGTTTAACGCTCTGCTACTAACCTATCACTTCTGAAATGCTAAGTTTGTTTTGCTCACTATCGACTGGCCTATTTATAGAAAAATTGACAAGACACATACCAATCCGCCTCTAAAAAATATGATATTATGCTAGCTGTTGTCTTGAAAGCCGAGTTTGCGTTTGTTCACATTTTTGGGCCAGTACATCCATGATAGCACGGCTCAAGGTGTGTTTAATTAAATAAAGTTGATTAATTAGCTTTTAAAAGGTGGCACTTGTTGGTAAAGGGAAGTGTGGTCGTAGGCTATTGTGTCATCTCTCAAGCTTGTCCCAGAGCCCAAGGCGATACTCATATCTTTTCAGGCGGTGATCGTTTGCTTGGCGTAATCATTCCGGCCAGGATATTAATTACTAGCGCATGCTAACACAAGGTTAGAAGGCTAGTTGCAAGCTCAATTTCCAATGAGATAAAGGCGTATCACACGATCTCATAAATGTAATAATGAAATCCGGTCGCCTCGGAATAGCAATCAATTCATCTTGCACGAGTTGCAAGATTAACGGTACATGCCGAATTAAAGGCAAAAGGCTTGCTTTTGCCTACCACCTTGAGAAAAGTTGTTATTATTGCATGAAAAAGCTTAATATTTCAAAGTATTTTTACAAACGCAAGGGAAGTGTAGAGTTGTTTTCTGTCCATCTATCTAGAGCAAGCATATTCGCAGGCCAGGAGCTTACAAATTCTGCAGAGAAAGAAAAATGTCAGAATCTTCAGCTCAGCTGATGCAAGAGGAGATTAGCTAGGAACTGTTGACAGCTATTCATTCTTCAGTTGAGGTGTACGTATATGAAGATGTAGCATATTCCACACCTGGTATACCCGAGAAGACGAGAAGAGCCCACACAGAAGAGTTGGATAGACCCAAGGAATGGAGTAACCAGAAAAAAGGTTAAAGAAGAATGGAACAATATCTATGACCCAAAGATTGAGAAGAACCCTAAATCCCTCAGAGAGGAGGCTTGTGCAAGGTTATCAGCAACAAAGGAAAACCAATCAACGACAAGTAGAGTTTGGTATAGTGGTCTCCCACAATACATGGTCCCACTGGTGCACTATTGCCCAGAGGTGGTCGACGCAGCTTTTTAGCGCTATAATCTAGATACCCACTGCATTGAAGGTCACAATTTTAGGGTTCATATCAGCCTAGAAGCCATCTAGCACATGTTATGTATCCCGGAACCAAGTAGGAGGAAGGAGACTATCGAGCCTTTTCACCTAAGCAAGGGGGAGAAAATATGGAGGAAAATGAAAACCGGTTCAAATTTCTTGTTAGAAGAGACTAATAAGAAAGGTATCGCATTCACTGAAGCACCAAGCATCCCATTATCACGTGGTTCATTCCGTGATGATCTCCAGGATGCCATGTCCATGCTGGATTTTGTTTGCGGCCAAGATTCTGATGAGAAGATCGAGGCTTTCAGCTGGGCCTTGCAATACAGTTTTGCAAGTAGCACGAACTCTTCTGGTATGATTTTGCTGAGTTCATGGTTGAGGAAATGATACAGCAAATGGAGAATTATCAAGCGAAAAAGAAGTTTAGATTTATTTCCTACCTGGTCCACATGTACCTGCATCAGAATCTGGATTTCTTCACCTGTTTTGTTCCACTATCAATTTTTGATGAGCAGAATAAAAGAAAGCCAGTGTCTACATGGACACCTTTCATTTCCGCATCATATGACTATTATGCATTCGCGGACTATTTCATAGCCCCGGTCTTGAATGATTTGATCGGTGAAGGTGATATCGTCCGGCTCACCAAGGAGCAAACCGGATTTATGCAGAGCTATACCCCTGCTTGTGACTGGTTCCTAGGCAGGGATTTTACAATCCTCCAAATGCGGGGCTTTACTGGAAAACCTTTCCTGCTTCCGGCTTGCGTCACCGATAGAGTGCTTGCAATGGAAATTTTCTGGCAAGTGTGTGTCATTGATTTCACTTTTTGTAGCAACGGAAGTGTCAAGAAGAAGGGATTCTTCACTTGTTTGAAGAGTTCAAGTTGGTAATGCTGGTTAAAAAATAATCGCACAAGTTGTTAGAAGAGAAGCTTGCACATTTAGGGTTGGTATTGATAAATGATAAATAAGAGTATAACTCTTTCAATGACTTACCAGAGCCACATATGAAAGTTACCCATGATTCCTGACCATACTGGGAAAAATGGCTTAATCCGCGAACAGATAGAGAGGAAAATTTTGTGGAATTAGCACAAATCCCTACACTGGACACTAGGGGCCCATGGCACAAGTTATTCTTTCCTGTGGCCATGGCTAGGGACAAAATTCCTATGGAGCATAGCATGTACAACAAGTTAAAGAGGGGTGAGGAATGGAATGATGAAAAAATAAGAGCTTTCTAGAAATATTGCTAGGAAATAGCACAAGTTGGATGCTCCTTATAATCAACTGAAGGATGACCAAGAATTCGACAGATGGTGGAATGAAGGCCACCCCAGCCCGATCTTTAGTGTTGACAGGAGTGAAGAGGGAGAGGGATCCGAGGAGCATGAAGAAGAAGCGGCGATATCATCCTCTTCAGCACAAGGGGGCAACGTCTCCGGGCATGCCGCCTGTGTGGCCACTAATGTACGTTTTAATATATCAAAAGACTCGCACACATGCACTTGGGCAGCTAAACCGGCCTGGCTAATGCCTCATCAGAAGGATTCGACTGTCGAAGTTAGTGAATGTCCGCCTACGAAAAGGTAGCGTTATCGGAGGGGTTTTGCAAGAACCCGTCGGAGGAGAAGTGCCCACTGCTAGCCAAATGTCGGAGTTTGCAGGTGAGTCACGGATGATCCTGGAACCACCACCGACCAGTCAACAGGTACATTTCACTCCTTCCTCTCTTGCATCTCATTCCTTCATATCCACCCCTGCTCCGTTAGCAACTCATGCCATAAGTTTGAGCCCTTTACCTTTTGCTTCTGATCCAGCTCATTCGGTTGGATTTGCCCAGTTTTTGCAGGCCCAACCATTTATAATTACTCCTCTAAGTTGCTTACACCTATCACTGCTGCTCAGACTTTCCTCACCTCACTTTCAAAAAATGTTCCCCCAGTCAGCCCCCATTCTTTTTCTGCTATGCTTACTGATCCTCTTCCATTGCAACAAGCTGACATCCAGTTAACAACTTCCCTTCCCCAGCCAATGAGCTTTAAAACTAAATCCACGATTCATCCGCTACAAATACCTAGCCTTGCTAATAGTTCTCAGGCGAAGCTATGGAATGTGCCACACTTTTCTCCACAAACAGTCACTCTCCAGAAGAAGCAAATGTGTGTGCCTATGAAAGTTACCTATCCCTATGCCCTGCCTTTTGGTGTTCCTTTCGCAGGTGGGCTAGTTTCATCACCAGCCGAATTCATAGCACAAATAGATTGTGAAAAAGAGGCACGCGCAAATAGAATGAGGCAACACAAGGCAAAGGATGACAATGCTCCCGCCGAGCTGAGAGTACAAGCTTCGTATGATGAGGCCCGACAAGAATTAAAATTTGCAACCATGTACCCAAGGATAAGTAAGCCTCAGGGAGAAATGCAACCGAAAGATTATGAGATATATGCTGTCGGACTCGACATGAAAGTATCCCGTCCACAAGATAAGGTCGAGATCATAGAGGAAACGCAACGGGTGGTCACTTGTGACTTCCTCAAAACTGGGCGCCAGTTAAAGAAAAAGGATGAACAGCTTAGGGAAACCAAGGAAAGGGTGAGTTTTTTGGAAACAAAGGTGAAATCCTTAGAGGTGGATATCACCCGAATGACCGAAAGAACGTTGACAGTGGAGAATGAGAGGAACAGACTTCAGGGCGAAATTGTGAAGACCCAGATTGCCAACCCAGGCTTAGTAAAAAAATTGCAAAGCCAAAACCAGGCAGCGCGATAGAGCCTACAGTCAAAAGAGGAAGAGCTTGAGCACATCTGCTTTGAGTATAGTCAGGGGATGGCACAAAAGGGTGAGGAGTTGGAGCGCCTACGGGAGTAGTATGAGAAAAAAGTACAAGAGAAAGAGGCTGAATTTAAAAGCCTGAAGGCTAAGCTAGAAGAGGAACTCCGAGAGACAAAGGTTTCCTTGGAAGAGCAATCAACGAACCACTCTCGAGCTGAACAGAATTGGAATAAAGAAATGAATAGCTATGCAGAGCAGTTGGCGTATGAGATAAAGATGAAGGCAGAATTAGCCGAGGCCCTCATTTCAAGGGACACATAAATTTATTTGCTTAAAGCCCCTCTATTGCCTGCCCCTACCCAACCTGATGTCATTCTGTTGATTAGACAATTGTACATTTCTCACTAAGAGAAAGTCAAGACCTTTTTCCTAACACTACAGCCTACCCGCTGATTTATCACCAAGGCATCAAGGCTCAATCAAGAGGCCAACGACACAATGGAGCAGTTGCCACGTTTCATCCTGGAGAAAGTTCTTGAGGCAAGGGACTTGCTCAACAAGTTATACTTAGTCTCGGATGAAATCCTGGCTAGGGCAGGTATCGAAGATCAGGACACTGCTGCTCAAACAGCAAATAAATTCATTCATTGTCACTTCGCCTTCTAGTGCACTAAGGCAGCGACGGTTTTTTTAGGTAAAGCACTGGATGGCATTCAGGGAAGTTTCTTCGAGCTGGGCAAGCTAGGGCTGCCATCCTCGTTCCTCGAGGATGGCTCCATTGCAACAACTACACAGATTGTTGAGGTTATTGAGCAAAAGGAAAACGACCCGGAGATATTCAGGGAGTTCGGTAGCTCCCCAATGGCAGCCGATATTAAGGCAATCATTCATCCACTATCGCAACTATTTTTCTATATCCAAGCAAGCGTTGTCCTACCTAAGGTGCTGCCTCACAAGGAAGCTATTGATCTCCGCGGAGCACAAGAAAATTTGCGCAGCATAGAAAAGTCATCCGAAACTGAATGGTCACCCTTGCAAGCTACTCTTTCCAAACTCTAACTCCATTCGCCCTATGGATAAAGTTTTGGTCTGCAGAACCAGAGAGTTTTTGGGTTCTCCGTTCCTTATCCAAAACGCCCCTGATAGTCGCCAAAAGTTGTTAAAATAAATATTCAAACAGCTCCCTTCGGGTTTCTTTTGTAAATGTGTGTGCACTGGCCTATGCGTCGCTGAGTTTAGTTGGCTTTCCATCGAGTTTTGATCGCCCATTGTGCACATTCTCTCTTCGCAGCTTTAGGTAGCGGCTTCCCTTTCGGGTCCCGAGAGGCTGCGTTGGGCATCCACATGTCTCGCTTGTGGAGGTTTTTATTTCTTTTTGTCTTGAGGTCTCTTTGGGTCGCAAAAGCCTTCTACGGAGGCCGTCATTTCTAAGTATTATCAGAGGGACCCACATCTTGCTACATGGTGGCGTATCACAAGCTTTTCATGCGGGAATGAAATAAACAAATGCGGGCTGTGTAATGCCTGCACGAGGGTTGTCTTTTTCCTTTCTCCAGGTGTTGGTAGGCCCTACCTTCTGCTAGGTGGCAACCATTCACAACTTTTTCAATATGGTAGGGAGGTGAGCAACCGCAGGCTGCGAAATGTTGCCACGCATCTTTCGCACCTAGTTGATGCGGCTTTCTCTCCATTGCAACAAGAACCCCAACCCATTGGACACGTGTTGCTTCTTTGCAATCACTCGGCAGCAATAAGAGAAGTTTTCATTCGGGCAGCGACAGGATGCCACATGCCTTACAACTGATCTTTGAAGTAGGCGATAGGCTGGCTGAGGGAGATTATGCTATTGGGTGCTGCTCGTCATGGTTCTCCAAAGCAGTGGATGAAACTTGTTGCCTCGAGCCTGGTTGGGACCACTGCCATCATTACAAAAGGTGCGCCTGCAACTAGATGACCAGATGCTATGTTCTAACTCATTGCCATTGTAACGGCATTGGGAATCTTCTAATTTTGGCATCATTGCAGGGGATTGTGGGATTTTTTTTGTTACAGCTCTCCAAAGCAGTGGGAATTTTCTCTCTGGCTATATATACTCTCTCTGATGACTAGAGAGAGGTCCAAGAAATTTTACAAGAAAGGATACTGGTTTTAGCAAGAGACACTAGGCCTCTTTTATATGTTTATTTGCAAGAAAATTCCAGATTGTGCCAAGTGTTCGGCTTTTCTATTTTTTATGTATTGATTAAACTGTAAACTGTACTTTTTATTGTCTTAAGCATTCTATTTGACAAGACTTCTATATATTGAATACAAGATTTCCTATCTAAATCATGTCTAAATGACTCTTCTTAGTAGTAAGGATGTATGCAATATTATTTTATGTCAATAAATGAACTATTTATGCTATAGTTTTAAGTCTCTGACGTTTTGGAATGTGACAACACTATTCAGGCCCTTAAATCTATGATTTATCGTGCCCATCAGCAAATTTTGGCACATCGCCTTAGATTAGACTTTGCTTCATTATATCTATTTTCTCTTCCCTTTCCAAAAACCCATTATAGAAGAAGCCGACTTCTTTAAAATCCGGAGGTCACTCAGTTTGGTGCAAAGGGGTCCCCTTGAACTGAGTTTCCCATAAGACACTGTTACCTCGTCAGTTTTTGGAGTCAACAGTACCCATGAAACTCCCATGGCATACTTCTCATCTCTACCAAGAACCACACAAATTTGGGGCGGCTTCAAAATGACCTTTCTTGCACCAACAAATAGATAAGGATTTGGGATTCTAAACAAATTGGTTCTTAGTCAGGGTGATCTGGGACATGGCACCTTGCGAGCATCCATAAAGCCACTAAAGGCTTTGATCAATCCTACTAGGGGATCTTATAATTTTTAAGGTAGTACCCTGTTCTGAAAGAAACTGTATAGCTAAGGCCTACATACCATTGGACTTGACGATTTAGTCTTATCATTTTATATACTAGACCGAGTGAAAAACCAGTTGGAGTCATCTTTGAGTTCTCCTTTTGGATGTGTCTCTTAGGCATGCCCCTCTAAGGGTAAAAAAAAAGTGAGCAAGCACCTTTGTAGTTCGATCAATCTTTGTTTACGTGATCAAAGAGAGAACACACGCAATATGCCTCACTCACACTAGCAAGATTTTGTTCAATTTTAAGAACCCAAATTGAAGTGTGGATGTAATCTTTTATACAACTTAATATCACCAAAAGACTTTTGATTCTCAAGATCACCGTGAGGTGTGAGAGAATCACATATGCCTTTTAAATGATATTACCTTGTACAAAAGATTACAAAGCACAAAAAACACATGTTCATTTTAACCTCAAAGCAAGAATGGATTCTTTTTAAGCACCAAGATTGAAATGTGAAATTTTCTTGTTCAATTTTAAAACCCCAAAAAAAACTCTAGTAAGTTCCTGAGGTTCTTTTTAATCCCTTTATTTTTTTCTTTTTAAGCCCAAATGAAATTTATTGAGTCCTAAAAAGCTTGAAGATGACAAAGTCCTTAGAAATGGGATTATAATTGCTCCCCAAAATGTTTAAAAACACTTGATACAATAGAATAAAGATGCCATAAAAAATGTTGCTTTCGTTTCCTCCTTTCACTTTTTATCAAACCAAACTACAAAAACTGGTTAAAATTACAAAAACAAAGTCAAAAACCAACTAGAAGTTCAAATGGATCAAATGAAAAAAAACACATACTAAAAAAACTAGAAATTTTCCTTTTACCCCACCCCAACAGCACAGTATGCGATGGTGGCATAGTGTGGAGGATGTCAGCGATGCTCTAGTGAGATCAGCGGCGCTCTGTGAAGAAATAGTGAGCGCAATTGCGGCACTATTTCACCAAGTGGCACAGTTTGGAGTTTGAGTTGGCTGGGCTAAGTGTAAACGGTTTCCGGTGTCACAGTTTGTAGTTTGAAAGAGTCACAAAATAGCATCGTTGGACTGATAGCAGCATAGTTTGACTCTTGCAGTGGCACACTTTCCTATAGACATAAAAAAAATCAAAAAATAGTGGAATTATGGTGAAAAAGCATGTTAATTTCTTCAGATTCGCCCTCCTTTTAGCGCCAAAATGTGAATGGTGATCCTAGACCTGCACAAACACAAACAAACAACACAATATTAGTCCATTATGCAAATTAAATCATCATTCCCCATAAGATTCATTTGAAATATCAAGAACAAAAAATAACATGAACACAAATAAAAGCTATCTAATCTTGCTCAAAACAAACAAACTCTGAATCCCATGGAGGAATTGGTGCTATTTTGATGTGAAAAATAGCCCTTTCCCAATTCCTAGTCAAGCTTGATGATGAACTTTGAAGATTGATGCTCCTTGATGAAATTTCTCCATAACCTATCTATGAAATGATGAAAAACTATGAAAATAGATGACAAATGGATGAACTTTGCTCAAAGCATGAAGATAATGATGTTGCATGAAGTTGTGGATCCCAAATCAATAGGAGAGCCTTCTATTTATAGAAGAGAATGATGGAAGACTAAGCAAAATGGATGAATGTGGGACAAAAGACCAACCAATAGTACAATGCCACTTGTCAACATGTGAGTGGATAGAGGTGGAACACATTTTGATGAATGTGCAAATTAATGCTATTAGGTGGAAATTCAAAATTGGAGAAGTGACTTGTTGGAGGGAGATGAAAGATGAATTAAATGCCACTTGGCTCAAGAAAATAACATGTAAGAGACCTTTAATGCCTTGTTGGATGGACAAATCCTTTTGGGGGGAGATTTTCAAATTTGAGGAATATTCCATCTTTGATGCCTTTTTGAATGAAAATAGAGATTTAATAAATCAATTAAATGGATTTTCATGTGCAAGTTGCAAAATCTAGAGGATTTGAGTGATTAGTGTTAGCATTAATCATGATTTGATTAATTTTAATGGAAGTTAGTTGATTTGACATTATGATTTAGATTTTAGGATTTAAATAAATCAAAATGAGAGGAATAATAATTTTAGACTTAATTAAATAAAGTTTGATTTATTTAATTAAAGAGGATAGTGTTAGATTTAAATCAAATAAAGATTAATTTATTTAATTTAAAGGAGATGACTTTAGAGCTTACTTAAATAAAATGAATTATTTAATTAAAAGAGGGACTATAGGTTTAATTAAACAAAATGATTTATTTAATTAAAAGACGGAATATGATGAATTTTATCAAATAAAGATTATTCGACTAAATGGTTAGTAAAGGAGATGATTCAGGATGAACTGGTGTTAGTAAATCAGGATGAGGTGTATATCAATCAATATATTTTTAGTGTGTACATCATTATAAATGGGTCTATTATATTTCTCACCTAGTTTTTGTTGCTTTCTCTATGGTATCAAAGCTCTGGGTTTAGCACTAGGGCCTAGAGTCTACTATATTAAAGTTGCATTTCTTTGGAGAGTTTGGAAAAATCCTAGAATTGTGGAGATATCTATATGAGTTATGTCAAATTGTGGAGATATCAATGACTAGAAGATAGTAATCTAGAATGAAATTGATTTGTATGATTTATTACTTGCTATGTATGAAAGGAAGTAACCTATGATGTGAGTGTATGTTAAGAATGAATTCAAATATTTATAGGAAGAGAATAACTAAAAATTAAAATTCAAATGATAGAGAGGTAATTCTAATATTTTATTTTTGTTATCCACTAAAACTTAAAACCACCACAATTAGTAGATTTTAACCATTTAAAATATTTCAAACCACAAAAATACTAGCAAATTTACATTAGTGATCTAGGTCACTATCACAATCATGTAAGAGTCCAATTTGACATAACTTTTAAATGTTAAGGAATGAATATAAATAATCATTAATATAGATCGGGTCCACATGGAACCTTGAGAAAGGGCTCTAAGGATTGGTAATTAGATAAATGAATCCTAAAAATACTAAGGGATTGAAAGCTAAAATGAATACAAATTTTAAAGTAGTAAACTTATGAATTGACATTTAGTCCGACTATAGCAAGTTGGTGAGACTAGATGAGAAAGCTTGATAAAGTAAAAATATATAAAATAATAACTTAAGATTTGAGGATACATCAAGGACATGTGAAGGTTATTATCCATGCCTTATCATATGTACCCTTCACTTTAGTATACACTATTGGGAAAAGTGAGTAGTAAATAGAGAGAACGAATTAGAACTAAAATATAGGAAAGTGGACCATGACAACACCACAAGTAAAATATGTACAAAGGGAGAAAAATATAGGCTTACAATAAAATGGAATTAGGTATATGGGTTAGGCTATACCTAAAATATATTTGGTAAATTGTTACAAGGACTATCGACTTGTTGAAAGACCAAAAATATTGATTTACAATTGTATACACCTAAAAATGGTCACATTATAATAAGTCTGGTAATTAATTAAATACAAGTTATTTAGTTAAATCTTTAATTCAATCTACATATAAATAAATTTAATTATTTATTTATATTGTTCATTTTCTAATTCTTCTAGCTTAATTAAATAAGTTTAATTACTTATTTAATTTAATCACTTTTCTAATTCTTCTTAATTAAATTAAATAAGCTTTACAACTTATTTAATTTAATTATCACATTGCTTTATTTTGAATAAAGTAAATATTCTTCCTTTTTCCAAAATCATGAAATCATCTTTAAATCTTCTAAAAAATCACATTGCTTTATTTTAAATAAAGTAAATATTCTTCTTTTTTCCAAAATCATAAAATCATCCTTAAATCTTCTAAATATTCTTCCTTTTTCCGAAATCATGAAATCATCTTTAAAATCTTCTAAAAAGTCATCTCATGCATAATTAAATATTTTTTAATATTTAATTAGAAACTTCCAAAACCACATGTCACATGAAATTAAATAATTTTATTATTTAATTAATGAATTATCTTCAACTACAAAACCAACTCATAACTAAACTTGAAAAATGGCAAGTTGCCTTCATTTTTGAGTGAAAGGTTTTGTGGGAAGAAAATATCTTGCTTCTTTTTCTCTAGCTTCCATCTTTCTCTCCAACTTCTCCATCTCTTACTGTTCATCTTACTAGACTGAATCTCAACCATTGATCTTTGCCAACTAAGCTTTTTCCTTCAAAAACTCTATAAATCTAACCTTTCACAGGCCATTTGGGGGGATCTTCAGACATCCTTATGCTATCAAAATCATTCTTCTATCTTCCATCCATCTCCATCTATCATCTTCATCAGGTCATTATGCTGCAGAATTGAGCAACCAACATTCCTCCAACAATCAACCTTCAAAATCTTGCATCCTTATGCAGGCGGAGAAGAGCCATGGAGATCAATCAAATCTAAGATTGAAAATTGGTTTGCATGTTCTTTATTTATTTTTATTTTCATTCTAGTTTGTATTTTATGGTGCTTGATAGGATTTAATACGACCTCTATGCGCTAAAACTCATATGTGCTATTTTGTATCCTGGATGCGCTAAAACTTAGATGTGTCGTTCTTTTCCCTGGATGTGCTCAAACATTTCTTCTATGCGCTATTTCCCTCTAAGCGCTAAAACTCTAATCAAAAGCACCATTGTATTTCCTGGATGTGTGACAACCCTAAATGAGCTAATGTTTTTCCTAGATGCGCTAAAACCCTAATTTTTCTATGGCATCCTAGAAGCGCTACTCTTTTTATCGAATATGCTAAGCTAGATTCTGTAGCGAACATGCTAAATTCATCCTATATGCTCTAAAACACACATCGAAAGCACTAAAAAATTCCTAAAAGCGCTACAACAAAATTTTCAAACCTAAATCAACAGAAAAAACATTAAAAATTAATTCAAAACAAAAAAAATTTGACAACAAAAGAGGTTGGATTGACTCATCAGTGGTCCATACGTAGCTGGTCTCTAGTATCGGTGGGCCCGCTCAAATTTGTGTCAGTGGTATGGAATCTCCATCTCGCTAGGTCACTATCAAAGCAATAGGATTCTAAAAGTCAAAAAGTGCAAATGATTTGTCCTTTTCTACCTTTTTACCTTTTAAAGGTCAGCCAAAGGTAAGTTTTGTGACATTTTTTTTTATCTTTTTATCTAACTTTGACTTTATTTTCACACTGGGGCATCCTTCTACATCATTTTTCGAGAGCTAAATCACTGAATTCACATCAAAATTCAAATCTCATCATCAAATCACATTTTTCCAACATTATCATCAACTCATCATCATCAGTGATTTACCTCTTGAGGGGGCATCATTAACACCAGCAACATCTTTCAATCAGAAACATATCAAAATCAGGTCAGGGGCATATTTTTTAGAAAAGGGGCAAAGTCAAACGCAAAAAAATTTGAAAGCAGAAATATTTTCTTTGAAGCAATGCATTTCACACATCACTTCAAAGAGGGGAAAAATGTAGATATATAAAATTGGTCATATCTAATTAATCATGACATTTAATTAAATATTTATTATTTAATTAATTTCTCTAAAGTCTTCTACATATGATTAAATTTAATTAATTTAATTATATTGTTCATTCAATTCATTCTTCTATCATAATTAAATAAATCAATTTTATTTGATTATTTCACATTCAAATGTCCACATGATTAATTAAATAAATACACTTTATTTATTTTAATTAATTATCACTTTTTGAATTTAATTAAGTCTATTTGATTTAATTAAATTTAAATATTTCTTTTCAAATCTTTCTTCTAGTTAATTAAATATCTTATTTAATTAATTTCATTTACATACAATTTCTTAAAAGTTTAATTAAATATCTTTATTTAATTGAATATCTTCCATATCTTTTCAAAATCATAATTAAATATTCTATTTAATTATGAAATCTTCCATTATTCTTCAAATCTGGGGTAAATATTCTATTTTAAGAAAAAAAACCTCTGTGTCACCCTTAAATGAATAATTGAATTTAATAATTCATTATTTATCTTCTTCAAAATCTTTCCATAATCTCATAAAAAGATGATTTTAACAAATCATCTTCATCATCTTATCTTACCTATTTTACAGAAAAGAAAACAAAATCTTGCTTTCTGTTTTCTTCTATTTTTCTTCAGTCTTATCCATCCTCAACTGTTCAATCTGCTAGGAATTTTCACAATCGTTGATCATATCAGCCAATCAAAATCTTTTGAAAAACTCTATAAATAGCACCGCCAATCCAAGCAAGGGTTACAACACACAATAGATGAATTAGAGATTAATTGCATTATAGCATTATAGCATTCTAGCATTATCATTATAGTTTTATTATTCATAGCATCATCAAAATTCATCATCTTAGCAATCATGTTTTAGAATAATCATGTCTTAGTGCATTTCATATTCAATCTCGTTCTTTGGGAAGACTGTTTGTTGAGCCTAGCATACAATCTGAGAGCTAGCTAGAATCAATGAAAATACTGGAGATAGAGGATGATAGGACGACATCGATAACAAGATACTGAGTTTGCAATCTCTATTATTTTCATATTTTGTTTTTGATATAATGTCTTATTGGTGTGTTTGATTCATTTGTTTTTGCATATTTAACACGCGCAAAATCGACCACACAACAATATTATTCAAAAGAATGAAGTAGAGTATATTAACCCTTAAATTGATTGTATGCCTAAGTATGGAATTAACTTAAGGAGTGAGTATATATAAAGGAAGGTGTTCCAATATATCAAAATTAATATATAATAAAATTTGAGAAAATATCATAGGTACTTTTCCCCAAGAATATGAATAGAAATATTTTGCTAATTATAGATCCATGGAGTAAATATGTAATAAGGAGAATTTCAAGAAACTATAATAGGAAAGGAATAATATGGAGTGTAGGAAAGAAAGAAGGACCATATATTGAAAATATTCCCTTGATTAAATGTGTAGATATTTCCCTCATGTAGAAGGGGGGGAGAATTAATAGAGAAGTTGTCATATAAATAGTAGCATAAATAATAAGAAAAATAAGATAATAAGGACTTAAGAAAATTTATGTGGTCTAAGGAAAAATTAGTCAAGGATAGAAGTAAAATTTCCAAGACAACTATGTGTACTCAAAATCATTTGATGAAAAATAAGCATAATGATATTTGATCATAGTTACTTATAAGCCTCTGGGAACATTGTGTGCACCTTCAATACCTTTGGAACTCTTGCACTCTCCTTAAAATCATATGCATCCTACTTGCAACACATGGTTTCATTGTATACCACCACATACAACTATACATTATTCATCACACACCACCATTGATGATCTCATGTAGGTCGTTTCTCCATCACCTTCCACCACACATGACTTTTCATATCCTCACAGATACACTTAGAAATATTATTAGATCTATTACACATAGATTGCTTTAATTGTAGAATAAAATTTCAACTATGAGGACTCTCAAACAATTAGGTATATGGAAGATTAGATGTTTAGGGAATGATCCATCACATATTCTTCTTGTTTGTAACTATAATTAAAATTGAATATATTTCACTCATCCATTCACACTAAAGAATGATGAGAATTATCTAAAAAAAAAATTAGTAAACTAGTTTTATGTGTTTATCCATTTTTGATCACATAATTCTTCATTTCTATCTACACTATATCTAATATCTATTATACTCTATTCATTTATAATTGTGAATAAAATTATTTTATACATATTTTATAAATTTTTCCACTTTTATATCTTGATTATGTGTTGGTTTACTAATATCTTTTTTTCCTTCACCTAATCAATAAACACATATGTTTCAATATTGGTTTGTCCGCCATACTACCTAGGATCTTAATTATTTGTATTAGAGGTTTTTTTCTCATGTGATAGGAAAAATGTGTGCACAACAATAGAGGAAGATTGTCCACTTAGTCCATCTTTTGAGTTACCAAATGAATCTCACTATAAGAGTAAAAATGTATGATACAAATAAAATCACAAAATAATCTCCAAATCTTTGAATGACTATCAATACCATAGTTGATGCGTAGTCTTAGAAACTCTTTGGATAATTTGACAAAGTTATGTCTCAAGTTGGATCACTACCACAACACATTAAATTTTTTTTATGTGAACCTAAAACATTTCAAGGTACAATTTGATCTATACATTTTAATGTTCATGTAAAATTGACACCACAATACTAGACTACTAGATGTGACAATTGGAAGCAATTTTTTTTATTAACTGCTTCATAGATTCAAATACATTTTTTTTGCAGTGTTAAATATGTTCATATAAGTGTCTTAATGTTTGCATATAATCAATGCACAAAAAAAAAGGCATTATGATTTTATTCAAAACATGGGGTTCCTTTATTATAACTTTGATAGAGGAATATTGCTCTATCAGACATTATTAGGATGAGTATATAAAATTTCAATAGTTGTGTTAGCATAAGGAAAAATTATTTTGAAAACTACACCAAATTTTATTACTACTCTATATGCCTACATAAAATATACTAGTAATGAAAAGTTCCTCGAATGCATAAGTGGGCTATGACCTTATTTTCATGCAAAGATGTAGTTATATATATGTAATCAAGGCAGTAATTTTTTTATGTATCCAAAATTAAAGCCAAATAAAATCTCAAGTAGATTTTTCCCTTGAGAAAAAAAAAGCTTGTGTACACAACCACTTCCAAGTCATCCATGAAGAATCTAAATTCCCCTCATGTAAGATAGTATAAAAATCCAAACCACTCACATAAAAATACAAATCTACAACATCATCTATTCCAATAAATTACATGAGAAAGAAGGAAAATGGTGATAAATAATGTTATTACCATTGTGAGAGTTTACATAGTGATGTTGAATGCCACAAGAAATAATCTATCATTGTATAAACCACATCAGATCCTATGTAGATGAAGGATATTGATACGAAGCATAAAATTTTAATAGTAGCAACATGATAATTGAAACTTTAGAGGAACACAAACATCTTCCATAGTCTAAGTGTTGGGTCAAAGGAAAAATAGTACATTTTATCATCAATTATGGAGTCTAGAAGAACATTATTGTGCAATATGTAATCACTTTCCTAGGTATTTAAACTAAAGCATCATGATATTATACTCTTCAATATGGTTATATCAAGATGAGGATATTAAGGTAAAACAATAATATAATTACAAGTATGTAGTTAAACTAATGTAGGACACAATTAGTTTTGAACTCATACTAATAGAAACTTGTGACATACTACTTGAGAGGTCATATGTATATGAAAATGATGGTATCTATCAAGTCGGACCATAATAAATGACTATTCATGTTGGATATCTTTAATTCTACCTTTATAAGTGTGCATTGAATAACAAAGTAGCTTTAGTATTTCCAAATAATATTCTAAAATACTTTTTAGAATGCATAATTTTTTTCTTCTCATATTTTTTATAAAGGAACCTATGCAAGAAATAAAGTCTAAATTGGTAGCACACAAGGTTACATAAATATCATCACACGAAATAGTTTGACAAGGTATTGTCACAATGCAAAGATGTCATCAAGGAGTTCAAATTTCTTCCTATAAATTTCACTTTGCAACACACTATTGATTTGGTTCATGGGTCCCTTATTTCAAATAGCCCTCTTTAGTATAGATTTTTGTAGGAGAATGTTAAATTTCCACATCAAGTTTAGGAGTTAATTGATTAGGGAAAGATTACACCCATATCTTCTTCATCCATTAGTTTGATATTATGTGAATCAAAGAAAGATGGAACATGGAAACTTTAAATGACTATCACATTCAACAATATTACAATGAATATTTGGTTTGATGGCATATTGGAGCAACTCCATGATATACAATTATTCATAAAAAATAATCTTAAGTTCTAAGGATATTACCAAGCACTAGCTAATCTTAGAAACATTTGTAAAGTAACATTTAAAACTAAGGATGGATTGTACAAATAGATGTTTATTCCTTTCATTTTTACTAAAATGCTAACAACAATCATGTTCCTGACAAACAACATCATGCAAGCCTTCACCGACTCCTTTGTCATTTATTGATGAGGGCCAAGCTGCCCAAAACCACACAAATCACAACAATAGATACCAACACAGAAGATGTTAGACAAAAATAACCCACTTTCAATTATTTTCAGATAATGAAACTATAGATTCAAAACTTACATGCTACAGCCTCATGGGTTTGATTCATTACAACAAAATCAACTCTAAAAAGAAAATATATTATTCAAAGCCACAATCTGCACTATTGGAGCCACCTCCTACCACCCCATTTAGCCCTTTTTATTTTACCCAATAACCACCCTAGAATGTTCTAGAAAGTTCAACTTTCCCTTTTGTTTTGGCGCCAAAAGTCTTGCTGCTTCATTTCTGGCCTAGGAAGAAATTTTAATGAAATTCACTTTTTAGAGGGGCAACTTCATAGGGCCATAACTTTTGATCCGGGTGTCTGATTTTCTATTATTGTATATCGTTGGAAAGCTCTTGAAGAGCTCTACAACACATGAGAAATTGTAGGTTGGTTCGTCAACTTTTTAAGCAATTTTGGGGCCTCTAAATTCTTCATATCTGAAATTGAAGCTGCATTGGAGAAATTTTGCAGGACATAAACTTTATTATCTCCCAAACTGTGCAGGGTATTGAGGTGATTCTTTTGCAACTGGAAATGATTTTTTAGTTTTTCTCCTTGGGGTAAATTTTTAGGTCCATACAAGCCTCAACTTACAAAAAATAGTAAAAAATAGTAAGTGCCTATTTTTTTCTATTTTTGATGCCTTACTATCTTACACCCCTTAAGTGTCATCATGGGACTCAAAACAACTAAAGAAAATAAATAAAATATTTATTTTGGGTGATGCAAGATTTCCCTATCATTTATTATTTGGGTGGTATTCTCATCTTCAAAATAATTGATGAGGAGAATGTGGGGTACATCTTGTACATCTTAGGAACTCTATACAAACACAAGTTGCAAGCCAAGTACAGTAAGTGTATCTTTATCAAAATTAAAATTTAATATTTGGGCTACATCTTCAATAATAGAAGAATACATGTAGATCCAAAGAACATTAAGGGTATTCAAGATGGGCTAAATCAATGTAACATCACTTAATTACATAATATTATCAGACTTGCTAATTTTCACCATATATTTATCTTATAATTGTCATACCACTTAGTTTATAAATTAAATAATGTGGACAAAGCTAGAAATAATTCAAACCATTACAAAACTATATAACTCTGAGGAGCTTAAGTAGTTCCTCTAAGTAGCACTTGTTATATAAATACCTAACATTATATACACTTTTGATATTTAAAACAATGCATCCAACTATGCAATTAGTGTAGTACTCACTCAAAATAGGTATCATATTTCCTATCGTTTAGAGATATTCAAGAACATGCTCCAAGTATACTCCACCTATTTGAAATAATTGTATGCTATCATTCAAATTGTTCTAAAAGAAGCATTCCTTTGTGTAGTCAAAAAATTAATTTTTGCATTACCATTAAATTGGAGTACGCCATTTTTTCTTTGAACTTAAAGATGATTTTTTATCTAAAATAATAAGTCTCTACTTACTCATGTGTTCAATCTTCTTAGGATGATCCACTTTCTCTTCTTGCTCATTTTCAAGCCCCAATTTCTAGGTTAATTCTATAATAACATTTTCTATCTTATCCAATTTTCCCATAGACATAAATCTTAGACACATCTTATTCCATATTTGGAATATTTTTGCATCTTCATCGATATTCCTAACCATACGTATAGTCATTGTTCAACCTACCTTATTACCAAATTTAAGCTCAAAGGATTCAAAATCACTAGTTCCACTTGATCTTGTAGTGGGTGTGTAACGCCCCGCTGTGTGAACCCCAAAGGACAAATAAACAATAATCACTGCAAATTTCTTTTTTTAAAAGATAACATAACATACATGTAATACACATTAAGTCATGACATGAATTTCATTTAAGCAAATTCACTAACACATACATCCCTTGGGGTACACGAGGAGTCATTATGAGACTTAGATCCACACAACGACAATAAAGAATAAAAGCCAAAGATATAATCCATAACAAGATAAACATTAACAAATATAACACTACATGATAATCATTGATAAGAAACCATTTGAGTAAGTACAACATATACATAATTAACTCAACACAATGAATAACAACTGCCATGGCCAATGACCACACCAAGTTTAACATTACATTACAGTACAATGTTCTAGAGGTACAATGATACAAAAATGTTTCCAAAGATAAATGGAAACCATACACAAGATAAAATGATACAAATAAACAAATGAATACAAAGTATCATAACTGGCTCCAAGACAAATACAACTCTGGAGTCGCTGCAACAACACCAATCCGCACCTCTCGATCCTCGACTAGGGACCCAATGGGGTGCTTAGTACGTTCCACCCGACCATGTGGGTCCGAAGACCCACCCCTCGTGCTAAGGGGCTGACAAAAAATAGTCCTCAACCAAGAACATCCAAACACGGAACCACAAGACTCAACATCATACAAAAGTATCATAAAACTCAAGGATTACAATGACATAACCAACAACATCCAAGAATCAACATAATAAATTAAAATCATATATCTCATCACACAAATCAAAGCAATGACCAGTAAACAAGTACCCAAAGGATGATCATGAAATACTTCCAAATCAAACTGAATTAATAAACATAATACAATTCCAAATTGCAATTAAACAATGTAATAACATCATAACACAGTACCATAAAAGTACAAGGTCATAAATCAAATATCAATGAGATCATACAAGACCACAAAGTACACCAAAGATGTATCAAGGCAATACTCCAAAAATCAATATAAGTCCATATAGCAACAATCTAAACCAACTCCCACAGCCTACTTCCAGAGGAACACAATAAAGTAAAACACATGGGCAACTAGGGGAGAGTGTCATCGCATAGTCCTATATGGGCTACCTGTGCTCTTCCTCCCAACTGGAGGTGCTGGTCCTATCTATGGCTATCCCGTGCCCTTCCTCCCAACTGGAGGCGCCGGTCCATAGGGTGACTCATGCGGAGCCGTAGACCTCTCGTGAAGATGAGGTCACGACCTTGCCAACCACGGCCTTCTCAGCCTTCCATTAGTCTGCAGAAGCACTAATGAAGACGAGGAATCCATTTTTAAATCTTATAATGATATTACTACCCAACCCTCCTAAGTTAATTATTAGGTTTTCACTTGTTTACTAACTCACTCGTGGGTTATCCTGTGCCCTTCCCCTTAAGCGAGGCGCCAACCCCCACGAGGAGCCACTCTCCCTAGAGACCCAACAACATAAAAAAAATCAAGAAACCAAGGGTTGTACAACATAACAAGAATATTAGATCACAACTGAGCAGCATACGAGGCATTACCCATCTCGCTATAAATACATAATCAAAGTCTCAACAATTCTCGTACAACCCTTTTAAAATCATGAAACTAAAACACCTGCCACATCAAGGGCACATAAAGGAAGACTCTCAAAAATTTTACACTAGGGTCTCCCCATCAAAGAACTGAAAAAAATAATTGCAAGGCCACAAGAACTATTTTCAATTGAAATATAATGAGTGAATACATCAAAATAAGATCAACAACTCCATTCAAACAACATCAACATCTTCGATACGAACTAACTTGGAAATCCAAGGGAAACCTCTATTTTCTCCTCTCGGAATACCCATAACTCAAAGAAATTTTCAATTTCACTCATTAACAACTCAAGCAGAACCATCAATCATGACAATGATAACATTAACCGATTTACCACTTAGGGTGAAGAACAAAAGAAAACATATGGGTTTCCAATGAATAGAAACATAAATTAAATGAGAGAAAATCTCCAACTCAAAATCAACTCACGAAAAGTCACATCGAAAGGGTCTATCAAAACAATCCATAAAACCACACATTCAAATACAATATAACCATTCTTTCAATAAGAAGTAACTTGAATCAATCTAAAAAGAACGCGATTTTTAAGATCAATCGTTTCCAACATTTAAGGATATCACAATATTGCGAAGTGAAGATATAATCTGATGTTTTTAAGCCATAAGACACTAATCACAAATCAACAATGGTGTCACCTCAAATAGGGAAATGCAAAAGAAAATCAACCTTTAATTCAACAAAATCACTTAATAAAACCAAAAGCCACCAACTAGGTATTCCACGGGAGACCTCAATTTTCTCCTCACAAGGACCCCCTTATAGTGGTACGCAAATCACCTTCATAAAATCAGCAACATAGCAATGACAACAATTATCTATTCGCAGTTCCAAATAAAAGAAACCAACCTACTTAATGACGAAAACAATTACCATCTCAAGATTCTAAATAAGTATCCATAAAGAGAACTTACAAATCAACCACTAAATGAATATAAAGGAAGTCAATTTTCAAAAGATTAAAATCCCATTTCACCAATAAACTATCCAATTCGAGAATATCCTAATCAATCTCTAACCCTAACCATACATTTAAATTTCCCCTTTCATTTATCAACATAATTGAAAACTACTTAATAGTTGGGTAGTTAACTCATTATCATTTGATCAAAACATTATTTTCACTCTCCTTTTATCATACTAACCTAACACTCACTTCCAATATTTAAATTAATTGTGAAAACCACTTAAGACCAATTGTTTATACTTTAAAAAGACAATAATAACAATACTCTAAATACTTAAACTACATATTAGAACTTACCACCTTAAGATCTTAAATCTATCTAAATAAATTCCCACACATAAATACCTTTTAAAACCACTACATCTTTATATATTTTAATTCTTTTTGAGGAGGGAATGTAAAAAGAGAATAGATCTGTTCTAAGAATCCAACAAGTCTACAAGACTTAACTTCACAAAAAGATAACTTATTCAATTCTATATTAAATTCCATTTCTACCATACACACATTAAAATAAAGAATTGAACAATCAGTGCTGATATATATTCACAATCTACCTTTTTACTATATTATCCTTTCAAGTTTATAATTCAACAAATTAATAGAAATTCCTTCTATTTTCATGTTTTCACTATATTACAATTTTATTTTATTCATATCAGAAACAAAAGAATTCTGTTTACAAACAGAAGTAATTAACTTTAATAGTGCAATTATAAATTACAGAATATCATTGTACGAATTTAATAAATGATTAAATATATATATACATTTAAATACATATCATTCTTGTCATTTAAATATAAGAATTCATGTTTTAATCGAATAGCCGAAACTTCGTTCAAATTAAACAAATAATAACCATCACACGGGGTAGTCCACCGGCCGCGGATAGTCCACGGACTGTCACTGCAGTCTGACGGACTGTCGTGGTAGCCCGTAGGCTGCCGCACCATCACCACTGCCGGCTGGGTGGTGGGTACGGCCGAGGCCGAACCACCACCCAGTCTGCATTTTTTTAAATAATTTCAAAACAAATTTAATATGGTGGAAATTTGAATCTTAATTAAATTTTTCTTTTTATGCTATCTTTACATTTATATATATATGTGTATACATTTATATATATATATATATATATATCTGATATACATATATATATATACATATATCTATTGCATACAAAAATATTTCGAATACAGAGAAATAAATTTCAATTGTACAATTTATTGTTTCAATATAAACATTTAAACACAGAATATATTTGTAAAATTTATCTACAACTGGGAATTTACACAACCTCGAATTCACAGACAGGAGATTTTTTTATATTTTTTTTTACTGGTTTATTATTATTTTTAACCCAAAACTACAGTAACACTGTTCAATATCCAGAATCCCAACAAAAAATTTACTTTAATTAAATAACAATCCTGAACCCCAGTAAGATTTTCTTGATTGAAAAAAAATAGTCCAAAACATTTCTAAGGATTTGAGAATTTTTTACATGCATTAAATTTCAAATCCAAGAGAAAATTTCATTCACAACAAAGAATTCTTATTTCATTTGATGCTTATAGAAAGAAAATAATTTAAAAGAAGAAGGAGAACCTGGCGTCCTGCGCCTGGAGAAAACTGTAGAAGCTTTATCCTTCTTGCCGATCCAATCCTCCGCTAACAATTGTTTCCAGTAGTAGTTTCAAGATCCTCCCTCAAACTTAAATCTTATTCCTCAATAAATTCTCCAGAATAATAATAGAAAAAGAATGCAATACTATAACAGAAAAATGACTACCAATTTCTCCAAAATCTGTTGGAAAGAGAATGCCAATGACAGAAAAATGGGTGAATCCCCCTTTCTCCCCCCCTCCATAAGCTAAATGAAGCGATTATTTATTTTCATATTCTACAGTTCTCTTCGACTTCCAAATGCTCTATGGGTGAAGTTTCTTTCCAGCTTTTCTTGTTTTAAAACACTTCAGCTTCCTATCTCCTTAACCATTTAAAATTTCTTATTATAATAATTATCTTTCCAAGATTATTTTGTTCATAATTATTATTAACTTCAATTTAACACAACAATTTAAATCAATTTATCTAATAATATCACTTTTACTTTTAACGAATTAGTTTAATTTGATCATTTGTTCTAAATCATTTGATTTGATTTAATTGATTATTATTTTTAATTTCTAATTATATTTTAAATAACTTTGCAAATCACTTATGATTTAATTAATTATTTAAACATGATTACTAACATATTATATTTTTCACGCAATCAAATAACACAGTAATCAATGAAGCACACACAAATACTCACACAAAAGTCCAGAACAACCGACACGGAGGGGCACTATAGGGTGTGACTAGTAATTTTCCTTCTCTAACTACTTAAATCACACAAACACATTATATTTTTAATCTATTTTGATGCTATTTTATCTATAAACTAAAGAAAATTTTCACTGATTTCTCATCAATAATAGATTCTCACTAGATCTACTACAAATTATCATAAACATGGTTGAACTCTATGTGTAACTACTATAGAATTCAATTAGATTCATATGTTGAACCATAAAAACTTGAAAAAAATGTTTAAAATATCAAAAAATAAATATTTATACACAAGATAATGAATGATCACATAATATACCACAAAAAATTTGTGAGAAAAATCTAGAAAGAGTGGCTAAAACAACCCCATATGTGACTATATATAGACAATTTATATGTAATTAAGTGGCATCACATCAATAACAAACTCTTTACATGATCAACTATGCTTCAAAACCTATTACAATGTGTGCAACTTCACAATCCTTGTTCCATAGTCAATTTACCTATAATATGAACATAATGTGAGGTATAAAATAGAACTAGACTTTGCACATGGTGTTTCATACATTTATATATATATAACTCTCTTATGTCTTACAATGGCAAAAAAGAGATTCTAAATGCCTAAAAGATAAAAATAAGTGTACAAAATCCTCAACTTCCCCTCACATCTAAATAGAATGAAACAACCAAAATTTATTATAGAGTGATTCCATATTCTTCATAGAACTTGGTGTAGGGTCACCATGTCAAATCATGTAAATATGGTCAAATAAGGTCTTATGATAGGTTTTAGGTGTTTTGAGTCTAAGTTTGATGGAATAAGGTCATAATAGACCATTTGTGATGTAATTAGTGGAATTTGGGGTCAATCTTGCAAATATTGGAAGCCCAACAGTCAAGTAAGTTCAAATGGTAGTTGGTTTGTTGTTTACACATGTTCCACCTTTCTGAGTAGGCCATCTTTGTGATGTTGTATCTTTGTTCTTGTTGAGTATTAAGCCCAACTAATATTTTTCCATGATTCTATACATATTTATGAAGCCCCATGTTTGTTGGCATAGGACCATGAATCCATTTTCTAATTTTTCCATCTTGAATCCATTTGCAAAAATTTCAGATTTGCAAACTGGACAATGTCAAATCTGCAGAAAGTAGCCTCACATTTGAATTTTTATTTTGCAACCTTTTAACCTGCATGCGAAAGTGGTTGTTCCCCCTTATTGCATATATTATTATCTACCACTTGGCAGGTTTGTGGTCCCATAGCTCCTCATTTGCTATTTTTTCAAAGCCTGTTCCAAAAAAAAAATTTAGGGTTTTAGAATCAGCATTTCCAGATTTTCAAAGAAGGCAACTTTGAGTGTTAATATCTTGCACATGTGATCAAATCAGGTCAAATCCTCTTGTACACATGCTCATGTTGTCCACATGTACCAGCTTGCCAAGTGGTAGCCTCCGAAGCAGATTTTTGTTATTTTTTCAAATCAATGATTGAACATGTTTTAGTGAGGTTGGAAAAGTACAGTTTTAGAGGAGTCTAAGAAGGAAATTTTGAGGATTGATATTTTTCACCTAGGGCATCATAATAAACATCCGTTTGATGCTCTGGATTCTTTGTATAACATTTTACCAAAGTGCCAGCTTTCAAGGCTTAGGGAGGTGATTTGGTCAGTTTTCGAAGTTGATTCTAAAGGCTACTAAGGTGGTTTTGGCCAAAATTCAGAGGTGAAAAACGTCAATTTTAAATGGACATATGTTCAAGTTTTCGAATTTAGAATGCATCCAGTTAGGGTTTCAAAGCATTTGTGAGGGCCAATTGTCCAAAAACAAAAAAAAAATTAGCCGGGACCACATTGCACCCGACATACTTTGTACAGTGGTGGAAATACAAGTGTTGCATTATGTAAAGTACTCCAAATGTATTGTTTTGATCAAATGCTTCGAAAAAATGGTATTAAAGGAAAATATATTAATTGACCAACGAAATTGCAGGTCTCCTATTTATATGGGTGCCTATTTACAACTTGCAACCATGGCTTACCTTCAAAATGAGATCTGATCAAGCCTTCAATTGATAAGGGGCATATTCAAAATGGACAAAAAAATCATTTAAAGCTATTTTACCAATTGAGAGGAGTTTTTCCTCAAAGAAGATTCAAATGCAACAAATAAAATCTGACAAAAACCATGGAAAATTTCTAACCCGTCCATCAATTATGAAGAAGATGAAGTCTAACAGGAAGCTGAGTGAAGGAAATTTCCATGGGATAAAGTCACAACACCATTTAATTGTGTTGGATTGTTTGAACAACCTATGTTTCATTTGGAGGAACAATCTTTATTGGGAAAATGGTTTAGGGTTTCCTATTTTTGTGGGTGCCTATCAAGTCTTGTGGTTGGGTTTAAGCATTCAAATGGGATCTAATTGAGTATAGTTTTTATTTGGGATGCAAACAAAGTACATCAAATACTTCAAATATTTTATTTGTATGCTAGAAATGTGGAGCTTAAAATAGTTTTGAATTATTTCCAAGGAACAGGTAAAAGCTGCGCAAAGAGCTCTATGAGACTATTTATTGAGAGTGCTGGAGAAGGGTATAGATAGCCATCAACACTTAAAGGAAATAGGAATTTTTTATTAGAAGTCTTTGTGAAATGAGGAAAGCACTGATCCAAATAAAAAGACAATTCATTTTGAAAGAATCACTTTAATATTACAAATAAAATTGTAACAAAGGAGAATGGTTAAGGTCTCACCATGGAAATCAAAGGGAATACAACTATACATATTAAAAGGTTTGAACACTGTAGTTTTAAGAGCCTTGGTGTTGAAACATGGCATGGTTTATGTGCTAAATGAAAGGGTCATCTTGATGTTGCAAATAAAATTGTAAATAGGGGCGCCTCTATTCACACAAAAAGTGGTCAAAATGAAAGGAATTCAAATCACTTTGCAATCTGTGAAATGGGAGATTGGTAAACCTTGGGACAATTTGCTATCATCAAAGTGGATTCAAATCTTTGAACCTGGAATCAAGACACAAGGATCAATGTCATGGATACGCCATATTATTCAGGTTTTGGCAGAGGAATGGCCATTGGGCTTGCTAAATGAAGTTAATTTGACATTATGAATGAAATATTTGCACATAAATAGTAAATAGATGTGGGGGATATCTCCATTCTTAAGCTTGATGTGTGGTCAAAGTTTCTAAAGATGCAGTAAAGATATGTCACCAATGTTTCATTTCTATCATCGCTAATTCTATCCTAAATTCCCATTTGAATTAGCAATGAGCAATATTGCATGCCTATCATTTCCTTTCGCTAATTGCTCTCTATTTTCTCATCGAAATAGAGATATGTGATAGGATGAAGTTCTCTATTTCTAGAATACATAGCTGGTAGGATTCTCATTTTCCACACTATATTCGCGATATACGATGATATATTTTTTCCATCGCACCTCGCGAGTAGATATTTATCTCTTTGCAATGAATTCACAATATGTGATGGTGTTGGGGAAACATTGGAAAGTAAGTTTGCGGTGGGCCCATGCTTTCTTTCTTAAAAGAAGATTTGAGGGTAGTTTTTAATGTGTTGGGGGTAATAAATAAGTGTTGCCCGATAAATTTTGAGGTATGCATCATTTAAATGTGTAAAGTAAAGGTGAAAAGTGGGATTTAAATAAATTTTATTTTCCTAACAATGCAATGATTGCAGCGTTCATATTTTCACAAAGCGTTGAGTATTTTAAACATAAAATGAAAGTAAAGAAGGGCACGGGTAAATAATTTTATAAAGTGAATAGTATATTCACTATGTAATGTTTCTGCTAGGAGAAGTTTTTACAGAGAGGACAATTTTCATGTAGCTGGGTGAAAAATGAACAAGGGGGAGATTAAATCTTTTGTAGGGTAATGGTATTTTTCAACAGAAAAACAAAGAGGAATGATGATTTTTGAGGCTAAAGAATATTTTTTTGTTGAGGATCAGCGGGTGCATGAAGTGTGAATTTGATAGCAAGTTGAAGAGTCTTCAACAAGCAAAGGCAATTGCAGATCAATGAACCTAAATATGCCAAGTGTCTTGTTTTGATCTCCACTTAGGGTTTCTTTCTCCTTAAGTATTATTTCTTCTCCATTTTCAAGAGAGAGGCTTTTTTGTAATTAAACATAGAGAACATTGTAATGTGAATACAAAGCATTTCAGAGTTAAGTTTTAGGGTTTGATTCTTTCAATATTTATGTAATTTTGATTACAATACTGGAAAAATAATGTTGAATGTTTCAAGTTTGATACTATTTTACCCTCTTGGGTACTAGTTTTATAGATTATGAATAATACAATCAAGGTTGTCTTATTTGTCTCTATCAATTTCAGATAGATGTATGGATCTATTCTTGTTTATTAATTCAAATAATTAATGTAGGTGCTTGAATATGGTTGTAATTTTGTATTGAATTGAGTGCTAGGATGGTAGTAAGAAGTAAAGGTTAAAAAAAAATGATGAAATATTGTAATGCAACATTTCATAGCTTCATATACTATTAGGTGTGAAAATTGTTATCAGATTATGTATGTCTTTGAGTTGACTATGTTCCAAGGATGAGGCACTAATCTAAGTGTGTTATTCATGTTACATTTGTTGGTTAATGCAACAACTAATCATCTTTTAAATCAAATATAAATCTCAGTTTGTTTGTGTGTAGAATTGAATGCTCTACATCTCTCATGTTTGAATTAAACACTGCTATGAAGGTCAACCAAACCATTAAGGTATTGTGTCATTCAAACAATTGAAGGAGAAATATCTATTGATAGTGTATTTGGTACTTTAGCATACAAGTATTTATAAATATACTGATTGGGATTACGCTCCCTAGTTTAACAGAGCCAAAAGTGTAGGATATTTTAGTCTCTAACTGAATCTTGACCGTTGGCCAAATTAAATCTCTGAGTTTGGGTATGAGAGAGTGGCTACTCTTTAGGAGTCATTGCATCTATTGATTAGGTAACCAAAAAATTGGCGACTCTGCTAGGGAATGCACTCATAAATTTGGTTGCAGATTGTCTTATCAAAGAGTCATTCAAATCTTGAACTATTATTTGTAACTGGAGGTTGAAAATTATTGAATCTCATTTTTCCCATCTGAGTCACCAACGGATTGGTGACTCTGCTGGGGATAACTTTGAATCTCCAGTTGTAGACTGTTCTATTATAGAGTCATATTATTTGCTGATCTGAGAATTTGGTTTAAATATTGAAAGAATTCATACCTGGAGAAAGAAGTTGTTGCAATGAACTTGAAATTTGCATCATCTGTGGTGCTATGCTATGAGAGAAGACCCAGAAGGATATTCATCTTTGAAGGAGCTTCATACTGCTTGAATTTCAGTCCTTTGTGAAGAGAGGTGGTGACTCTATCAAAGAACCCGATGAAGATGTGAAGAACATTTCAAATCAATAAAGATTTCCAGTCAGGAAGAAGAATCCTTCACTTCAATATATCCAGGTATTTTCCATGTTTTCATTTTCATGAAAGATAAACTTGTATATGAAAACCATATTTATAAGACTTGAAATTTTTTGATTCCCTACTGAGTGAAAATAAGCACTAGGAAAGGGAATAGTAGTGATTATTAGACATACTTTTGTGTTACTAGTTTTCAATCTCAATTATGAAGTGAAGTATGCAATATTTTTGGAGAAACCCATTTAGAAGGTCTTAAGCAAGCAAAGATAAAAAATTTCATTATAAGAGATTAAGATCATTTTGTAAAAGAAGTTTGAGTTGCCTTGTGTAATTGCAAATGTTGATACAAAAAGGCTTGTAAAGGTTTAAGAAAATGTATCATCAACCTATACTTCCTAGTGTGCAACCCTTGTCATGTAATAAAAGAAGTTTTGGCATTAAAAGGTAGATGGCCACAAATTTTGACAATATTTGTGGTTACCCAAATTTTATTCCATCTAAAATCAGAAATGAGCTACCAAAGTTCAGTGGTACAAAGTGTGAATCAACAAGTAAGCATCAGCAAGAATTCAATAATATAATGGATGATTACAAAGTTGATCATGAGGATGTGATCATGAGGTTTTTTATTCAGTCCCTAAAGGGAGATTCAAGATATTGGTTCTTTGATTTACTAGCATGCTCTGTCTACTCTTGGGAGGAGTTCAAAGTAGTGTTCATGGAGTAGTTTGGTGAAAGAATCAGTGCTAGTTCTTTGCTCAATAAATTTATGAGCATTGAGAAAGAGGAGGATGAGCTAGTCCCAACATCTAACTGAAGATTTGCTAAAACATTAAGGGGCATTTATGATGTTATGGGACTAAGTGATGCAGTATGTTTGGTTGTTTATTTGGGAGCTTTTGATAATAAGATGAGCTATCTATTAAGAGAGAAGGATCCTAAAACATTGCATCAGGCCTATGGGATAGCCATGAACATTGAAAACAACCATAATTACGAAATGCACAAGGGTCATTTGAATACAAGTGTTTGCTACCATGAGACCCAAATGTTGATGAAAGGAATGAATTTCAGAGCACTTACACCCCCATTGTTTCAACTTATACATCATTTCATAATGTTGATCACACTAGCCCTGTTATGAGCTATGATTCGAATAATGATGTGAGTGAAGAATACTTGTCCCAAGCTGTGAATATTCCTCATGTTGATAGGAGATAGTGTAATGAGCGTCCAGATAATGTGATGTATGCACCTATGGATTGCATTCATGAAGTTTCAATTGCAGTACCTAACACAACTGGTAAAGAGATGCAAACAATTTCAAATATTTGGCATATCACACCTTGTAATGGAGCTATTAGCTATTCAAATGATGAGGTCACAGAGAAGGTCCATCTGTAGTCTCATGGTTCAAATGAATCTAATAACTTGTTTGATGATAAGAGTGATAATGAGATGATGTATTCATCATTGAACATGCAAGAACCATGTAGTCCTAAGTACAATATTGCGAGGGTTGAAAGCTTTGTTAATAGTGAGCTTGGTTTCATTGGGCTTGTTCATGCACATTCAACTCATAAGATTGATCATGTTGATTGTTGTTCTGATGGTTATAGCAACATGTATGAAGTAGAGTTGGAAAATTTTACATCAAATGAGGATGACATTAGCATGAAAGATGTTGATGACATGAGTAGACTCTCAGATGATCAAGTTATGCATTGTGATGAGAATTTGAGTAATAGGATGCCACCATTTTCAGGTGATAGTGCTATAGAGTTTGAAGAGTTTCTTGACCATAATATCTCAAATTGTGTGGACATGACAAAAATTTCAAATATTGTGCTAAACAATCAGAGGATGAAATGAAGGATGGCATTGGCTGCTTTAAGCTTAAGGCCGATTGTGATTATGTCTATGAGGAGGGCATTAACTGTGATGTTTCAGAGTATAATGATATGGAAGATTTAGATCTTCATGTTGAAGAGGTTGAGGCTTTTATGAAAGCAATGAATGTAAGGGAAAACCCCTTATTTGATGAGTTTCCATCTTCACTAGAAATGAAAAATGATGATCCTTATTGGTGTAGAGATAATCCACTCTTTGCTGAAGACCCTGATGATGGATCTGAAATAGCTAGGGTCAGCATGTAGCCTTGAGCAAACAAAGCAACACGTTGATGTGCTTCTTGAGGGAATTGCCTATGAATGTTTCACATTTGGTATAGATGTTGTAGACAAGGTTGAGTGTCAAGATGCCAACTACTTGGAGGAATATGAATACTTTCAGTTTCCAATTTAGTTGGGAGGCATTTTGATGAAGCATGACAATGAGTTGAATAATGAGGAATGTTATTTTCAATATGAACATGTTTCATGTTATGAATATAACACACATGTGTCATGTGATGATAAATATTTTCAGTTGCTTTCTGATTGCAGATTGTACATTGACAGGGATAACAATGACAATGGTAAGTTCAGAGATGTGGTAGTGATGGTCAATGGCAATGCTAGTGACAAGGTTAGTTTGTGGGTAGTTCATGGAAGTGTCTTTAGACTTGGCCTAATACAGCTAGCAGAGAACAAAGTGTTTGATAAAGGTAGATATTGGTACTTCATTCTTGGGGGCTTGGGGCCACTGAATAAATTTCAAAAAATGAGTTCCAATGCTGCATAAAGGAGCAGTTGAGACCACTAAATAGACTTGGCACATGGTCTACTCTCCCAGAGATCTGGAATCTCGTCATGCCCGCAAGGGGCATGCGTCCCCAGTCAAAGCCACTATTGGGACCTCCAATATTTGGCTAAATTTTTGAGGGCCCATGTAAAATTTTTCCTAATGCACTCATAAGTACCTTGTAGAATAAGCCTAAGTAGCTCACTTTGGGAGCTTGTAATTTGACACCCATGAATTGTCATGAAAAATCACTTTGGAGAAGTATTGAGCACCTATCAGAGATGGTGTGTGACCATTTGTAGCTTCCTTGGACTAGTTTTGGTGATTTTTTTGAGTCTTGGTTTCAAGGTTCAAAAGTTGGTTTGTTGCTTACACATGTTCCACCTTTCTAAGTAGGCCATCTTTTTGATGTTGTATCTTTGTTCCTGCTAAGTATTAAGCCCAACTGATATTTTTCCATGATTCTCTACATCTTTATGAAGCCCCATTTCTGTTGGCATAGCACCATGAATCCATTTTCTAAGTTTTCCATCTTGAATCCATTTGCAAAAAGTTCAGATTTGCAAACTAGACATTGTCAAATCTGTAGAAAGTAGCCTCACATTTTTATTTTTATTTTACAACCTTTTAACCTGCATGTGAAAGTGGTTGTTCCCCATGATTGTATATATTATTATCTACCACTTTGTAGGTTTGTGGCCCCCTATCTCCACATTTTCTATTTTCTCAAAGCCCATTCCAAATGAACTTTTTTAGGGTTTCAAAATCAGCATTTCCAGAATTTCAGAGAAGGAAACTTTGAGCATTAATATCTTGCACATGTGATCAAATCATGTCAAATCCTCTTGCAAACATGCTCATGGTGTCCACATGTACTAGCTTGCCAAGTGGCAGCCTCCAAAGCAGAGTTCTGATATTTTTTCAAATGAATGATTGAACATGTTTCAGTGAGGTTGGAAAAGTATAGTTTCAGAGAAGTCTGAGAAGGAAATTTTGAGGATTGATATTTTTCAACTCGGGCATCATAATAAACATTCGTTTGATGCTCTAGATTCTTTGTATAAAATTTTACTAGAGCGCCAGCTTTCAAGGCTTAGGGAGGTGATTTGGTAAGTTTTCAAAGCTGATTCTGAAGGCTACTCAGGTGGTTTTGGCCAAAATTCAGAGGTGCAAAATATCAAGTTTAAATAGAAATTTGTTCAAATTTTCGCATTCAGAATGCATCCAATCAAGGTTTCAAAGTATTTGTGAGGGCCAATTGTCCAAAAACAAAATAAAATTTAGTCGGGCCCACATTGGACCCGACATACTTTACACAGTGGTGAAAATACAAGTGTTGCATTGTGGAAAGTGCTCCAAATGAATTGTTTTGATCATTTGAATGCTTCAAACAAATGGTATGAAAGGAAAAGATATCAATTGACCAACTAAATTGCAAGTCTCTGTTTGTCTGGGTGCCTATTTACAACTTGCAGCTAAGGCTTACCTTCAAAATGAGATTCGATCAAGCCTTGAATTGATAAGGGTCATATTCAAAATGGACAAAAAAATCATTTAAAGCTATTTTCCCAATTGAGAGAAGGAGTTTTTCCTCAAAGAAGATTCAAATGCAACAAATAAAATTTGACAAAAACTATGGAAATTTTCTAACCCGTCCATCAATTATGAAGAAGATGAAGTCTAACAAGAAGTTGAGTGAAGGAAATTTCCATGGGATATAGTCACAACACCATTTAATTGTGATGGATTGTTTGAACAACCTACATTTTATTTGGAGGAACAATCTTTATTGGGAAAATGGTTTAGGGTTTCCTATTTTTGTGGGCACTTATCAAGTCTTGTGGCTAGGTTTGAGAATTCGAATGGGATCCAATTGATTATAGTTTTGATTTGGGATGCAAACAAAGTAAAATACTTCAAATGTTTTATTTGTATGTTGGCAAAAAGAAGCTTAAAACAGTTTTGAATTTCCAAGGAATAGGTAAAAGCTGCACAAAGAGCTCTATGAGACTATTTATTGAGAGCGCTAGAGAAGGGTATAGATAGCCATCAATGCTTAAAGGATAGAGGAATTTTTTATTAGAAGTCTCTACGAAATGAGGAAAGTGTTGATCCAAAGAACAACACAATTCATTTTGAAATAGTCACTTTAATATTACAGAGAAAATTGTAACAGAGGAGAACAGCTAGGGCCGCACCATGGAAATCAAAGGGAACACAACTATACATCTCAAAAGGCTCAAACACTACAGTTTTAAGAGCCTTAGTGTTGAAACATGGCACGGTTTGTGTGATAAATGAAAGGGCCATCTTGATGTTGCAAATAAAATTCTAAATAGGGGCGCCTCTATTCACACAAAAAGTGGTCAAAATGAAAGGAATTCAAATCACTTTGCAGTCTGCGAAATGGGAGATTGGTAAACCTTGGGAAAATTTTCTATCATCAAAGTGGGTTCAGATCTTTGAACCATGAATCAAGACACAAGGATCAATGTCATGGATATGGAAAATTATTCAGGTTTTTGTAGAGGAATGGCCATCAGGCATGCTAAATGAAGTTAATTTGAAATTATGAAGGAAATATTTGCACATAAATAGTAAGCATATGCAGAAATATCTCCATTCTCAAGCTTGGTGTGCAGTCAAAGTTCTTGAAGATGCAGTAAAGATATGATGTCGGTGTTTCATTTCTATCATCACCAATTGTATCCTAAATTCTCATTTGAATCAGCGATGAGCGATATTGCATGCCTATCATCGCCTTTCGCTAATTTCTCTCTCTATTTTCTCATTGAATTAGAGATATGCGATAGGATGAAGTTCTCTATTTCCAGAATACATCGTTGATAGGAGTCTCATTTTCCACACTATATCTGTGATATATGATGATATATTTTTTCCATTGGACCTCACCAGTAGATATTTATCTTTTTGCAATGAATTCGTGATATGTGATGGTGCTGGGGAAACATTGGAAAGTAAGTTTGTGGTGGGACCGTGCTTTCTTTCTTAAAAGAAGATTTGGGGGTAGTTTTTAATGTTCTGGGGATAATAAATAAGTGTTGCCCGATAAATTTTGAGGTATACATCATTTAAATGTGCAAAGTAAAGGTGAAAAGTGGGATTTAAATAAATTTTATTTTCCCAACAATGTAACGATTGCAGCCTTCATATTTTCACAAAGCGGTGAATATTTTAAACATAAAATGAAAGTAAAGAAGGGCATGGGTAAACAATTTTAAAAACTGAATAGAATATTCACTATGTAATGTCTTTTCTAGGAGAAGTTTTTATAGAGAGGACCATTTTGACATAGTTGGGTGAGAAATGAACAAGGGGGAGATAAAATATTTTGTAGGGTAATGGTATTTTTCAACAGGAGAATAGAGAGGAATGATGATATTTTAGGCTGAAGAATATTTTTCTGTTTAGGAGCAGCAGGTGCATGTAGCGTGAATTTGAGAGCAGGTTGAAGAGTCTTCAGCAAGCAAAGGTAGTTGCAGATCAATGAACCTAAATATGCCAAGTGTCTTATTTTGATCTTCACTTAGGGTTTCTTTCTCCTTAATTATTATTTCTGCTCCATTTTCAAGAGAGAGGCTATTTTGTAATTAAACATAGAGAACACTGTAATGTGAATACAAAGCATTTCAAAGATAAGTTTTAGGATCTGAGTCTGTCAATATTTATGTAATTTTGATTACAATACTGGCAAAATAATGTTGAATGTTTCATGTTTGATACTATTTTACTCTCTTATGTACTGGTTTTACATAATATGAATAATACAATCAAGGTTGTCTTATTTGTCTCTATCAATTTAAGATAGATGTATGATTCTATTCTTGTTTATTAATTCAAAGAATTAATGTAGGTGCTTGAATATGGCTTTAAGTTTGCATTGAATTGAGTGTTAGGATGCTAGTAAGAAGTAAATGTTAAAACATAGTGCTGAAAAGTTGTAATGCAACATTTTAGAGCTTCATATACTATCAAGTGTGAAAATTGTTATCAGATTATGTATA
Source organism: Sequoia sempervirens (assembly GCA_007258455.2). Classification (NCBI taxonomy): domain Eukaryota; kingdom Viridiplantae; phylum Streptophyta; class Pinopsida; order Cupressales; family Cupressaceae; genus Sequoia; species Sequoia sempervirens. The sequence goes on along the minus strand of VDFB02000015.1, from coordinate 448,387,157 downwards.
TGTTTGAGTTGACTCTGTTCTAAGGATGAGGCACTGATCTAAGTTTTCTATTCATGTTACATTTGTTGGTTAATGCAATAGTTGATCATCTTTTAAATCAAATATTAATTTCACTTTGTTTGTGTATAGAATGTAATGCTCTACATCTCTCAGGTTTGAATTAAACATTGCTATGAAGGCCAACCAAACCTTTAGGGTATTGTATCATTCAAACAATTGAAGAAGAAACATTTGTTTATAGTGTGTTTGGTAGTTTAGCACACAAGTATCTATTAATATACTAATTGGTATTACCCTCCTTGGTTTAAATGAGCTAGAAGTGTAGGATATTTCACTCTTTGATTAAATCTTGGTCATTGGCCAAATCAAATCTCTAAGTATGAATATGAGAGAATGACTACTCTTTAGGACTCATTACATCTGTTGATTTGTGAACCAACATAATTACTTGGTGGAATGGTATGATTAGGTGTAGGTTGTTGTTTTTGTGTGTTTTTCAGGGGCAAGGAAGGCAGGTTGTTGCATTTGGAATGATGTCCTAGGGGTTTTCAGTCAAGTTTTGAGCCAAAAATGGTGGCTAAAAATGGTAGTTTGATGAAAAAACATTGGTAAATTGTGGGAGTTTGTTTGTGAAGCATGTGTATTCTATATTTGATGTGTTTAATAAGTTAGTGAGGTGAGAAAAGGTTTGTAGATAGGAGTTTCAACAAACCCTTTTAAAACTAGTTAAAATAAGGGTTTTGTGGTTAGATGACCTTGTGGGCATTCCTCTTATTAAAAGTTGTTTTTGGCCATTTGTAACCTGATAAAGGTATTGCAATGGAGATTTGGGACTGGAAGAGTGTTTAATTTGGTGATGCTTTGTAAAACAAGGCTAATTGAGCCACTACCCAATGTAGCAGTCCTTTTAAGGGGTTGATGTTTCAAAACAAGGGTATGCCCAAATCTGATATGTTAAAGTAGAGGCAAATGGGTAATTGAAATGATATTTGAGAAGTGGGTTTGAGGTTGGTTTTTGTAGATATGGTCAGAAAACATCGTTTGGAGTACTATAAGAAGATGTGAGTGAATGGTGAGTAGGACACCAGATTGAGGGTTTTTTTGATTGAAAAATTGTTTGATTCTAATTCAATTGTGATTTTTTTGAAGTTTTAATCCCTACTCTACATCAATTGGTATTAGAGCATAAGTGTTAGATCTGTTGAAGGTGAAAAGTTGAAAGTTGAAGGACAAGATGCCTCCTAAAGGTAGTACAGTACTTGCAAGAGAGATTAAGTTGTTAAAAGAGTCACAAGGAGCAATCTTATCCAGATTTGTAGCATTAGAGACAAAGCAAAGTAGGGAAAAGGCCACTGAAGAGGAAAGTGACCGAGAGGAAGAGGAAGAGGGTGAGGATGAAAACCCTCCAAGAGGTAGAGTCCAAGATGATGAGTTGGACCCTAATGAGGGAAGGATGGTGAAAATTCTCAAGGATGTTAGAGGAGATGCTTCTAGTGAGAAAATAGATTTGCCAATGTATAATGGAAAGTTGGATGCTGAAGAGGTATTGGATTGGATAGATGCATTGGATAACTACTTTGAGTATAAGGAGGTTGCTAAAGAACAAAAGGTAAATTTTTCTAAGACCAAGTTGAAAGGTCTTGCCCTTACATGGTGGAATTATGTTCAAGAGGAAAGAGTGAAGAAAGGAAAAACAAAAATTAGTTCATGGGATAGGATGGTGTCAAAGATCAAAAGTTAATTTTTGCCAAGTGATCATGAAATACAAACTTTTAAGAAGTTACAAAGTTTAAAGAAAAAAGATAAGGATGTCATGGTCTACACTAAAGAATTTCACAAGTTGAGCATTAGGGCTGGTCATGTTCAAGATGAGAATGAAAAGATATCAATGTATATATGTGGCTTGACATTTCAAATTCAAGATGAATTGAGTTTGGCGACTCTAAGGACGGTTGAGGAATGTTTTCAATTGGTTGCTACGACATAAGAGAAACTAAAAAGAAGGCAAGAAATACAAGGAAGAGGAAAAGACAACACTAGTAGAGGAAGCGAATCAAGGCAGTCTTATGAAGATCAAGAAGATGCAAGTAAAAGTAAAGACCAAGTTGTTGATCAAAGAGGTGGCTTTAGAGGTTTTAGAGGAAGATTTGGACAAGGTAGAAGTTCAAGTTCATTTTTAGGAATGTTTTATCATTGCAATCAGTTTGGGCATCAAGCATGGAAGTGTCCAGATAAACTAGCTTCTACTTCAAGTCCAGTGGTGACAAAAGAGTTCAGTTGGTGCAAGAGGAAGATTGTGAAAGTATAAAATCTCCTAATCAACTTGTTGCTCCAGAAGTGGGAGAATCCTTGATGGTGATAAGAACACTCAAAGAATCCAAGGAGGAGATAACTCAAATAACACTTTTCAAGACCACTTGCAAATGCAATGGAAAGGTATATAAAGTTGTCATAGACTCTGGAAGCACTGATAATATGGTGTCTAATGAAATGGTTGATAAATTGAAGTTAAAAAAGATACCTCATGAAACACCTTATAAAGTGTCTTGGCTGAATGAAAATCAATCTATTTTAGTGAATGAGCAAGCTTGGGTTGAGTTTAATATTGGTAGGTATAAGGACAAGATTCTTTGTGATGTGTTGCCTATGGATTGTTGCCATTTGCTTCTAGGAAGACCATGGTAGTTTGATAGACATGCAATTTATGATGGTAGACACAATACTTATGTTATTGAAACTGATGGAAACACTTTCACTTTAACACCATTATTAGAAGATGTTAAAGAGCAAACCAAGGCATCAAATGTGATCATGTTAGGTAGTAAAGAATTTATAAAGTTTGAGGAAGATAAACATGAAGAGGTTGCAGCCATCACTAGCAAAGAATATGCCAAGATAACAAGTTTGAAGAATGATGCAATGCTACAAGGAAAAGATGATGAATTGGTGTCGAAAATAGATAAAGAGAAGGTTAGGGATGAATTGATTGTGGAAATGCAAGATTGGCATGATAAGATCATGATTGGAATAGTGCTTTGTTCTTTGGTTTCAAGAGAGGCTAGTGGGAAATTAAATTCTATCAAGACAGAGGTTGGTAGATCTAACAATACATAGGTTCTTGGGGAAGACAAACTGATGAAAGAGATCAAAGGAAAAGGTGAAGTGAGTAAAGGTGAATGGCAAGAACATGTAGGTGATTTCAAGTATGCAATAAGAGTAAAGCAAAGAGCAGTTCAAGGAAAAGTTGGTAAAGGTATGTTTACAGGTGTCCAAGCAAATTCTACATTGGTTTCAGATAAGGAAAAGTCTAGAGAACGTTCGTCAAGTGATCGTGTGAAGATGGAACAATTTCTAGGTGGAAAAGAGTGTACAAATGCAAAGAATGATGCAAATTTTCAATACCTAATCTAGTGGAAAAGATTTCCAAGTGAAAGGGAGTTTGGAGACTAGAGATGTGAAGTGATCAAGCATAACTTTGTGTTGCAACATGGTACTCAAGGGACTTAAGTTCTTTTTTAGTTTGGGTGTATGGTGCAGGGGCACCATGTCAAATCATGTAAATATGGTTAAATAAGGTCTTATGATAGGTTTTAGGTGTTTTGAGTCTAAGTTTGATGAAATAAGGTCATAATAGATCATTTGTGATGTAATTAGTGGAATTTGGGGTCAATCTTGCAAATATTGTAAATCTTGCAAAAAGTTGTCATGGGCAAATTGCAAAAATGCAAATATTGGAAGCCCAACGGTCAAGTAAGTTCAAATGAAAATTTGAGTTGGTTGAATAGTTATTTTTTGGTGTGTATGGTTTAAATATTCTTGAGAAATACTTGAGGCAAGGTTGGAGCTTTGTATTGAAGTTGAAACAACAATAAAAACATTGTTTTCTTTGCAATTTTCTAAAAAATTGCTGCTACAGGTGACTGTACAGGTCTGTATTGCACCATTATGAACTAAAGTGTTTTGGATTTGGTAGACACATGAAGTAGCTTCATTTTGGAATTGGTTTGATTGGATTTCATAGGGTTTTGATTATTTTGTAAGCAATTTTCTATGAACGGTATGTGAACTAAGAATTTAAGGTTTTAAGAGTGGGAATGGAAAATTAATCCATTCCACCTAGTGAAGCAGGTGATTACTTGGTGGAATGGCATGATTAGGTGTAGGTTGTTGTGTTTGTGTGTTTTGCATGGGTAGGGAAGGTAGGTTGTTGCATTTGGAATGATGCCCTAGGGGTTTTCAGTCAAGTTTTGAGCCAAAAATGGTAGCTAAGAATGGTAGTTTGATGAAACAACATTGGTAAAGTGTGGGAGTTAGTTTATGAAGAATTTGCAGACTATATTTGATGTGTTTAAGAAGTTGGTGAGGTGAGAAAAGGTTTGTAGATTGGAGTTTCAATAAACCATCTTGAAACTAGTCAAAATAAGGGTTTTGTGGTTAGATGACCTTGTGGGCATTCCTCTTGTTAAAAGTTGCTGTTTTTGGCCATTTGTAACCTAGTAAAGGTCCTACAATGGAGATTTGGGGCTGGAAGAGTGTTTAGTTTGGTGATGCTTTGTAAAACAAGGCTAATTGAGCCACTGTCCAGTGTAGTAGTCCTTTTTAGGGGTTGATGTTTCAAAACAAGGGTATGCCCAAATTTGATATGTTAAAGTAGAGGAAAATGGGTAACTAGAATGCTATTTGAGAAGTGGGTTTGAGGTAGGTTTTTGGAGATATGGTCAAAAAACACCGTTTGGAGTACTACAAGATGTGAGTGAATGGTCAGTAGGACACCATATTGAGGGTTTTTGTGATTGAAAAATTGTGATTCTAATTCAATTGTGATTTTTTTGAAGTTTTCCTTCCTACTCTACATCAGAACTAGAAGATGGATTGCAAATGGTCATAGTGATCTTTTCTTCCCTTGGAAAAAAATGTTAAATGATCTTAATATGTCACCAGGATCTTATCAATTATCCCTTAAATGCCACTTCTATTGTTCTCTAAAAATTTGTAATAGCATTCATTAGACTAAATGGCATCCTTAAATTAATATAAGTATCCCAAAGCATGGTAAACATTGTATTATCTTCTAATTTTTATCACTCCACCTTTGCTCGTATTCTAGTTGAAATTGATGTTTCAAAAGGACTGCCTACTGAGGTTTTACTCAAATCTTCAAAGGGTTCTTGGATCCAATCTTTGGATTATGAAGGAATTCCCTTCTAATGCAGAAGGTGTTTTAAAACAAGACATGCTACGACACAACATTGCAGATTTGAGAAAAAAGATAAGAAGACTACTTGGTGGAATGGTGCTTCACAACAACATTATACGGTTGTGAAGAAATCTTATCAACATAGGAGTTTTTCTGAGGTGGTTGCTTCTGAACCACAGGGTCTTGGGGCATCCCCTCCGACTGCCTCAAATGGCGGGGATGCTATGGCTTCCCCTATTGAATAGGTGACTAGGTCTTAGGCGGCTAGTCCTGGTGATAGTACCATGACTTCCATGTCTAGTGGCTCTTCAGATAAGTCTTTTCCTGCGCAAAGAAATAATGATGAAATCGCTAAGACTATGGTAGTAGGCATTCATCTTTAGGATAATAGTGAGTTGGCCTGGCTTGACAAGGCAAGCAAGTGGAGGAAAGCTGGATTACTGTAATGGGCAAGAAAGCTAAAATCTCTAGGCCTTCTTTTGACATGACTCTCTACTCCAACACGAAAAATACTAAATGTAAATCTTGAAGAATCTTGTTTTGAAGCTATTTTTTGGCTGGTTGTAGGTTGTCTTTTCTGCAGCCGTGTTCATGTTTGTAAAGGGTTTCGGGTCCCTTCAAAACCTGTTTTAACCTTTATCAAAAAAATTGTATTATCTTTTATTTTCACTGACTCTAACTTATTTTCATTTAAATCAACCATCCATTATAGTTAGTAATTTTGAACTAGTTATCATTTGTAATAAACTAGCCATATTAAATTGTGGTAATTATATTTTAGTGATATTTGTTTAGGTTTTTAAAGTTTACACCCTAGGTATCCTTCATTTTTCTCACTAGTAAAAAATAAGCCATCCATGGTTAATATCTTACCAATTTTAAAATTCATCATTCTTTACATTTAATGGTTCTTTTTACATAGAGGGAGTCAATGCATGGTTAATGGGTCTTTACTTTTGTTTGTAAGGCTTATAATCTAGTTGTGATGATATCACATGTAGAGAAAATTATATATCATCCCATGACTAAGCAAACTACCTATTATATTTTCTTACTAGAGAAATCAATAGCATATGATAGGTGGTTGACATCTTATTTCCTATTATGACCATCCACAAATCAATTTTAGCTCCAAGTTTAACATTTCCAACGTCTTAATTTGTAATTAGTTGAGTTATTATTTTGACCATATTTGTTGTATCAAATGATCTTTCTAAAGTAAAAAACCCTTTAGGAAGGTTTCTCATTTTGAGTTGAGTCATTTAATCTCCCATAAACAATTCCCTTCTATCTTCCTTTTCCACAAATGGTTATATGTATTACTTGATCTTAAAATTGTTCAATGCAATTGAGGAATCTATATATTTGATCCTCATCTTCAAATACCAATCATTGAGTGATACTTTTAAACATAGTGAGACATTACAAAATTCAATCCCAAAAGTATAAAAGGTGTAATCACATTTTCTTTAAATTTAGAGGCAAAAACTATCAACTAAAAAAGCAGGGTATTTTTTAATTTGTATATCCAAATAATATCTAAGGTGTCATATAATGACATAGTGCAACATTATTCATTTCTATGCTATATTAGATTTTTTTCTCTTTGTAGAATTGTTATAATTCTACCTAGGACCTAATGGTTATGAGTTAATCACAAATTTAGGTGAATATAATAAAGATATTCAATGTTCAATATAATGGAACATTATTACAAAGAGTTACTTGTAAATATATAGACCTCTTGGATGCACGAATCAAAGAGATGACATGTCCAAGAGGTATCATTTTAACTCTTAATAATTCCCAATCAAGAGGTGAGATAACTCAATCCTCAATATAACAAAGATAGAAGTGGCTTTGACTAAATAGAGGAGGTATCTAGCTGCCATCAATCAATGATTGATGAGGCAATGGTGGCACTTAAGTACCTCAAGTCAATGTGAACATATCATTCTTAGCTACCTAGGTGGGAATAATTAAATATTACTATTATCCTAAGTAAAATTAATAACTAGGTGTAATATTACTCTTAGGATGAAAATTATTCTAAGTGAAATATGTACACCAAAACCTCTCGTTAAGTATATAACTTAGTAAGAACTAGAAATGGGTCCTAACAATGAGGCCATTTAAGTTAAACATGTACAATGGTTCCTCCCCCAAAAGAAAAAGAGAGGAAACCCCCATGAAAGACATTCCTTCTCTTAGGAAGTAGGCCCAAAAGTACATGTAGCATTTTCTCCAAATCAATGAAGAAAAACGTGGAAGAAAACTAACATGGAAGTTGTGCAATGGTCCCCATGTTGGCGATTAGTCTTGCCAAGTTCATCTCGCGATTCTGAGTTCTAACTAAAAAGGATATCTACTCAATATAGGTGGAATGTTATGTACAATAGTTGTCAAAGAAGTATATCAATATGGAATCTCAATGCATGCTATGTGGCTATAATGCTCATCCCATGAGATGTCCTACTACAAAGAATTATTGGAATCCCTTGGTGAAGTGCCTCTAAACTTTGTAGGAGCAATGGGTGATGGTGGAATCTTAGTGCATGTCATATGATTACACTACACATCCCACAAGATGTCTTACTATGAAGAATCATTAGAAGCTCTTGTGAAGTGATTCTAAACTCTATAGGAGAAATAAGAGGTGGTGGTGGAATCATAGTGCATGTCATGTGACTACACTACTCATTCCACAAATTTCTCACATCATGGTGTGAGTATGAATTATTATAGATGGGGCATCAAGAAGATCAATTGCTATTTCAATTTCATCCACATTTGCAAGGTTTATTAAGGGAACATCACAATTTATTGGAGGTTCAAGATCTCAATGTCATCAGTACTTGATGATGGATAGGGCATTCAATGTGTTCTATTTGATGTAGGATATCTTGACTAACTACACATCTTATTAGTCTACAAACCATGTTGTTGTAATTTAACCAAGCATGTTTTTGTTCATGGTTAGTTGGCTTGAGAATAAATCCATGAAGATAAAGCAATAGATCCTACTCAAGACAATGATTTTTTATCCCTTCTTTCTAGGATGAAAGTTCTCTGAATTTATCCTAACAACAGAATAGTGGAATATAATACCAAAAAACATATTTGCAATCTCCTAGAATAGAACTTTATCTTAGCTTATCATTACAATATCCCATTGCAATATCCCCTAAAAGGATTGGCATAACCCCTCAAACAGATACAAGACTTAACAATTTATCATTAATGTATGTTTAGAATGCATAATTACATAAACCATCCACCCCTCGATGAATAGAAGATGACACTTTATAATCAGTATGAAAACGAGTCTATTTTGAGATGCTCTCAAGAAATAAGAGAATGGAACCAACTCCCCAACATCTTTCAGAACATGAAAAATGTATATCTCAAACAATATATATACCCATTTCCATGAAAGCCCGTTGAAAACAAAAAGAGAGGCAAGTCCTGCTAAATGTACATTTGTATAGTGACATGGCAGGGGCTAAGATCATCACTAATATTGACTTGTAATGGAAGTACAAGCGGGTGCATTTGCATAGAAAGAACTAAAATCTCATTTGTCATGCCATAAAAGACAACGAAAGAAATAATTTGATGTGTCCCTTGAGATTGGGACATACACCACGGAGAGAGAATTGGAGAACTTTAGATACAATCACACCAACGACAAGGGCAGAATTCGGGTCACTTTGAGTGAAGGCCAAGTTTGAGGGACTGTGTACCTGTACTTCTCTATAATGAGGAGTATACTTCGTCTTTTTTTAAAAGACTATGGTGGATCCATACAAAATATATGACCCACAACTTGTATGAAGTAATTGAGTACCTCGAACGACGAAAATATCCGAGCTTCTGCAAATATTGTCACCAGGTTCTCTTTGAACTGCAAGCAAGTATTTGAGAATCTACCTCCAACCTTGAGTCATACAGTACTTGCAAATGCTTAAAGACGGACAGTTTTTTTTGACATAACTAGTCAAATTTTAAAGTCAAAATCTGTTTCTTGGACTACATGAGCACAATGGTAATGTTAGAAATAATCTAAAATGCTCCAAACAAAATTCTTGTTTTCATTTGTAGGCTTTCACATATCAGATCTACACAAATTAACACTTAACCAAAATAAATTTGACTATTCTCAACACAATGATGTGCTTGGGATAGCTTCATATTGGACAAGATATGTCAAAAAATTAGATAACATTTGTTCATTACCTCGAACAAGACTAGCATTATGACATCATGGCTCTAATATTATGTTAAAATTTCACATAAATAAGAATTCTACCTAGAACTTAATGCCTATGAGCTAATCACAAAATTAGATAAAGATATTCAATATTCAATATAATAGAGCATTATTACAAAGAATAATTTACAAATATGTTGACCTCTTAGATGAATGAATCAAAGAGATGACATGTCCGAGAGGTATGTGTTTAACTCCCAATCAAGAGGTGAGTTAACTCAATTAAACTAAGATAGAGGCGGGCTTTGCTAAATGAAGGTGACGCCTATATGCCATCAATATTCATGAGGCAATGGTAGCACTTAAGTACCTCAAGTCAAGGCAAACACATCATTATTAGCTATCTAGATGAGAATAGTTTAATATTCTTAGTATCCTAAGTAAATGTGATAACTAGGTGTATTATTAAACTTAGGATAAACACAATCCTAGGTAAAGTGAATTATTTACACCAATAAAAATAAATGTCTCTAACTTAAAATTTTGTAATTTCATATTTCCCTTGTATTCTAAAGCATTTGGTTCCATGTTTCTAAGTTATATTTAGTCCAAGATCTAACACTTCATACTTTGGCACATTATTAATACATAAAAAATAAATTTAAAAGATAACTTATATGTCACACCTCCTAGTGAAGTAAAAATCACCGCTATACCCAAGCCCTTTTGTGAACATGCACCATCAAAATGCATGATCCACAAAAAAATAGATTCCTTTGTGAAGGGTAAAGCCTTAGGGTTCATATTTTAAGCAAAGTCACATGTCTCCTAAAATACGTCAAAACTTTTCTTACAACACCTAATTTAATTTAAAGTACTCAATAGATATTATATATTTTGCAACATTCTATATTCCTTATTAATTTTAACATCTACACCACTTGATGGAATAGTAGCATAAGCAAAGTCCATTTGAATACATTTTTTGATGGATAATTTTTTATTCCATAAGAAAATTCCATTTGAATACTTTCTCTAATGGAGGAATTTGTATTTCTTGTCAATAATGTCCCACCAATAAGGAGTAAAATCCACTACTATTATATCTATAAGTAGCACCTTACTTGGGTAAGAAAATAATTATACTTCCACTCTTGAAGATGCATATAATAGGAAGCTCTCTGGAATCCATAGACAACATCTAGTATAGGCCTAAAATATATTAAGTTTTAGTTGAATCGTCATTTCCAACATTGTCACATTACCAAAAGCTCTAGAGTCCAACATGGAATTATATACCAACTAGACATAACTTGTTCTCTCTTATGACAAGCTTGAGAAACATGAACTTCCAAAATATGCAAAAGCTTGATCTTCATGGTCAAGCATCCTTAGTGTAACATCCACTAAAACATGTACTTTAATTTTTCTAAATACATGAACCATGTCACATAGAATATAGTTAGGTTTGGGGTACCTAGTATAAATGTGATATAATGATTTCATGGACACTTGAAAGGGATCCTTAAAATTATTTATACTTTTTGAGAAACATTTTCCTTTTCTTCTGCCTCTTCAATAATCTTGGGCACTTAACTTTTAACCATATCCTTTAAGGTAGTTTGTCAAAGGACTACATTGGCTACATGAGCCATTTTCATGTTTTCCTTTGGTACATACTTATTCTATACTAGGTTGTGAATGGCCCTTTCTTCCTCAAGGGTGGTCACTTTGAGAACACTATTAAGCATGCCAACCTTTTCTTTTTGTTCATAATAAAAATTTGGTGCATTGTCATTTTTTACCTTATTTTTTATAAAGCTAGGATATATCTTCACCATAGGGCTATGAAGGAATATTTCACATCCCTTTTTTCGTTAAATTGTAATCCCTTATTTATCTATGTGAATATTACATGATTCAAGTCTCTATTATCCTCTTATAAGGTCAAGCACATTTTTCAGTTTTCTATCATGAACTACTTTAGAAGTGAAAATTTATGTCTAGTGAGAATATTATTTAGCTATATTTATATAGCATTTCATTTAGAAATGAAATATGTAAATAAATTTATTGTCATATAACTTCTCCAAGTCTTCCACATACTCAATTTTGTATTCATCAATGACATTGAGAGATATAAAACATTGGGTATGAGACATGAAACATGTGACATGCAATGAAAATTCATCTTTCTCTTTGATGTCATCTCCTTTAAATGTATTGAGGGTTTCTTTGTCAACTTTTCTAATCAAGTGATAGGTTCATAGTTAGAGATTCTAATGAAAAATAATATATAAACACCAAAAGTCATCTCTTGACCATTCTACTATCATCAATCCAATCCAAATCATCACTCACAAATTAATTAAATAAATCATATTTATTTAATCAGTTGGCTTAATTCATCTCATAATATTAATTAAATAATTGTAATTATTTAATTAATTTATCAAATCATTTCTCCAATGTTAATTAAATAAATCGAGACTATTTATTTAATTAATTAATCTTATTTCTAAAGTCCAAACTAGAATTTATTTATCTAAGACGATCATGCACATCCCCTAAAAATTAAATAAATAAACCCTATTTATTTAATTTCATCTTTCTCTCATGTCACTAATTCACTAAAATTGATTAGTTAATTTAGTTAATTGTTTGTACTAGTCAAACCATGATTAATTAATTAGCTAATCTTTCTCATTAATGTAATTAATCATGTGTCACATTCATCCCACTTATCCATAAAATCCTAGCCATCTATTTTGTCTTAGAATATCCACACCATCCATTTTAAGCATGTGACTCTCACATGTGTGAGAGACCTCACTTGTCAAATCCCGCATTCCCATGTGATCCTCACACATGTGTGAGAGTACTCATATGTCATAATCCCACATCCCATCTAATTCTCACACATTTATGAGAAGGAAATTGTGTCTCATATCACCTATCCCTATGGTCATTTTGATACATGTGTAATCTCAATCATCCACCATCTAATCAAAATAAGGTAATCTCAATCATCCAAAATTTGCTCTCTCAAAGTGCATCAATTATAGAGTTTTGTTTCTTATGTAGATTATGGGAAAATTTTGATCTAAACATTTTGCAAAAATTCATTCATTGTTGGCATAGTCAAATGGGGTAGGGTTGACCTAAACTAAGATATGATACTATAAAGGGAACCAAAATCCAACTATGAGTGCAAACAAGACATTCCTAGGTACCACAAATTGAGAGAACAAGTGATATCTTGGTAATTTTTTGTTCTTATTTCTCTTAAGAGACTATCTCAATGCAATGTTCCCTAAAAGGATTAGGAGACCTAAGGAATGAATTAATGTGTCCACTAGAATTCACTATCCTATCCTGATGTGTTGGCATAGTCAGTTTAGTCCATGAGATGCAAAAGAAAAAAATATTACTATTGGCACATTTATATTGCTCTCAAATGAGGTATTTTGTAAGAATAAACTCATTTTTAGAAATGTTCAAATGGTATAGATTTGAATAAAACTAAGAAATGTACTATAGAGGGACCCAAAATCCACCTATAGGTGCAAAAATGACATTCTTAGGTGCCACAAATTGAGAGAATAAGGTGAAAATTTGACAATTTTTTTCTCTTAGGGATCTTAAGAGATTGTCTAGGTCCATTATAGCCTAGAAGGATTCAAAGAACTTGGGAATGAGCTAAGGGTTCCACAAACATTTGTTAGCCCACCTTGATGTGCCAGAATAATTATTTTGGTTCCACAAGCTTCAAAAGAAAAAGTATGCATATCAACATATTTACACAACTCTCAAATGAGGTATTTTATAAAAATGTGTTATTATTGGCATGATTAAATGATCTAGAATTGATAAAAATTGAGACATCGTACAATAGAGGGACTTGACATCTACTTGAAAGTGTAAATGAGACATTCTTATGGGTTAGTGTAGGATCATGATGAGTCAAATAATGGTAATAGGGTAAAAAATACATTTTTACAAAGCCAAAATCTAAAAATGGGTATTTGTTTTAAATAATAGATATCTATTATTATATAATGGATATCTATTATTATATAACAAATACCCATTATTAGTAAACAAATATCTATTTAATTTAAGAGAAAACATTTTTTAATATTTATATTGCAGAGGCAACCGACACTAGAGAAAAAAGGTATTAGAAAAAAATACCCAACCTAGAAAATTGATATATATTTTGGATATTGTCAATTTGTGCTTGCATCAACCATACTGTAAAGGTAAGGTTTTGTTTTTTCTTTTCTTTTTTTAGTTTTTTCAAAGTTTATTCAATTTTTTTTAATATGATTTAGGCTTTCATTTTTAAATTGTAGGAACTAGTTTTTAATTTTATTTTTTTGTTTTGAATTGCAAATAGGTAAAATGGGCAAGGAAGGTCAAATGTAGCACCCCTCTCATTTTCATCTTGTTAATGTGAGATTGGTACTTTAGCTTCATCGTTTCCTTGTGATTGATGTGGTGATTATTGTGTGGCTCTAATTGGTGTGTATGAATCACCATATGTGTGAGATGAGATTCCTCAACATGTTGGGGGCTGATCCCATAATACTGGTTTACTATTTTTGGCCAAACTGGACACTAAAATAATTTTTTCTAACTAAATCTTCACTTTCGAGTAGCGATAGCAGCTAAACCGTGAGGAATTTGAAGATGATGCAAACTAGTGATTTGTGACATTTTGTCTGTAGATTCTAAATATATTTTTTCAAAATTTTTGGAATTAGATTGCACTTCTTTTTCCATCTCCTTCGAAAACTAGTTTTTTTCAGAAACATATTTTTAAGGAGTGACGCTCATCGTATAATGCATAACTTTTTTCCCATGAAGGATAAAATTCTAATTCTTTTGAATTTAGATTTGTGACTCCCATATCTAGTGCTTCCAATTGGTTAGATAGTGTTTTATTGAATATTTTTTCCTTAATCAATTTTCAAAGTCAAACCAATTACAATTCAGACATAGGCGACCATATAACACGTAACTTTTTTGTATGTATGAAATTCAATTTTTATTTTTTTGTTGGATCAAGGACTTCAATATCTGGTGCACTCATATTTTTCAATTTTTTTTTGATAATCTGCTATTTTTCCACATGTGCAGAACAAAGAGCTTGATTTTCGGTGAAAAACATATGCTTAATAAAACTAAAAAAAAATACATAATAAAGCCAAAAAATATTAAAATTATATTCGTTGGATAGCTCGTTTTGAGGACTACCATCATCCAGTTGGGTTAGTGAAGTCTCCTCCATTGTCATCCTCAAACCGAGCTTCAAAGGGAAAAATTCTAATGTTTTTATGTGCCAGAGAGTGGAAAGGTGGGAAAAGGGGGGTTCGCTCGAACTAGGGGGGGTTCATTCGAACCCCCAGGGGTTCACTGGAACCAAGGTTCATTTGAACCCCTAGGGGTTCGCTCAAACTAGGGTTCATTCAAACCCTGGCTCATTTGAACTCCCTTTCAAAAAGGGTTTTCCTTTGTGTTTTTTGGCGGGAATGGTGGGAAGTTCATTGAATGGGTTCACTTGAACCTTGGTTCTAGCGAACCCTCTTTTGATTCATTCAAACCTATTAGTTCATTCGAACCCCAAAAATAATTTTTTTTGCCATGGGGTTATTTTTTTCAACTTTTCCTTCCTCACTCCAATTGTAAACCACTTTTGTGGGTTCACCCTGAGTGTTAGATTTTTGTGTATTTATATGCTTGGATATCTTAGTTTGCTTCAATTCAACAAAATGTATTATTTCTATTGTGATTAAATGGGATCCTAATTATGGATGTTCAGAAGAAATAATTTATTTAACGAGTTATATTTGGATGTTATTCATGTTTATGCTAGTGGACCCCGTTGGGATGATTATGTTGTGCTTTGGCTAATATACATTGAGTAGGTACCCTTGACGTGCATTGAATGGTTACAAGTATAGGGTTATTCCTCCACTTAGCTACACAAGTCTGATTTATTTCCCCAAAGGTGGTTAATTTAGAGATGTTACATTGGACACCTTCATATCCATTCCCTGGTCGTACTTGAATTGAGTACAGTATGTGTTATAATTGACCCTATGTGAACCCAGATCTGAGTTAGGAGTTATTTCTGGATTCCTATGTTGTTGTGATCAACGCGTAAATGTCTGCTTTAATTAATGGTTTAAATTTCACATTTTCTCGTAAATGAAATATAAGGAATTTAAATGATTATGATATTTATTATTAAAATATTCTTTGTGTTTTGGGAAAAGGGAAAATAGAAATGAAAGTAAGTTATTGTTTAATTTAAATTGATAAAATTCCTTGGGTTGGGAATTGTGAGTTATGCATGATTTAAATTATCTTGTTTGAATTCTAATTTGTTATGAATTTAAAAAGAGATATACTTTTATGGATTTAAATCATGAATTTAAAGGATATATCTTATTTAGGAATGGATTTAAATGTTTATTTGGGATTTTGGAAAATTGTAATTAAAGGAATAGAAAATAAATTTTATATTATTAAATTTGAAATTAGAAAAACAGTAAAAAGGAAAAAGGGGATTTTATTTCATTATGTAATTTATTTTGGGAGAAAATTTTGCGAGAGACAACCCTCTTTTGGGTGAAAAATTGATTTGTTGATTGGGAGTACATTTGGTGGCATAATTCAACAAGGTTGGATTCGTTGGGTTAGGAATTGGTAGGGGATGTTGCATGTCGATCCTTGTGAGCTCTCATTTGGCATGCATGACGTACTCTTCATTTTGAAAATTGATTGTGAAAGAGGTATTTTTTTTTTTAAATTAATTTAGCCAATTTCTTTCAAGTTTGAATATTGGAATATGATTGGGGGAGTGTAGACCCCTCCCAAAGCATTTTGTTTCATGAAAATTCATGCTTAAATTATTGTTTTGTTAAATTTTTGAAAATTTTCTATAATTTGTGGTTATAATGCCCAAATTTTCAGGAAATGTGTGAGGGTGCTAGCAAGAAGTTGAGTCCACTTTTTGGCCAAAAAGTGGAAGTGTTTTCCCTGATTTTCAGAATTTGACACATTTGACCTTAAAATTTGAAGCACTTAGAGATGGAATCTTCAAAAAAGTTACTAATCATAAAATGTAGTACTCGGAGTCTAGTTTCCAAATATGTAAATTTATTTCAATACCCAGATGGTACAAATTGAGTTTCAATAGGTGTTTCTAAAAATCAGTGTTTAAAAGTCACTTTTTTTTTACCATACCATGCACGTGTACGCCATCCATATTTTGACCTAAATTATTGTATTTTTCTAAATCCTTTTGGGAAAAGATTTGTAACTCATTGAAACACATTTTCGATATTTTTTTTGTAATTTTTTATTGAATATTTTTTTTAAAAAAAATTATTAGCCATATTTGTTGTTTTGAAAAATTGTCGTGTACGTCACACATAAGATGACCTAAACTTATCATTTTTTGATTTTTTTTTAAAATTGAAAAGAATTGTTTGAAGTACATTCTCGTGCAATTTGTTTTACAAAATTATAATGGGTTTTAATTTCACAAAAAAAAATTGCAAAAAAAGTTGTCAGCCATATGTCCAAACTCACTATTTTTCTCTGACATTGTTAGGACCTTCAACTTGCAGGTCAAACTAGGTTGAAGGCCTAGGTTCAGATTCTCAATGCTTTTCCTGAACCAGAATGCAAGCCAAGAACCCGACCACAAAGCAAGGAAAATTTCATTTTTTTAGAAATGGGATCTTGTTTTGTAAATTGGGATCTCGTTTCCTAAGATTAAATGTGGTGACCGTTGACATAGAAACAAGATCCTATTTTATAAACGGGATCCCGTTGACATAGAAATGGGATCCTGTTTTATAAACGAGATCTTGTTTCCATGTCAACAGTCCACACATTTAATATTGGGAAATGGGATCCCGATTATGAAACGGGATTGCATTTTATAAACGGGATCCCATTTCTTTTTTACCTTTTTTCTTAAAATTTACTGACAAATTTTTACTGTGAAGTTTGAAACTTCACATGTACATCCGAATGCAACATATTGGGCTATTTTTCATCAGCTTTTGTCTTTACAAGTGTTGAACTTGCATTTTGGATTGAATTTTTCAAAGGAGGCATCATGTAAATAGTTTTTGAAGTGGAATTGTATTATTTTTCTACTTGTTTGGAGGAACAAAAGAGGAATACTTTTGTTTTTATAGGTCTTAAAATTGCAATTTGGATTGAATTTTTGAAAGGAGGCATCAAGTAAACAATTTTTTAAGTGTAATTGTGCTAGTTTTCTACTTGTTTTGAGGAACACATGAGGAAGAATTTTGACCTTACAAGTCTTCAACTTCCAATTTGGATTGAATTTTTTGAAGAATTTCACTATTGACATTCATTTGTGCTTGATAATTTTATAATCATGGGTTCACAAGCTCGTAATAAGAGGAAAGATAGGAATACATTGACTCCTGAAGAAATTGAAGCAAAGAGAGAGAAGGAGAAACAAAGACAAAGAGAAAGAAGAATGAGAATTAAATCAATTAATGATGGTGGAGCATCCAATTCCACAACTATTGAAGATGAAAAGATTGAGGAGACCATGGTTGTAGAGAATGTTTCAATAGGCACAAATCTAGGTACGTCTTCGAATCCACATTTTAGTGAAATGGAAAATTCGTTTGTAGAATTTTTACAAGATGTAGGACTTAACGATGCTGACATTGATAATATTCAAAGAGATGAAAGTTTTATAGAATTTGTTCAAAATAAATTAGAAAATGAAAATGAAAATCGTTTAAATGTTGTTGAAAATGAAAATGAAAAATCTTTTGTTGAAAATGAAAATGAGAATGATCCTTTTGTTGAAAATGAAAACGAAAACCATTTTGTTGATGAAAATGAAAATGAAAACCATTTTGTTGATGAAAATGAAAATGAAAACCGTTTTGTTGATGAAAATGTAAATCGTTTTGAAGTTGAAAATGAAAATGAAAATCTAGAATGTGATGTTGAATTGAATGAAAATACTTTTTAAAAAATTGAAAGTGATGTTTTGGATAATCTTTCTAGTAAGATTTCTTGGAGGAAAATAAGAACACATGCGAATAGAATATACAAAAAAATCTTTTATCATAAAAAACTTGCATTTCAATGTCAACTAATGATGCAATTGATGAGAATGCAAAAAATGAGGAAAATAATTAAAAAGTTAGGCTTTTTTGTTAAACCAAGAAGAAAAGATCAATCATTAAAACATGCTATGTCTACTATTGCTAATTCCATTCAATCTATTGGGAAAAATAGTCGATCTAAAGATAAAAATGTAGCAAGAAGGGCTATAACTGCTATAGTTAATAAAGCAACTTTGAATAAAAGAATGGTAAGAAATATTAGTGAAGTTTTAAAAATACATCCTAAAACATTACTAAGAGCGGCAAAAAGAAGAGAAAGTATAGAAAATGATCCTATCAACCAATGTTGGAGTTTCAGTGGTCGACTCCCGAGGTCTGATATAAAATTGAATGTTGAAATTAAATATTTGATTGAAAAATATTGGCATTATAATACTAGGGTATCATCTAATGCTAGAGATTTTTTAAAATTAAGGGTGGGCTCCAAAGTTCGCGATCCTCACCCAAAACACCTATTGGATACAACACAAACTGAATTTTATAGAAAATTTTGTGGTGATTTAGTGTTACCTTGTAATATTAAAATAAGTCAAAGGTCTTTTGAAAAATGTAAACCCTGGTATGTAAAAATTAATAAGCAACGAATATCTTCTTGTTATAAAATTCATGTTCAATTTCGTTATTTTTATGATGTTTTTCGATATATACATTGTAATTTAGATACTAACATGATTATACAGGAATGTGGTATTAATATGCCACCTAAAACAATAAGGGAGTTTATATCAGGTTTGTTTTGTGAAAGATCTAATGGTAAATTGTTTTATTTAAGTTCTTGTATTTCTGGACAATGCACTAGCTGTGGAAATCTTTCATTCTTAATAATTTGTATGCATGAAAGTGTTGATAATAATTTTGGACAAAAAATAGTAGATGTTAAAATATTTAAGAATGCTGACTATTCTTTAAAAGATGGAAAAATAGGAAAGTGTTGTGATTTAGTTGCAGAAAAAGCTAGTGTACATACATTCATGAGTGAATTTAAGAATAAGATTGTACCAAAATATGTCATGCACTCTCAACATGTTTTATGGCTTGATGGAAAATTTTGCGCATGTAGAAACACATTTCTAATTGGTACTATACTTTTAGTGGTTGATTTTGTGGAAAATTATACTCTAGCTTCACAAGAGGAAATTCAATCACATTATTATAATCTAGTGCAAGTTTTTCCATATTGTTTATAGACATGCAGATGATAGCACAAAGGATGATAGAAATTTTTTGAGGGAGTATCATTTTTATTTGAGTGACAACCGGTTACACTCGTCAGAGTTTGTTCAATACTGTTTCAATATATTTTATAGAAATTTAAGAGAAAGAGGAATCTAGATGACATAACACCTCATATGGTCAAATAATTGTACGAGGTAGTTCAAGAATGCTCAAATGATCTATTGGTTAAGTAGGGTTCACAAGGAACTTAATGTCCAACATATATGGAGTTTTTTTGAAGTTGGGCATGGTAAAGGAGAACATGATGGAGTTGGTGTGTGTGTTAAAAGAATTCTTGCTAGAGAACAATTAAAATTCGAGGATGCAATAAAATTTAAATATGCACGTGGGATTGTGGATTGGTGTAATACAAGATTATCTGCACCTGGTTCGAGTGAGTAATCTATAGTTCGTCAATTCTTTTGGGTGGTTGAAAAATAGAACATTCTATCTAGAATTGACTGTGAGACAATCAGTGGATCTACTAAATGGCATTCATTTAGGAGTTTGACATCAAGCACATGGACTATTTGGACAAGGGAGCTTGCATGTTTTTGTCATTTTTGTATCTCAGGAGATTGGGAAGCATGTGAAAATACAAAATGGGTTGAATAGTGGGAGTAAAGATTGTTGACACCTGCACAAGCACACAATCAATATGAAAGAACTATTGAAGAAAATGATCAAGTGTTTGCATCTGAAGACTATGACCGTGTTTCAGGCCTTGTACAAGAAGGTAATTTAATTCAATTTATTTCACTTTATTAAGTTATTTTTTAATTCTAAATTATTTATATGGATATGCACAATTTATTAAATCAATATTTTTTTTGTAGGACATGTGTATGATATTGTTGCACCTGAGGGGAATAAAGAGGAAACATAATATTGGTTGGCTCATTGTGTGGAGACTAAACATAAGTTAATAGTACCTCAAGAAGATGATTATGGCTATCATTATCCAACAGGTATGGTGATCCCCCTAAGACATCGCCTTAAGCAAAGTTTTATAAAAAGTTTTTGATCCCCTTAAGCAAATTTTTAGAACAAGTCTTTGATCCCCTTAAGAAAATTATGAGAACTTATTTGATGATGGTTTTCATGCTTTCCAATAGGATCGGTGGTGGTTGTTGGCACTTGGCTACGAAAATACCTGACAAGGAAGAATGGTTTAGCTGCATTCAAAGATTATGAAACACATAAAAATATTATACACTATTCACATTTGGTGGTGGCAACAAATATAAAACTAGATTGGTATCGTGGAAGACCTACAAATAAAGTGCTATGGAAAATTTCTATGGAAGAGCATGAGACAATCATAGATGCATTGCAAAAAAGAGAGGATACAGATGGTACAATGGAATACGTAAATATAGGTAAATATAGTTTTAGTTTTATATTGTCTTTTTAAATAGATTAAATATCATGCATAAATTATTGTTAAATCGATTATATCCTTAATACGTCGTATTAGGACCCTTTAAGACATCCCCTTAAGTTGTGTTGTATTAGCACATATCCTAAATATTATACTTAATTATATCATTTATTACGATGAGTCACCCTAAAACTTATAATACTTGTTTATATCACTTAATATTTATACTTAATTATACTCTTCTTTGATCCCCTTAAGACATGTCGTATTAGCACATATCCTAAATATTATACTTAATTATATCATTTGTTATGATGACTCACCCTGAAGTATAATACTTGTTTATATCACTTAATATTTATACTTAATTATACTCTCCTTTGATCCGCTTAATACATCGTATTAGGACACCTTAAGACAACCTAGAGGTCAAGAGGAATTTTATGTTCTTAAGTTTTCTCTAGCACCTTGCATGATTTGTAAATATGGGACTACATGATCTAATTTCAAAACTTTAGCCTATTTTTGGATAATTAAGTTCTTTAATTTAATGTTGTAAAAGAACTAGGAAATATGGTGTATACTTATAGAACAACTTTTTTGGAAAAACTCGTTGCATTTTGTTTGGTATTTATGTTTAGTTTATAGAATTTATTAATGCTTTTGTTCTCTAATCTTGTATGGTATTGTTTATTTCTTAAAATTTCATCCTTTGTGGTATATAGATGGATTGCTTTTGTTTGTAAATTATGATTTATTGACTAATTATTGATTCAAGTGAATTGAATAAGTTCATTGACTAATTATTGCTAATTATTGAATGTACATATCATGTATATCATGTATGGGATCACTAAATTTGTAAAGTACAAATATTAAAATGTCCTATTAATTTCAACTTTAATTTCATATTTATATTTAATTTCACATTAATGTCCTATATTAATGTCTTGACTATGAACATAAAATGCATAAATGTACATGTGTAAATTAAAATTGAACAATAATAAAGTCCATAATTTACAACATATTAAGTGCATGAAACCAATATATTAAGTGCATGAAATAAAGTACAACAAAGTCCTAAAGTCCATAATTTACAACATATTAAGTGCATGAAACCAATATATTAAGCGCATGAAATAAAGTCCATCAAAGTACAACCCATGAACTAAAGAACAACAAAGTCCTTGACCATGAAATATAAAGTCCAACAGAGTAAATGAGAAACCAAATATGTAGTCCATGAAATAATCAAATATAACCCATAAAATCATGTTTAGGTCATGTATCGTCTCTATAATCAAGAGACCCGTTCACACCATGAGGACTATGCAGATGACCTAAAACACTCTATACAAGAGAAAGATGAAATCAGATGTAAGACGATGAAAAATGATTTAATGACAATTTAATTTAAAATTCATCATAAAATTAAATTACCATCATATCTGGGTCTAGATGCTCTAGTGCATCTGAACCAACCTCTAAATTCTCTAAATCAATCTACATAAACAAGACAAAGAAAGTTGAAATTAGATGTAAGTCTACAATTAAAAATGATTTAATTTAATTTAATTTATAATTTATCATATTTTAATTGTACCGTATTATGAGGTTGTGCACCCTCTACTCCAGGACTTGTTTGTACATTCTCAACTACAAGATGTGTCTCATGATATAAAAGAAAAAGAATTTAAAACATGTATTAGCTCCTATTATATATATATATTCAATTTTAAATTTAAATTAAAGTTATTCAGAATATATAATTTGTAATTGACTTTAAATATAATAAAAAAACTAAATTACCATGATATCTGGAGCCTTCTCTGCATGTCCTCCTGGAGGTGTAACTATGATTGAGTCATGGCATAAATTCACACTAACAAAGTCCTACAAGATCAAATTTAAACATGTATACTTGAATTAGGTTAAAATATATATATTCAAGTTTGCACATTTTGTGTAGAAATGTTTTTAAACAACCTAAAATTCAAAGGCCTCGCAAGTAGCCGCAACATCTAATGTTTGCCCAATGCCCATTCTCATTGTTGTATCGACCTAGACATACATGTAGACATTTAACGCTTATAATATTTACAAGTGTACATTCACATTTGATATATAGTGAATTCAAAATTCATAATTGTAACTATACTAATGTAAGTTAAATAATTTACAATATAAATGTACCTACCCCTGATCTGCGACACTCGATAGTGGAGGAGTGCTCAACAACCCCTTGGGTGGAATTGACGTGGAAGTCGATTGACTCCCCTAAACCAACATAAATATTTAAAACATATGTTCATGATTCAATTATAAATTTAAAACTCAAGTTAAAAATTATTTCATATATAATTTAAAAAATTGAAATCAAAATACCCCATAAGGGTTGCCGA
The DNA here is from genome assembly GCA_007258455.2 of Sequoia sempervirens. Classification (NCBI taxonomy): domain Eukaryota; kingdom Viridiplantae; phylum Streptophyta; class Pinopsida; order Cupressales; family Cupressaceae; genus Sequoia; species Sequoia sempervirens. The sequence goes on along the minus strand of VDFB02000015.1, from coordinate 448,363,552 downwards.
CTAGGACTAGTGTCGATGTATGTACTCGTGGAGTGGATGATTTCCCCATCATTAGTGTCATTTGTACACCAAACAGTTTGATTGTTAAAATGTATTGAAAACTTTTCTTGATATATACATTCATTAGAATTCTTATAAATGCAACATGTAGATGCATATTTATACTTGTGTTGTAGTGTCCTCGGGGTGATGGTCTACTGTAAGAAATTCTACAAATGAACTGAGGCAACTAGATGAACCACCAGAATCTCCATATCCACCTGAACTAGGTGTAGCTTGATCGAGTCCATAGCATAACTGATGGCAACTAGTACATGCATGTGGTCTCGACACTCCTGGAGTGGTACTCGAACCAACTCCATAAAAAACTCCTCCATCATCGTCGTCTTTATGCTCCCTACCCGCTATCGTAGAAGCATGTTGATCAAGGTCTCCTATGAGCGTACTAAGGGATCCTAATGTCGATACCACCAAACGTTGATGCATAGGTGCGGGAATGGCAGGAACAAGAGGAGCAACAAGGGGTTGTGCATACATGGGGCATTGGGGATCAACCCTTTCCCCTAACCTCTATTGTGGCATGTCGCCACCAACACCTTGAAATGATTTAAAATAAAAATAATAGGGCTTTTTCCCCATAAAAAACTCTACATATAGTTTTGTCAAAGAATACAATGGGACCTCCAAATTAGCATGTGGTGGACTATCAAATACCATATACCATCAATCCCAAAAATATCCACTCATCTGTGGATGTATACACCACCTCATGGATATTCTAGATTTATTGGGAGGAATGGGCTGCTGAGTAACAAGGTTGATAAAGTAAGGGGCTAGATGGGATTTTGTTATTTTAAGGTCTAAAATTTTTTTATAGGAGAGACCATCTGCATAAAATTATCACATCTACTATCTTTCTCGTCGATGCCTATCTAGATTAGAATCAATAGTCCTAATGGAATCCACAACATTTTGCATCGTAGATGCAAAACATCTCACGTGTGGTGGAATCAATGCTTGATTTTTCATAGCATTGATTTGATTTTGAACGGATGTCACTTGATCATTTATACGTGCTCGCAAGCGAGCCTCATCAGATCAAGCGGGTGGTGGATGTGGGATATTAAGTAGAGGGGGTGGAGGTGGAGGTGGCTGAGGTGCTAGATTGATGATATCATCAATGTTAAATTGATCCATGATATCAGATATAAGTGCACCTACATTAAATTATAAAAAAATTAACATACAAACTTACAAAATTACAAGAAATAGTTAAATTTGAAATTTACATGCAAATTTGTTTAAATAGGATGTGCATACATATACATACACATACATACATTGATTGAACTTGAGCATGTGCATACAAATTTCAAAATTTAACATGTACATACATTTAAAATAAAAAATACGATGCATAATTTGCATGCATACATCATTCAACTAAACTACGTACATACATAAAAATTTCAAAATTTAAGATGTAGAACTATACAATTTTAATACATGTACATACTAAAAAATAAACTTGAAACATTCACAAAAAGCTCATTTTATGTCTAACGCATATATATATTACATTTTTCCAACATGAGAAATCATGATCTAGTAGATAGTCATAAAATATATACTACTATAAATTCATCATTATAAGTTCATAAATTCAACCAAATTCGTAAATTCATGTCACTAAAAATATCCATCCAACCAAAATCATAAATTCATTTCACTAAAAATATCCATCCAACCAAATTCATAAATTCATCACACAAAATATCCATTGAACCAAATTCATAAATTCATAACTATAAGATCATTGTCTTAATTTATAAATTGTTGTGGCTCTCTACTACATCTCTTCATTTCTTTGTGTTTTCCTTTTCAGAATCAGAAAATCTCCTCTCCTCTAGCCATTGTTGATGCTCATCTAAGATCCCATACATAGCCCTAACAACATCAACAACATTTTTTATCCTAGATGCAAACATCCTCAAAGGTGGTGTGATACATTCTTCATTTTGAATAATGTTGATTTGATCTTGAATGTATCTAACATTGGAATTGATTCATGCTTTGAAGCGAGCACCATTGATTTCAGGTGGTGGAGGTGGAGGTGAAGGTGGTGGAGATGGATGACATGGAGGTGGATTACAAATATTATTGAATCAATCCATGTGATCTCTATGATATAAGTGAACCTGCGTTAGATTTGTAATTTCAAAATGTAAGATACATGTTTAGGAAATACCCTTAAACCATTCAATATAAATGGCCTAATTGAATACAAATGATAAAATTTGTAAGCCTCATTTATGTCTAAGGCATGTTACTTGAATGAAAAAAAATTAACTATTAATATAGGACAATTTATGAATGCTTTAGGGTTTACAGTTTAGAGTTTAGGATTCAGGTTTTAGGGTAATAGGATGGATTAAGGGGATATATGTAGTAAGGTCCTAGTACAAAATGACATGGCTTAAGTGAATAAAATTTGGTGAAGATTCCCAAGGAAACCAGATTTCATTAAGGTTTGAGGCAACTTCACCAAATTTTATTCACTTGATCCATGTCATTTTGTCCTAGGACCTTACTAGACATAGATCCCCTTAAGCCATCCTATCACCCTAAACTATAAATAGATCAACCTAGATCATGAAATCTCATTCATATTATAATCTTGCACGATCTTATTATTGTTAAATTTGGTTTCCTTGGACAACTTCACCAAATTTTGATAACTTATTTGATCCCCTTAAGAAATGTCATATTAGGACCCCTTAAGACATCCTAAAGTATGGCTTAAGGGGATCTATGTAGTAAGGTCCTAGTACAAAATGACATGGCTTAAGTGAATAAAATTTGGTAAAGATGCCCAAGGAAACCAAATTTCATTAAGGACCTAGGCAATTCACCAAATTTTATTCACTTGAGCCATGTCATTTTGTCCTAGGACCTTGCTAGACATAGATCCCCTTAAGCCATCCTATCACCCTAAACCATAAATCGATCAAACTAGATCATTATTGATCTCATTCATATTATAATCTTGCATGATCTTATTGTTGTTAAATTTGGTTGCCTTGGGAAACTTCACCAAATTTTGAGAACTTTTTTGATCCCCTTAAGAAATGTCATATTAGGACCCCTTAAGACATCAATTTATGGTTTAGGGTGATAGGATGGCTTAAGGGGATCTATGTCTAGTTAGGTCTTAGGAAAAAATGACATGGATCAAGTCAATAAAATTTGGTGAAGTTTCCCAAGGCAACCAAATTTCATTAAGGGCCTAGGAAAAAATGATGGCTTTAGGGTTTAGGGTAATATGATGGCTTAAGGGGATCTATGTAGTAATGTCCTAGGACAAAATGGAATGGCTTAAGGGAATAAAATTTGGTGGAGTTGCCTAAGGAAACCAAATTTCATTTTAAGGTCCTAGGACAAAATGAATGCTTTAATGTTTAGGGTTTAGATTTTAGAGTTTAGGGTTTAGAGTTTAGGGAACTTAGGGTGAAGTTCGGGTGGCCCTTGGAATAATGGACTTGCAAGTTAGTGAACAACATTTTCTTGTGGAACAGTTGATTGAGATAGCTCTTGTTTCGACTGAACAACCTAGATCATGAAATATCATTCATATTATAATCTTGCACGATCTTATTATTGTTAAATTTGGTTGCCTTGGGCAACTTCACCAAATCTTGAGAACTTATTTGATCCCCTTAAGAAATGTCATATTAGTACCCCTTAAGACATTGATTTACAGTATAGGGTGATAGGATGGCTTCAGGGGATCTATGTCTAGTGAGTTCCTAGGATAAAATAACATGGTTCAAGTGAATAAAATTTGGTGAAGTTTCCCAAGGCAACCAAATTTCATTAAGGGCCTAGGAAAAAATGATGGCTTTAGGCTTTAGGGTTTAGAGTTTAGAGTTTAGGGTTTAGGGTAATAAGATGGCTTAAGGGGATCTATGTAGTAAGGTCCTAGGACAAAATGACATGGCTTAAGGGAATAAAATTTGGTGGAGTTTCCTAAGGCAACCAAATTTCATTTTAAGGTCCTAGGAAAAAATGAATGCTTTAGTGTTTAGGGTTTAGAGAACTTAGGGTGAAGTTTGGGTGGCCATTGGAATAATGAACTTGCAAGTTATTGAACAACATTTTCTTATGGATCAGTTGATTGAGATAGCTCTTGTTTCGACTGACCAACCTAGATCATGAAATCTCATTCATATTATAATCTTGCACGATCTTATTATTGTTAAATTTGGTTGCCTTGGGAAACTTCACCAAAATTTGAGAACTTCTTTGATCCCCTTAAGAAATGTCATATTAGGACTCCTTAAGACATCGGTTTATGGTTAAGGGTAATAGACTGACTAGTTTATGAATAATTTTTATTTTATGAATAGATTGACTATTTCTGCAATAGAAACACCTAATTATGTATTATTAAGATTGAGTTTGATGTATATTTTAACTTGAAATTTTTTTAATTGAATATAAGATTATTTTATTTAACATTTTTTTCATTAATATTTCCCACTTAAATGAATTTTATGATATAAAATGTATAATAAAATTGGTTAATGTTTTTGATTAGAGGTAAAAAAATGGGTTTTGAAGGGGCCCAGAACCCTTTACAAAAGTGGTAGTTGAAACAAAAGAGAACTATAATGTATAAATCAGCCCAAACACAACATACCCACAGCAAAAAGTCAGCCAAAAAGGAGGAACACAACCATCAACATTACATATTCTTCAGTATATTCGTAGCCTCCACATTGCACACTACACCCTTTTGACCATCATCAAAGGCATCAGAAATTTATTTCATAGTTGCACCAACCAGAGCTTTTTTCTTGTTATGGGCCCTGGACCTAGGCCCACCCACATTTACCTCGGTAATCAAAACATTATTCACATCATCACCCTTGTCACTAGACACCTCTCCCTCTAGCAATTTTCCAGTAGCACCAATCTCACCAAACTGAACAATCTCCTTGCATTTTTTAGTAGTTTCAAAAGGGGGGGTAATACCAACAGAATAAAAAATACCCCCATATTTTTCCACCTCCTCACCCTTTTCCATGTTAGCATAAAGCTTCTCCAAATGAGTTTCAAGGGAGAGAACCCTACCTTCAAGATTCTTCTTCATAATAAACATTTCATCTGCCACAATTTTCAAAGAATTCATCAGATTATCAATCTGATTATGGCCTGGAGACTCATCAGCTTTACTCAACATACCATGAACTTTCACATTGGTCATATTTAGTTTGTGGAACAACCATTTAAATAACCTATAAAAAATAATGGAATCCTCTCTATTAGTTCCCAAAACATTAGAAATATTTTCCTTATCAATGTTGAAGACTCCCTTACCTAGAGAATCCTCCTCATAAGAGGAGCTTACCTTATCCTGACTGGCAGAGACTTCCTTCCCCTTCCCAACAGTTGTGGGAGTTTGGATTTTTTGAATAGAATCCGCAATTCCCATAGAAACTACCTTCCTTTTCTCCTGCCTATCTGGGTCCACACCAGGAGAATCCTCAACACCCTACCTCACCTCAACCACAACCTTCCTTTCCATTAGCAAGCCTGAAACCTCAATCGAAGAATCCACAGCACCAAGTCCGCTCATAATCTTAAGAGGAGACGTCATCTCCAACAGTTGGCTCATAGACTTAACAACTAGTTTCTTATTTCTTCCCATCTCCAGCTCCTTTTTTTGCTTCAATCCTAGATTAGGGGGAGGTGAAGAAACCTCACCAGCCACTTCATTCTGCTCCTTCATGCAACTCATCAGCATTTCAACACCCAACTCCTCACTGTAGGTTTCATAACCCTTTTTAGGGCTTAGCTCCCCTTTTTTAGACTTCACGGAAGTAGGGGTTTGCTCTTCCATGGTAGCAAGAGAGTCTAATACATAGTCAATATCCTCCTCAAATTTTGACTCCTTATCCAGGATGAGCTTCCTCTTCTTTCCCTTCTTTCTAGCCCACTCCTCCTCGGAGACCGTATCACATTCTTCCTCCGGCTTCTTCTACTTACCCTTAGGGGTAGCAATTGGCTTGACCATTTCAAAGGCTTTAGTGTAATCAAAGATTAAAAGGATAAGCCCCACATGCAAAATAGGGTTCTTTGGGTTCTTATGGTCCTTGAGGCTAGAATCTAGGGAAGCTAAAAGATAATAGGGAAAAGAAATCCTTTTCTTATGGAGAAAGTGATTGAGCATAATAAAATGATAGGAATTTACTGTTGAGAATTGTCCTTCAAGGGTAATGTAATGCCCGAGCTCCTCGGCCACATCCCCCCACAACGCCTTAAGAGGGCTCCTCTAGTAACCACCACTTCTCACCATCTTCAATTCTTGAGCTTCATCGCCTTTGAAGAAGATTTGCATGGCGGCCTACGACTCCTTTTTATCTCTGAAGACTTTCTTTCCCTCCGTCGAGAGCCCCGTAATGTTGGCTATGAGATCTTCATTCACATCAAACTTCATTCCACCCAACTTGAGAGCCCTATTGTTCTAGGATTTTGTGAACAATGCAATAATCTACGGATTGTTGCCATGTAATCTCTTTAGGTATGGATTTAACCCACCCTTTTCTAAAATTCTCCAAACCTCTAGCTTCTTCTTGACAAATAACGGTTCAGCACGGTTCTTGTCTCCTCTCATGGCTTCCGAAAATGCAAAGTCTAGAATTTTGAGAAATTTGAATGCAATAATCAAAAACCTTGAGAAGGCCATGCAAATAGTGCCCACAATTCATGTGAAAAGGGAATAATGGCAGGAGTGATTAATGAACCTAGTGCTCTATTCCCTACAAATATCAATCCTTGTACCATCAACTTGATCCAATTTTTTATTACCATCTCTGACCATAATAGCCTGCCATGTGATGAACGTCATGCACGCCCCAAGCCTCACTAAATCATTAATCACTTGAAATTTAGCAATCATGATTAATTCTTGCAATTGCTTCTATAGGGAGGGTGTCGTTTAGTCCCCATTCCCTAGCTCAACTAACTCCTAGATTTGCAAATACACCAGCAAGTTTGTTTCCCTCTCTTAATATATGAGAGATGTAATATTCATCAAAGGACTTAAGAAAATCAATAGCATCTTTGATAAAAAATTTAATAGTCCATGAGGGGGCAACACAATTCTTCAAATTATTTATGATATTGAGAGAATCTCCCTCAATCCATACTTTCTTAAATCCTTTCTTTTGTGCCAGTTTGAGACCATGATAGGCTACAACTTAAAATTGGTTAATGTTGAATCTTATTTTATTTTGGATTCTTTGGAATTGAAAGAACCTAAAAGAAAGAAAAGAAAAATATTTATATTCTTTTAGTGTCTAGGTAACTAGTGCAAATTGAGATTTTAGACTAAACTAGAAGTCTAATTAACAATTAATTGACTAGAATGAGAGTTAAGATTGTTGAAATACAAGAGACAACACATGCAAACAAGAAATGGAAACAAGGTATGACTAAGAGAGATCAAAACATAAAATAGAAATAAATGCAAATATTATCTAATTAAGTGACAATTGGAAATGGATTGTACAATGATTTAGGAATTTGCTAACTAAATTTGCAAACAAACATTGATAATTTATGAATTGTAACTATTCTTTAAGATATTGTTTTCTAATCTAATTATAATTTAACATTGAAAGTAAAGTTTAACATATTGTTTTCTCCATACAATGCAAATGAAATTTAAAACATTTAAGCAATGCAAATGATTTTTTTCCATTATCAAATATTCTTGAGCTCGAAATTAGGGTTTTCAAATGCAAAATGATTTCTTTGATTTCAATTTAGGGTTTTAGAAAAAAAAATTGTTTGAATTCAATTAGGGTTTCAATCTAAGCAATTAGGGTTTTTAATGCAATTTTTTTGTTTCATTTCAAACTAGGGTTTTCAAATCCAATTTTTTTTGTTTGATTTGAATTTAGGTTTCAAAAAGCAATTAGGGTTTCAAATGCAATTTTTTTATTTCATTTCAATTTAGGGTTTTGAAATGCAATTTTTTTGTTTCCTTTCAATTAGGGTTTTCAAATGCAAATTTTGTTGGTTAATTTTATTGAACAATTTAGGTTTCAAAAGCTAAATTTTGTTCTTAACATACAATTTAAGGTTGATTTTTTCCTTTCTATTCAATATCTTTAGGGTTTCATTGCATTTTTTCATCTACTTCTACAAATGATCATTTCTACCATTATAAGGAAATAAAATGCATAAAATGCTAAATAAATTGGAAAAAAACATGCTAGCACCTATTATTGTATTAAAAATTTCAAGAAAACACGAAAAACAAAAAAAATCTGGGGTGGAGGCACAACTGGAGGTCGTTGTAATGTCGTTGTTGTCCTCACCAATTCGGGATCTCATGTTGTCTGAATGAACTGAGTTTCGTTTATTTTAAAAAAATAAATACTAACTTAAAACATGATCTCGTTTTGTAATAATTGGGATCCTGTTTCGCGTCTGTCGGTTCGAGACCCTTTTACAAACAAGATCCCAATTTTTCTTAAACAAGATCTTGTTTGGACTTTAGGCTCAGGACATCGAAGCTAAACGAGATCCCATTTTTTAAAAATTGGGATCTTGTTTATGAAAATTGGGATCCCGTTTTTACAATGCCAATTTCATTTTTTTGGCTAAGGCAAAAACTTCCACGTTTCATGGACTCAACTTCTTGCACTTACCCCTGAAATGTGAATTTTATGTGAAAAGTGTGTTGTTGGGTATATTTAGAGAGAAAGGGTATCTTTAGATTTTTGAATTTTGAAAAATATTTTTTGAAGAAAATTTTAATGGTGAATTTGGGAAAAAATTGGTTTTTATCTTGTAAAAATAATGAGAGAATTTGAATGTTTTATATGTTTTAAGATGAATTTTAATGTTTTAACGAAATTCTCCTTCACAATTTTTGGAAATAATGCTTGTGGAAAAATATTAGAAAATTTAGATGAAGTTGAATTTTGTGCATCGATTTTCATGCCACACGTTGGAGGGTGTGGTGAGTGTTTTGGAATGTTTCGACGAAGTAGTACTTCATGAAATATGATACTATAAATTATGGGAAAATGTTATTGATTTTGGAAAGAAAGTATTTTTTGCATTGGTTTTCATGTCACACTCGTTGGAGGGTGTGATGAGTTTAGGGTTTAAGTGTTAGAGAGAGTTTGGGAATGGCTCCCAACATGAACCTAGCCTAAATTAGTTCATAGGAAATCATGGTGTGGGGAGTTTCGATTAATAAGTGAAAACTAATTAAACATGGGTAATTTCATTAACCAAGATAATGGATAGCCCTCTCATGCCTTGAGTGCTCGTAAAGGCTAAAGATGATCAAAGAAGACATGTCAACTTAGGGATTTTGGTTCTTGTAAGATCAAGTACCCTCATTGTATGAGAGGATACTTGGTTCTGCACTAAGACCCACATGAGTGTTCGCAATGGCGTTCCCCCTCTTGCTCTCTAGCATTTAACCCTAGTGTAGTTGAGTAGAATTTTGAAGGATGGTGTATTACCTTCCATGTGTATGTATTGTGTTATGCCCTTGGTGAGTTTTCCCAAGGAAGATCCTTGTATGACATTGGTGAGTTGACCCAATGCAGATTTTTGATGTGACATTGGTGATTTTTCCCAATGTGGTTTATGTTATTCCATTCATGATTATACCATGTGCTTAATTGTATTGGATCCATTATGTGATTTGGATGATTGGATGTTTTATGATGTGCATGTGAAGTGTATGTTTCATTGTATGGTGTGTGTAAGCCTTCTCCCCATTTTTTTGATGTGAGTGTTCTTCTTGTGGCCCATGTGACTATCTCTTAGCACAGTGAGAGTGGATCCTTTCGATTCCATGAGGTTGAGTGGTGTGGTAACCACCATTGGGGACCTAAGGTTTGTGGATAGAGGAACAACATGGCATTATGTAATTTCAAGTTTAATTCATGTTGATAGATATATTTCATTTATTTATGTTGTAATATATTGATTTGGAACCTCTCTTCTCATAGATGATTTGTAAATCATAAATGAAAAGAACATTTGGTCATTTACATAGCTCGATGTTGGTTTCAAGCACAAAATCTTGTCATTTATTCTCATGATTCAATGTTTAATAATTAATTCAAACATAGGAACATTTTTTGCGTGCTTAAAATGAACCTATACATGCAAATTTATAGTTAGGCGGCCTGGTATTGCACTTGAACGACCATGTCTTACACCTGATTGAACCCAGGACCTCATAAATTGTTCTAACAATGTTCAAGCGGCCTAGTATAAGTAGGAGTGGCCTCATGGAAGTATGGGTGGCCTAGTGTAAGTGGGGATGGCCTAGTTTGATAGGGTTAAAAGTCCAAAAACTCAAAATTTTCTCTAAGTTTGTTGGAGCGGTCTGGTCCTATGTAGGGGAAACCTCATCCCCATAAAAAACACTAGAGAATGAATCCTCTTGGCCACTGATAGGTGAGGGTTTTCTAAGCCCTTTGAACTTTTCAAATATTTTTTATGCCTTTCCATTTATTCATTTTGACCATTTTGGTCATCTGAAACCTTGAAACCTAGTCAAAATTTCTCTAACTCTAAGCTTGAGCTTTCCTTACTATTTCGAGACTCCGTTTGGGAAATTTTTTTGAAAAAAAGTTGTTCACCATAGTAGCTAAGGTCATATTAGCAATTTCACCTAGTTCTCAAGTTCCATCATTGAGGACTTATGTTGTCTCCTGCATCATTTTGTGTGCAACCTCCCGATATGTTCTGATTATCAAACCGAGGGTTAGGGAGATGATTATTCTAGTCTTGTGAAGGTTATAAGACTTTGTGGATGATCTTGTGAGTGTCCTCAAAAATCCCCATATTTCATGGTGTTTTGTGGAGTAGTTTCTTCCCTTGGCCGATGTCACTTTATAATGGGATTTCTTGGGAGGCATGAAGTTTTTTGGAAGTGACTTGTTGTCTTTCCACTTTGTGGTGGGTTGTGCCTCTTGGTTAGGAAACCTCTTGTGAAGGTTTTCCTATGTGTTTATATTGGTTAGTGTGTTTGGATGTGGATTAGAGGTTGAATAATCCTTCATCCTATCTTGGTATATTATTTCAAGAGAGCATGATCATGGTTTAGTAACCAATCCTCATGTAATATTATCCTCTCTCTCCCTTCTATTTGTTCATCATGGTGGATTTGTCCCAAATTTCCACTATTGCCACCTTTCTTATGCAATGGTGAAGTTCCTTTTTTTCACTAGCATTATGTTATTGTGAAACTTATATGCATGTTGTTGTGCAAGTACAACATTTCATTGTTGCATCATCGGTATTGTTATCCTTGTTTCAAAAAAAAATTGTTCTATCAAGTTTTGTTTTGAACTTGTCAACTCGAGGCATTAAATTTGGTATCATATCCCATGTTGCAACACTAGGATCTCTGGTTCATGCTCTTTCCCATGTGGTTGTTTTTTCTTGTTGCATGATGACTCAAGTTCTTTTTTCAGTGAGTCAGTCTTTGGCTCCTTACATGGGTGCCTTGGGTGGCATTTTTAAGGGTTCAGTGTGAACAAACCCATGCAATAAGTTTGAGGAGGAAGAGTGCCTCCTAGACCCTAATTAATTTGATAGGGATGGGAAGATACCCCTAATTGAGAGTCTCTATAGTGGGAAATGATCAATCTCTAGTATGTTTCTCATTGTGTGAGAGATTTGGTTGGGTCTTTTTTGTGTGGGATTGTGTTGTTGGTAGCAAGTGTTGTTTCCATTTTACCTAGTGTGATATGTTTGAGAACTTATTTCTTGGAGGGTTAGTTAGACCCTTGAGTTTTTGAGGAAGTGATTTCATTTGTGATTTCCATCTCGAGGTCTTGATTATGTGAAGCGTGAATGTGTAGTGACCCTTGAGTGTTCTTATTTATGCTTGTGTCCTCTTTGGATGTGTGTATATGGATGCATTTGATTGAAATTTGGTGTTAATGTTTTGGCTCATGATAGAGCATTGTGAAATGTCTTATGTGACTGATGTATTGAGGTAAATGTGGTTTATGTCATATGCCTGATTGGTGAAAATGTGATCTTATAGTAATGTTCCTATGATGCATGGTGCATTGTATTCCTATATCAATATCATCATATGTGTGTGTTGACACTTTTTTTAGTCACCCTTACAAAAATTGTTCCCTATCTTTGAAGTGAATCAAACTATGTCTTTTGTCACCTTTTTCATTCTAGTTTGTAAACCTACGTCAAGCATGGCTCAAGTTTTCTAACCTCTCCTGAACCCAACGATCTTGAAGTTCAACTTAAAATCTAGTATGTTTTGGGTCACCAAAAATCTTTCATATCTGCTAAGTCTATCAAAAGTGAAAAAGAAGAAATGATAAAGGGTTTGGTGGTGTAGACACTTCAAATCGTCCTAATTGACATTATGCATCTGAATTTGATTTTAACACCATTTCCTCATAAATCATCTTTCTAACTATTTAAATAAATGATCTAAATTGTTTAATTAAATTTATCACTTTCTCCTATTAATCAAATAATTAATTTTATTGAATTAATTCATCCCCCTTTCTACTAATTTTCATCCCATTTAATTAGATAGTGAAAATTATTTAATTAAAACTCCTATATCTTCTCATTTGATTAAATAAATCTAATTATTTAATTAAATGTCACGTTCCTCTAAAATCCTCTAAACCCACCTAAGTTAACTAATCCCTAATTAATTATTCTTATCCAATTACTAATCTTCATTAGTTCTTTCTCCAACATTTAACTCCCTTCTAGTTAAATAAACCCATGGTTTATTAACTCCAACTTGCACAACTAATTAATTTTCTCAAATTAATTAAATGAATATTTTCCCTCACACTTGCATGGGAATATTCCCATGGAATATTCCTCCTTCATTTAATCCCCTCATTGAATTTCTTACCCAAGCCTTTATGGCTCTTACACAAGCCATCTTGTCTCCCACCCAAGCCTTAATGGCTCTTACATGGCTCTTACACAAGTCATCTTGTCCCTTACACAAGCCTTTACTTCTCTTACATTCCTTAATATCTTTCACCCACATGACTTTAATTCTTCACCCACATGTCTTTACTCCCTCTTACATGCTCTCTTCCCAAAATGTGCACACACATGTGTGAGCACATATCCCCTCACATCTCTTAGCCTCAAGTGACACTTTTCACAAGGCTAATCATTCCTTCCATCCTTGGATTCATTTGAAACCCTTGATTGGGAAAATGAATATCAACCCTTGATTCATCCATTTTCCCTATAAATAGAGCTCTCCTATATGGGAAATGGATCCACTTCTTGAAGCAAACTTATGCTACACAATTTCATCTTTACTATAATCCATTTTCACCATTGGAGCTCTAATCTTGCATCAATTTCATCATTTTCTTCACAATTGGAGTTTGTTCATCAAAGGGATTGAGAAAGGGCCAATATTCCACATCAATATGGAACCAATTCCCCTATGGGATGAGGTTTGGGATATTTAGCTAGGATTTCATTATGCATTTCTTGTTATTTCATGCTTTTGTATTCATGGTTTCCCTGTTTTGTGCTTTCAAGAATTTCACAGGGAGATTAGTTTATCTTAGTTAATGTGACTAATTTCCTTGTGTTTTGATCATGTTGGCTCAGGTATAGATCATGCTCACAGATGGATTTTTGGGTAGTTTTGAAACATTTATCAGTTCCCGACAAGGTTTGCAAAACTTGATTGTTCCCACAGTAGAAGAAAGTTGAGTATCTTTCGTAGAAAGCTTATGTTGGAGGAGTTCGTTAAAGGAGAAACCTAAAAGCATTTTGAGGGTTGTTTTGGAGTAGTGGATGATGGACCCATTTTCAAAACTAGGGCAGACTTCAAAGAATTTTTTTTTTTTTTTGAATCCAACATTTGTACATTTGAGCCAATATATGTTATTATTCTAGGAATTCATTTGTAAAAGGAAATAATGCTATCAAAAGAAACCTTATTGCAGAAAAAGAATAATTTTGAAAATGCATAATGAGGTACACTACAGACGTGGGAATGAAAAAGTACATTGCAAGAAAAATGAAAATACAGAAATAAAGTCGAAGACTTTTGAGAATATTCACATCACAAAATACAGATTCAAAAGCCAAAAATATATTTTGAACATGGAAGATTAACAAGATCAAATACAATTGAATTAACCAAGAAAACAAACAAATGATCACATTAAACCATATTCCAATGAGATTATTTACAATCACTAAACAAAGATCATTAAATTCATGGAATAATAATGTAATTCAAATCAAAGACCTAATTAGTATTGCAAACCTCAATCCCATTGGGGGATTAGTGTTGAATATGATGTGGAGTGCTTAAATTCAAGCCTAATCCATGGTGAATTGTGCAAAAAATTTGATAAAGGTTGATAATATTGAGGTTGATTCACAAATTGATCTCAAAGGTGAGTGGAAATCTGAGTATAGCTTGGTTACTTGAATGCTTGTGAATGAGGATTCATATAAAATGAAGACTACTTATAAATTTTTGGAATGAATCAATGGTTAAGATTAATTTTGCTAATCAAAGGATGAAATTGAAGGAAAGAAGATGACATGGATCAAGGATTGATAATGCCTAATGGCATGAATCAAGGATTTTAATCAAAGGTACAAATTTCTTGAGACAATAATAAATACCTTGATTTAAGAAAGCATGTGGGAAATATTTCCATGTGGAGGGAGAAATTTGAATTTGAAAAGGAGGAATATTCCATGAGAATGTTCTTTGAATGATTGCAAAAAATATTAACCAATTAAAATTTTTAGAAATTATTTAGTTGTGCACATAAAGAGAATTAAAGACTTTAATTAAACAATTAAGAATTATTTAATCAAAGAGGGAATTTATGACATTTAATCAAATAATTTGCATTATTTAATTAAAAGCAAAGAAAATTAGTGTGAAGGTGATGAATTAATTAAATAAATAAATTATTCAATTAATAGGGGAAAATAATGAATTTAATTAAAAAATTGACATTATTTAATTAAATAGATGAAATAGATGAGAAAGGAGAGAAATGGTGTTAATAATCAAAATCGCGATTTGTGATATGATCAAGATATTTTCAAGTGTCTAGATTTTACCCCTCTTTGAAGCGAGGTACATGTTGCATTACCTGTTGCATTACTTTGAAGAAATGATACTGCTTAGGTTGAAACTACTCAGATCAAAAATTAAAATTTTTCTAACGTGTCTCGATGCCCCACTATGCCCCAATAGTTGATAGAATGCAAGTATATTTCCCTGTCAAGAGATCAAGCAAAAAAAATGATTTTTAGGTCGATCTCACGATATTGCAACAAAAATAGTTCGGCTATAAAGAGGATGAGAAAGAAGTCCTAGGACCCTAATGAAGTGACTGTGGTAGGCTACTAATCAATAAAATGGAGATACAAAGCTAAAAACCTAGGTTTGGAAATTCATATATATGAAATCAGGTAACTTTCAAGTTCATTTTCACCCTTTTCTTTTGAGAATTCAGAGAGATCTTGTGATTCCATGCAGAGTTCCTCCAAAGAACCAGACACTATGGCATGCCATGTACTCCCCCCACACTACATAGATCAATCTTGTGAGTTCTAGTGGCCAACAGATGCAAGACCATTGGTATGTACCCTAAAAAATGTTGGTTGAAAATACAATGAGACAAGTCAACTTGTTATTGATAGTCTAATCTGTGAGTCATGATATTGATAGTTTTCCCATTTATTTTTTAGCTTAGTTAGTCATTTTAAATCATTTTCAATAGCATCTATTTAATGGATATGGATAGATGTTAGTCTTCCTTTTATACTTTCTGATCAAAATCATACCCCGAATTTCATAAAATTATAAAAATCCAAATTATATTAGAAGAGGGAGTTGTGCCTCAACTAAAATTCAAAGGAAGATCTCCAATGCAATGGTGATCTCTCCAACTATTGGTGATCAGTTAGTTCTTCTTTTGGGCAGAATGGAGTTAATATAATTTTAATGTTTAAAGGACAAATCTATCAACCAATAGTTTGAAATGATTATGTTGGTGCATGAATGAAAGGTTGCATTGTCATAATAGAATATTTGGGTCAATGACTTATGTCCCCAAGTAATGTTGTCCCTAGTATTCTTGTGAAGAACCTAGATGGGCAATCGACATTGTTTTACCTCTTGTATGGGGTGCATGCTTAACTCTTAAATGAAATTATGCTTATTAGGAGCATTGTTTTGGTTGGCTTAGAGCCTCAATTGTGATGTGTCTTGTGAATGAAGTGGATATCATTTTGTTTTAGCATGTGGTAGTGATGCTTGATGTGATTAATGTGTGTGTCATTGCATTGTAACTATAAATTCCTTGTGGAAGTGGTGTTTGGGTGAATCCCTACCCTTGTGTGGATAGAATTTGTGGATGTCATAGTGAACCCTACATATGGCTTCTTACATCATAATGTGATCATTTCTAGATGAATTTTATTTTCTTAATGTGGTTTTCATTTGCATAGTTAAGTGGAATTGGTAACTTGTGTTTGTATTGTGTTTGAGAATACTCTCTCTAATGTAAGGAATTTAAGGTAGTGGAAAAACTTCCTACACTAATCTTGAGAGGAGAAAAATGAAAAAATTTACGGATCTTTAATAGTTACAAAAACTTAAACAAAAATAAACACAAATATCATGCATACCACAACAGAAAGATTTACGTGGGGAAAAACCTTTCGGGAGAAAAACCCCACTCCAAAATCCACTCAATATATTATTTAGAAATCAAAAGATTACAATATACTTGCAGAGCATGCTTCTCATAGGAGTGTCACCACTAGAGATAAAGAGATAAAATGACTGCTATAAGACTCTCAGAATACACACTTGCCTACATACATCCCAATTGCTTATAACAAGCTTTTTGGAACCTTCTAGAATTAGGGTTTTACAAGGTCATTTTTTCATTTGACGTGTTAATAAAAAAACCTTGATGTGTCAATGGGAAAAATCCTTGACATTTCAACAGGAAAAAACCTTGACGTGTCAGCAAGAAAAAACCTTGATGTGTTAGCGAAATTTTTTTTGGGGCATTGCCTTGAACCCCACATCTTGCTACGAGTGTACAATGTTTGCATGATCAGTCGCCACATACCAACATACATCCTATCAACAATAAACCGTATATAATTACAAGGTTGAGACACATTTTACCAACAAATCTCCCACTTCTTAAACAACTTGCAAGAGAAACATGAGGGTATAACCATCATCTCTTTAATTGCTGGGAGCCGAAAGGCCCATATTCTATGAACACCATCTAAACTTCTCTCTGCTCACATGCTTAGATAAAGCATCAGAAACATTCATCAAAGTCTCCACCTTAACCAACTTCACCCTGCCATAGATTCAACCATATCTCTAACAAAATGATGTTGTACATCAATGTGCTTGGTCCTGGCATAAAATGTTAGGTTCTTGTCTAGACATATCACACTTTGACTGTCACAATAAATTGTCATTGTACCTTATTTTATTACAATATATGAACACATTCTCTTAAGCCAAATGGATTCTTTACAAGCATGAGTAGTTTTCATATACTCTGCTTCAGTAGTGGACAAAGAAATCACATCCTGTTGCTTACTCATCTAACTAATTGCACCAACAAATAAAGTAAAAACATAAGAACTAGTGGATTTTTTGCTATCAACATCACTTGCCTAGTCTAAATCCACATAACTATGAATATCAAGGGAAATCTCATCTTCAGTCATATTACTATGATAACATAAGGAATAATCTGAGGTACCACGTAAATATCTAAAGACTCTTTTAATTGCATCCCAATGAACTCTACTAGGATTAGACATATATCTGAAAAAGAACTCCCACTGCTTGGGAAATGTATGGTCTAGTGCAAACCATAGCATACATCAAAATTCCAACTGCACTTCGGTAAGGTACTCTGCTCATGTCTTCCATCTCTAATGGAGATGTTGGAAAATTTGAAATTGATAACTTTGTTACAACAAAAATAGGAACACACAATGGTCTACAATCTTGCATATCAAACCTCTATAAAATTTAGTTAGCATACTTTCTTTGGCCAAGCCATAGATTTATTTTCACTCTATCTCTTTTAATTTCCATCCCAAGAATGTGTTTAGCTGCACCAAGATCTTTCATTTCAAATTTAGTAGCAAGTTGAGATTTTAGTTCTGAAATCATACCTTTCCCTCTACCAATAAATAACATATCATCAACATATAGTGCAATAAATAGGAAACGATCACCATTAGTTTTATAATAAATACAATGATCTGATTTAGAACACTCAAATCCCAAACTCAACACATATGTATCAATTTTTTGGTGCAACATCCTAGGACTCTTTTTTAAGCCATACAAAGATTTCTTCAATTTGCAAACCAACTTACTTTTACCTTTCACCACGTAGTGCTCTGGTTTTGTCATATAAATATCCTTCTCCAAATCACCATGAAGGAAAACAATTTTCACATCCATTTTCTCAACCTCTAAATCATAAGCAGTAGTAATAGAAAGTAAAAATCTAATGGATGTCATTTTTACAATAGGAGAAAATATCTCACCATAATCAACACCCTCAACTTGAGAGTAACCCTTTGCAACCAACCTTGCTTTGTACTTCTCAACACCTCCATCTAAATCAATATTTTTCTTGAACACCCATTTACAACCAAAATGTTTTTGTCCTTCAGGAAATGGTACAAGATCTCATGTATCATTCTTTTTCATAGATGACATTTCTTCATCCATAGCAATCTTCTAGGATTCTGCATCATTCATACCTAGTGCCTCTTCTAGAGATCTGGGTTCATCCATGTTAGTATTCAAAGCAAAAATACATATCCAATCATCAAGTGAATACCTTTCAGGTGGTTTTTTATGCCTTGTAGACCTACAAAAAATTTGAGTTGGAGGTTCTTCATCCTCTTCTAAAGATCCAAAGCTACATGAGCTCTCCTCAACATTTTGTCTATCCTTGGGCCTCGATTCAACTTTCTTGGGTGTAGAAGGAAATTGAATCACATCTTCTTGTTTACTTTGTTCTAGCTGCAATGTAATAGAAGAAGGCTTAGATTCTCTAAAAATAACACTTCTACTATGTATTACCTTTTGTGCAATAGGATCCTAAAGCTTGTATCCTTTCACAACATAACTATATCCGATGAAGATACATTTCACAACCTTGTTCTCCAACTTTTCTTTCTTCTCCTTTCGCACATGTTCATATGCCTCACAACCAAAAACTCTAAGATGTCTTAGTGAAGGAATGTGACCCGACCATGCCTCTATAGGAATCTTATCAACAAGAGTTGATGTAGGAGACATGTAATCAAGTAACAGGCAGTAGAAAAAGCTTCAGCCCAAAACTTTGTTCTAGGCCAGTAGCACTCAACATACTCCTAGCCTTCTCCATCAATGTCCTGTTCATTCTTTGTGCAAATCAATTTTGTTGTGGAGAATACAGAGTTGTCTTTTGTCTATGAATACCACAATCTTTACATAATCTATCAAAATCATTAGAGAAAAATTCATTGCCATTATCAGTCCTCAAACATTTTATTTTGTTTCCAGTTTGCAACTCGACCATTGCTTTAAATTCTTTAAATCGACTGAAAACTTCAGATTTACTCTTTACAAAATATACTCATGTCCTTCTACTATAATCATCAATAAATGAAACATAACATGTGGATTTACCAATTGAAGGAACATCTACATGACCAAATACATTAGAATGAATAAGATTCAATGCACCACATGATTTATGAGAACTCAAGTAAAATTGAACACTGTTTGGTTTTCCATAAATGCAATGCTCATAGGAATCAAATTCAAGATTACAATAAGACAAAACTTCAACAAGGTTTTTATTTTTCAAGGTCCTTAGACCATTTTCTCCAATGTGTCCAAGTACCTGGTGCCATAACATAGTTTTCTTTGTAGGTAAATTTATCTCAAAAGAAAGAGAACCCTTGGGTACCCAAAATCCATGACCATCTGTTGAAGGTGAAACCCTCACTTCTTCTACAGACTTTCTTTTCACAGAAGTACTATTGCACTCAACAGTGCATGCATCAAGCTTATACAATGTCCCATATCTGACACCTCTAGCAATCACCATAGCACCTCTAACCATCTTGCATCCTGCATCAGAAAATACTACCTGCACACCCGCATCTATTAGTTTGCTCATAGATAACAAATTTTGTGTTAATCTAGGGATATATAATACACCATTAATATTTTTTATTCTACCATCAGGAAACCTAATTTTAACTTTACCATGGCCAACAATGTCTAAATGAGAATCATCACCCAAGTACACCTTACCTACATCAAATTCTTCATATTCGCAAAATCAATCTCTATTAAAGGTCATATGAAAAGATGCACCTGAGTCAATTAACCATTCATCATTACCTGCATGAGTTTCCAAAGATGCAATGAATGCATCACCACCTTCCTTCTCGGACTCCAAATCATAATCAAATTTCTTATTTTTCTTCTTTGCATTCCTTGCGAACATGTCTAGGCTTATCGTAGTTCCAAAAAATAACTTTGGACTTTCTGGGAGATTTAGATCTCCCCTTGTACTTGGATTTTTCATGCTTCTCATTCTTCTTTCCTTTTTCCTTAGGTCTTCCATGAACATTTAGGGCTTTCTTGGCAGTTATGGATACCTTCCTCCTCATCTCTTCAAAAATTAAAGAACCTACCACATCTTCAGTCTTCAATATAGCATAAGTACTCCCAATAGCCATAACAAGAGAATCCCATGAATCAAGCAAAGAACAAAGCAAGATTTGGCATTTCTCCTCCTCATCCATTTTGACACCAAATGATTCCAATTGAGCCACCAACATATTGAATGCTTCTAGGTGGTCTATGATTCATCCACCCTCTTCCATTCTCAAGGAATACAACTTCTTCCTCAAGAAAATCATGTTCACTAAAGATTTGGCCTGATACATCTCACCAAGCTTCTTCCATAGTTTCTGTGCAGATGGATCTTCATGGATATTAATTAAAATAGATCATGCCAAGAAAAATCTAATTAGACCCTTGGCTTTACAGTCCATAACATCATATTGAGAAGCTTGAGTAGGATCTGTAGGCCTTAAAACATTCTCATATACAGTATCCCACATATCTCGATCTATCAATAGGTCCCCCATCTTTAGCTTCCACATCTCAAAATTATTTCTAGAAAATTCCTCCACCTCTATTCTCCTTGATGAACTTGCCATTTGAAAATCCCTACAACAAAATCACAAAGTGTCTTCTACACAAGCTCCCAATCAAATCTGGATTAGTTCAAAAAATCCAACAACCCACAACTAAAACCAAAGGTGATCAAACTTTGATACCACATGTAAGGAAGCTAAGGTAGTGAAACAACTTGCTACACTAACCTTGAAAGGAGAATAATACAAAACTTTTACAAATCTTTAACAGTTACAAAAACTTAAACACAAATATTATGCATAACACAACACAATGATTTACATGGGGAAAACCATTTTGGGAGAAAAAACCCCACACTCCAAAAGCCACCCAATATATTATTCAGAAATCAAAAGATAAAAATATACTTACAAAGCAAGCTTCTTACAACATTATCACTACCATAGATCAAGAGACAACCCGGTCATTATCAAACTCTCAGAATACACCCCTATCGACATACATCCCACCCGCTTATAACAAGTTTTTTGGAACCTTCTAGAATTAGGGTTTTACAAGGTCAATTTGATGTGTTACCGGAAAAACCTTGACATGTCAGTGGAAAAAATCCTTGATGTGTTAGTGGGAAAAAACCATGAAATGTCAGCGGGAAAAAATCTTGACGTGTTAGTGATTTTTTTTTTTGGGGCGTTGCCCCAAACCCCACGTCTTGCTACAACTGTATAGTATTTGCATGATCAATCACCACATACCAACATACATCCTATCAATAAATCATGTATAATTGCAAGGTTGAGACATATTTTCCCAGCACTACTATGTATTACCTTTTGTGTAACAAGATCCCAAAGCTTCTATCCTTTCACACCATAACTATATCTGATGAAGATACATTTCACAGCCTTGTTCACTTCTCCTTTAGCACATTTGTATATGTCTCACAACCAAAAACTCTAAGATGTATTAACGAAGGCTTGTGACCTAACCATGCCTCTATAGGTGTCTTATCAACAAGAGCTAATTTAGGAGACATGTTAATTAGGTAACATGAAGTGGCAACAACTTCAGCCCAAAACCTTTATTCTAGGCCAGCACCACTCAACATACTCCTAGCCTTCTCCATTAGTGTCCTATTCACTTTTTCTGCAACTCCATTCTGTTGTGGAGAATATAGAGTTGTATTTTGTCTATGAATACCATAATCTTTACAGAATCTATCAAAATCATTAGAGAAAAATTCACCACCATTATCATTACTCAAACATTTTATTTTATTTCTAGCCTACAAATCAACCACTGCTTTTAATTTTTTAAATCGACTGAAAACTTTAGATTTATTCTTTACAAAATATACCCATGTCCTACTATAATCATCAATAAATGAAACATAATATGTGGATTTACCAATTGAAGGAACATCTATAGAACTAAATACATTAGAATGAATTAGATGCAATACACCACAAGATTTATGGGAACTTGAGTAAAATTGAACGCAGTCTTGTTTTCCATAAATGCAATGCTCAAAGAAATCAAAATCAATATTACAATCAAACAAACCCTCAACAAGGTTTTTATTTTTCAATATCCTTAGACCCTTTTCTCCAATGTGGCCAAGTCACTGGTGCCATAACATAGTTTCCTCTGCAGGTAAATTTGTCTTAGAAGAAAGAGCACCCTTGGGTACCCAAAATCCATGACCATTTATTGAAGGTGAAACCCACACTTCTTCTACAAACTTTCTTTTCACAAAAGTACTATTGCACTCAACAGTGCATGCATCAAGCTTATACAATTTCCCATATCTAACACCTCTAACAATCACCATATCACCTCTAACCATCTTGCATCTTGCATTAGAAAATACTACCTGCACACCCACATCTATTAGTTTTCTCACAGATAAAAAAATTCATGCTAATCTAGGGATATGCAACACACCATTAATCTTTTTTATTCTACTATCAGGAAACCTAATTTTAACTTTACCATGGCCAAAAATGTCTAAATGAGAATCATCACCCAAGTACACCTTACCTACATAAAATTCTTCATATTTGCAAAACCAATCTCTATTAAAGGTCATATGAAAAGATGCACTTGAGTCAATTAACCATGCATCGTTACCTGCACGATTTTCCAAAGTTGTAATGAATGCATCACCATCTTCCTTCTCAGAATTAGAATCAAAATCAAATTTCTTCTTTTTCTTCTTCTTTTCTTCTTTTCATTCCTTACAAACATGTCTAGTCTTACCATAGTTCCAACAAATAACTTTGGACTTTCCAAGAGAATTAGATCTCCCCTTGGTCTTGGATTTTTCACGATTCTCATTCTTCTTTCATTTTTCCTTAGGTCTTCCATGAACATTTAGGGACTCCTTCGCAGTAATGGATACCTTCCTCCTCATCTCTTCAGAAAGCAAAGAACCCACCACATCTTTAGTCTTCAATATAATAGAAGTACTCCCAATAGCCATAACAAGAGAATCCCACGAATCAGGACAAGAACAAAGCAAGATCTGGCATTTCTCCTCCTCATCCATTTTGACACCAACTAATGCCAATTGAGCACCAACATATTGAATGCTTCTAGGTGGTCTGTGATTCTTCCACCCTCTTCCATTCTCAAGGAATAAAAATTATTCCTCAAGAAAATATTGCTCACTAAATATTTGGCCTGATACATCTCACCAAGCTTCTTCCATAGTTTATGTGCAGAGGTCTCTTCATGGACATTAATTAAAATAGAGTCTGCCAAGCATAATATGATTAGACCCTTGGCTTTACAGTCCATAACATCATATTGAGCAGCTTGAGTAGGATCTACAAGCCTTGAAACATTCTCATCAACAACATCCCAGAGATCTCGATCTATCAATAGATCCTCCATCTTTAGCTTCCGCATCTCAAAATTAGTTCTAGAAAATTTCTCCACCTCTATTCTCCTTGATGAACTTGCCATCTAAAAATTCATGTAACAAGATCACAAAGTGTCTTCTACACAAGCTCCCACACCAAAGGTGATCAAGCTCTAATACCACATGTAAGGGAGTTAAGGTAGCAAAACAACTTCCTACACTAACCTTGAGAGGAGAAAAATTAAAATTTTTACAGATCTTTAATAGTTACAAAAAATTAAACACAAATATCATGCATACCACAACACAAATATTTATGTGGGGAAAACCATTTTGGGAGAAAAACCCCACACTCCAAAAATCACTCAATATATTATTCAAAAATCAAAAGATTACAATATACTTGTAGAGAAAGCTTCTCACAGGAGTATCATCGATAGAGATCAAGAGACAACACAACCGCTATCAGACTCTCAAAATACACACTTGTCTACATCCATCCTAGCTGCTTATGACAAGTTTTTTGGAACCTTCTAGAAATAGGGTTTTACAAGGTCATTTTTCATTTAACATGTTAACAAAAAAGCCTTGATGTGTCAGCGGGAAAAAACCTTGACATGTTAGCGGGAAAATCCTTGATGTGTCAGTGGGAAAACGTTGACATGTTATTGAAAAAAGAATTGGGGCAATTCCCTGAACCCCACGTCTTGCTACGGATGATCCCACAATATTGGTTTACAATTTTTGGCCAAACTAGACATTGAACTGGTTTTTTCTAACTAAATCTTCACTTTCGAGCACCTATAGCGGCTAAACCACGAGGAATAATGCAAACTAGTGATTTGTGACATTTTTTCTATAGATTCTATTTTTTTTTTTTTTTAAAAATTTGGAATCAAATTGCACTTCTTTTTCCATCTCCTTCAAAAACTAGTTTTTATCAATAAACACCATTTTTAAGGAGTGATGCTCACCATATACAACATACAAAAATTTCTATGAAGGATAAAATTCTAATTTTTTCGAATTTAGATTTGTAACTACGATATCTAACTAGTTCATTTGGTTTCATAATGTTTTATTGAATATTTTTTCCTTAATCAAGTTTCGCAGTCAAACCAATTACAATTCAGACCTAGGCGGACCGTGATACAACATAACTTTTTTTGTATGTATTAAAATTCAATTTTTTTTATTGGATCAAGGACATCAATTCCTAGCCTGAACATATTTTTTAGAATTTTATTTTGATAATCTACTATTTTTCCACATGTGCAGAACATAGAGCTTGATTTTCGGTAAAACCCTACGTTTAATCAAACTAAAAAAATAAATACATAATAAAACCAAAACATATTAAAAATATATTCGATGGATAGCTGATTCCGAGGACCACCATCACCCAGTTGGGTCTATGAAGTCTCCATTTTCATCCTCAACTCAAGCTTCAAAGGGAAAAATTATAGAGAAATTTGGTGCCAAAGGGGGAGAAGGGGGGAAAAGGGGGGTTCAAATGAATCCAAGTTCGAGTGAACCCCCCTTGGAGGTTTGCTTGAACCAGGGTTCATTTGAACCCAAGTTCAATCGAACCCCCTCTTGTAGACAATTTTCCATTATCTTGGTCATTAAAAATGCAAAAAAAAAAAAGTCCCATCATTTAATATGGTTTGCTCAAACCAGGGTACATTCGAACCCCTTTTGGGTCCATTCAAACACCCTAGTTCATGCAAACCCCTCAAAAGTAATTTTTTTTCATAGGAGAGTTTTTACAATTTTCCTTCCTCACTGGAATTGTAAACCAATTTTTTGGGTTTACCCCTATGAGTGTACAGTATTTTCATGATCAGTCGCCACATACCAACATACATCCTATCAACAATAAATTGTATATAATTGCAAGGTTGAGACACATTTTCCCAATATCTAACACACTTTGGATGTGGTACTCCCAAGGTGTTGTGTAGCTCTTACTCCCTCACGTGTGGCTAACATTAGTCACTTAGTTCATGTAATCATGTTTTTTTTTTAAGTTTGATGCTTTCGTTTGGTTATTAATAAAATCTCTAATCATTGATTATGGATTGACATTGAATTGTTTTAATTTTCTTATGAGTGGTATAGTCACCAAATTTTCCATCTATCTAGTTTGTGGTCCTTGGTCACACTTGACTTATTGTTTCATTGTGCATATTTTATGATTTAATGTTTGAATCAATAATTCTCCCTATTGGGTTGTATTTTATCCTTGTGGTGGATATTCTAAATATTTGAAATTGTTGGTCCTATTCTATGTTATATGTGTTCCCTATCATGTTCATTGTGAACCCCTAATAGAATTTACAAGGGAGTAGACGGAGAAGAATATGCTAAACATTGGTGTTTGTATTAATTAAAATTATATTGCATCAAATTTCTTGTTCATGATGAAATGCAAGTGGATATTGTGTGGTGTTTGGAAATTTTGTGAAATGTGTGTGTGCATATGGTTTTCTAGCTTTGAGTGACTTCGATGTATCTAAATTTCCTTATGCTTGGTATTGAGTGAAATGTATTCAAATCTTTGTATGAGAGTGTTTATGGAATTACATGTTCTCTAAGTGAGATTGGATGTGTGGATAAGTGTATTTACATCGTGCTTGACTCTTCTTTCTAGTAGATGGTTGGGTGTGATTTAGTCCACCAATTGTGTGTCCTCTTGCTTGTCTTGGATTTTCTTGTTATGGTCCTTGTGACCATGCTTTCTACTACCATGGCATTAGACAAGTGTTTGTTGAGGTGTCTTGGGCACTGAAATCCATATTAGTTGATAGCATGAAGATGCACATTGTGTCATTCAGGTTGTGATTTATGTAGCTACACTCACGTTTGACATAATGTAAGGTATGAAGGTGTGTCAGTAAGTGCTTTGACACATTATTATGCTATTTAATTATATTCTATACATCTACCCTTGCTAAGTTGCCAATTGAGGTTGTCTTGGTGGGTTTTAGGAGTTTCTCTTTGGTTATTTAGTGGTGTTCATATCTTAAGGATAGAAGAAGATGATATTCTAGTTTAAGAAATTGGCTATAATATGTATTCTCTTGGAGAATACTTAGTGTTTGAACCTTGAAGTGGATCTTGGTTATCCTTTTGATCATGATTTCATGATCTTGTTGGGTTGTTTAACCCTTAGTTGGTTCATAGTTGAGCATCATGATAGTGAAGATCTAATTTTTTCTCCTATGCTTAGTGGTTAGTTGCTTCCTTGGTGGGTTTTGTGAGAGATTTGGGGTTGCTAAGCCTCATTATTTGGAGATTTCTTATGCCTTCTAGAGATAGTTCAGGTAGATGGTTTCCTCTAATAACCCACATGTTGTTCCTAGTTTCTCATGGAGAAGCTAGTGTGTTTGGGAAATCCTTTCTTTTCCAATTGGTGTTCGAGGGGGAACCTCATGTTGAGCATCATAATTGGAGGTGAGGCATGTTCCTGGTGAGCATGGTGGAGACGTAGTTTCATCTCAAAACTCGTGTGTTGTTGGACCCAATAGTTGGTCCTTGACATTGTTTGCAATGGTAGTTGATGAAGGTAGTGTGGTGATCTATGAGGTGGTTGTGCACCTAGTGGCGAGTGGGCACTTAGCTTGTACACCCCTAGAGTTGTGTGTTAGTTTTTTGGTGCCTAGACTTGGTGAAAGTCTATAAGATTGATCTTGTGATAATGATGTGTTTGAAGGATTGTGTACTAGGTGTACCTATCCTTGCTTGTGTAGGCTTCCAAGAGTAAGCCTAGTTTTAGTGGGGAAGGATGTAGTGCCCCTCCCATTTTCATCATGTTAATGTGAGATCAATGATTTAACTTCATTGTTTCCTTGTGATTGATTTGGTGATTATTTTATGGATTTTTTTGGTATGTATGAATCACCACATGTGTGAAATGAGATTCCTCAACATGTTGAGTGTTGGAATTTTGTATATTTATATGCTTGGATATTTTAGTTTACTTCAATTCAATAAAATGCATTATTTATATTGTGTCATATTGGAACCCATTAGGATGATTATGTTGTGCTTCAACTATATATACATTGAGCAGGTACCCTTGACATGTGTTGATTGGTTATAGGTACAAGGTTATTCCTCCACCTAGTCACACAGGTCTGAGTTATTTCCCCAATGGTGGTAAATTTTGAGATGTCACATTAGCTCCCTTCATATCCATTCCCTAGTCATACTCGAATCGAGTATGGTATGTGTTATAATTGACCCTATGTGAACCTAGATCTGAGTTAGGAGTTATTTTGGAATCCCTATGTGTTGTGATCAACCCATAAATGTATGATCTAATTAATGGTTTAAATTTCATATTTTCCTATAAATGAAATACTAGGAATTTAAATGATTATGATATTTATTATTAAATTATTCTCTATTTTTTAAGAAAAGGGAAAATAGAAATGAAAGTACGTTATTGTTTAATTTAAATTGAGAAAATTCCTTGGGTTGGGAATTGTGAGTTACGTGTAATTTAAATAATCTTGTTTGAATTCTAATTTTCATGAATTTAAAGAGATATGCATATATGGATTTAAATCATGAATTTAAAGGATATATGTTATTTAGGAATGGATTTAAATGTTTAATTGGGATTTAGGAAATTGGGAATTAAAGCAATAGAAAATAAATTTTATGTTATTAAATTTGAAATTAGAAAAAGGGTAAAAGGGAAAAAGGGGATTTTATTTCATTATGTAATTTACTTTGGGAGCATAATTTTCATCAAGACCTCATCTGAATCACCACAAGACCTCAAATGAAACTCTAGAAATAACACCTATAAATATCTTTGATCATCAAATCTAAACCGCATGAGCATATCTTCAACCATGAAGAAATACATAGTAAAACACTAAACACCACTTTGTCACACTGAAATCTCTTTTATTAAATTTTCTCAAAAGCACTTGGAAACCAAGTGAACCAACTTCATCAGCAATATTACTAACATCTTTGCAACACATCTACAACATATACAACACTTTCCAACTGCAAAAATCTCCCCAAACACAAATAAGATCAACAACCTGCATAGCTAACAATGACAACAACGACACGAGTTAACATCAATACCAACAACTCCAATGCTAGGGGTTGGCATCATCAACACCAACAACATTCCAATAATTTCTTTATACAAGGGGTTAACATCAATGACAACACCCAAGTAACTCACAAACAACTCAAGCTTCCAACATCTCCAATCTTCCAACATAATGAACCTATGGTTGTCCTAATAAACCTATGACTATCCTAATGAACCTATTATTGTCCTAATGAATCTATGACTATTCTAATCAATTTATGACACTCCTAATCAACCTATAACCACCACAATATCAATTTATGACTGACCTAATGAATTTATGATAGTCCTAGTGAATTTATGTCTGCTCTAATGAACCTATGGTTTTCCTAATGAACCTATGATTGTCTTAATGAACCTATGTTTGTCCCAAAAAACTTATAAATTCTTAAAGGTCCTACACATGATTAAGGGAATCTCTATATTATATGATTACATCCTTTAAAATATAACTATAAATGTAATTTAAAAAAATATCTTTATAATGATAAAGGAAATACTAAAAGGTAAGTAGGAGGACATGGCCAAAAGATCTCCTAGCTTATGAAGGATTCCAAGAAACTCTCGACTATATTTAACACTCTCCACAATGAAGGAAAAGTTACAAAAGTTTGATCCAAATGTAATTTCCTTAGTGAAACACCAATAAAATAAGGACAAGTACTCCTCAAAAAAGGTTGAAATTGTTTCATCTTCAGACATACGCATGGTCTCAAACCGTGCCTTTGGATTCTACAACTTTTCTTGTTTAACCTTGTCATCTCCATAAATACTCTCAAGCTTATCCCAAACTTCTTTAGTAGTCTTAAGATTCATAACTTTAACCAATTCAGAATTTGAAAGACTACTTGTCAAAATAAATTTTGCCTTAACATTTACCTCATGTGCCTTGATCTCATCACTTGTGCTTGGACCATTTGCAGGTGGAGTATATGGATTCTTATAAGCCTTTTCAATCTCAAATCCATGAGCTACCAGATATCCTTCCATCTTTGTCTTCCAGAATGCATAGTATGTTCCATCAAATCTAGGGAAATCAATTTGCTTCGGCATCCCAGATCTACCTCGAATGGTTAAGCTATTCTCTAAGGAACCTTGTTCTAATACCAATTGTTGAATGAACAAGACAACTAAGAGGGGGTTGAATTAGTTGTAGCAAATTATAACAACAAAATCCTCAATAGTAATCATATCCACATGCATTCATTAAACCATTATTCTATTAAAGTGATTAATCATGAAGTGCAGATAACAAAAATTGAAATAACAACACCATACACAAGAGAACACCAAATTTATGTGGAAAACCCAATGAGGGAAAAACCACGATGATGATTAGCTCACAATATAAGTAATTACAAAACCGGTAGAAGGGCTTACTACCAGAATAGGACACGCTGTCCAAAAAGGCTCATAGCTAGGGCTCACTACCACAAAAAGAAATACAAGATAGAAGAGAAATGTTACACAGAGAACAACTTCTCAATGCAACAAGGAATCCACCACAAATGCTCCCACACTCTCACAACCTCACATGAAATATTTTGGACACCTTCTGCTCACTACCTTTAGGAATCCAATACTTGAAATTTTCACTGCCTTGCTCAAATTCACATCACACACATCTCTCGCATCGATCTTTCATCTATCTTGCTTCTTTCTTACAACTCACAACATCACCACTCTTATTTATATCAACCTCAACCTTGAAAACCTTCTCCAATGTTGACAACTATCTATTACACTTACAAATTCAAATTAGGTTGGAACCTAAACATTCTCGCAATGGATAGGAATGAAGGAAACCCATATAAATGCTTAATTAAGACCCAAATAGATCCCAACACATCTCAGCATGCTTTCATAAGCCTCACCTGTAGTGTTAACACAAGGTCGGCCAATACCTGTGCAAACACCATAAAACATTAAGTACATGCTTCCTTAAATAAATCAGAAACTTTTGGAAAAAAAAGTTCACTTGAACATGATCTAGAATAATCCTCAAACCTCCTAAGATCCATCAAACACTTCATCCAGACACACATCATATAAATACTTCAACTCAGAACAAATAGTAAACCCTATTCACAAACTGATGCATGAAACACACACTTTACTATACCAAATCAAGTGAAACCTTGAATTATGAAAGATACAAACATTATAAGAAACTTACCAAATCTACACAACCTAAAGCAAAAATCCAAAAAAACATGGAGCAAATACATTCCTCCTAGGCCATAGAAAATATCACTGAAAAGTTGGTTCACACACTGGTTAAAATATCACCTTGTACAATGATCCAAAAACCAAAATTCTAAATACAAGAACTAATAATGACCTCAATAGACATATCAGATCCACACAAGCATAGCATCAACACAAAATAAACACGAAGCACATCCTGGAGCACATTATGAACACTTGCACAACATTGTTTTCTTTATTTATCAATTTTTCTCAAAAGCACTTGGAAACCAAGTACCAGAGACATTATCTAAGCTCATTAATTCACTCCATCTCATCTTCAGAAACTACAACAAAATGATACTTACAATTTACTCACAACACTTCCTCAACATCTCAACTACACATGCACAACCTGTAACAACCTGTTTTCCTCTTTTTCACAATTTTCTCGATATCCTCAACATTGTCATCATGCAACAACACATAGTTGATATCAATGACAACAATAGCCAGTAGACATGCCTGTTGAAATCAATTACAACACCTTCATAATTGTAAAATATGGCATTTCCTTGAACCCAAGAAAGTGTGTGCTCACAATAGATCAAGGAAAATTACATAGACATAGTCTCTAAGGAGGGTCTTATCATCAATCTAGAAAGAGTGGAGGCCATCATTTCCATTTCCTTCCCTAGTCATAAAAAATACCTATAAATGATCCTAGGTAGAATCAACTTTGTAAGGAGGTTCATTCTCAACCTTGCTACATTGGTAAAACCCCCCACTTCCATGTTGAAAAAGAACAATGTGTTCAAATGGAAAATGGAAGATAAGACCAGTTTTGAGGCCATCAAGTAATCAATTTCTTGATCTCCTACACTTGCCAACCCAAACTATGACAAATAATTCACTCTCTACACCTTTGGAGGAGAACCAATCATGTTGTTTGTCCTAACTTGAAACTAACCAATGAAAATTTGGTGCAACCCATTTCTTTTTTAGTGAAGGGCTTAAGAATTATGAGATCAAGTATGGCTATGTGGAGAAACAAGTCCTTGATATTGTAAGAGCACTAAAGAAGTTTAGGAACATTCTCTCTAACAACAAAATCCAATTAATGCTTCCTCATGCAAGTGTGAAATAATTTCTCTTAAGCAGGTAAATTAGTGAGAAAAAAGTTGCCTAGATTACCAAGGTCATGTGCTATGATGTGGACATTAGAATCACTAAGCATGTGAAGAGAAAGGGGTTATGAAATCACCTTACATCGTCTTTGGGGCCTAAGAAGATACTACCCTTTTACTATAATAACATCAACCAACTAATCTTGATATTCAAAATAGATGGGTGTGTGATATGACTAACTCTTTACAAGAAGGTAGCTACCTTCCAAGTCTGGATAGGGAAAAGAGAAGATATTTCAAAATGTAGAACATCCCCTTTATCTTGATGGATGGCATATTGTTCAAGAAAGACCCAATGGAGTTTTTTGAGGTGTATTAGGAAACATCAAGATAAAAATGTGCTGGGGGAATTTGATGATGACCATTTAGGTTTTCATTTCTCTCCATGGACCATTGTTGCTAAGATAATGAGGGTTGACTATGATTGTCTAACTTTGTTCAATGATGCTCATAGATGGGTGAGGAATTGCAAAAAATGTGATTTATTTTCTAGAAATAAAATGTTAGTTTCCCTTCCCTTTAATCCCATTTATATAAATAATCCCTTTTCTCAATTGGGTTTACACTTCATTGGCATGATCAACCAACCATCCAGTGTTGGGAAAAAATGGGTTATGACAACTAAATATTACTTCAAAATATGGATAGAATAAGTTGTACTTAAGGAAGCTACTGAGGCTTCAATCCTAAAATTCCTATAATGGATTATAACCAAATTTGGTTTCCCCTCCACCATTATCTCTAATAATTCCAAGGCCTTTGTAGGTGCTTAAATTAATGAATAGGTATTCAAGTTATTTGAAGACCTCATCAAATTATTATCCTCAATGTAATGGTTTGGATAAGTCGGCTAATAAGAACATGATTAGAATAGTCAAGAGGATAATTGAGGATCACCAAAGGGCTTGACACATTAATATCAAGACAAATATTTGGGCTAATAGGATCACTATAAAGAGGGCTATTGGAAACTCTCCTTTTATGTTTTTTATGGGATGGAAGAAAGGATTCCATTATCACTTGAGTTGCCTGTGGGGCAGTACTATTCATAGTCATTTCAAAAGGAAAAGTGATATTCCTATCAAAGGACAACCAAGATGACAGTCCAAATGTAGCTTGTAGATGGCATGAAGTTTTTTGTCATATTAGAGGAGTGGTTTGTGTTATATATCTATTATGCAACAAAAGTAGAAGACATTGAGTGTATGCCTCTGATACAAACCTTGTTGACAGAC
This sequence comes from Sequoia sempervirens, assembly GCA_007258455.2. Classification (NCBI taxonomy): domain Eukaryota; kingdom Viridiplantae; phylum Streptophyta; class Pinopsida; order Cupressales; family Cupressaceae; genus Sequoia; species Sequoia sempervirens. The sequence goes on along the minus strand of VDFB02000015.1, from coordinate 448,329,690 downwards.
CAATGACTGTGACAAGGACGAGCATAGTATAGAAAGGTTCAAAAGATAGTCCTTAGTCAAAACTAGGATAGTCACACAGCATTTAGAGTGTCAGTTCTTTAGTATAAAAAGGACAGATTGCATAATCATTCATGGGTAGTATTTGAGGAAAAACACAGTCATTTTGCATAAAGGGGCAATCTGTGGTAAGGTATAGGTTTTCGGGTTTAATCACAAGAAGACCATCATGACAGGGCAATGTCTACGCAGCAGTTGGGGGTGTGCTCATGCAAGACGGGCACCCAGTGGCCTATGAGTCGCGCAAGTTGAAGGATAGAGAATGGATCTATCCCGCCCATGAAAAAGAAATGACAGGCATCATTCATTGTCTTCGCACATGGAGACATTATCTTCTGGGCGTACCGATCGTTGTCAAGACTGACAACATCAGTTCAACATATTTCAAAACGCAAGCAAAGCTCACCCCAAAGCAGGCTAGGTGGCAGGAATTCCTAGCCGAGTTCGATTACGAGATCCTCTACAACCCTGGTAAGCAGAATGTTGTAGCAGACGCACTGAGCAGAAAGACACAGCTAATGGCAGTAGAGTCAGAGTCCGACAGAGTTGCACCCAGTGCAAGCCAGGTTACTCTCTCACCAAAAATGGTTGAGAACATCAAACAAGGTTTGGTAGAAGACCCACAAGCTGCAGAATTGTGGAAACAGTGCAGGGAAGGACGAACCCGCAAGTTCAGTGACAAAGGAGGACTCATGGTCTTCACACAGAACAGAGTTTACATTCCCAAATATAGGAGTCTACGAAGAGATCTAATGCAGGAGTGCCATGACAGCCCATGGGCTGGTCATCCGGGACAAAAGCGGACTCTTGTGCTCCTAGAAAGAGGGTTCTACTGGCCACAGATGAGAAAGGATGTTGACGACTACGTCTGCACTTGCCTCATATGTCAGCAGGACAAAGTTGTGATGCAGGCACCACTAGGCTTGCTCCAACCCCTACCAGTTCTAGTTCGACCCTGGGCCAGTGTATCGATGGATTTCATTACTGGTCTACCCAGAGTCGAAGGATATACAAGCATCATGGTTGTTGTCGACAGATTCTCTAAATACAGGATCTTCATCCCATGCAAAGCAGTATGCAGAGCAGAGGAGGCCGCCGATTACTTCTATCAGAATGTGGTAAAATATTGGGGTGTTCCACTTAGCATCATCAGTGATCGGGACGCAAGATTTACATCAAACTTTTGGGCAGAACTGTTCAAACTCATGGGGACAAAGCTTCTCATGTCAACCAGCTACCACCCCCAGACCGACGGTCAAACCGAGCGCGTCAATGCGGTGCTGGAAGATTATTTGAGACACTTTGTTTGGTCCAACCAATCCAATTGGCCCAAGCTGTTGGACTCCGCGCAGTTCTGTTACAACCTTCAAAAATTCGGGTCAAGTCAGTACTCTCCATTTCATTTGGCAATTGGCCAACAGCCGTTGACCCCGCATACAATTATCAGTGGTTACATTGGTAAGAGTCCTGAAGCTGCAGAGCACCTCAGGGATTGGCAGGATAGAGTTGATTTGGCACGCCATCATCTGATCAAAGCTAGGGAGAGAATGAAAAGGTATGCCGACGCGAACAGACGCGTCGTGGATTTCAAGATCGGAGATAAAGTTCTCCTTAAAATGGACTTGACTCATTTCAGACCGCCAAAGGGCCTGATTCATGCTCTCACCAGAAGGTTTGATGGGCCTTATGAGATCATCGGCAAAGTAGGTAAGGTGGCCTACAGAGTTAAGCTTCCCAATCACATGCGAGTACACAATGTATTCCATGTCAGTCAGCTTAGAACGTATCACTCAGATGGTACAGACCCAAGCAGAAACATTCCTAACCGAGGGCCAGCAAATTTCATGGACATGCCTGACGTACAGATAGATGAAATTCTCGCGGTTAAAGAGTGCAGAGTCAGAGACTACAGATGGAAAGAGTTCCTAGTACACTGGCAAGGCCAGCCCAGGGAGACAGCTTCATGGGAAAAGGAAGAGAGCCTCTGGAAGTTCGAAGACAAAGTCCTGGAGTTCTTGGAAAAGGATTCCCAGGCAAACATCAATAACAGTTAAACCCCGGAGGAGCCGGGTACAATCTCTGCACCCGTTCACCTAGGGACGAGCGTGCAGGCGTCGGGGACATTGCCCATCTTTAAGTGGGGGAGAATGTAAGGGGAATGCCGAGTTCACCCCAGGATCGCACGAGCTCCTTTCTCGTCGCCGGTCGAGTGCAGTTCTAGCCAGGAGCTCGCACCAATACTCCATTAAGGCGAGTATACTGGGTAGTCAAACCCATGACCCAAAACCGAGTTGGCATCCCATGTCAACGTGAGTCAGCTAGACTCAGGAGCCAAGCCGCACTGCCTCAGTGTGCACTAAGTCGGACACCATCAGTGTGGACGCCAGATGCCTCAGTCATTCACCTAAGCCGGACCACCCGAGTGTGGGACACAGTCCTAATCTGGACTCATCCGAGGTTGCAAACTCAGATAGTTAAGTGCCGGACACAAATTGGGGATGTGGGTTGAGCTATCGAACCATCGCGTAGTGCATGATGATAATGAGGAAATTGGGGCCTTTGGCCATTTCTCGGTGTCATCCTACCGCGTGCTGGGATTCGTACTAATAGCTTATATAGGGGAGCAATGAATCCTCGACGTAGTTGAAACACTACATCCACGAAAAATCGCCAACAAAGCCCTCAAAGCGAAGGTCCATACTGCACGGAATGCTCCCTGTGCAGAGAGCTCCACAAAGTGCTAAGCCAAGCCCGCGTTGAGGTCAGCCTCGTCTCTTCAAGTGAGACCTGGGCTGTGGACAGGGTAAGTCGCCGTGTAGCTCGATTGGGAGAACACGTCATGCCTCCTATTGAAGATCAACAGTATCCTCACCAGCATTAGAATCATCAGTATTCAGAACAGCAAGAGCTCATCAAGAGTTCAGTCAACAGAGGTCACGTGAAAGGTTCAACAGCAGCCAGAAGAGTGTCCGTGTTGATAAGGGTAGCCGTTCCGCTGAATCCTATTCAGTGCTTTATATCAAGTGGCCCTAGAGCCATCTTTCATTGTAATTGAGCCTGAGGCTTTACACTCAATAAAGAAGCTTGCATATTTTACCCTACATTCGGATCAGCAGCCGCCCGGCTGAGGATTCGTGATTACCTCCAGTTCTAGTGGGCGCTCCCCCACTAGAGTCGTGATTACCATTTCCACTGCCACTAAAAGAAGCTCGGTGTTACATTCAGGCGTAGTCCGTATTAGCTGAAAGAGTCATGTCCGTTTGGGCGATTCAAGTAAGTTGAACGTGGTGCCGCGCGAGGTGAAAAGTGTGCTCTCAGCAGTGCAAAAAGGTAGCCCCATGATATTAATGTGTCAAGCCCTTTGGTGATCCTCAATTATCCTCTTGACTATTCTAATCATGTTCTTATTAGCCGACTTATCCAGACAAATATTTGGGCTAATAGGATCACTATAAAGAGGGCTATTGGAAACTCTCCTTTTATGTTTTTTATGGGATGGAAGAAAGGATTCCATTATCACTTGAGTTGCCTTCTCTATAATTATCCCAACAACTAGATATTTTAGAAAAAAAAATTCATGATAGTAAAGTTGGTTGAGTTGATGGAGTTGGAAGAAACTAGGAATAGAGCAATACACACCCTTGAGACTCACTAATATTAGGTCAACAAGACTTTTGAAAAGAAGGTTGTCAACATAGTATTCAAGGAGGGAGACTTGGTGTTGAGGTGGGATGTAGATAGAGCTAAGGTTGGAAGGAATACAAGGTTTGATTCTATCTAGAGTGGTCCAAACATCATAAAAATTTGAAAAAAGGATAATGCATTTCATCTTTTTAGGTTTGATGGATAGGTTCTTCCTATCAGATTCAATGGGATACACCTGAAACCCTATTTTTGATATTTTTTTAAAATCATGTACATACTAGATTAGTTATTGTTATAGCTTTGTAATAAGTAATGTTGCACACTCAACATTCTCATTAGGAGAATGTATGATTTCGGTTATTTTTCTTTCCTTCAAGTGTAGTCTACACATGTTGTTGTCCTAGTTTTGTTGTGTTATGAGGCATGTTGTTCCTTTTTCTTAAAATCCATTGTGACTCTTTGCCTAATACATTAATAATTCTATTGGAACCATGATTAGAAAGAATTCATCTCACATTCCATACCCCCCTCATGGACCATTAGCTATTACTGATCTAAGAGATCCTACATGGGCCATGTTAAATGAATTATGCTTCTATTTGTTGCATTAGGTGCCCTTATTCACCAAAAAATACTATTAATGTTCACCAATACCCACAACTACTAGATTTTGATATGAGTAATCTCTAAAAGGGATTTTAATGCATTTCAGTATGGATCCATGGGAAAAATATGGTGCACATGACTAATTCAATGTTGCAAACATCCTTTTGTTATAGTTCCATCCTAAGGTCATGATTTTCAATAGATTTTATGGGAATTATTTTCTTTCCTTCACTCAATCCCAAGAATCATTAATTCCCAGGCAAGCTAGTGTATGGAAAATATTTTTTCACATCTCAAGGTCATCTTGATCAGATTTTCAAAGGACGTTTATCACCAAAGCATTGGTGGGATTTGCAGCTAGGTTTTTCTACAACTTTCTAACATCTTGCACACCTTTCAAGGATAAAGTCTATTTGATCCTCATTTTGTAAGAGGGTTCCTTCTTAGTTCAAATCAAATACTTTTAATTTATTCATCTTTCTTTAACAATAACTAGCATCATGCCTTTTTATCAATGAAAATTATATTTTCATCTCTTCTCACTTTTACCATAATGTATAAACCTCCTTACATCTATGTTTGAATGAATGTTTTATGATCTCTAGATATGTATGTTGTGTGAAATGTGTTTACAAAGACTATCTATGGATTTTTTCTTCCCTCTTATTTCTTATAAAATTCCTTACCTCCATATTTTTCTATAGGAGTTAGTAGAACAAACACATTTTTAAGCCCCTCTAGCAAGATTCTATAAATTTCTTGTGTTGTTGTGAGTAGGAGGAGCTCAATAAATCTAGATGCATCACCACCCATTTATTTTCCTACATCTCTCTATCTCTCTCTTTTCCTCTCTAAATTAATAGAATGGGATTAGGATATTAGTTTTGTTTTGTGTTGAGTTGTATCAACACCATGCATCCAGCTTTAGAAAGGAACTAGACCTTCTCCAGAGGTTTAATATCAATAGCAAGGTCCCACACTACAAAAAATTTAGAAGTGAAACATGAAGAAAGACATGCAAGAATTTATGCCATAGACTAAACTAATAAAGTTCAATAGGATTTAGAATGGGGCAAAGCCTTGAGGAGAAAACAAGCCATCAAAATATTTACATCATTTTCTTTATTATATAGATCTATAATTCAATATTCAATACAACCATTACTAATAAGTTTATCAATAGATAGATAGGTCTATGGGAGTTGAGTAATGTTTATAAATATTCCTATCTACTCAAATGTAGGGACTTAGGAGCTATCATTCTTCATAGATGTAACAAAGAATACCACAAATAATTTGGATAATAACTATTATAGATAGTACAAAGGAAAATAGTTATTTTCCTTAAAATTGAAGATGAGATTGATGTTGTGTGACCATCAAAATTTTGATCAACAACTAGGTCCATAACAATTAACAAAAACTTATCACCATAACAACTAGTTGTATACACCTAAAAATGGTCATCACATTCAGTTAATTAAATACAACCTATTTAATTAATACTTCAACTACATATAAATAAGGTCATACTTTATTTATATTGTTCACTTTCCTTTTAATTCTCCAAAATCATATTCTTCTAAATAATTAAATAAATAAAATACCCTAAACGTGTTTATTTAATTAACCTTCCTTAATCCTGATTAAGAATTAGAGCACATTTCTACAACTTTTTGTGTGCCACCTCATAAAGGTCACATGAAAATAAATAAGCCTAATTATTAATTAGAATTATCCTCACACACTTCCACCAATGGGAAAAAGCACATGGCTTTATTCCCCCACACTTCCAACAAATTTGGAGCACATGGGTCTTTGTTTCACACACTTGGGAATCCCATACATTTGGCATGTTTCCAATTGGTCAAGGGATTCTCTCCACACACACATGCATGTTGTCCTTGGTCAAGGAGACAACATCCTGATTCCTTCCATCTCTACCGTCTATTATTTCTCCTTTGAATCTAGACCATTGATAGGTGCCACCTCACAAAATGCTTGAGAAACCCTATAAATACACCCTCTTTCCTTAGCATTTATCCATCCACAATTTGAGTAAAGTTACTATGCAGGTTTATCTTAGGATCTTGGAGCTTTCATGGAGTCTTATACTTAGTTTTCATATCATGTGTTACTTTGCATTCTCATCTTAGATTAATTAATTGCTTCATAGTTACATTTTATCATCCCCATTGCATCATAGTTACATTTTAGGCTAGTTTGTTTTATGTTTGCATTTGATCGTATGCATAATCATGGATAGTTCACTATAGTTTCATATCATCTCACTCATCTCCACTTGTTCATCTATCATCATCATCATCCTTCGTTTATCATTGTATTCATCATCAATTCCATCATCTCATTTCATTTAGAAGCATACCACTAATCCTTTCAGCACACATTTGCACATAGAAATCATCTTAGCTTGCATATTAAGCATCAAATCTCATTTTCTAGGTAGTCATTTTAACAACCATTGTGCCCATAGAAATCTGAGGGACAAACGGTTTAATAAATCCCTAGAAATAGAGGACAATGATATGTATTTGAAAGATTTGATTGTATTACGAATAGAGTAGTTTTACTTGCTTCAAACTTTGAATGTAAACCATCTCATTAAGGTTTGTGTTGACGTTATATCTCTCCACATTCGACACATGCACAAAATGGTGCCCACGTGGGGCCTTTGCCTCACTTGTTTCTAACTTTTTTGCAAATTTCATGATCATAGGTTCAAATTTGAGACTTGAGAGCCTTTTGCACCTATTTTGAGGCAATTCTGGGCTGTTTCTAGATTTTTGGCACCTCTTACACCTATTTTGGCACCTCTTGCTTGAGTTTGGCACCTCTTGCAAGTTGTTCCAAGACCACTTTCACCTGTTTCGGGACCATTCTGGGTTGTTTCTAGAGTTTTGGCACTCTTGTCTATATTTTGGCGCATCTTGCACCAAAATGGAACCCACCATTGCATATCTTACGAAATTCTACCCCATTTCAAAAAAAAAAGCTCTGAAAAAGGCCTCTATATGACCAAGATATGACCATTTTCAAGAAACTTTCAAAAAATCAAGTATATCTGCTTTTTTGCGCCTCTTGTCTCTTTTTTGGCTCCTCTTGCACCAAAATGTAACCCACAATTGCATAGCTTATGAAATTCTACCCCATTTCAAAAAAAAAGCTCCAAAAAAGACCTCTATATGACCAAGATATGACCATTTTCAAGAAACTTTCAAAAAATCAAGTCTATCTCTGTTTTGGCGCCTCTTGTCTCTGTTTTGGCACCTCTTGCAGTTTTTCACCAAATCAGAAAACTCACATTTTGTGTTGTGCTTTGCAGGTTTTCCAAGATTCATTGTCAAAGACTCAAAACATAAACTACTAACATATTGTAGGGGTTGGACGTTATTTACTTGTTTCCTTTGGTTAAGTTAGGAACGTAGCTTAATTAAAAGGTTAACGAATATCATGTTTCATTTTGGTTAAGTTAGGAACATAGCTTAATTAACGGGTTAATGAACACCATGTCTTTTGTATGTGATGAATGGTAGGCATATGCTCTCCCCTTAACTAGGTGATCCAAAAATCCAGACCCGTTCTTGTTTATGTGTGAATGTAAGTGGAGCATATAGCGTTTGTTCTCTCTTTATTCATGTGAAATAAACAGTGATCGAACTATAGGTATGCTTGCTTGCTTTTGTTTATCCTAGAGGGCCTTCCTTGTGGGAAAAAGTAATCACCCAAGGGAACGACCCAACCGGTAACACGCTAAAGTCAACCGACTTCCAACAGAGATATAAATGTGGATACTTGAGGAAATTTCAAGTATCACGAGGATAATTCTGACGAGATGGATCGAAAGGGACTCTCGCCGCATGGATTATCCCCCACAAATGGAATGCCCGCATTAGAAACCTTGTATATTTTCCAAAATCCTTTATATATTCTTTGGTGCGGCAACGGTCATTGCCAAGGCATCCACATTCTCGTAGTTTTTAGTAGAGGTGATCAATTCACCATGGGAGTTTCATGGGGACTGGAAGCTTGGTTGGCCTAAGAAGAGAGTGCACTATAAGGGGGAGCCCGTGCAGCCAAGCTTCTGAATTCATCTGCTAAAGATAGTGCAGTTGGAGTAAAACCCGTGTGGAATCTAAAAGAATACAGTCTTACACAGCCTTAGGAGGGTATATTCTGGTTGATGTGTCTTCAAAACGAAACTCAAACAAAACACCATAAAAAACGTTACTTTTTGAAAGTGAAAATCTTGATTTAGAACTACATTCATTGAGGTAGACAAGTCAGTAACTTAGGTCCATCCATCTTTAGAAAATCAGTCCTTTCAGCAGTGTTCAACCTTTCCTTAGGCAAAACAAAGTCAAAATATGTGGTTTACGCGATGATTTGATGAAAGATCAAGATTCATAAACCAAAAATCAAACCTCTCAGTCAAAAACAAAATAAAAAATGTTTGTCTATGCTCTATGACTTTAGAGAAAGGTTAACCTTCAATTTTTACAAGAGAGCTTGCAAGAACAGCCTATAATTATACATGTACTATTGTCAAAATCCAAGATTTTTCCAACATTTTGAGTACCTTAACTCACCATTTTGAATCAAAACTCCAAGTCCAAGGTCATTCCTTAGATACCCTAGAAGTCTAAACGTGTTGAAACCGACCTATACAAGTGGAACTTTTCAAACTAAACCTAGATCTAAACATTTCAAGGTGCCTAAATCATCAATATCCATCACATCTTTGCTTGTACAACCTAGTTTCATCTTCAGGATTTGTCATCCTTTAATCATGAAATGATGTCATACAATCAAATCAAACTTAGTCTTATCAATAAAAATTTTCATTCTATTTGACTTAGTTGTAATCCTTGGTACTATTTCAAAATTAGATCAAAGCTTAGTCTAAATCATAACACTTATATTCCCATTTTAACAAGATCCCAACATTGAAACTCAAAACAGTGAAATCCAAACCATCATGGCTGAAATAGATGAGGATCAATTGAATGCTTTCGCTCATCAAATGAAAAATCTTCAACAACAAATCTGGGATATGCAAGGGGAAACAACCACAAAAAGACATTTGTGGCCACACATCTATTCCTATCCATCTGATAGAAATATGGACATGACACCTTCTCCACCAACAACTCCATCATCCAAGTTCAATGTCTTTGAATTTTTAAGAAATTTAAATGAGAAGCCCAAATATCATTCCTCAAACACAAATGATATTGAACAATCATACCATGCAATGCATCTATCTTCATCTCCCATAAGCCAAAATAAATCCCAGGATTCCCAAGTCAATGATTCCATACAACCACCTTCTTCTATCATATCTTCTACATCTAATGATTCATGTCAATCTCTCAGTATAAACCATGTTTTCATAGACCCCTCTGCACCTCAAGATCAAAGAATTCTTTCCAATTCATCCAATGATACCAAAATTCCGCAAGTTCTTCCTATCTTTGACCAAGACCGAATCTTTCAAGAATTCTATGATGATCCCCTCCTCTCACATTTCATCCACGATGACTCCCTTCCATCTCAAGAGAAAAGTATCTTTCCAAGTCCTTCTTCCACCCCATCTAATGAATCCATATCATCTCATGATTTCATTGCATCCCATGATCATGATAATTCTTCCATCCTATCTAATGATTTCCTATCACCCGATGATCAAGATATGCTTTCTCATCAAGATCAAGATATGCTTCCATCCGAGGATATCCCTTCATTCCATGAGGATGTTCATCCTTCTCAAGATCAAGATATGCCTTCCATACCACCACATGATGATTCCACACCTAATGAAGAGCAAACTACTTCATCTTCTACACCTCGTGATCCTCTTCCAAGTCAAGATCAAAGTACCCCATCATCCCCATGTCAAGATCCTATCACACCTATGCAAGATATCCATGAACCCCACACCTACAAAATGGGATCCTTCACCTTCATCCACTTTGGTTTACTTCCAATACCTATCCTTTCATCCATATCATATCCTCCCCAAAATGGACTCGCATCTTGTTTCACAAACAACACATATCCCATTGGTAAATGAATGTGTCAAAGTATGAACTACAAAGGCAAAGGATTAGGCCTTCATGAACAAGGTATCCTAGAACCCCTTTTTGCTCAAGAAAACCCATATTACCATGGCCTTGGTTATACATCTAAGTTTCCTAGTCCATCAAACCTACCATTTATCTCAAGTCCTCATCTTCATCCACTAAACCTTCCATATATCCTAGGTCCTCATCCTAATCCATCAAACCTTCCCTCTATCCTAGGTCCATATCATATTCCTCAAGAACAACAAAGGCACACATCCTTGATGCCCTTTCAAAATTCTACTACCAACAACTCATCCATGATACCTCCATACCATTCATCTCCATCCACCTCTTCTATTGCTCTTGGAAGAAATTTGGGTGCCAAATGTCAAAAGCTTCCATAGCAAAATTCACATGTATCAAAGGATCAACCTATCTCCTTGAAGAGGCATGCAAAAATAAAAGAAAATTTGATCCAAAATCAAAGGAAAAAACAAAAAGGCCCCAAAGGCCCATCAAAGAAAAAAGAAAAAATTCCAAGACCACAAAGTTCTATAAATCAAAGAGAAAAATCTCAAAGGCCACAATGGCTCACAAAGCAAGTATCAAATTCAAAACTCATGTGGATTCCAAAAATTCTCATAGAAGCAATGAAATCTAAATCGACACCCAAATTTGCTAATCCAAAAGCTTCCTCCAATCTTCCATATAAAAGCCTATCACCTTCCAAATCCATTTTTCCTCCATCACTTCATCACCCTTCAAGGTGTGTGCCAATGTTGATCTTTCCATCCTTTCCATCTATCCATCAAAAAACCTTTCAACCTCCTATCCATTATCCCATCATACCCTAAATCTGCCAACATTTAGGAGTCCAACTTCCCATTGCCATGGTTTATTAGAGCATGTATTCAAGAGATATTTGGTTGTCAAACTTGATGCTTAATTCCTTCCATCTCCCTATCATCCATATCCTATCTTCTATATTCCTCTTGCATTCTGCACTTAGGGACAAGTTTTGTCCATCTTATAATTCATGGTCATTATCCCTTTTATGCTCATTCCTTACTTTTCCACCTTTGATCTTGACAAAGTTAAGGATCTTCTTGAACATCATATATCTTATCCTATACACTTTATCCATATCTTATGTATCATATCCTTCACCTTATCCATATTCCATCATTCTTTCTAAATACATCCTTTCTTCCTTTCCTTGGTCTTGATGAGGAATAGGGGAAAAGTACTTGGTCCTTGTGTCTATATCTTATCTAGTTGATCTTGATCATCCCATTCATTATCATTATCCTTGATTTCTTCCATTCCATATCTCCTAGCTTATCAAAATCCATGTCATCATGTCCCTTTGCAACCTTGAATCTTATCATGCAAATCATCTTTGAGCCTAGCAGTAAAACATTATCCAATCCTCATATCTTTTGTCAATCAATCATCAACAATCATCAATTTTATCATACTTAAAGGAAATCAGTGATCCTAAGTACTTATCATCACCATGCCTTATGGAATCAATCATTCTAGGCATCTTAATCAATCAACCATTATCATCTTTTGACAAAATATATGTTGCTTGTGTGACATGTTTTGCAGTGAATCTTTCGTTTTGATCTATCATTTATCCATGGTTGCATCATCTCTATTGTGGGGCATCTTGTTCCTTCAATCGGTCATATCGTATCATTCATCCATCCATCTTGGGCTACATGACTTTCTATGCATCATCGATCCATCATGCTTGCATCTTTGCATCTATCACACTTCCATGTTCGCATCATAGCTTGATCCAATGTTTGTATCATGGTATCCCCTAGTATTACTTAGCCCATTCTAAAAATTAGTTTGTCTTATCGTATCACATTGGGGGCATGTCCTGCATTGGATTGGATTCTTTTACATTCTCAAGGTCAGAAAATCCAAAATCCAAAAACATTCAAAACAGATCAAAATCCAAAAACATCCAAAACCTATCAAAATCCCAAAAACATTCAAAACATGTCAAAATCCAAAAACAGGTCAAAAATTCAAAAGGTCAAAAACATAGTCTTCATTCGAACTATGTTGTCTATGAGATTTGAATGTAGGCAAGGGTGTTTTTTGATTGTCCCCCGATACATTTAGGTCAGTCTTTTAGGTGTCCACTATGTTCATATTTTTGTCTTGTAAATCTTGGTCGTGTCATCAGTTGAACTACATGGTCTCTGCGTGTATAACGTAGGCAAGGATAATCTGTTGATCAACCCCTGAGGCCCCTAGGATAGGTATTTAGGTTAGGTCTTGGTCATCATGGTCATGTCTCACCTTGGGCTGGGGGGAAAATCCTGCACTCGCTAGGGGAAAATAAACTCTGAGCTTGAATCAATAGGAAAGCAGTCATCAGACCAACGTTACAAACACAAACTTCAAATGGACGATGATCTTTTTGAATCAAGGGTTTATCACATTAAACACGAAAGTTCAAATTGTTCTACTTTGACTTTTGATATCATATCTCTTGAGTCCTTCATGATGTATCGAACTAAAGGAGAAAGGAAGGAGTATGATTTTTCTTTATCTGTTGTATGTGGGTTTATCATTATTGCTATGCAAATTGTCGTGAGACATGCGCTAAAAAGTATCACCAATGAAATTCTAAATTTTCATAGGAAAAATATTAACTCTTCTTTGTTTATGCAAGCAATGCTCAGGTCATCTCGGTTTAATTATACTTAGATGCTTGTGTTAACTTGCAATTTTAAAACACATTGAAAGTAGTACTCAGGTCATCTTGGTCTAAACTATGCCATCGATGCTTGTACTCACTTTCAAAATTTTAAAGGCCCAATGATGATAAAGAGAACGACAAATTGGTTAATATAAATGACAACTTTTGAATACAAGATTTGCATAGTTAAGTTAGACTGCATTCATGTTAGTATTGCATGTGTATTTATGGGGTTTTTCAATGTTGAAACAATTTCACAATGGTGTCATCTCTATTATTAATGGAATGAGTACACTAGACATAAACCAAAAACACATCATTCTCATTTAGTTTCACATTCATTGCATTATCATTGGCATATGTTAGAAAAAATTCTCATCTCATTTGCATTCATATATTCCATCATAATATTTGCCTCAGAAAATACAAAAGAAAATAATAAAGGACATACATTGCATATCATTTCCAACATCAAAATCATGTCATCCACTACACTTAAATAAGTGAGTCTCTTCAGATTTCCAAGAAAGTTGGGAAATATGTCAGAGTTATGAAGCTTAAAAGATCAATCTATTGTAGTCTTCCCACAACTTTTGGAAGTTGGAAAAACTCACTTATTCAAGCTTAAGGCCTTGAAAATTTGAAGTCATGCACATTAAATCATTTGCATTACACATCATAATCATCACATCACATTGCATAATCATAATCATCACATCACATTGCATAATCATAATAAATCACATCACATTGCATAATCATTATCATCACATAGAAATTAAATAAATTAGCATTGCATATCATAATAGGGAAATCAGATGCATATCAACATTTAGATCATAATCACTATTGCATATCATATATCATCAAAAATGTCATAATGTCCACGTGTACAAGGATATCCAAAAGTAGGATGAGATACATCAAAATCCAAAAGGGCACTGTATCATGGGAAATACATCCTCAATCTCACAAAAGGTGTATACACAATGTCCAAGGAACATCACAAAATCCTTTATTGAGCTCCCACCAGATGTTGTTGTTCTCGTGGAACTAGTACCTCCTCTACCTGATAGACCTACACCTGGATCTCTCCTATCTCTAGGAAATGGTTGTGTGACACCCATGCTAACAGTCCGAGAATGAGATATGCCAGAACGAGACTGTACAAAACTCTCTCATTGCTCAAGAGGAACCATCTCATGATATTTACCTCTGTAAAATTCATACTCCTGAGAAATGTGTTGGATCTCTCTGAAGAAATCTGTTGTACCTGCAGATGATGTCGTCTGTTGTATCCTCTCAAAAATGGCCTCAACCTACTCTATCCAGTGTCTAAAGGCATCCCTCTCTAAAGTAAGTATGATCATCTATGCCTGCAACTGTTGTATCTGTTGCCTATCTGTCCCTCTATCAGTCATCAAAATATCAATATGTGCCCAACACTGCACTAACTCATCCTAAAGGGACACAATCTATGCTCAAGCCTGTGCTATCTCACTCTGAAATGACTGAACCTCTCCCTACAAAGCCGCTATTTGTGATGACTGTTGATGAGAGGGTATCCCAATCTGAATCCTAGGAAGCACCACCTAAGCTACGGTAACACTCCTCCTGCGCCTTGGAACTGTAAAATCAAATGGATGACTATCATCTGCACCATCATCACTCTCCCTGCCACCCTCTACACCACCATCACCTTTGCAACCACCCTCTACACCACCATCATCACCTCTGCAAACACCCTCCCCAACATTATCACCACCCTCGTCATCTCCTCCCTCTCCATCAACTGGCGGTATTGGCTCCTCTGGATGAGTAAATCTAGGAAAGGGATGAGTGTGGAAGAACTCTAAATAATCCTCGGTCATCAGGTAGTGTCTGTAATATATGGAACATAATCCCATACACCTGGTGTCAAGGTATAGTACTCTATACAAGCTACCTCATATGATACACAGGGGCCCCACTCTAAAACATCCTGTCGTCATTGTGCATAATGGGCAACTCCTAGGGGCATCCTGTGAACTCATCCAAACTATCAACATACTTGTAGATATAGGTATCGCTCAAGCACAACATGTGTCCGCCCAATCAGATAGAGGGATAACAACATATATGGCATCTCCAGCTGATCCTCTGGCCACTGCTCACAATCCAAGTATGAGCACCATGTGACAGTCTCCAAATCATCCAGAGCACGCCTCCAATAAGCAACCTTTCCCAGCTCATGCTGGACATTTGGACCACTATAATAGAAAACATAGGGTCTCCCTAGTGGTCGAGTGATGGCTATATGCTCCCATTCCCATGTCTGCAATAATGTGATGCCACATGACAGGCTCGTCGCCCTATAATAAACAACCTTGTGCAAATCTTGGTATAAGTGGGCTAACATGCATGAGCCCCATGCATATTTGGTACCCTCAAGTGTCATTCGTGATAACACATGACCCCAACCTACTGAAAATCCCTTTGAACTACGATTAGGACAAAGGAATCCACCAATGAATCTAGAAAGCACACATAGCAAAGGATCATATCTGCTAACCATCTCTGTCCAGGGAATCCATCAGCCTACCATGTGATCATATCGACATAACCTCTGCAACACAGTTGTCCTGCCCTACTTTATCTTATCATACACCATTATCTCTCCCACACTGGGATCCGCAGAATATGATAGACATCCTCTAGAGTCACTGCCATCTCTCCCGTGGCTAAGTGAAAGGTGTAATGATCACTATGCCATCTTTCTGCCAATGTCGTCAGTAAACCTCTATTGATTCGATACTGTGGGATGTATAATAAGGAGGTCATCCCACAACATGTGATAATATCCAAATTTGTTGCATACAAATGATGAACCATGTTCCATGTCTTCAGGAAACATTCCCAAGACTGGAGTACATCTGAATCTCCCTAATCAAAGTATGTTCAATCAAGTTATCAGTCAATCAATGTCATGTTTAATCAATACTATCAGTTATTCAAGGTAATGTGTAGTTAATCAAATTAGGTTCAATCAGGACAATCAACTTAATCAGAACAATCGTCAACTCAATCAATCAGGACAATCAATCCTATCATCGATCCTCGCCTATCATGAGGTCAATGTGTTATCACTCCTATCATGAGGTCGATATGCTATCAAACCATCATCGATCCTCACCTATCATGAGGTCGATGTGCAATCAATCCTATTACCGATCCTCGCCTATCATGAGGTCGATATGCTATCAAACCATCATCGATCCTTGCCTATCATGAGGTTGATGTGCAATCAATCCTATCATCGATCCTCGCCTATCATGAGGTCGATATGCTATCAATCCTATCATCGTTCCTCTCCTATCATGAGGATGATACATCAATCATCACAACATTGATCCTCACCTATCATGAGGTCGATATGCTATCAATCCTATCATTGATCCTCGCCTATCATGAGGTCAATATATCATTGGTTCTCTCATTTGATTCTCGCCTATCATGAGATCAAATCATCAACTATCTCTCAATCAAACAACGCATATCTCACAATCAGACTGAAATCAATCCAAAACATGACAAAGCAACAACTATTAGGACTGAGAAACATCTTGCGAACATCATCACGGGGGCTTTCCGCAATCACACCTTCTCAATCGGGGCAAACCACAGGTTTAAACCACCTAGAATCAACCAGGGTAAAGACTTTCCAAGGCAACAAGAGGTGCCATTTGGGAGCCCAAAGGCACCAAAATAGAGTTTGCATCTCAAAAACATGTTTTCCAAGCTTACAAGAGGTGCCACTTGGGACCCCAAAGGTGCCAAAATAGAGTTTAACTTCAAAAACCTCCATTTTCAAGCTTGCAAGAGGCACCACTTGGGACACCAAAGGTGCCAAAATAGTGTTGGAGCACAAAAACATGAATTTCAGGCTTGCAAGAGGTGCCATTTGGGACCCCAAAGGCGCCAAAACTCCTAAAACACCCAAAAACAAGCATTTTCAACCTTGCAAGAGGTGCCATTTGGGACCCCAAAGGTGCCAAAACTCTCAAATAACACAAAAAATTGAATTTCAAGCTTTCCAAAGGCCCCATTTTGGACCCCAAAGGCACCAAAACTCTCAAACACACTCAAAAACACTTCAAAACGGAAAAAACATCATCCGAGCATGCAACAATAACATCAAACAAGCTACAACACCTATCTATGACATTCAAATTACCATTAAAAGGCAAGAAAATGACTAACAAAGAGGTTTCTCATAAAACATACCATAGGTCCAGAGGCAGCAGGCTGATCAGGTTGGCGAAGATGCTTGAAACGATGCTTGTGGTATGGGATCACCATCTTCCTCTAAGCTCTCCACTCTTCAACTTCTCCAAACTCAAAATGTGCAAATAAATCCCATTTTACCACTTTTTACCTTTTAAAGGGTAAAATGGATGGATTTATGGTGGGATTTATTTCCCATTTTTACCACAAAGGAGTTGTAATTAATCAACACTATTCAAAGAAAGAGCTTGCAATGAACTTTCGAGAGATAAATCGTCTCTGACATCCAAATCTCACTGAATCAACGTTGGATCATCATCATAATCATCACAACACCATCACCTCATTCCAACATTTCATTTTAACATCCCCACATTCATTGATTTATCTCTCGAGGGGGCATATATCTATCAATACCTGAAATTCAAAAGTCTAGGGCATCGAAATCTTGCATGAGCAGCGACATCAAAATTTTCTTTGAAGCAACGTGTAAACACATTACTTCAAAGAGGGGTAAAATGTATACACCTACAAAATGGTCATCACATTCAATTAATTAAATACAACCTATTTAATTAATACTTCAACTACATATAAATAAGGTCTTACTTTATTTATATTGTTCACTTTCCTTTTAATTCTCCAAAATCACATTCTTCTAAATAATTAAATAAAAAAAATACCCTAAATGTGTTTATTTAATTAACCTTCCTTAATCCTAATTAAGAATTAGAGCACATTTCTACAAATTTTTGTGTGCCACCTCATAAAGGTCACATGAAAATAAATAAGACTAATTATTAATTAGAATTATCCTCACACACTTCCACCAATGGGAAAAAGCACATGGCTTTATTCCCCCACACTTCCAACAAATTTGGAGCACATGGGTCTTTGTTTCACACACTTGGGAATCCCATACATTTGGCATGTTTCCAATTGGTCAAGGGATTCTCTCCACACACACATGCATGTTGTCCTTGGTCAAGGGGACAACATCCTGATTCCTTCCATCTCTATTGTCTATTATTTATCCTTTGAATCTAGACCATTGATAGGTGCCACCTCACAAAATGCTTGAGAAACCCTATAAATACACCCTCTTTCCTTAGCATTTATCCATCCACAATTTGAGTAAAGTTACTATGCAGGTTTATCTTAGGAGCTTGGAGCTTTCATGGAGTCTTATACTTAGTTTTTATATCATGTGTTACTTTGCATTCTCATCTTAGATTAATTAATTGCTTCATAGTTACATTTTATCATCCCCATTGCATCATAGTTACATTTTAGGTTAGTTTGCTTTATGTTTGCATTTGATCATATGCATAATCATGGATAGTTCACTATAGTTTCATATCATCTCACTCATCTCCACTTGTTCATCTATCATCAACATCATCCTTTTTTTATCATTGTATTCATCATCAATTCCATCATCTCGTTTCATTTAGAAGCATACCACTAATCCTTTCAGCACACATTTGCACATAGAAATCATCTTAGCTTGCATATTAAGCATCAAATCTCATTTTCTAGGTAGTCATTTTAACAACCATTGTGCCCATAGAAATATGAGGGCCAAACGGTTTAATAAATCCCTAGAAATAGAGGACAATGATACGTATTTGAAAGATTTGATTGTATTACGAATAGAGTAGTTTTACTTGCTTCAAACTTTGAATGTAAACTGTCTCATTAAGGTTTGTGTTGATGTTAGATCTCTCCACATTCGACACACGCACACTAGTTATTAGGACTACATTATGCTTTATCAATTTAAATGCACCATATGTATTTTGGTTGAAAATGTCTTTGACAATTAAATAATCAAAATTATCTCACTATACCTCCATGTAAGAACCATATGCCACTAATTGATAAACCACCAATAACAAGGTATTTTCCATCAATAATATATCAATCTTTCCACTACTAAATGCAACATATGGTAGGTAAATATTAACCATTGAAAACACATCAAAAAATATGATCCCATGAAAAAATTATGCAACCTAATTGAGGATTTTAACAAGAGATACATAACATTAGAACAATGTTCCATGCACCCTCAAGTGTATTTAAGTCATTGCTAGTGCACATGTAAACTAGTAGGAATGTGATAAATAATATAAAATCACCATTTATAAGCCAAATAAAATGGCTACCAAAATATGGGCAAGTATCCAACATATCCAAAAGAAGAAAAATGGTGTTTGTGTGAGAGGAGAGGATCTATTGGCTGGTGCATAGTGGGTGAATAAAACTATGTGGGAGATTATTTCACTTTATGATCTATTGTCAAAAAAATTGACATGTGTCCCTAACAAATAGTGTATAAAGTAAGTGGATAGATAAAAGATAGTGGTCATAGGGAAACCAAGGGATATGACAGGGGATTATTGGAATGATAGACACATGGAAGTGGTGAAGGCTAGGCAAGGTGATAGCACTAGTCATTTTAGAATAAAAAATGTGCTTTAATTTATTTATCGGCTAGCTATAAATAGTAAATAATCAATTAAAACATAAAGTGTGAATAGTTTTTTTGAGGCTATAATATGAGAATCAACACCAAAGAGAATATGCATTAGGCATAGAGAAAGGATTTAAGAACTCATAGTTTAAGGTCTTATGTGCATGCTACCAAGAAAATACCTTTCAATATTGAACTAGACTTCTTACCAAGGCACAAAAACATAAGTACATAAACCAAACCAATAACTTATGCCAATCATGTAATATTTATCTAATGGTGAATTGAACAAATGTAGCAATGCTATTGTATTTCCCATTGTTTAAACACATGGGATAATTGCACCTTGATATTTACACAAAGACAAAGGCATACAAAATAAAAATAACATTATTTAAGAAAAATACCTATACTAGGACCCTAATCATGAAATTTCTAATTAAATTTCTCTTTAAAGATCAATGGTAAACATAGGGTTTGTCTACTAATAGGGAAAACATTTTTTATATTTTATCTAGGTGGTAGCATTATATTTGATTGTTTATGAGTATGACATGTTGATAATTTAAGAGCCTCTCATTCTACAAAGTAAAAAAAAAACAATAATGGGGACCACAAGGATTAAAACACAAACACAATAGAAACATACATAGAAAAGTATTTACAAGAAAGAAATAAATAAAAAACCTAACACCTAATGCAAAATCATTAAAAAATAACACTTGTAGTCAATAGCATGCAAGTATAAGAAAATAACATGTTTTTGTGTGGTTACAAGTAACCTTAAAAATAAGTTGGATGGATAGCATGTCATGGTGATGGGTGTAAAGGAATACTCACTATTTCTACCATTATGTAGTGTGATAATTTTCATGAATAATCTTAAATTAGCAATAGGATCATGCATCTAAGGAGGTCCTTATGTGTGAGATGAATGTTTTGACATTATTATTAAACCATGTATTCATAGGACAATTACCATCTCCATGACTTATAGCACTAAAAGTAGAATGTATCAGTTATAGCTCTAAAGAGAACGTAGCTTCAAATTTGAGATTCAATTGATTAATTGCACATTTATTTCATTCTTAGCTTCACACTCCTCCAATGTTTGGTTTTTGAATAATTTTATTGATGTGATGTTGAATTCTAATATCTAATTGGTCAAAATATAAAAATAGTTATTGAAAATTATCAAATTCAAATACAAAACATGAAAAAAATCATTCAAGCTTTTCAAAACATAAAAAAATAATCATTCAAATTCTTTAAAACATTCAAATTATTTAAAACATGAAAATAATCATTCAAACTATCAAATTTAATCTAAAAAATGCAATTTAATCTTTTACGTCAATAAAATAAGAAAAGGTAATATATTAGTAAAAAAATTATTACAATTATTTAAAACCATAAAAATGTGTGTGTATGTTATTAAATGCACAATTTGTAGGGTAAAACAAAGTATGTGGGTCCAAAATCACGAGATGCACATGTCTTATGATCATTTTCTATTTTCTACATGCAAAGAAACACACTCACATTATAACATGAGTAGGTTATACTGATAGTGTATTATAACATGAATACATTCCTTAGGCATCCAACCCAAAGAGTTGGACTTGAATTTCAATATCAAAAGACATTTTAAAAAAATATATAAAAAAAACTAAATATCGAGTGGCTTTCTATTAGGTTTGCACATCTTCTAATGTTGATCTAAAAAAATACCATAGTAATATCAAGTTATTTCTTACCTTTCTAACCATATTTTTCTATATTTCCAATACATTAAGATTTTGCTCTTCAATTTATTTTGCTAGTGTTTTATTTTTTTGCCAAAAACCAATGTATAATATTTTTAGTAATTTTTTATCTATTCATCCAAATTTGAAATAAAATATATTTTACACTACACTTTATATTAAACATAGGTTTTCATTGATGTCAAACTAATGTCAAAAGGATTGTTGTTGATAGTGGTTATCAAAGGGTGTCAAGGTTGTCAGATGTGAAGTTTTTCAAAGATGAAGAAGATTGTAGGAGTACTAGGATTGTCATTTTTCTTAAGGTTCTGGAAGCATGTTGTTTGTTAGTGTGTAGACTGCCTATTCTATCATATCTTGTATCAAGTCAATAGTGTTGTGATTGCCTTCAAATAGTTAATGTATTTATTATACCATATGAGGTATGCAATCACCATGAGTGTGGTGGTCTAGAAGTATATATTTTGGGCAGAGAGATTTATTAGTATGGTTGGAATTTCTTTCATAAATGTAGTATAGCTCTGCGGTTTGGAAGGAGATTTTGTCTATACTAGTTCTATCAATTTCCTAAGTTTATAGTGGCACAATTAAATGTTCAAGGAGTTTGAAGTGTCAATATATTCATCAAGCTATTATAAGTCTGAGGTTTGTGTGGTAATAGCTTGAAGCATTTAGAATTCAAATCTTGCATGTGTAGTGAGGATAGGACCTATTTAAGGTTCTCGTGGTGGTGCAAGGTATCAAGTTCTCTTGGAAAAAAGAATTTTGTGTTTGGACTGTTGTATTACATGTTTCTTGTAATTTAAATTTAGGTCCACCCTATGTTGTCCAATTTTGTGTGGATCCCTGATCAACCTGAAAGAGTGTTAATGTAATGTCATGTATATATTCAAATGAATTGTAATGTAATGGTGTATAGGTGTAAAAATAGTAACAAAGTGCATGGAAGTTATGTGACATAAGTGCGAAGAAAATAGGGAGCACTATTATTAGAAGGTCATTCTCAGAGTTAGAGAGTGTTAACTATGTCTCTGGTGCATATCATAGTTATATTTCAAATTCGCCATTATTTTTTGTATTCCAATAGGACTAGTGTTCTACCTATTATATTGTTCCAGTAGGGATTGGTTCCTACAAATTCATTTAGGGATTGATGTATCCTGATAATTTCCCTCCCCAATATCAAGCAAGAAAGAGGACTCTTGAGCTCAATGTTAAGGCTGAGAATGTTATTTTATGTGGTTTGACTAACACTAAATTTGTGAAAGTGATGGAGTGCAAAAAAATAAAGTAAATATGGGAAAATTTGGAAACTATCTATGAAGGTGATGAAAAAGTCAAAGAGGAAAAGTTGTAGACTTATATATCTTAGTTTGAAGGTTTGAGGATGAAAGAAGATGAGAACATTGCTACATTCATGATTCAGGTTGATGAAGTTGTCAACCATATCTGAGGTCTTGGTGAAAGCTTGGAAGAAAAGGTTGTTGTGAAGAAGGTACTCAAATCTCTCCCCAGAAGGTTTGATCCTAAAATCTCTACTATTGAAGAAGCTAAAGATTTGAATACTTTAAAGTTGATTGAGTTGCATGGAACATTAACTACATTTGAAATGAGATTTGGAAGTGAAGATTCTATAACGAAAGAAGCTTCTTTTAGAGTATCTTTGAAGCAGGTTTATCAAGATTTTGATTATGGATTAGATTTAGAAGAAGCTAATTTTTTTAGGAATCTATAGAGAGGTTCTAGTAAGTAAAAAGGTAAATTACCTTTCAAATGTTTCAATTATGGAGAAGTTGGAAGTTTTATGGCTAAGTGTCCCCATAAGAATACTAACAATTCTAAACAAAAGAATGGAAATAAATATTTTCAGAGAAGATTCAAAGGTCAGAGAAAACATAAGAGTTTCTACACTAATGAGGAAGAAGACTATTCCACTAAAGAAGAGGATGAAGATGCATCCAGAAATGAAAATAGAAAAGTCATGTTCGTGGATTTTGAAACTATTGAAGGAGATGTTGAAATGGGTTCTGGTGAAAATGATGAAGAAGCAAATCTTATGGAGAAACTATTATGGGTAGGAAAAGAAATCAAGAATCTGAAAGATAGAATTGCAGAAAAAGTGAGAGCTAAATAAAGTGTTGCAAATATGATGGTGTTTTTCTTGATGCCAAGAAGAATGTCTATAGGTTGGTGTTGTCATTGATGTCAACTATGTATTGAGGAATCTTTTTACATGATGAAGATGTCGAGGATATTGAGAAAATTGTGAAAACGAGGAAAATAGGGTGTTGCAGGTTGTGCATGTATAGTGGAGATATTGAGAAAGTGTTGTGAGTATATGGAGCTATCCTTATGTTGCAGTGTTCGGAGATGTGTTGGAATTAAGTAATGTATTAAGATGATGTCTTTGGTACTTGGTTTCCAAATTCTCTTGATAAAAATCGATAAACAAAGAAAACAGTGTTGTGCAAGTGTTTAGAATGTGCTATAGGATGTGCTTCGTGTTTCTTCTGTGTTGATGTTATGCATTTGTGAATTTGATATGTTGTTCAAGGTAGTTAGTAGTTTCTAACTAGAATTTGGGTTTCTGGATCATTGTGTAGTGTGATATATTTTCACTAGTGTGTGACCAATTTTTCAATGTTGTTTTCTATGGTCTAGGAGAAATTTAATTGCTCCACGTTTCTCTGTAGTTTGGCTTCAATTTATGCAAATATGGTAAGTTTCTTATAATTTTTTTATCTTTATAATTCAAGGTTTCACTTGAATTGGTAAAGTACAGTGTGTGAATAGGGTTAACTAGATGTTTTGGGTTGAAGTATTTCTATGATGTTAGATTGGATGAAGTCTTTGTTGGATACCAGGTGGTTCATGGATTATTCTAGATTGTGTTCAAGTGAATTTTGTTGTCTGAAAGTTTTAGATTGATTTAAAGAAGCATGTACTTAATGTTTTATGGTGTTGGTAATGGCCGACCTTATGTTTTCACTAAATGTGAAGTTTATGAAAATGTGTTGAGGTGTGTTAGGATTAATTTGGGTCCTAATTAAGGATTTATATGGGTCACCTTCATTCCTATCCATTGTAGGAATGTTTATATGTCAACCTAATTTGAAATTTTAATGTAATGGATAGTTGTCAACCTTGGAGAAAGTTTTCAAGGTTAAGGGTGATATAAATAAGTGTGGTGTTGTTGTGAGATGCAAGAGAGAGACAAGATAGATGCAAGATCAATGCAAGTGAAGAGTATGATTCAAATTACAAAAAGTATTGATGTGAATTTGAGCAAAGTAGTGCAAAATTCAAAGTGTTGGATTCCTAAAGGTAGTGAACTGAAGGTGTATGCAATCTTTCATGCAAGGCTACAAAAGTGTTGGAGCATTTTTGGTGGATTCCTTGTTGCATTTGATAAGTTTTTCTCTATGTAACATTTCTCTTCTATCTTCTTTTGTTTCTTTTTGTGGTAGTAAGCCCTAGCTGTCATCCTTTTTGGATAGTGTGTCTTATTCTTGTAGCGAGCCTTTGTATCGGTTTTGCAATTACTTATATTATGAGCTAATCCTCGATGTGGTTTTTCCCTCATTTGGTTTTCCATGTAAATATGGTGTTCTCTTGTGTATGGTGCTATTATTTTAGTTTCTATTATCTACATTTCATGATTAATCCCTTTAACAGAATAATTACAGTTTAATGAATGCATGTAGATCTAATTACTGTTGAGGGTTTTGATGTTCTAATTTGCTACAATTGATTCACCCCCATCTCAATTTCCTTGTTCATTAAAAAATTGGTATCAAGGAAACGCTCCTTGGAGAAGAGCTTAACTAGTTGAGGTAGATCTGAGATGGTGAAACATATTGATTACCCTAGATTTGATGGAACAAACTATGCATTCTGGAAGACAAAGATGGAAGGATATCTGGAAGCTCATGTATTTGAAATTGAAAAGGAAATAAAGATTCAATATGCTACACCAGCGAATGGTCCAAGCACAAGTGATGAGATCAAGGCACATGAGGTAAATGCTAAGGCAAGATTTATTCTTATGAACTGTCTTTCAAATTTTAAATTGGTTAAAGTTATGAATCTTAAGACTGCTAAAGAATTTTGGGATAAAGTTGAGAGCATTTATGAAGGATATGAAAAGGTTAAACAAGAAAAGTCATAGAATCTAAAGGCACAATTTGAGACCCCACGAGTTTCTAAAGATGAAACAATTACAACCTACATGCAGAGAGTTGATGAGCTGGTAAGTGTTATGAGAGGTCTAGGTGCACAAGTCAAAGAACCTAGGGTGGTAAAGAAAGTTCTCAAAAATCTTCCTAATTCATACAGTGAAAAGGCATCTACTATTGAGGAAGTTACAAATTTTAATACTTATTCAAGAGATCAGTTGATTGGTACACTAACTTCTTTTGAAATGAGAAAAATTGGTTTGAAAAATGGTACAAAAGTAGAGATTGCTTTTAAGGTTGGAAAAACAAAAAATATTGAAGAGTCAAATGGAGAAGATCTTGATGGTGTGGAAGCTAACTTTGTAAGAAGGATGAAAAAGGGAACTAGTAAGTACAAAGGTAAACTAACTTTCAAATGTTTTAGTTGTGGAAATGTAGGTCATTATGCTTCAAGATGCCCAAATAGAGCTGTGAAGAATAAGAGTAAGGAGAATAAAGGAAAGATGATTAAAAGAAGTTATTATGTCAAAGAGGATGTTGGCATTTCTAATGATGAATTTGATTATGAAGATGTTGATGAAAATGAATGCTTGTTCTTGGATTTAAAAGATGAATCTTCTTCTACTAACTCTGAAAGTTGTGTGAAGGAAAGTGTTCTGGAGAGGGTCGAAGGTACTTTAGTTTCTACTTTTCATGTTAAATAGGATAAGAACTACTGGGTTGTTGAAAGTGGCTGCTCTAATCACATGACCAGAGACAAAAGTAAGTTTTTTAAACTTGAAAAATATGATGGAGGATTAGTTAAATTTGGAGATGATTCAGGAGCTAAGATTTGTGGAATAGGCTCAATCAGTTTTGATGGCAAGCATAATACTAAATATATTTACTATGTTAAGGGTTTAAGACATAATATTTTGAGTGTTGGAAAAATGTGTAGCAAGGGATATAATCTTGTGTTTAAGGATAAAACATGTGAGATTAGAAAAGGTTTTGAAACTATGATTGTTGCTAGTAAGAGGACTAATGGAAACATCTATCAACTTAAGGGTGTTGATGGTCATTGCTTTATGTCTCAGATTAATAACCAGAAGATGTGTCACATGAATTTTGATAATTTCGTTAGAATCAGTTAAGCTCATGCAATAAGATATCTACCAAGAATCATAAAGCCTATCAATGTTTTATGCAAGAATTGTCAGTTTAAAAAGCAAGGAGTAGTTTCAAAGGAAAGGAACAATCTGCTACCATACTATTGGAATTAATACATATAGATATTTGTGGTCCTACAAGGGTGAGAAGTCTTCAAGGTGACAAGTTTTTCATGCTTTTTATTGATGATTACTCTAGAATGACATGGGTTACTTTTCTTAAAGAGAAATATGATGCACTACATAGATTCAAATCATTTAAAGCTATGGTTGAAAATGAAATGGATCTGAAAAAAAATGTTTGAGGTCTGACGGAGGTGGAGAATTCACCTTCAATGAGTTTAACATGTTTTTTGAAGTTCATGGAATAAAGAGGAACTTGTCTGCCCCTATAACTACTCAACAAAATGGAGTAGTGGAAAGGAAAAACTAGACAGTTCAAGAAGTTGCTAAGACTATGATGAAAGAAGAAAATCTATTGGAAGTCTATTGGAGAGAAGCAATTCATACTATTGTTTACATACTTAACATATTTCAAGAAAAAGCTAACAGCACAAAGACTCCCTATGAGTTGTGGTATGGAAATATTCCTACCATGAAGTACTTTCGAGTATTTGGAAGAAAATTTTATATCAAAAGAGATGAAGAAAAATTAGGAAATTTTGATGCAAGGTTTGATGAAGGTATCTTCCTTGGATATTCTACTAAAAGAAAATCTTATAGATGTTACAATAAAATGTTGAGAAAGATTGTTGAAAGTGAAAATGTGAAGGTTGATGAAGATGTGTAGAATTCAATTGCAGTTGATGGATATGTGTTAG
Source organism: Sequoia sempervirens (assembly GCA_007258455.2). Lineage (NCBI taxonomy): Eukaryota > Viridiplantae > Streptophyta > Pinopsida > Cupressales > Cupressaceae > Sequoia > Sequoia sempervirens. Next base: position 448,301,928 of record VDFB02000015.1, on the reverse strand, counting down.
ATGAACCTAATTATAGAGAAGAAGAAGAAAAAGCTGAAGAAAAAGAAGAGCAGACTGAAGAGGAAGAAGCTCTGGAGAAGACCCCTAAGTATGTGCAAAAGAATCATTTCGAAGATCAAATTATTGGAGATAAGAGGAAAGTAGTATTGACAAGAAGTAGAGTTGTTGAAACTGAGGTAAATCTATGTTTACTTTCTAAGTTGAACCTAAAATTGTCAGTGAGGCATGCAAAGATGAACATTGGATGAAGGAAATGGAAGAACTTATGCAAATTGAGAAGAATTATACTTGGGAATTGGTTCCTAGACCAACAAACAAGAACATAATTGGAACTAAGTGGGTATTTAGAAACAAACTAAATGAGAATGGAGAAGTGGTAAGAAACAAAGCAAGACTTGTGTGTAAGGGTTACTCACAAGTGGAAGGAATAGACTTTGAGGAGACATTTTCTCTGGTGGATAGGATGGAAGCTATCAGGATGTTTTCGGTATTTGAAATATACAAGGACTTTAAAGTTTATCATATGGGTGTTAAGTCTACTTTTCTAAATGGTGAATTGGAAGAAGAGGTTTACATGGAACAACTAGAAGGATTTCAATTGTCAAATCAACTAGATATGGTGTGAAAATTAAAAAAGGAATTCTATGGATTGAAGCAAGCTCCCAGAGCTTTGTATGCAAGATTGGAAAAATATTTGATACAACAAGGATTCAGTAAAGGCACCACAGATAGTCATCTTTAATTTAAAATTGAGGAAGACAAAATATTGATAGTGGTTATGTATGCGAATGATACCATCTTTGGTGGAAATGAAGCTATGTGTAAGAAATTTTTTGAAGAGATGAAGAAAGAGTTTGAAATATCAATGTTTGGGGAGATGAATTTCTTGCTTGGGTTACAAATCAATCAAAAAAATAAAGGGGTTTTCATTTCACAATAAAAGTATGTCAAAGAGATGTTGAAGTTTAGAATGGAAGACTCCAAACTGGTATGCACTCCTATGGTGACTAGTTGTAAATTGAGAAAAGATGATGATTCACCCAAGGCTGATCAGAGCAAATATAGATCTATGATTGGTGGACTAGTGTATCTAACTGCTATTAGACCATATATCATGCATGCAATTTGTCTTGTGGCTAGATTTCAAGAAGATCCTAAATAGACACATGTTACAACTATGAATAGGATATTTAGATATTTAAAAGGCACTCTAGATTATGGCTTATGGTATCCTAAGGATACTAATTTTACAATAAGTGCTTATACAAATACAGATTGGGTTGGTTGTGTTGATGACAGGAAAAGTACAAGTGGTGGTGCATTCTTTCTTGGATGTAGATTGGTGTCATGGTTAAGTAAGAAGCAAGATTCATTTTTTTTATCCACTACAGAGGCTGAGTATATTGTAGAAGCATATTGTTGCACACAAGTATTATGGATGAGATAGACATTGAAATATATCAAAGTAGTGTATGATGAACCTATTTCTATCTTTTGTGATAATACAAGTGCAATTAATATTTCAAAGAATCCAGTGATGCATTCAAGGACAAAGCATATATCTATCAGATATCAATTTATGAGAGAGAAGTTCATGGAGAATGAAGTGAAGCTTGAATATGTACCTACAAAGGATCAAATTGCTGACATATTCACTAAGGATCTTCCTAAGGATACGTTTGAGAATCTCTGGGAGAAGTTGGGATTTATTGCCCCTCCTTTGAACTAGATGCATATGGAGTTGCATCTGTACAGTGGATCTATGGATTCATCTCTTTTTTGGACTGATGTTTGTGGCTACCTCTCTGGGGGAGTAGGTAGTGTCATGTGTTGTCATTGTGTAGAGTTGCTAATTTGGTTGGGTGTACTCCTAAGGGGAAGTATTTAGAGAAAGTATCTTGGTTCAGTGTCAAAAGGGGAGAACAATGCAAAACATTTTATCTTTTTCCATTGATTTCAAAGGGGGAGAAAGTATCATATGAAAAAGTTTATCTACATAGGGGGAGAGAAAAGAAAATCATGAGAAAGTGTGTACAGAGCTATTGTGTTTTCTTTGATGGTTTTTCACATTATGTGTTGTCATCAATGACAAAGAGGGAGATTTTTGCAAATATGATGGTGTTGTCATTGATGTAAAAATTGTCTTGTCTATAGGTTGGTGTTTTCATTGATGTCAACTATGTATTGAGGAAGCTTGTTGCATGATGAAGATGTCGAGGATATTGAGAAAATTGTGAAAAAGAGGAAAAGAGTGTGTTGTAGGTCGTCCATGTATAGTGGAGATATTGAGGAAGTGTTGTGAGTACATGGATATATCTTTATGTTACAGTGTTTAGAGATGTGTTGGAATGAAGTAATGTGTTGAGATGATGTCTTTTGTACTTGGTTTCCAAGTGCTTTTGAGAAAATTTGATAAACAGAGAAAAAAGTGTTGTGCAAGTGTTCAAAATATGCTCTAGGATGTTATCCTTGTTTCTTATGTGTTGATGATATGCTTGTGTGGATTTGATATGTTGTTCAAGGTTCATGTCTATAGGTTGGTGTTTCCATTGATGTCAACTATGTATTGAGGAAGCTTGTTGCATGATGAAGATGTCGAGGATAATGAGAAAATTGTGAAAAAGAGGAAAAGAGTGTGTTGCAGATTGTCCATGTATAATGGAGATATTGAGGAACTGTTGTGAGTACATGGAGATATCTTTATGTTACAATGTCTGGAGATGTGTTGGAATGAATTAATGTGCTGAGATGATGTATTTGGTACTTGGTTTCCAAGTGATTTTGAGAAATTTTGATAAACAGAGAAAAAAGTGTTGTGCAAGTGTTCAAAATGTGATCTGGAATGTTCTCCACATTTCTTATGTGTTGATGATATTCCTATGCAGATCTGATATATTGTTCAAGGTAGTTAGTAGTTGCTATATCTAGAATTTGGGTTTTTGGATCGTTGTGTAGTGTGAGATATTTTCACCAGTGTGACCAGTTTTTCAATGTTGTTTTCTATGGTCTAGGAGAAATTTGTTTGCTCCACATTTCTCCATAGTTTGGCTTCAGGTTGTGTGGATCGAGGAAGTTTCTTATAAAAAATTTTATCTTTCAGAATTCAAGATTTCACTTGAATTGGTATAGTACAGTATGTGTTTCTTGCATCAGTATGCAAATAGGGTTAACCACATGTTTTAGGTTGAAGTATTTCTATGATGTGAGTTTGGATGAAGTATTTTTTGGATCTTAGGTGGTTCATGGATTATTCTATATTATTTTCAAGTGAATTTTGTTGTCTGAAAATTTTGGATTGATTTAAGGAAGTGTGTAATTAATGTTTTATGGTGTTTAGCATGGGTACTAGTTGACCTTGTGTTAGCACTACATGAGAAGTTTATGAAAGTGTATTGAGGTGTTTTAGGATTAATTTGGGTCCTAATTAAGGATTTATATGGATCACCTTCATTCCTATCCATTGCGAGAATGTTTAGGTGTCGACCTAATTTTAAATTTTAATGTAATAGATAGTTGTTGACCTTAGAGAAAGTTTTCCAAGTTAAGGGTGATATAAATAAGTGTGGTGTTGTTGTGATATTCAAGAGAGACAAGATAGATGCAAGATTGATGTAAGTGAAGAGTATGATGTGAATTATAGAAGTATTGATGTGAATTTGAGCAAAGTAGTGCAAAAATCAAAGTGTTGGATTCTTGAAGGTAGTGAGATGAAGGTGTCCACAATCTTTCATGCAAGGCTACGCAAGTGTTGGAGCATTTGTGGTGAATTCCTTGTTGCATTTGAGAAGTTTCTCTATGTGTAACATTTATCTTCTATCTTCTTGTTTTTCTTTATGTGGCAATGAGCCTTGGTTGTGAGCCTTTTGGACAGTGTGTCCTATTTTGGCAATGAGCCCTTGTACCATTTTTTCAATTACTTACATTGTGAGCTAATCCTCATCGTGGTTTTTCCCTCATTGATTTTTCCACATAAATATGGTGTTCTCTTGTGTATGGTGTTTTTATTTCAATTTTTGTTATCTTCATTTCATGATTAATCACTTTAACAGAATAAGGGTTTAATGAATGCATGTGGATTTGATTACTATTGAGGGTTTTGATGTTCTAATTTGCTACAACTGATTCACCCCCCTCTCAGTTTTCTTGTTCATTGAATAGAAAGAATATAAAAAGAATTAAAGATTATTGAAAATGATTGTTGATCTGAAGACTAAGGAAAAAGAAGAAAAAAGACTTGAACAGGTTCTGATAGAAAAATTACTATCAAGAGACAGACTATGAGAATCTTGAAGCAAAAATTATTGCAGCCAGAAAAGAGCTTGAGAAGGTAAATTAGCAATTGCAATTGAAGTTTAGTAAAAATATTGAAATCCTAGATTAGATATTGGAAGATCGGAAAGCTTCACATGGAAAAAATGGAGTAGGTTTTAATGATCAAAGGAAAAATGTGACATAATAGTTAGAGAAGGATATTAAGGCAAGTACGAAAGTGATAGGTTCCAAAAGTTCAAAATCATAAAGGACCATGACAAGTGATGGAAGTATGACTCATAATGATGGCTTTATTCAAGTGCAGAACAAAATGAGAAGATTCAAAAGGCAAGCATATAATACTAGGTCAAGTTTTTCTTTTTTTGGTTATCATTTTAGTTGTAATGATTATGGACATAAGGGTGTGGATTGTCGAAGAGTTTCAGTAAGAAGAAATAATTTTATCAGTAATAATGCATTTGCACCTTTGTTCAATTTTAATGTCATTTGTTTCAAGTGCAACAATTTTGGACACATTGCAAGGAATTGCAAAAGTAATTTTGTGAGTTCCCCATTACCGAAAAAAGGAAGAAATGGTATTCTGGAGAAGGTCTGGAAGATGGTACCTGAAGAAAAGAAGTTTGAAAAGTCTATGATTTCTCATATTGCTTTACATGCTTAAAAGGAAGAATAACTTGTGGATTATTAACAATGGTTTCTCTAGTCATATGACTTGATATAAAAGCAAGTTCATCAATTTCAAGAAATTTGAAGGTGGTTCTATTACCCATGGAAATAATTCAATTGCTAAAATTTCCAGTAAGGGTAATTTAAGTCTTGATGGTGGTAAAAAAAAGGCACGTGTTTTGTATGTTGAAGGTTTAAAACATAATTTTTTGAGTGTCAGTCAGATGTGTGATAAAGGATACAAGTTATTCTTTAGTGTTGATGGTTGTGAAATCAAAGAATCAGGTATTAGTGAGTTGGTTGTGGAAGGAAGTAGTACAAATAGTGATATTTATCACCTCAATGAGTTGAATGGATAGATTTGTCTCACTATGTAGAAGGATGAAAGCTGGATTTGGCACAAAAGGTTACGACACATGAATTTTGATGATATTGTCAAGATGAGTTCAAAAGGGTTGGTCTGGGATATGCCAAGAATTAAGAAACCTCAATCAACCAGCTGCAAGCCATGTCATGAAGGGAAGTGGAGAAGAAGAAAATATATTGCTAAGGAGTATTCCACATCAAAATCATTAGATTTGGTACAAATATCTATGCAGAAAAATGAGGACTAAGAGTCCACAAGGAGATAGGTATTTCATGATTTTGATTGATGATTATAATAGGATGACTTGGATTACATATCTAAAAGAGAAGTCAAAAGATTTTGAGAAATTCAAATCATTTAAGGCTATGATGGAGAATGAAATCAGAAGGACAATCAAAGTCTTGAGATCAGATAGAGGTGGAGAATGTATAGCTGAGAAGTATGTGAGATTTTTTGAAGATCATGGAATCTAGAGGAAGTTCTCTACCCCTAAAGATCCATAGTAAAATAGAGTTGCAAAAAGAAAGAACCAGACTATACATGAAATGGAAAGGTCCATGCTAGGTCAAGAAAATCTATCAGATATGTACTAGAGAGAAGATACACATACAACTAAGTATGTCCTAAAAGGAGTTCAAATCAGGTGTAAGATAGAGAAGACTCCATATGAGCTATGGAAAGGAAGATTGGCATCAATAAGGCACCTTAGAATATTTTGACGCAAGTGCTACATCAAGAGAGATGAAGAGAATTTGGGTAAGTTTGATTCAAGGTTAGATGAAGGCATTTTTCTTGTTTACTCTTTAATAATCAAAGCTTATAGATGTTATAATAAAAGGTTGAAGAGGCAGAAAGTGAAAATGTGAAGGTTGACGAAACTATTTAGTATACTACTATTCTGAAAGTCGAAGATGAAGAAGAATCAATTCTTAGCAACATTGAAAACACAGAAGTTCCAAAAACTCCAGCTAAGTATGTTCAAAAAAGTCACTCTATAGATCAAATCATAGGTGACAAAGATAGTGGGGTTCAAACTTGAAAGAGGCTGGAAAGATCAAAAGAAAAAGTACATTTTTTTATACTATCAAAGATAGAACCTAAGACATACAAAGAAGCAAGCAAAGAAAAAGGATGGATAGAAGCTATGGAGGAAGAACTAAATCAGATTATAAAGAATGAAAATTGGAAATTTGTCCCAAGCCCTAAAGACAAGAATGTGATTGAAATAAAGTGGGTTTTCATAAACAAGTTGAATGAAGAAGGTGAAATGATTAGGAACAAAGAAATACTTGTGTGTAAAGGGTATGCTCAAGTTGAAGGTATAGAATTTGAGGAAACATTTGCTCTAGTGGTTAGACTGGAGGCAATCAAGATGTTCTTAGCTCTCTCAAAATTCAAGAATTCTAATGTGTATCAGATGGATTTGAATTTTGCATTCTTGAATGGATAGCTTGGAAAAGAAGTTTATATTGAACAACTAGAGGGATTTTAGTGCACTAACAATCTAGATTATGTTTGCAGATTGAAGAAGGATTTGTATGGACTCAAGAAATATCCTAGAGCTTGGTATTCAAGGTTGGATGGATACTTGCAATAGAAAGGTTTCCAAAGAAGTTGTGCAGACAGTAATATGTACATAAAACCAAAAGGAGAAAAAATGTTGATAGTTGTGGTTTATGTTGATGACATCATTTTTGGGGGTAGCAATGAAGAAATGTGAAAAAACTTTTAGAAGGCTATGCAGAATGAATTTGAGATGTCTATGTTAGGAGAATTATCTTTCTTAGGGTTGTAGATTGTTCAATGAGACAAAGGGGTTTTTATTTCACAATACAAAAACATAAAGGAGATGTTAATAAAGTTCAGGATGGAAGATTGCAAACTTGTTGCAACACCTATGGTTATCAGATGTAAGTTAAGCAAGAATGATGATTTTTCTCTGATAGATCAAACTCTATATCGATCTATGATTGGAAATTTGTTGTATGTTATATCATACAGACCAGATATCATGCATGCAGTTGGAATGGTTGCTAGATTTTAGGATTAGCCTAAAGAGACTCATGTAAAGGTGGTGAAGAGGATATTTGAGTATTTGAAGACTATAGAAGATTTTGGACTGTGGTATCCAAAGAGTGAAAATTTCACTCTTATTGCATATACAGATGTAGATTGGGTAGGATGTGTGGATAACTAGAAGAGAATAAGTGGTGGCACATTCTTCCTTGGAGACAACTTAGTTTCCTGGTTGAGGAAGAAGTAGGAATTAGTTTCTTTATCTAAAACAGAAGCAGAATAAATTGTTGCAACATCATGCTACACTCAAGTGCTTTGGATGAAGCAAAAATTGAAAGAAATGAAGGTTGAGTTTGAAGATCCTATCACTATTCTTTGTGATAACACAAGTTCAATAAACATTTCAAATAATTTGGTGATGCACTCAAGAATAAAACACATTGCAATCAAATATCATTTCTTGAGAGAGAAGGTTGTAGAGAAAGAAGTAAGATTGGAATATGTGGACATAAAGGAGCAAGTTGCAAATATATTCACGAAACCACTTTCTCATGATACATTTAAGTTTATCAAGCATAAGTTGGGAGTTATTGCTCCCTCCTCTTGATTCAAGAGGGAAGTACAAGGTGAGGTGGAGCTTGGTCTCCCTTCTACAAGAAGGGTTGGTGCTCTTGCAAAGTTTTTTTAGAAATAGTGATGTATGGACTCAGGGGGAGTCTATCCAAGAAATAGGTTTCCAAATGATGTAGTGTACCTGTATTAAATGGATGTTAATGCTTTCCCATTGATGTCAAATGGGGAGAAAGTGGTGTCAAAATTTTGAATTGATAAAATGCTAAATTAAGTAGAAAGTGATCTCAGAATGTCATATATTTCATAGGGGGAGTAAATGCTACAACCAAGAAATCATTCAGACATATTCTTTCAGGTGTGTTTAGTGGCCCCAACATTTTTTTGTTTTCCATCAATGATAAAGGGGGAGATTGTTGAACATAGGTTGTCATTGATGTCAAACTAATTCCAAAAGGATTATTGTTGATAGTGGTTATCAAAGGTTGTCAAGACTATTAGATGTGAAGGTTTTCAAATATGAAGAAGATTGTAGGAGTACTAGAATTGCCATTTGTATTAAGGTTTCAGAAGCATGTTTTTTTTTGGTGTGTACACTATCTAATCTATCATATCTTGTATCAAGTTAGTAGTGGTGTGATTTCCTTTAGATAGTTAATGTATTTATTATACCATGCCAGGTGTGTAGTTAGCATGAGAGTGGTGGTCCGAAAGGATATCGTTTGGGCAAATAGATTTATTAATATGGTTAGAATTTCTTTAAGAAATTTAGTATAACTATATTTTTTGGAAGGAGAGTGTTTCTACACCAGTTCTATTGGTTTCTTGAGTTTATAGTAGTGTAGCTTAGTGTGCAAGGAGTTTGAAGTGTCAATATATTCATCAAGCTATTATAAGTTTGAGGTTTGTGTGGTAATAGCTTGAAGCATGTAGAATTCAAATATTTCATTTGGAGTGAGGATAGGACCTGTTTAAGGTTCATGTGGTGGCACAAGGCATCAAGTTCTCTTGGCAATAAGAATTTTGTGTTTGGACCATTGTATTACATGTTTCATGTAATTTGAATTTAGGTCCACCCTATGTTGTTCAGGTTTGTGCGAATCCTTGGCTGACATGAAAGAGTGTTAATGTAATGCCATGTATATATTCAAATGTGTTATAATGTAATAATGTATAGGTTTAATAGGAGTAATAGAGTGTACGAAAGTGTAATGAATGAAAGGTATGTGATAGAAGTATAGAAACAACAAGGAGCACCAATATTAGAGGGTCATTCTCAGTGAGAGAGTGTTAGTTGTGTCTTTGGTGCATGTCAGTTATATTTAAAATCCACCATTATTTTTTATATTCTAGTAGGACTGGTATTCTACCTATTGTATTGTTCTATTGCGATTGGTGTCTCTCGTAGGTTGGTGCCTACATCACATGGTAAAATTCACTTATTATATTTCTACTTGTGAGGATTTATCATTGTGGTTTTCCCATCTTGCTTTTCCACATATATCTAGCATTATGTGTTATCTCGTGTTGTGCTTTGATTACTAGCTTGTATGGTTCAATGCTCTTCATGTTGAAAATCTATATAATAGTTGTAAAGGTTTCTGGATTTTTTTTCATCTACTAATTCACCCCCCTCTTAGTAGAATGTGTAACCTTCACTTTATTCTATACACATTCAACAAAAATAATAATTTCAATTAGTTTTCAAAATAATTAGGATGGAGAATGGTCATTTTTTCACTTTTTAGAATGTTTCCACTTTGAAAATTACTAAAAAAATCATATATTGATTAAAAATAGCAAAAAAATCATGTATAAATTAAATTAGTGTTAGAGTAATCATACATTAGTTATTAATTAATTATTTTTTGATTAATTTTTAGGCTAATTTATTCTCATGCACTTAAGCTAAACTTAGGAGTGCTTTTATTCTTTTATTGGTTGAGCTATTATTAGGTCATTCTATCTCATTGCATGAGATGTTGACACTTGGAATGATTTAATCCCTTTCTCATTTAGGGTTTTTCTCTTATAAGCACTTAACCCTCATTATATTATTCCTCTCTCCTCTCTTCTCCTCTGTAGATTCTCTTTTGAGATTCTGGAGTTTCATTGTTGGGGATTTTTCTAGTTGAGGAATATTTTCATATTGTTATTTGCAGTTCTCTTGTGTGGAAGGTGCTTTTGTTCGTTGTTTGATCTGGTGGCTCATTTTTTTCACAATTCCAACATGGTATCAAAGCGTGGATTCAACGAACCCCTTCTCGATTTATAAGGGTTTTCTTCAAGAAGGGTTACAGGGCTATAGATTTGGAAACTCTGTTTCTTTTTTTGCAATTTTTGGAGGTGGAAAAATTTTTGGTGCATCCAAGACCAAAATAGAGTCTTCCATTGGATTCAAAGCTATCATAAAAATTAATTTTTCCTTTTTTTTGCTTGATTTAGGCTCTAGAGGTCAGATCTACAAAGGTTTGAAGCAGTTACTTTTTTTCAAATCTAGAGGGTAGCTATAATTTTAGAGAATTTTGAGCCAAAAAGGACCTCACCATTGCATTCACGATGTGAATTTGATGAATTTTGACATAAATTTTTCCCTATTTTGATGTTGGAAGCTTCTGAGGCAAAAAAAATTTCCCTAGGGGTCGTATGGCCTGCAAGTGCATGAAAATCAAAATAAAAATAAAAAAAGGCAGGTGCACACTTCCAAGCATACCACCCACGGAGCGGCACCCCTACAATGCTTGCCAACAGCTAGCACTAGCTGCTAGGCGTTAACCACCAACGACAACCACTACTTTTTTATTATTATTTTTAAATAGAAAACCCTTTATGTAACCCAAGGTCACATGGGTGACCAGTTCCCAACCCTTGGGGGCCAAAAAAATAGTTTTCTTTTTTGCAAAATAAGCAAAATCAGATAAATGGGCATAACTTTTCGCTCAAGTATTGAAATTGGGAAAATGAGTTATCATCAAAAAGCTGGTTTTGAGCACTACCCAATGGTGATGGTATTTTTCTTATATTTTTTATTGGTTCATTTTATAGCCTATTGAAGATAAATGTGTTGTTTTCACTCCCGAGCTCATAAATTTTGACTTGTTTCTCTATTTTTGATGATTATAGTGGTGTTGAGATGATCTTTCAGAGCTCTTCACATCCATCCATGCACTTTTTCCATATTTCTCTCCAAGTACATTTTATTCAATTTTTGGTGTTTTTGTATTCTGGTGAATTACTTGGACTTTTTAACTCCTAGAAACTTTGCTTCTATATGGGATGACTTGTTTTAGGCTTTTCTATATGTATTTGTGACATTTTGTCCTATTTGGAAATTTTAGTCATATTTTGCAAGCACGTTCTCTTTCGTAGATGCATTGAGATAAAGTGTCATTCTGGTGTATACTTTTTGGGATTTTGCACATCCTATTGTGCCTTTTGTACTCACACTATGATATAAAGTGGCATGGGGGGGTTGTGTAGGCATTTTTTTTTCCATCACACCTTTTTCAAATGAGTGTCCCTTCCATAACTGCAGCAAATCACAATGATTCTTGCCTCATGCATGTGTGCCTTTTGTTTGCACACCCCTTTTTAGTTGTTGGTACTTCTTCATGCACCATTTCATGTGGTTTGTTCTCTTTCATGCGCTACATTTTGGCATTAAGTTTTAGTGGACCTATCTTGGCTCTCCCTTATTAGCATTATGGGGGGTTTTTGATATTGGTGCTAATGCTTCCTTGGTTTCGTATTGGAGTGAGCTATGTATCTAGTATTTGTTCCTATGTACTAGGCAAATGCAATGATTGGTTACCCATGCATTTTGGTGAGATGAAGCATTTAGCATATGGACAATCTTGCATTCATATTTCCTAGAGGCAACCTTCCATTTCCATTTGATCAATCTTCTTTAGACTATCGATACCTATATTTTTGACTTGCATCTTTCATGTTGAGTAGTGTCATTGGAGTCACTCATGTAAATTCATGTGCCATCTGTATTTTTTATTTATAGATGTTTTTTCCCTTGTTTTCCATCTAATTCAAGTACTGTTATTGGGGGCACTCATGTAGATTCTTATCTTCTTGATCCTGATCATCATCTTTTTCAAAGGAGGTTCTTCATTTTAGCACTATAACAATCATCATTCAATAGTTGTTTATAGCTTCTTTGTGCTTCAATGATGTTCTTCATGTTCCTATTCTTTTGGGACATTGTTTTGGAGGCTTCTCATTCCTTCACACTATTTTGGAGGATTTTTCAATCCTTCATTTCATTTTTCTCTCTTTTGGAGAGGAGTTTTCTCCCACAAGGTTTTTCTCCTTTTTCTCTAGTTGTGAGAGGTTGGAATACATTTTTACATGGGTACCTCACCAGACCTTGTTTTTTGAGACCCATAATGTATTCTCTTTTTAGGGTTTTTAGCTACTCCCTAAGTTCATCTTAAGGAGGGCGTTAGAGTAATCATACATTAGCTAATATTTAATTAATTATTAGGCTAATTTATTCTCATGCACTTAAGCTAAACTTAGGATTTCTTTTATTATTTGGTCATTTTGTCCCACTGCATGAAATGTTGACACTTGTCATGATCTAATACCTTTCTCATTTAGGGTTTTTCTCTTATAAGCACTTAATCCTCATTGTAGTATTATCTCTCCTCTCTTCTCCTTTGGAGATTCTCTTTTGGAGATTCTCTTTTGAGATTCTAGAGTTTCATTTTGTAGTTTTTTCTTGTTGAGGATATTACATATTATTGTTTGTAGCTCTCTTGTGTGGAAGGTGTCTTTGTTCTTTGTTTGATCATGTGGCTCATGTTTTTCACAATTCTAACAACTATGTTAGCTAATTTTTCACCAAAGCAATTTTTGAAATACTTTGAAAAAGTCAACATTTTAGGGGGAACACACCAACACTAAATTATATTTTTTTAATAAAAATAGGAGTAATTTGTGTGACCCCCCCTATTTGAACCTCTTAATCTCCATTGTTATAAAATAAAATTAGTAGTTTAGAAACTATATTTTGAGCACTATAAATCTTGTTCTTATTACATCTTCAAATTTTGTGTGTTACTATCTTCAATTTCTCATCTAAGATCATTTTTTACTAATTCAAAACAAAAAGTGGCTACTTTGACCCCCTTTTGGTCCCCCATTTTCATGCACATACCCTAACCTTAACCATTTAAAAATAATAGTAGTTTAAAAACTAGATTTAGAGGACTGCAATTCTTGTTCTTGTTATATCTTTAAATTTTGAGTGTATATATAAATTACTCATCCAAGTTTAGGCTTAACTAATTTCTAGAAAAAAGCATAAACTTTTGACCCCATTTTTGTCCCCCGTTTCCATGCACTTACCTATTTATATGAAAGGGATGACATATCAACAATAATTTTATATGATCATAAATCATATGAAGGGGTACAATAATAGAGGTGTATATTTCCTTACTCAATACTAATACATGCCCTTACCACCATAATAGAGTTACATGGCCACTTCTCTTACTAGAATCACTATACTTGGTGGATAAGGATTTTGTGTGGGCACTCAACATGCTCAAATAAGGTACATCCATGGGTGATTTTCACAATTCTAAAATATTTCTCAAACCTTGGATGTCCCCTCTAGTGCACCCTAGCAATTCTTGATATGAGAAGCACGTTAGTCTAAAAGAGTAGTTCACTTTGGTATAAACAAAATGTTGTCTATACTTCAAAAACTTACTAGCCTTGCATGCAGACAAACATTAAGTATTAAATAATTTATACTGATGAGGTCTACACTGCCCAAAACCCACAGAAATCACAACAACATATACCAACATAGAAGATGCGAGAAGGAAAAATTACTCACTTTCAGTTATTTTCAAAAAATGAAATTACATATTCAAATCTTACATGTTATAGCCTCATGGGCTTGATTCATTACAACAAAATCAACTCTAAAAAGAAAATATATTATTCAGAGCCACAATCTGCACTATCGGGGCCACCTTCTACAACCCCCACTTAACCCTTTTTAACTTTCCCAATAACCGCTCTAGAATGTTCTAGAAAGTTCAAATTTCCCCTTTTGTTTTGGTGCCAAAAGTCCCACCGTTTGATTTCTAGCCTAGGAAGAAATTTTTAATGAAATTCATTTTTTAGAGGACCAACTTCATGGGCCATAACTTTTGATTCGAGTGTCTGATTTTCTATTATTGCATATTGTTGGAAAGCTCTCGATGAGCTCTACAACACATGAACCCACCATAGGTCAGTTTGGCCACTTTTTGAGTTGTTTTGGGGCCTCTAAAGTTTTATATTTAAATTTTAAGCTGCATTGGAGAAATTTCTTGAGACAAAAACTTTAATTTCTGCCAAACCATGTAGGGTATTGAGGTGATTCTTTGGTGACCGAAAATGTTTTTCAATTATGCTCCTTGGGGTAAATTTTTAAGTCCATACGAGCCTGTTTAGGCTGACTTACTAAAAATAGTAAGTGTCTATTTTCTGCTATTTTTGACGCCTGACTATCTTACACCCCTTAAGTGTCATCATGGAACTCAAAAAAACTGAAGAAAATAAAGAAAACATTTTTTTTTGGGTGACACAAGATTTCCCTACACCACTAGATGCTCTTGCATTAGACACCCAGGGTAATTTGAAAAGTGACCATGTCACTTCTCAGGAGTTTGAGGGAAACCAAGATGGTTAACCTCAGCCTCAGACAACCACGATGAATCTTGAACAAGCCTTCCTCTCCATTTCACCAAGTACTCTGCATATTAATTTTTTCTCGTGCTTCTACCCATGTACGACTATCCAAGATTTCTTCTATCTCTTCCTTCTCTGAAGTAGGTGCTAGAATTTTCAACTGTTCATTTATCAGCCCCTCATCTATATCACCTTCATGATACTCTATCAAATCAGCAATGTTGAACATAAGAGAAATGTTTATGCCACTAGGCAACTCTACCTCATAAGCATTTCTTGAATCATGCTTATTTAGGATCTTGCATGGTCCAAACTTCTTCATCTTTAACTTGTTGTATGTACCAACAAGAAACCTTTCCTTTCAAAAATGAACCATGACTTCATCTCCTGCCTGGAACTCCTTATACCTCATTTTTTGATCTACCTGAGCCTTATATTTTGAGTTCATCTTATTGATATGTTTCTTCACCTCTTCGTGCAAGTTCTTTAGGTGATCAACAAAATTTTCAGCCTCATCACTACTCTTCTCCCCCTTATCCATCTTTCTTAGTTCAGAATCAATTCTTGGAATACTCCCATATATAATCTGGAATGGTGATTTACCAGTGCTCATATTGACAGGATTGTTGTAAGCAAATTTCACCTATGGTATAATCAAATCCCATCCCTTGGGCTTATCTCCAACTAAGCATCTTAGCAAGTTGCCCAAACTCCTATTCACCACCTTTGTTTGTCCATCAGTCTATGGATGGTGTACATAACTAAACTTCAAATATGTCTTTAGCTTCTTCCATAATGTCCTCTAGAAATAACCAAAAAAATTGGTATCTCTGTCTGAGACTATACTCTTTGGTAGACCATGTAGTCTCACCACTTCTCTGAAAAACAACTCTGCAACATGAACATCATCACTGGTCTTATGACATGGAATGAAATGTGCCATCCTTGAAAATCTATCCACCAACACAAATATAGAATCATGCCCTCTTCGTGTCGTTGGAAATCCAAGAATAAAATCCATGCTAATAACCTCCCATGGCCTCTCAGGTACAAGTAATGGTTGATACAATCTAGCATTCTGACTTGTTCCTTTCACCATCTAAAATACTCTACAAATTTGTACAAACTTCTTCACATCTTGTTGTAACAGTGGCCAATAATAATTCTCACTAACAAGAGCAATGGTCTTATCTCGACCAAAATTTTCATCCAATCCTCCACTATGATTCTCCTTGATTAGATTCTCTCTCATAGAACTCCTTGGAATGCACAATTGGCTTCCTCTAAACAACATCCCATCTTGGATTAAGAAATTCAACCATCTTGTCCTATCCAATGTAACAGGTTCCAAACAAGCCTTCCAAGCTTCTAAAAAGTTTGGATCTTTTGGATACAAACTCTTGAGTTCATTGAACCCAACAACCTCTACATTCATCTCTATCAACAAATTTGTCCTTCTACTTAAGGCATCTACAACTCTGTTTGACCTTCCACTCCTATGCTTAAAAAAAAAAGTATAATTCTGCAAAAACTCAACCCATTTTAAGTGCCTTTGATTCAACTTTCCTTGACTATTGAGATACTGCAAAGTTTGGTGATCAGTATATAAAACAAATTCTTTTGGAAAAAAATAGTGTCTCCATTTCTTTAAAGCCTGAACTATAGCATAAAACTCTTGATCATAAACATAATATTTCTTCTTAGCATCATTTAACTTTGCACTAAAACAGGTAACATGCTTACCTTCTTGACTCAAAATAGCTCCTATGGCAGTGCCACTAGCATCACAATCTACCTGAAAGACCTTATTGAAATCTGGAAGTGCCAAAATAGGTTGCTCTGTAACTTTCTTCTTTAACATATCAAAACTTTTGGCTGCTCCAGTAGTCCACTTAAACTCTTTTTTATCCCCTCTCATTGCTTTAGTTAGAGTTGCACAAATACTACTAAAATTCTTAATAAAATTTCTGTAAAAACTTACTAGACCATGAAATGATCTTACCTCTGTAACACTCCTTGGGGTAGGCCATTCAATGATAGCTCTCACCTTCTCTGGATCCATTTTAAGACCCTCTGCTGAGACAAAAAATCACAGATACACCAACTCCCTTTTCACAAAACTACATTTCTTCAAATTAATCAACAACTTCTCCTCCCTTAGCTTCTCAAAAACTTTCCGAATATGCATCAGCTGCTCCTCCAATGTCTTACTGAAAATTAGAATATCACGCAAATAAACTATAACAAATTTTCCTATAAATTATTTTAATACCTCATTCATAAGCTGCATAAATGTGCTTGGTGCATTGGTTAGCCCAAAAGGCATGACTAACCACTCGTATAAGCCCTCCTTGGTTTTAAAGGCTATCTTCCATTCATATCCTTCTCTAATACGGATTTGGTGATATCTGCTCTTCAAATCTATCTTCGTGAAGTACTCAACTCCACTCAAACAATCCATAATGTCATCCATCCTTGGAAAAGGGAATCTGTACTTGATGGTGATCTTGTTGATGGCTCTAGAATTTGTACACATCTGCCATTCCCCATCCTTCTTTGGTGCTCGTACTACAATTACTGCACATGGAATCAAACTCTCTCAAATTAATCCCTTCTGCAACAACTTTTTCACTTGTTTGTGCAACTCTTTGCTCTTTGTTGGAGTCATACGAGAGCTGCCTTATTCAAAAAATTGGCTCCAGGAATCAGGTCCATCTAATGACTAATCTTTCTTACTGGAGGAAAACCTTTAGGTACGTTATCAAAAACAATAGCTTGAAACTCATTTAACAAATCTGAAACCTCTATAGGTACCTTAGTAGTATCTTCTTTATCAACTCTAGGGATCAATGGAAAAAATATATGCTCATGCTTCATACCTTCTAGGAACTTTCTTCCATCAACCAAACAAATTCTTGCATTACTGCATACCTTTCCCTTTTCCTCTTTCAAGGGCTTCAACTTATGACGAAATTCATTCTTTTTCAAAGAATAGGTGTTGGAATGTCCATCATGCACTGCTCGTCGATCAAACTACCACGTTCTGCCTAACAACATATGACAAGCATCCATAGGCATAATATCACACAATACCTCATCATGGTAATTTCCAATCTTGAACTTTACCAGACATTGTTCATTTACCAGGGCTTTATGGTCCTTCTGCAACCAAGCAATCTGGTATGGGTTCGGATGCCTTGTTCTCTCCAACCGCAACTTACTAACAATTTCTTTTGAAACAAGGTTATCAGTACTACCTCCATCAATATTAACATTGCAAACTTTACCTTCACACTTACATTAGGTGCGAAACTAATTCTTCCTTTGAGTTGGATCCTTCTCCTCATTCAACAAGGCTCTTCTAGTAACAAGAATATCTCCTCTTTCTACATCCTTAGAATGTGAAGACTCAACATCTTCATCAACATGTGCAACTTGTGCATTACCCTCAGGTCTTCTATTTGTCCTTCCTTGATGTTGAGGACACTCATAGGCTCTATGTCCTTCTTCTCCACACTGGAAATAGGTTCCACGGAAGCCTCCTCTTCCTGGTCCCCGTCCAAATCTTCCCCTTCCTCTTTGGTCTCCATTATTCTGATCATGAGGATGGTAGGTGTTATCTCCTTTCTAGTTTTGGCTACTACTGGAGCCTTCACCCTTCTTTTGATCTTCATTTCGACCTCCATATGACCATCCACAGTCTTTCCTCCATGGCCTCCACCTCATTATTTTTTCTCAAGCATCTTGTTTAGTCATTCTTCAACCTTTAGAGAAAACTGATAAGCATCCTCAATGGTGGTTATTCTTACTAGTGCCAATTCTTCGTGTATTCTTGGCTTCAACTCATTAATATAATGAGAAAATTTCTCTTTATTTGCCTCAGAATGTCCTGTTCAAATCAAGACCATGTGAAATTCCTTTGTGTATTCTTTCACCGTCCTTGTCCCTTGCCTCAAGCTCTCCATCTTCTTGAGCAACTCCAATTTGTAATCGACTGGAATAAATTGTTTCTTCAATTTTGACACCATTTTGTCCCATCTGGAAATTTTATCTTTCCCTTGTCTTCCTCTTTCTAACTGGACCTCTTTCCACCATATACTACCGCACGACCTTTCAATTTTTTTTTTGCAAACCTCACTTTGTGAGGATCTTCAATCTCCTCAAACTCAAAAAATTCCTCCATGTCATTGATCCAATCAATCAATTCTTTAAGATTTGGATTTCCACTAAAAGTTGAAACCTACATTTTAGGTCTCTTCCCAATGCTTGAGATCACTCGCAACAATCTTCTTTCTCTAGGATACATTAGATCCTACTCTTTCTCTTCCATTTCCTCTTTCGTTTCATCTTCATTGTCATCTTTGTCTCATTGCACATCTCTTCTTCAAACCTCTTGTTGCAAGGTTTCTAATTTCCTTCTAAGGGCTTTGATTTCATCTCTAGGTGGACCTCTTCCTCCACCACCTCAGCCTCTACCTCTTCCATACTGGGCAAGTCTTGGAGGCATCTTGAACTCAACCCACACTCACAGGTCTTGTTGCAACTGCCTCATGTTCAGTGCTCTGTTACAAGCTCAGGAACTCCTGCTCTGATACCACTTGATGAGGGCCACACTACCTAAAATCCATAGAAATCACAACAATAGATACCAACACAAAATATGCAAGACAAAAAAATGACTCACTTTCAATTATTTTCAGAAAATGAAATTACAGATTAAAAGCTTACATGCTATAGCCTCATGGGCTTGATTCATTACAACAAAATCAAATCTGAAAAGAAAATATACTATTCGGAGCCACAATCTGCACTATCGGGACCACCTTCTACAACCCCCACTTAACCCTTTTTAATTTCCCCAATAACCACCCAATAATGTTCTAGAAAGTTCAAATTTCCCCTTTTGTTTTGGCACCAAAATCCCTGCCATTTGATTTCTAGCCTAGGAAGAAATTTTTAATGAAATTCATATTTTAAAGGACCAATTTAATGAGGCCATAACTTTTGATCTGGGTGTCTGATTTTCTATTATTTCATATTTTTAGAAATCTATCGATAAGCTCTACAATGCGTGAACCCATCGTAGGTTGGTTCGGCCACTTTTTGAGTTGTTTCAGGGCCTCTAAAGTTTTATATCTGAATTTGAAGCTGCATTGGAGAAATTTCTCGGGATGAAAACTTTAATTTCTCCCAAACCATGTAGGGTATTGAGGTGATTCTTTTGCAATCAGAAATTTTTTTCAGTTACACTCCTTGGGGTAAATTTTTAGGTCCATGCGAGCCCATTTAGAACGACTTACTAAAAATAGTAAGTGCTTGTTTTTTTCTATTTTTGACACCTGACTATCTTACACCCCTTAAGTGCCATCATGGGACTCAAAACAACTGAAGAAAATAAAGAAAACATTTTTTTTGGGTGATGCAAGATTTCCCTACACCACTGGATGCTCCTGCATCATATACATACCTTGTGGCATCATGAAGCCCACAACTAAAAATTTGGAGCTTTACAAATTTCTAGTGATATCTTAATACTCTTGGGAATCGATTAACATGGACATTATCAATGGTCTAACAACCACTAAATGCTAGAATGACTATATTTATTGGGGTTGATATTTTTCTAAAATTCCATCATGGTCACTTACAAAAATACCATCATAGCAATGAACATTATGCAAATTTTATTCAACCATGTTTGTCTCCATTGTGGGCTTCTATCCTTCATGATCTCTTATCGCAAATCAATATTTTTAGCACTTTTGGTCAAATCCTCTAAACCATATCATATAAATAATTGGATCAACCCATAGATTTTCACCCACAAACTAATAGACAAATAGAAGTGGTAAATTACACGTTAGTTCACCTTTTATAAATTCACAATAACACATATGGTATGGCAGCCTATTTCATCCAACATGCTTACAACAAAGCATTACAAAGCTCTATGAGGTATAGTCTTTTCTAAAAATATCTTGGACCCTAACCAATACCCCTCGACATATTCTACTATACACCAATGAATTCCATATCATGCACACATGAACAGGAAGTGGAAAAAACACAATGATTCATCCAAAAAATACAAGACCTTCATCAATAAGTCTAACACATTCTTTAGTGTACCAAAAATATAAATATAAAGATAAACATGACTCCCATCATGCACCACACACCTTTTAAGTTGGTGATAAAGTTGGATCCATATATAAAAGGAATAAATTCATAGTCCACACCATAAGATTAAACCTCTTCACTATGGTCCCTACACCATACTAGGCACAATTGGTGAGAGTATTTTCATTCTTGACATAACAAAGTACGTAGGTCCACATTTTGTCTTCAAATTAAACCATACTTCCCTCCTTTTCTAGAGCCTACACAATCTCAACATTTAATAGATATTGATTATACTCATGTGAATCTAATGGTGAAGAATGTCATTTGTGGATGATGAAAATGTGAATCACAAATAATAATGAAAAACTCACACTTCAATAATCACTCAATGAAGTTCAATATTTTGGCTCAAAATTTAGAATTTAGATAACAAGCAAAGTCATCATATCTAATATCTTGATTTTCTCCATTGTCGGTTTCTTTTAAAATTAGCAAACTCTAAAAGAAAAATAATGATATGATGCAATTAATGATAAATGCTCAAAGATAAAATGATACTTATGCTTGGCAATGATAAATGCTTGATAATGCTTGATCATGAAAGTACTCTTGATAGTAAAAGTGCTAATATTTGATCATAAGAGTGTTAGGGGGTTTGAATGAAATGAAAGAAATATCTTCTTATTTATATTCTTCAGTTGAAATTTGATCAATGGTGGAGATTAATTTACAAGATCAATGGATAAGAAAATTCAAGGTAGCCTAGTAAGACCCATAATTTGAATTTCGATGGAGGGAAAGTCACAAGAATTAAATAAATAAATAAATTTAATTCAAAATGATAGGTTGGAGAAATATATAAATATTATTTTATTTATTTTAGAAGAAAATATTGAGTTTAAATAAATTATTTTAATTTATTTAAAAGAGGAGTGTTCATTAATTAAATAACTAAAAACTATTTAATTAATATAGATATGATAAAATATTAATATAATTAAATAATTAAAACTTATTTAATTATTATAGATGAAGAGAGAGGAATATTAGCTTAATTAAATAATTAAAAATTATTTAATTAATTATAGATAGAAGAAATGATAAATATAATGATGAAATGATAAGATGAAAATGCATTAGTCATTTTTAGGCGTATACACCATCATTAACATGAATACAACTTTAATGCTCACTCAAGAATCATCAACTATTTTGCATAGTCAAGGTCAAGTAGTATGTTGATCAAGCCAAATCATACAACTTGTTATGGCGTAAAACTACACCCTCATGTAATTTCCTATAACACCACCCTTACTTTAGCCTTATAAGTTGATAATGCAAAATCCCACCATCTTGAGCCTTCCTTCCCATCCATGCCTTGTCGTTTTGTGTTAGTGCTGTAATTTTTTCTAGGATGCTTCCACGCTACATAGACGTCTACATGTCGCATGAATGTCCTAACAAAATTCCTGATTCCTAGGTCATTGGGGCATTACACTATCACCTACCCACGAAGTGTAACAACTTTGCAGTCACAAGTGCACCCAGAAATGACTCTTTGGTATGCAATTTGACCATTTTCTTCATTCTATTCCTCATTCTTCTCAATTCTTATCATTCTTTCTCATTCTCACTTCTTAGCACTTCATTCTCTCTATTCTTGCTCTCTACACCATTATTCTTGCAGGTCTCAATCTCTACACTACACTCTTGCATGACCGTCTTACATCTATGAAGCTCTCTCTCTTCCTCTCGGCTTCTCCAAGCTTGTATTAGGGAGGGAAACTTTTTCATTTCATTGTGTTGTAAGTTTGAGGAAATTATTGGTTTTCTTGTCATTGATATGGTTGTTGGTAACATGAGCATGATCATATACAACGTTGTCATTGACGTCACATTGAAGTCTAAATTGAGGTATAGTTGATTGGTGAAGCATGAGTTTGTATGGTGATGGTAATCCATTATACTAGTGCAAGTGTTGTGATCCAAGTGTAGAACATATGTTTTGAATATTTGGCTAAATCCCCGAGTTCAGTTCTCAATGTACAAAGTATCAATTTTTAAGTCCACATTTCTCCGACTTGAAGAATTTTGGTCTATGATTATAAGGTAATTTTGGTGTATGTCAGGAGAATATAAATCCAAATTTTCATGTCTTTATGTCCTTTGGTATCGAAGATAATGATGACAATATATCAAGTCTACCAGTGACAATGTTACCAGTACAAAGTATATGTTTTGAATGGTCTGCATTCCACTGCAAAATAATATTTGGTCATAGAGTTTTGTGGAAGTATTTAAAAGTGGAATTAGCATCTATGATCCAGTTGGAAAGTTATTTTGAGGCCTGAATATCAGTTTGTGGATGATTAGTTGGTGTATTTTAGTGTTACTTCACCCGCGGTGCCGACCTAATGAGTTTGGGGTCATGTAGAGTTAAAGGAAGTGTTGATTAGACTTATGGGAGTTATTATAGGTCCCCTTAAACCTATTTGGATTTGTTACAAGTTTTTAATTATGCTGTGAAGCGTGTTTGCTTGAATCATGAGCCGACAAGTTATTGTATTGCATGTTTCATCTAATTATGCTAACCTAATTTATTTTGTAAGTGTTTGCAGATGTAATGGAATAAATGCACGATCATTTTTCGTGTAGATGTAAGTATGTATGTGATGTAATGTGAAGTGTGTCAATATAGTGTGAATATGATGTGAATATAAAATAAAGTAGACTGTGGAAGTGGTGTAGTATGAAGTTTGTTGATTTAGTATTTTCAGCTCCAATGGAATTGTATCTCTTGCATATTTTAGATGCATTATTAGCAGTTCAAATCTTGGCAGTGAGCCACCCCTCTTTTCTATTTCTCTTATTATCTAGTTAGTGATTCCTCCAAATAGTTAGTCCAAAAGGCAGTGAGTCATTATGTAATATGTTATGACCACTTATAATATATTGTGAGCTAATCCTCAATGTGGTTTTTCCCCTTTTGGGTTTTCCACGTAAAAATTTGATGTTCATGTGTTATATGCTTTGATGATTAATTTCATGGTTTCTTTCCTTGTTGCAAATTGAATATGATGTTTCAAATAGATGTTCAAATGTTTAAGTGGTTTCAAAGCTTGGTTCCTTGGAAGAAGCTTAACCACTTGAGGAAGATCTTGGAGGTTGAACACATGGCTACTAGGAGATATCCTACTCTTCTAGAATAAATTCCTATGGTAGAATTCGTTGAAGAAGATTACATGGCTGATATGAATGGAGAAATCAGATTAGCCCTTAAATATTTGGAAAGAAATAAAAGTGAGAACAAAGATCTAAAAGAAAATATCAAGGAAGCAGATGAATGCATTAGAAAATTGAGGAAGAAATCAAGAAGTTTAGATAAAGAAATAAGGAAGTTAATGAGCAGTTGAAGAAATCAAATGAAACAATTATCAATTTGAATGTACAAGTTGAAGAAGGAAAAAGAGTTGAAGAATGCACGAATGACAAATTGAAAAGGAAATCTATAGAATGTTCAAGACTTAAAGAAGAGGTTGTGAATTTGAGATCATATTTGAAGAAAGAAAAGAATCAAGATGACAAATTCAATAAGATCTCTACAACACTTGATGAAATGATTGCAAATCAAAAGAATTATAAAGACAAAGGAGGATTAGGGTTTGAAAAAAGAGAAAGTTTGAAATAAAATCAAATACTGAGTACTAAAAAGAAGAAAAATGAACAAAAGAAGATTGCAGACAAGAAGACAAGTAGCTCCGGAATTAGAGGAAAGACATCAAAAGACCACTTTCCAGAGAACGAAATGCACAAGGTACTCATATTTTAATGGTTATTGCTATTATTGCAATAAATTTGGACATAGAGATAAAGAATTTAAAATAAAAATGAATCGGAATGTTCAATATTTTCCTAGTCAATGATTTGCATGCAATAGATTTGGTTATAAGGCTAGTGAATGTGAAAATTAGATGATGAATGACTACAATAATGGCATGAGGTTTCAATCTTTCAATGTCTATTATTATGCATGAAATGGATTTGGGCATAAGGCTAATGTATGTAGATGTAGAGTTGGTGGAAGTAAGCTCATTCAAAATGTTGTCATATGTCACAAATGCAATAAACCTAGACATATAGCCAAATTTTGTAGAAGCAAGAATGTGAAGGTTGATCTAGTAAAGAATGATCCAGTGAAAAAGGCTAATCCAATAGAGATGAAGAAAGAGATGAGAAAGATATGGAAAAAGAAAGAGGAGAATGAGGTTAAGACTGAGTATGTTCCAGCTTCTAGTACAGATGTTTCCTTTGGAAACTAAATGAAGAGCTTTAGCTCAAGGGGATTTTCAACAGACAATCATTAAGCCCCTACCAAAGATATGGTGTCGATGCCTTCAACACAATGGAATAAGGTATAGGTTGATATGCTTGACTTATTGGTGAAAATTATGATGGGAAATCTTATGTTGCGAAATTTTCCAAAATGATTGAAGGTGGTTGTGCTATCACAGTTATGGTTTGTCAAATTTTGACCTAACTTCAAATCAATGCAATTAATGTGTTTTAGGTCATTCAAAAAGGGTGTATGATGGAGCACACTTAGGTCTTCCCCTTACAAGCTCATACTCACGCAACAACGTAGGGTGACACGACAAAATGAAGCAAACACTTTATGTTATTAATGAAAGCGATATTATAGAATTGCAATGCCATCATATGGGCTATCTCACTATAGCCATCTGCCAAATTGCAGATATGAGATTTCACTCTCAACTCTACATTCACTATCAAGAGATCTACTTTCTTTTCTGCTCCACCCTCACCTTTAGGCTACTATGCCACCTCCACACACACCTGTCTCTAGCTATTTCACTGTCACTATATAGCCTTCCCTTCCTACATGTCGGCCTAGTCTCATAAATTTTATCCTTGTCATAGTATTGTTTTCATCCAATGATCATCAAGGTCTAGTGGATGGTTACATCATTCTTAGTGACTGCATCCTTATTTGTTCTTGCCAGTAAGTCATTTTCCAATCATTTGTTGCATTCCCGTAAATTCGTTTGAGCTAGTTGATTAGCAAAAATGATGCAAATTGACAAATTCTATCATGCCAAGTGTCACCATTGGGTTCATTCATTCTGCCAACTCATTGTTCAGTCAACCCTCTGTCACTACCTCCATATCATTGTATCAGAGGGACTCATTGTTGAGTCTCGCTGAAATGAAGGTCTCTCCCTGATGCATGTAGATGTATCCTCTTTGTCGGGCCATTAGAGACACTCGCCAACATCTCCCATCGATAACCTAGAGTCACCTCGATGCATGTCTTGTCGCCCTGTCAGAAAGGCAAAGAATGTCATCCCTCCAAACTATTGGACTCTCGCCAATATAAGTCCATCACTCCATTGGAGGGACAAGGAATGTCATCCCGTCGATGAGAGAACCTCACACCAAAGAAATCCATTTACTACCACTGCCAACATCATCGGTATGTCATTGGGACTTGAAGGAATGTCTCGTTGATAGAACAAAGTCTCACTAATAGAACATGATCAACCCGCCATCGGTATGTTGATGGGACTTGAAACAAGGTCCCAACGAATTCTCTTTGTCTTTCTGATGAGTATGTTGACCAACACCGAATGACAAAATTAGTTCCTCCCTCACACTAATTGCTCTGCAAGCCCAAACTCGGCCCTTATTGAGTGGAATAACATAGATCGATGCAAGATCACTTATATTCCTTGGATGCTCTACATCAGACACTCGGGGTAGGAAATAAATGTTTCATAAACATTTGTGGATCCGATGCTCATTCAAAATCCATCTTTCCACCTTGTTCACCTGCACTTTATTTCTCAATTGTCCCTGTAACTTGATGTCTCTTCCATTTTTCTTTCTTCCTCTCTTTCTCCCTCTTTTCACATAATTCATCTCCCACTACTATTCATTATAAAATTCTGAAAATCCATAATCATCAATCTCTTCTTCTTCAAAAGAATAATATGACTTATACATTACCTTATTCTCTGTTATTGCTGCAACCACTTGGTATTCATTACTTTTCTCTACACTCAACCTCCTAGATATGGAATCAACTCCACCAAAACCCAACCACCTCCTCCAAATGCATCTCTCATTAACCTCTAATCTTGTGGGATTCAGCCCACCACATTCCGTCCACCTCCACCAATTTGCATATGCACTTAACTCTACAACACCCTACAAATCCTTCTTTGCATACCAATCATTTTGTACTCATCTCTTTGTATGCCTTCTAAAAGACATTTTCCAGTTACAATCACTTCCTCATCTACATTCACATCAATGTTAGTCATATAATCAAAAGTTCCATCCTCTTCTTCTTGCAACAAACTAGTAGTCACTCCAATTCCTTTATCACATAAGAAGTCATCAACTGATGTCCAAGCAAGATCACCATACAACCCAACATTCTTCCCTTCAGTTCCTTCCTTATTTTCAGCAGTAATACCTTCAAATGGAAAAACACTCACTACTGCAATATCTCCTTCTACCTTACTATTAGCATACTCAAAACTATTATAGAAATTAGATGTTACCTCTTTCTTCTCCATTGAGATATTCACTGTACCTATCTTGGGTGCAAGCCACACTTTTGCATATTCATCATTCTCACATTCTTTGTAACAACATCCATCAAGATCAAGACCTACCCAAGTCTTCTCCTCTACTGCAACTTCAACCTTGTCTTCATCATGATATGTCATTGTTTGTATGCCCCTAGAAGGTCATACTATGATTACACACTTCACACCCTATTCTTTGATTGCAATTCCCTCAAGTTGCTCTATTGTTGCAACGATCTTTCCCATTGTTACCTATTGATCCTCATTGGAACATTCACCAAATTCTGGGTGAACCTTATCACCTTCTATTGCAACTTCCACTACTACAATTCTTCCTTCATTAGTACTCTTTTCTTCAACCATTACCACTTGGATTTATTCTTCTTCATGGACCTCCATCTCTTTCCATTCTTTTGTGGGTGCTACCACCTCCAGGTCTTCATCCTTTCTATCCTTAGTGACTTCTTCTGTCAAAACATCTTTTTTTCCACTACCAAATGCCATTGTCTTTGTTGTTGCATTGAAAAACCTCTCTATCTCTGTGATCTCTTCCTCAAGAAGCTCTTGGTCTTCATCAAGTTCTTCATCGAACACTAGATCCTCATACATCACTACATACTTTGTTTTAATTGCAACATCCTCAACTGTTGTAATTCTTCCATTGTCATCATTCGTCACATCATTCAAACAAAATCAGATTTGGTGCTAACCTCATTAAAATATGATATTATTCTCTTCCTTGCTACTACAATGAAACTTCCAACTTCCTCATATTCACCCATTCCATTCACATCATTCATATCAAATTAGAATACCAATTAACTTACAAATTGTAAGTTTTTCATCCCCTTTAACTTCGGTGTCCTCTTCTTCAATTTTCTCCTTCGCAGTCAACCCTTTTGTTGTTGCTACAACCTCTGCATATTCAACCTTCATGTCTACCAATAGACATTCTTCAATTTCTGGTTCAAGTTCCTCAACATGTTCATTCTCATAATCTTCATCAGTTTCGCATGCATGACACTCTCTGCATCCTCTTGCGTTCCTATAGTCAAAACATCATTAGAGAGGTAAAATTTATCTTCAGCTCTTGTCTTCTTTTATTTCCACCCTCTTATCTTGTCCTTCAAATCATTTAGTTCCTATTGCATATCTCTTATTTCTCTTTCTTGAAATCTCCTTTTGATTTCCTCTAGTCTGGGAATCCTTAGAATCCATCTGATGGCAATTCCCTTTCTCCTTTCCATTTTCCAAACCTCTCAAGCTGTAACAACACAAATTCTCAACCCTCAGGTTTCACAAATGTAAACTACCTCACATTTGGAAATTTGTTTACAAATATTCAACACCTTCAGATGTTACCCACACACTCTCAATGCTCTAATAAAGCTTCAAACCCTTAGGTTTTACATATGTGAACTGCCTCACATTCGGTGATCTGTTCAAAGTTGCAAGAAATATCTCACTCGCACAACCATCCTCTACCCAACAAATACTTTGGAAGATGCTTCCTCTACCCACCTTCTCGTAGTGGAGGAACTCTACACCTTCTACCCAGCTTTATCTTTGCTGGAGGATAGCAGTTACAGACCCTCTTTCATGCCTGCAACAAACATTCTTTCCACAACTCTTTCTCTTGATCATCAAGCATAGATCCTGATGCATACTCTGCACTCTCAAGATCTTTAGGCTTCAACCCACACTCACAGGTCCTGCTACAACTGACTCACGTTTGGTGCTCTATTACAAACTCAGGATAGCCTGGCTCTGATACCACTAATGAAGGAGCACACTCAGGTCTTCCCCTTACAAGCTCATACTCACACAACAACGCATGATGACCCAAAAAAATCAAGCAAACACTTTCTTGTATTAATGAAAGAAATATTATAGTATTACAATTCCATCATATGGGCTATCTCACAATCATCTACCAAATTGCATATCTAAGCTTTCACTCTCAACTCTACATTCACCAGCAATAGATCTGCTTTCTTCTCTACTCCACCCTCACCTTTAGGCTACTCTGCCACCTCCACACGCACATGTCTCTAGCTATCTCATTGTCACTATATATCCTTCCCTTCCTACATGTCGGCCTAGTCTCATAAAGTTTATCCTTGTCATAGTACCATTTTTATCCAATGATCATCAAGGTTTAGTGGGCGGTTACATCATTCTTAGTGACTGCATCCTTATTCATTCTCGCTAGTAAGTCATTTTCCAATCATTTTTTGCATGCTCGTAAATTCATTTAACCTAGTCGATTAACAACAATGATGTGAATCAATGAATTCTATCGTTTCAAGTGTCGCCACTAGGTTCATTCATTCCACCAACTCATTGTTCAGTCAACCCTCTATCATTGTATCGAAGGGACTCATCATTGAGTCTCACTGAAATGAAGGTCTCTCCCCGAAGCATGCAGATGTCACCTCTTTGTCAAGCCATTAAAGAGACTCTCCAACATCTCCCACCAATAACCTGAAGTCACCTTGATGCATGTCTTGTCACCCTGTCAGAAGAACAAAGAATGTCATCCTATCGAAATGTTGGACTCCT
Source organism: Sequoia sempervirens (assembly GCA_007258455.2). Taxonomy (NCBI): domain Eukaryota; kingdom Viridiplantae; phylum Streptophyta; class Pinopsida; order Cupressales; family Cupressaceae; genus Sequoia; species Sequoia sempervirens. The sequence goes on along the minus strand of VDFB02000015.1, from coordinate 448,272,039 downwards.
GCCGATATAACTCCATCACTCTATCGGAGGGACAAGGAATGTCATCCTGGCAATGAGAGAACCTCACACCGAAGAACTCCATTTACTACCACTTCCAACACCATCGATATGTCATTGGGACCTAAAGGAATGTATCACCGATAGAACAAAGTATTGCCAATAGAACATGATCAACCCGCCATCGGTATGTTGATGGGACTTGAAACAAGGTCCCAACGAATTCTCTCTGTCTTGCCAATGAGTATGTTGACCAACACCTAATGATGTAATTAGTTCCTCCCTCACGCTAATTTCTCTGCAAGACCAACTCAACCCTTATTGAGTGGAATAACATAGATTGATGCAAGATCGCTTCTATGCCCTGGATGCTCCTACGTCAGTTTATAAGTGATCTCACTTATGTTTAAGTCATTTTCATTCATGCATTTGAAGGAGAGAAGAGCAAAGAAGGAGCGAAGTGAAGTGATTTATAATTCATGTGTGAAACCCTAACCAATAGAGATTTAAAAGGTATTTATAGATTTCTACTTTTCCCTAAGTTTTGGAAGTGATTTAAGAGTATTTCAAGATGTATACCCCACAAGTTTTCAAGTTTGTAGATCATCCTCAACCTAAATTTAAGAGGCACCTAATACTTGTCAATGATGATGGATCTGGATGGTGCATTTTCAAGTATTCCATATGATGTGTTGCATACAGAAGATGTTAGGATATATATTCATGCAAAATTGGAGGAATATAATCATGTTAAGCTAGGAGATGTGTGGGTTAATGAGCTTAGCTGAGATGTTCATTTGAATTGAAACCTGAGTTTGAGAGTTTGACAAAGAAGAAGCTCGACATCTAGAATAATTTTCCCATATTTTACTATATTTATGAGTGGATCAAATATACATTGAGTGGGATTCATGACAAGTTTATTTGGTTGGATATACCGCATATGATTAATTTATGGATGCAATTAGAGTTGTAATAGGATTATGTTCAACTAGACCAATTTCGACTCTCAAGTCAATGAAAAATGAAGTCGTGATGAAGCTAACAAGTGCCAAATTTGACAAGAGAGACCTAACTAACAAAGATATTGAAGACCTTATAGTAAAATATGCATCAATGATGATTGGGTACAAAATTTTCTTCACAAACAGAGAGAATTCATTTTTTTCTACTATAATCAATACAACATATGAGATGGTGAAGAAAGGAATGGATTATGACCTATGTGAATTTTTGAGGCTACAATTGTTAGAAAACTTGCAGAAGACTAATGAATCCCGATACCCATTCAAGTATGGTACCTTGATTATATGCTTATTATTATTTTTTTTAGAGAAATTCCTAGTGTAAGAAATGTGGTATGGTTAGATAATGTTCCTGTGGCTAGACAGATCAGAGATCACATGTTGAGATATGGATTCAACATCTAGAGATGAATCCATATGGGGATTCTTCAAATCACTCCAATCCTAAATGTAAGAAAGAGAAAGAGTACCTAAGAGTGTGGTTGAGAAGTATAAGAATGAAATTATCTTCATGGTAAGCAAAAACTGATGTATGATGGAAGTTGTTGAGCCTAGAATAGTATGGATACCAAAAATGGGATATGAGGTTGCAGAAGAGGTAATTGTTGATCTAGTAGATCGCATGCTTAACATGCCTAGAGACCCTTGAAGGAAGCTAGAATATATGGCACTTATGAAGAAAATTCTAGTGAATTGCATATGGAGCATGAGAAAAAGGAAATCAAGAGAAATGATGAGAAGATGAAGGCATAAGTTGTAGAGATGATGGGTTTACCAAAGGGCATTATGGAAGAATCCAAGACATATCTAGCACTCTAGTTGGTACCCCAAGCACAAGAAGGTTTTCTAGTACCTCTACCCCCTCTCCAATTGCTGCTAAGTCCTCCAATACTAAACCTACTATTGGTTCTAAAAGGAAAGAGTCAACTAGTGCTCCGAAAATATAGCAGAGTATGCTTGTGAAAGAGAAGAGTGCTCTGGTGAAACAAAAAAGTGCTCCACAAAAGAGAAGAGTGAAAGAGAAGGTTTCAAGAGAAAATTTTGTAAGTTCAGATGAAGAGGAAGAAGGGGAAGAAGAAAAACCACTTATCAGAAAGAGAAAAATAGGTATCTCTCAAGCAAAGACAAGTGCAAAGAAGGCTAAGATTGATATTGTAGATACAGACAGTGAAGCCGAGGTGGAGAAAGAGGGAGAAGGATACATAATTTATGTAAGGGAGAAGAAATAAAATTACGATAAAGGAGAGAAGTCTCCAAAGGTGAAGAAGAAGAAAGAAAATACCCCTCTAGTCTAAAAACACAATCTAATGAATCTTGAAGCTTTGGTGAGAAGCATAGAAAAATATGGAAATCTTGAGGAGATTGTTGCATTGTACCCTACTATAGATTATATGGAAAATTCAAATATTGAGAAATCTATTGTAAGGTACATTGTTTATTTTGGTGTTAGCATGAAAGATACAAAAGATTAACTACCTGAAGACTTGAAAGGTGTTCTATATGCAAGAAGGAAGGAAGCATTTGATGAGGATGTGAAGCTAAGGGAATTCACTTTGGATAAGATCAGTGCTCCTCTCTCAAATGAGGATAGAGATAAATTAGCTCAATTGTACAAAAATGAACTAATTAGAGGGTCACTACCTCGATGAGCAGGGATAAGGATGATATCGAGAGGAAAAGGAATGAGATAGTGGAAAAGGTTGCCAATCTGGAAAACAAATTAGGGATGTATCTAGACAATGAAGAACAATTGCATGATGATGTATTTGTCCCTAAAGTGAATGTACTGGAAGATTCTCAACATGAGCATGTATTTGAATAAGAAAATGTACAAAAAGATGTGAATATTGATAATACCCCTTTGGTGGAAGAGAATATTGTTGGAAAAGACAAAGATGGTTAAATGTAGAAGGAGGATGCACAAACAGAATATAACACACCTCCTACGGACATAGGGAAAATAACCAAGCATGAAGAAGAAGTTGTACAAGACAACCTAAGGAACACTGAGGCACAAAATACTAAAGATCTACCTCCTCTAGAAGATAATGCAAAATTAGTTGAAGAAGAAAATAATAATGTGCATAAGTCCATTAATACTGACAAAGAACAAAGTGTCAAAAAATTTAAAGGTTGCAAGGAAAAAGCTAAGGAGAAGAAGGATGAAGAGAGTGTGAAGATGGTAGGTGAGTCCTCTGAAGCCTCTAGAGACTCCTTGAAGAGTCTATTTGGCATGCAACTCCAATTTCAACCGGTTGTCTCAACACATTTGCTTCATATTCTAATGTAGTAAGGCCAAGTTGATATGGACAAGATATCTCCCTTGCATAAACTGCATCTTGGTGATGCATTCCATGCCTCTGCCAGAAAAGACATCTTGCAAACTCACTAGAAGAGTGTTGAAGCAATAGATGAGGTTGTGAATGCGCTACAAGAAATCTTTCTCAGTGCTTGTGTTGACAATTTGTTATCCGGTGTGCAACAATTGAGATTGCTCCTAGATTCTTTCAAAGAATACTCTATTGGTTTAGAGGAGAAGATGGAGAAGGAAGTGAACAAGAAGGTGAATAATAAAGGTCGGTAGATATCTCAGAAAAGTGTGCTACTACATATGGTAAGCTGCAAAACAACCTTAAGGAGTTTTATAACTGTGTTGAGGAAGAAAAAGTTTTGTTTCAATTTTTCTTGAAGTGGGATAGTTCCACTAAGAACATTAAGGATGAGATGGACTCCATTGAGTCTCAGATTGATAAGGAATCCAGTGCATATTACCTAGAAAATGATTAGATGGGACTATAAGATTAGCTATAAATAATCCGCATAAACAGTTCTTCCAACTACATGACCAAAAAGAGAAGATTATAATGTAGTTTGGACAGCTTAGAGACTTGGTGAATGTCAAGTTCAAATCCATATATGGTGCTTTGACTAATGTGGAGAATGAAATAAGGTTGAATCTGGTACCCAGTACTACAAACAAAGGTGAGGAGCTTCTCATGGAATTTAAGACACAAAGCCGCATGCTTGGTTTTGCCAAGAAAGATTGGGAAGATGGAAAAAAGGATTAAGAAGCACACCTTGCTAATTTGCAAGTGTCATACACTTCTTCCAGCTAATTGTGTATATTTATTTTTTGTCTATGCAATTTCATATTTTATTGTATATATGAGAAAGGTAGTGGATAAGTATATATAGTAGTGCAAATTTTTTATCAATTTTGATGGATAGCATTGTTAGGGGGAGTTGGCTTGATATTTTTGAAGAATTTTATTACTCTCATGCATATATGTATATATCAGTTAGAAGGAGAAAATGAAAATTGATTAATAATGTAAAATCATGTATGTATCAAAGAGAGAGAAAGATGGTTGATGGAGAGATTACGTATGTATGCTTGTACAGTGTGCCCTTTTCCCTTGATTTCAAAAGGGGAGAATATTTTTATGGATGTTTCCATCAATGAAAAAGGGGGATATTGTTGGAAGTTTGAGGGAATTTTTGGTTTGCTTGCCATTGATATGGTTGTTGGCAACATGAGCATGATCATATATAGTGTTGTCATTGATGTCAACATTGAAGTCTACATTGAGGTACAATTGATTGGAAGCCTGAGTTTGTATGGTGATGGTAATCCATTATACTAGTGCAATATTTTTATTCAATGCAAAACAGATGTGTTGAATATTTGGCTAAATCCTTGAGTTCAATTCTCAGTGTATAGAGTATCAGTTTTTAAGTCCGCATTACTCTATCTTGAAGAATTTTGGTATGTGATTCTAAGGTAATTTTGGTGTATGTTAGAGGAATCTAAATCCAAATTTTCATGTCTTTATGTCCTCTGGTATCGAAGATAATGATGACAGTGTATCGAATCTTCCAGTGACAATGTTACTAGTACAAAGTACATATTTTGAATGGTTTGCATTCCACCATGGAATAATATTTTATCATACAATTTTGTGGAAGTGTTTACAAGTGTTAGTAGCATCTATGATCCAAGTGGCAAGTTTTTTTGAGGTATGAGTGTCAATTTGTGGATGATTAGTTGGTGTATTTTATTGTTACTTTACCAACAATGTCTACCTAATGAGTTTGGAGTCATGCAAAGTTAAAGGAAGTGTTGATCAAACTTATGGGAGTTATTATAGGTCCCTCTGACCTATTTGGATGTGTTACAAGTTTTGAACTATGGTGTGAAGCATGTTTACTTGAATCTTGAGTTGACAAGTTATTGTATTGCATGTTTCATCTAATTAGACTAACCTAATTGATGTTGTAAGTGTTTGTGGATGTAATGGGTATAAATGTAAGATTATTTTGATGTAGATGAGATTATGTATGAAATGTAATGTGAAGTGTGTGAATAATGTGAATGTGATGTGAATAGAAAGCAAAGAAGAGTGTGGAATTGGTATAGTATGAAGTGTGTTGATTCAATATTTTGAGCTCTAGTGGAATGGTATCTCCAACATATTGTAGATGCATTATTAGCAATTAAAATCTTGGCAGTGAACCACCCCTCTTTTCAATTTCTCATATTCTCTAGACAATGACTCCTCGGACAATGATTCCAAAAGGTAGTGAGCCATTTTGTAATATGTTATGGCTGGTTATAATATATTGTGAGCTAATCCTCATCGTGGTTTTTCCTTTTTTGGGTTTTCCACATAAAAATTGGGTGTTCATGTGTTATGTACTTTGATGATTACTTTCATGTGGTTTATTTGCTCCTACGAACATAGGGAAAATAACCAAGCATGAAGAAGAAGTTGTACAAGACAACCTAAGGAACACTGAGGCACAAAATACTAAAGATCTACCTCCTCTAGAAGATAATGCAAAATTAGTTGAAGAAGAAAATAATAATGTGCATAAGTCCATTAATACTGACAAAGAACAAAGTGTCAAAAAATTTAAAGGTTGCAAGGAAAAAGCTAAGGAGAAGAAGGATGAAGAGAGTGTGAAGATGGTAGGTGAGTCCTCTGAAGCCTCTAGAGACTCCTTGAAGAGTCTATTTGGCATGCAACTCCAATTTCAACCGGTTGTCTCAACACATTTGCTTCATATTCTAATGTAGTAAGGCCAAGTTGATATGGACAAGATATCTCCCTTGCATAAACTGCATCTTGGTGATGCATTCCATGCCTCTGCCAGAAAAGACATCTTGCAAACTCACTAGAAGAGTGTTGAAGCAATAGATGAGGTTGTGAATGCGCTACAAGAAATCTTTCTCAGTGCTTGTGTTGACAATTTGTTATCCGGTGTGCAACAATTGAGATTGCTCCTAGATTCTTTCAAAGAATACTCTATTGGTTTAGAGGAGAAGATGGAGAAGGAAGTGAACAAGAAGGTGAATAATAAAGGTCGGTAGATATCTCAGAAAAGTGTGCTACTACATATGGTAAGCTGCAAAACAACCTTAAGGAGTTTTATAACTGTGTTGAGGAAGAAAAAGTTTTGTTTCAATTTTTCTTGAAGTGGGATAGTTCCACTAAGAACATTAAGGATGAGATGGACTCCATTGAGTCTCAGATTGATAAGGAATCCAGTGCATATTACCTAGAAAATGATTAGATGGGACTATAAGATTAGCTATAAATAATCCGCATAAACAGTTCTTCCAACTACATGACCAAAAAGAGAAGATTATAATGTAGTTTGGACAGCTTAGAGACTTGGTGAATGTCAAGTTCAAATCCATATATGGTGCTTTGACTAATGTGGAGAATGAAATAAGGTTGAATCTGGTACCCAGTACTACAAACAAAGGTGAGGAGCTTCTCATGGAATTTAAGACACAAAGCCGCATGCTTGGTTTTGCCAAGAAAGATTGGGAAGATGGAAAAAAGGATTAAGAAGCACACCTTGCTAATTTGCAAGTGTCATACACTTCTTCCAGCTAATTGTGTATATTTATTTTTTGTCTATGCAATTTCATATTTTATTGTATATATGAGAAAGGTAGTGGATAAGTATATATAGTAGTGCAAATTTTTTATCAATTTTGATGGATAGCATTGTTAGGGGGAGTTGGCTTGATATTTTTGAAGAATTTTATTACTCTCATGCATATATGTATATATCAGTTAGAAGGAGAAAATGAAAATTGATTAATAATGTAAAATCATGTATGTATCAAAGAGAGAGAAAGATGGTTGATGGAGAGATTACGTATGTATGCTTGTACAGTGTGCCCTTTTCCCTTGATTTCAAAAGGGGAGAATATTTTTATGGATGTTTCCATCAATGAAAAAGGGGGATATTGTTGGAAGTTTGAGGGAATTTTTGGTTTGCTTGCCATTGATATGGTTGTTGGCAACATGAGCATGATCATATATAGTGTTGTCATTGATGTCAACATTGAAGTCTACATTGAGGTACAATTGATTGGTGAAGCCTGAGTTTGTATGGTGATGGTAATCCATTATACTAGTGCAATATTTTTATTCAATGCAAAACAGATGTGTTGAATATTTGGCTAAATCCTTGAGTTCAATTCTCAGTGTATAGAGTATCAATTTTTAAGTCCGCATTACTCTATCTTGAAGAATTTTGGTATGTGATTCTAAGGTAATTTTGGTGTATGTTAGAGGAATCTAAATCCAAATTTTCATGTCTTTATGTCCTCTGGTATCGAAGATAATGATGACAGTGTATCAAATCTGCCAGTGACAATGTTACTAGTACAAAGTACATATTTTGAATGGTTTGCATTCCACTGTGGAATAATATTTTATCATACGATTTTGTGGAAGTGTTTACAAGTGTCAGTAGCATCTATGATCCAAGTGGAAAGTTTTTTTGAGGTATGAGTGTCAATTTTTGGATGATTAGTTGGTGTATTTTACTGTTACTTCACCAACAACGTCGACCTAATGAGTTTGGAGTCATGCAAAGTTAAAGGAAGTGTTGATCAAACTTATGGGAGTTATTATAGGTCCCCTCTAACCTATTTGGATGTGTTACAAGTTTTGAATTATGGTGTGAAGCATGTTTACTTGAGTCTTGAGTTGGCAAGTTATTGTATTGCATGTTTCATCTAATTAGACCAACCAAATTGATGTTGTAAGTGTTTGCGGATGTAATGGGTATAAATGTAAGATTATTTTTGATGTAGATGCGATTATGTATGCAATGTAATGTGAAGTGTGTGAATATAGTGTGAATGTGATGTGAATAGAAAGCAAAGAAGAGTGTGGAATTGGTATAGTATGAAGTGTGTTGATTCAATATTTTGAGCTCCAGTGGAATGTTATCTCCAACATATTGTAGATGCATTATTAGCAATTCAAATCTTGGTAGTGAACCACCCCTCTTTTCAATTTCTCATATTCTCTAGACAATGACTCCTCCGGATAGTGATTCCAAAAGGTAGTGAGCCATTTTGTAATATGTTATGACTAGTTATAATATATTGTGAGCTAATCCTCATCGTGGTTTTTCCTTTTTTGGGTTTTCCACGTAAAAATTGGGTGTTCATGTGTTATGTACTTTGATGATTACTTTCATGTGGTTTCTTTCCTTACTGCAAATTGAATATGATGTTTCCAATAGATATTTAAATGTTTAAGTGGTTTCAGAGAATATTAATTCACCCCTCCCTTAGTATTTCGAGTGTTCAACACATTGCATTATCTATCTTATAGTTAGCATATTGTTGTCTTTGCATTCTCTACATCTCTTCTTATTGCTTTCTTTATCTATATTTTTATATTATGGTCTATCTAGCTATCTATGGAGGTGGAAACACCAAAGTAGGGGTTTGACTAAGGCAACCCCCAAAAGGAAGCCTCAACATTTTCTCATTTTCATGGTCTTGTTCGTGAGGAGCTTGCAGGAGGATGTACCTACTGTACAAGTTGTCTTTAAATTTTCCTTCTACCTATCATTTTGCTCATAGTTAGTTTATTTTTCATTTCAAGTATTCTTCTTGTTGTACTTCTTTACTTTTAATTCATTTTTAGTATTATGCTTGTTTTTGTTAAAACTATTAGATTTTAGCATTCGGGTTGTTAGCAGGTCCTGAGTGTTTCTAGTTACAGATTCTAATCTTTGTTCATATGAGACGCCAACATTTCATAGAGATTCCAACACGTTGCGTTGTCATCCTTGGTTTGTTCTCTCATCCTCTAGTTGAGAGCTTGTTAGTATATTCCCGAGACCTCTATGTTTTGTTCACCTAATTTTTGAAGTCCTCCATCCAAAAGCCCAAAAACATAGTTTAGTTTTTCCTTCATTTTTCACCTCACCACTTAAGCTTTTTCATTGAGGTAACCTAGGGCTATCAATCCCCTACAAACTCTTCCCAATTCTAGAGACTCGGGAGTGGCAGATCTCAGTTACACAACTTAAAAAAATTTATTGTATAGTTTCTTATACTTAACTCAAATGTAATGGAGACCATTAATTCTCAAGTAGGGGTAAATGATTCATATATGCACATGCACAACTATATTATCACGCATTCCTTAGCTTGCATGATTTTATCCATAACATGTGTCAAATAACCACAACATATGTTTGTGCTAGACAATTTCACACCATATTCAATGCATAGTCCATGTACATCTCTATGAAACACTACTTGCTTGCATATTTTAACCATTATACATGGATGCACATGCCTTCACTTGGATACATCTAATTTGGAGCCATATACTTTTGACTCTTGGTCATACCCACACCATTTGCTTTACTATTCATACAATTTAACACTTGGCATTAGATATAAATTAAAACATGAAAAGTTCAACATATGCTTTTGACATCTATCAACATATTGTTAAAGGCCTAGGTGATGGCCCATTTTTAAAATTTCATGTAATACATATAAGGTACAAACAAATAAGTTTATACCAACAAGTTTTCACATGCATAAAACACTATATATATCAAGTCTTTCAAACAATATAACATTATAAAATTCTTCTACTTGTCATGAATATGCATATGTATCCTACTTGAAAGTTTTGTATGTGTATTCTACAAATTTGGTAGAATATTACTTTAATTTACTTATTTATCTTGGATCCTTGTGGGTTCATATAAAAAATTACTATTTATACAATCAAATTAAATATAATTTAGGTATACTCATTATAAATATGTTAGTGTGTGGATCAAGAATCAATAGACTAGAAAACTCAATCCACATAAGAATTTTAAACATTAATTTTTCTAACATATGATAAAATCTCAAGAATAACATGATAAAACATGATAAATATTACATGCTAAATAACATGTAGATATATTTTAAATGGCTTAACATGTTGTGTATTAGCCAAAATTAGAGTTATGCACTTAATACCATATGGTAACACTTAGAAGACCATCCAAACATAGCATTGTTAACTCTCAAATGAAAAATCTTTATCAAGGTGCAAATGCCACAAAGGACCTCAATCTATGCAAGGTATTAAAATATAGATAAATAATTCTTAATGAAATTCATATGTAACCATATCATAACCATACATTTGTATCCACATACTTCAATGATAAATAAAGATATAAACACAACACAACACATTGATAAACAGAAAAGAATTTTCTAGTTGACGATGCTACTTAAGAAAGTGAGCAGATTTTACAACATCCAAATTTACAATTACTTGGAGACAAGCAATTTTGGGAAGGGAGGACTGCAATGTCCCCTTCTTGAGCTAGCTTGCTTTGTTGACAATTAGCCTATTCCTTGTGTTCCCATAGGCTAACTATGATGGTTAAGGGAGCTCCACGGTTCTTGGAGTAGTGGAGTTTGACATAATTCCAATTTTAGTATTTGGTGCTCCGAAGGTGTTTCCATCAATCAGAAGGATGAAACTAAATAAATGCTTAAGTTATTATTTTTATTATAAGTCTCACTTAAGTATTTATTTAAATATTTAAAAATGTGACTTATTTGATAATTATGAGTGTATCATATTCACATATAGTTGTATTAACACATCAACAAAGGTATATAAAAGTCAAGATAAGCATAAGAAGTTCCTTAATGATATGTAGCTTTATTAAAATGTCAACATTGGTATATAAAGATCACACTTCTCCATGGTGAAAGGGCATATATAACACACCTTCACTACAACTTCACATTTATTTCTCTTTCAACATTAATAATATAATTGAAAGAAACTCTTATACAACTCTTTACTCAACCATATGCAAGAACATGTTTATATAATATACAACTCATCTACTTACAATAATAAACCCACTAACTCATCTAACAACTAAAACACAATTATAAAATACGTCTGTGTCCACTAACTCATCCAACTATCAAAACATAATTATGAAATGCATCTTTATCCAAGATATAATGAATATGTGTACATCACATAATAATTCACTTAACCTCCCCACACACATTTGATGATGATAACTCTCAAATATAATTAATCTTGAGAAACAAGTAAAGCACTAATGATCAATTATTAAAAATAAAATAAAAAAACAAAAAAACAATGGGCAACATTCTTATCCCCAGTTGTTTTAAGTCTATACAAAAGTATATAACCAATATGCTAGTTAAAGTTTAATCCTTTAGTCTCCTATCACTTGAGACCAAAAAAAAGACATTTGAGCTAGAATAAAGACATGTACACGTTGAGGAGGGGGTTTAGTTTCCTTGTCTTTGTGATAAAATCTTGAGATAATTTTTCAATATCATGATAAATATTACATGCTAAATAGCATGTAAATATATTTTAAATGGCTTAACATGTTGTGTATTAGCCAAAATTAGAGTTATGCACTTAAGACCATAGGGTAACACTTAGAAGACTATCCACACATAGCATTGTTAACTCTCAAACGAGCAATCTTTATCAAGTGTAAATGCCACAAAGGACCTCAATCTATGCAAGGTATTAAACTATGGAAAAATACTTCTTAATACCATTCATATGTAACCATATCATAACCATACATTTGTATCCACATACTTCAATGATAAATAAAGATATAAACATATCACAACACATAGATAAACATAATAATTACCATATTCACATCTAGCTTTATTAACACATCAATAAAGGTATATAAAGGTATATAAAGGTCAAGATAAACATACAGAGTTCCTTAATCACATGTAGCTTTATTAAAACGCCAACATTGGTATATAAAGGTCACACTTCTCCATGGTGAAAGGGCGTCTAAAGTACACCTACACTACATCTTCCCATTTATTTTTCTCTCAACATTAATAATATAATTGAAAGAAACTCTTATACAACTTTTTACTCAATCATATGCAAGGACATATTTATACAAATATAACTCATCTACTTGCAATAATAAACCCACTAACTCATCTAACAACTAAAACACAATTATTAAATAACTCATCTAACAACTAAAACACAATTATTAAATACGTCTTTGTCCACTAACTCATCCAACTTACAAAACATAATTACTAAATATATCATTATCCATTAACTCATCCAACTACCCAACTATCAAAACATAATTATTAAATGCATCTTTATCCAAAATACAATAAATATGTGCATGTCACATAATAATTCACTTAACCTCCCCACACACATTTGTTTGTGATAACTCTCAAATATAATTAATCTAGAGGACCAAATAAAGCACTAATAATCAATTTTATTTTATTTTTGATATTAGTTATGATCAATTATTGCAAATAAAAAATTAGAAAAAAAACAACAGGTGACATATCCCTGGATGTTTTAAGTCTATACAAAAGTACATAACCAATATGCAGACAAAGTTTAGTCCTTATAATCTACTAGAAATAAAAAAAAAAAGAAGAAGAAGAAAAAGACAGAAAAGACAAAGAAAGAAAAAAAAGAAAGAAGAAGAGATAAAGGAGGAGAGAGAAAGACATTTGAGCTTATTTTTGTGATTAAATCTTGAGATAATTTTTCACTCATTTGGGTGCTATCCTACTCTACCATTCGAAGCTACATTTACAGTAGGTGAAATATGCACCCTTAGAAAGGCCATACCACCCTAAGGGCTGGACTAAGTATGCAATAGAGGCAAACTGGTACAAAAGGCCTACAACCCTAGCAAATCAATCTCGTTCCTCACATGAAGTTTGACAATCGTAATTTGTAGGTAACTATCCTTGGAAGGCATCAAAGTCAAAATCTATGGAAAAAATAATATGGGTGTTGGTACAAACAGTTCCTCATGTCACATCCTTTCTAAATTGAAAGAAAAGCTGTCGCTAGCACAGTTAACCAATTGGCAAGAAATGCAGCTTATAGTACTAGGTGTATTCGAAGTGGGCAACTAGTGGGCAACTGTACTGTTCACCATTATCAAACTTCCTTCTAATTTACAATACATCCAGTTAGATAGTACTGTACTGTACTTGTTCATGTTTTGTCTATTGCGTGAGAGGAAAGTAATAAGTGTACAGATAAACCCAACAATCATATGATGAGCTTTCAGGCAAATTCATTGTCATGATTGAATGCTATTTTATCTTTATCTTGTTGACATTCTGGACAAGGATCAGTCTTGTCTAACACGGTTCATGAAGTGCACATACTCACTGTGTATATACAACTAGACTTTAGAATAGCCATGTCCTCTTCTACACTACAACCCATGCGCTTGATATGTCATTTAGAAAACTCAAGAACAGTACTTCATGCATCCTAAAGCAATGATACTGTGTTCTTTTTATTTGATATGACTGATCCTTTGAATTATTTGTATTAAAATGTTCTAGTTGCATCGATTGTTCCAGATCCAGCATGTTGAAATTAGTTTCATTGATCTCATTGTTTTCTGCAGTATCAGTCTCTTGACAAGAAGGGTTCTTCTGCATTGCTGGTGGCCATATCAAAGGCTCTTACTATGATCCACTGTAAGGAATTAGCTAGGAGAATGTTAATTTGGTTGTTTTATTCTTCTGAACATAATACCCATTGAGCATAAATTCTTCATTTTCTTATGAGGTTGAAAAATTATCATAAGACTAATAATTTTTTAGGCTATGAGTTTATGATCTTCCAGCAGGATAATTATCATCATAGATTTTAATGTTCATCTTTCTTGTTTAATGCGATAATTTGTGCTAGATCAGATGGTTCTTTTTTTTCCCTTTTTCAATCGACAATCTAAATCATATTCAGTGATCACTCTTCTTTGTTTTTGATGATGGAGGATCTTATTCGGTGATCACTCTTCTTTTTTAATGATGGATGATCATATTCAGTGATCACTCTTCTTTTTTAGATGATGGGTGATCATATTCGGTGATCAATGGATGATCATATTCGGTGATCACTCTTACTTTTTTTATGGTGGATGATCATATTCGGTGATCACTCTTCTTTTTATGGTGATGGATGATCATACTCAGTAATCACTGTTCTTTTTGGTGATGGATGATCATATTCAGTGATCACTCTTATCTTCTCAACGATAGATCACTGAATATGATCTAAACTGTCAATTGAAAAATATACACAATTAGAATAAAAACAATCATGTGATTTTCATAGACTGAAAAACTCATGCCCACCATTTCTAAAATTTCTAAAATGGTATTGGAATACATCATGGATTTTTTTTATTTTTTTTGAGATTTCAGTATTTTTCCCAGTTCTGATCTGATATAAAGTTAAGATGGCTTATGTTTTATAGCACTAATGACAAAACATGGTGAATTCTTTACAGCTGGATTTGGAGAGCTCTCACTCTGTCAAGAATATGTAAGGAGAAAAATAGTGCCAAATAAATTTCTACCATCAATGAGTTGCAATATTTTTCTGTTTGTACTCTTACAGCATGAATGTTGCAGACATAAATGTTAAGATATGTTCAGGTGCTATCTTTTCTGAGCTTTTTCTATCCATCAGCCATTTTTATATCCATCCATCTTCCCATATCACCTTTTCTTTGTTTTTTTCTTGACCTTGCAAGGCTTATGTAGAAGGTTCTTCTTTCAATGGCCGCCCTCTACTCCGCACTCCTGTATTTTTCTCAATGATCATCTCATCCTTCACTCCACTTTCTTCATTAGTGTATATCCCTCCTGAGCTTGTACTCCAATAATTTGAATCATGTGAGATATTTTATATGATTTTTGTATAACCTTCATTATTTTGAATCGCTGTACCGGATCAAAATTTGTACTCAAATTATTTGAAACATGTGAAAATATAAATAACCTTCATTATTTTGATCTATCATCTGTACTGTCAATTTTGATCCAACATCTGTACTGTCAATGATGATATGAGGAGAATCATATTATTCTTTCATTTTCTTTAAATGAAATATGTTTTGTATGCACCATATTTGTAGGAGTTTAATTGTCCCTGATATATCAGGACATCAATAATGTGTTCATTTATGTTTAATCATGATGGTTCAGTCTTTCTGTCATTTCACATTATTTTTAATGTAATTATGAGATCAGTCTTTATTTCATTTCACATTATTTTTAAAAGAGGCTCAAATAATTCATGTGGGAACATTTGAAGTTTCTGAATTAAATTGTGTTTGTAATTTTTGGAATCAAAATTATAATTTTAACTTCAGATCTTGAAGTTTCAGTTGGTTAATAAACTTGATCATTGTAAAAATGTAATACAGCTCTTGTGATTGTGTCCATAAATTGGTGTACAGTTCTTGTAATCTGTATTTTATGGCTGATATGTTGTACAGCATATGTTATTCAACTCTTGTAATTGTGTTCTTTGTTGAACAGCTCTTGTATTTGTATAGTTTGACGGGTTTTTTTGGTCAGCTACGTTTTCTAACTACTTCTAGTAGCTCTTTTATTATAAATTCTTTTACTTTGTTCAATATAAATAAATAAATAAATAAATAAAAATTATAATTTACAAATTTACAAATATAGCTTAATCCAAAGTTTTATTCAAATCAGTGTAAATTGTGTGTGGATAATTATTATTCATTTCAAATTGTTTGTAGTGAAATAACAATCTTTTTAGGCCAATTATTGAAACTATTTAAATTAATTTATTTTAATTTTCAGGTAAAAGCAAATATATAATCTCAATTTAAATATTAGCTTATATTTTTTTTTTAAATATCTCTATGCTTTGCACTCATTGATTTGCACAAATATAATAATTTTAAAAGAAAATGTGGGTTATTTATTAGCACATACTTAGAAGATCTAATACCCTTTTAAAAATTAGGAATTAAAATGCACCTTACAAGAATATAATTTAGATATATAAATAGATGAAATAATTGAAATGAACTTGTTCATACAAATAGAAAAGATGTATTAAAATGAAATTGAGAGAAATTAGGGCTTTCCTTAAAATTGTTAATGTTGTTTAACACGAGGGAGGAAGATGAGTGAATCAAATTACCTTGACAAATTTCTTTGAAAGTGAATTTCATTTTTTTTTAAATTATTATTGTTATTGTATTATGCTAACAAATGATGGTTGATGTATGACTTATGTGAGAGAATAAATGCCAATTGTGTTCTTACAATAAATTGTGAGTGATATCTCACTTTGTAGGATGATTTCTTTAAATACACAACCTTAGACACACCATTTAAACTTTTTAGCACACATGTTGATAGGTAATAGTTGGTTCTTAGGATTGTCAATCTTGAAAAGAGAATTTAAATTTAAAAAAGTAAGGATGAGGTCCCACATATGATCTAATTAAGAAGATAAAATCATAGATGTGGATACATCAAGTCAAGCATGTTCTAAATCAAGAGATATTGCATATCAAAGTGTTGGGTTTGGGCTTAGGATTAGTGACCATTCCAAAAGAACTAAATTATGTGCTAGAATCATGCATCTAAGGCATCCACTCAAAGTGGCATAAAAGGTGTCCAAACATTTTTTCCCCACTTTGATGTGTGGGAGAAACTAAGTGTGCATACATGCCAAAGTAGAAATGGAGAAAATAAATTTAATAAAAAGGATGAGGTTTCTTGATCCAAAAAAAGTAGAAACTATAGAAGTGGGTGTCACCTATGAAACTTCAAACAAATTGAAAGTATAATTATTAGATAATATCCCCCTTCAAATTTTGTGTACTTGTGAATGAGTGAGCACAAATTGAGGAGAGAGAAAAAAACTTGACCAAAAATTGGCAATGAGATCATGAATGTGAGTTTAAAACTAGAATTTGAAAGATTTTTCATATGATAAGTGATATGACATGTAAATATAAGGTTGGGTAGAGAATGCATAGCTAAGATGCTGGTACCTATGCAATTGACCAATGTGTTTGAAGATGTGTTGAAAATATGGCCCTATTTTTGCCCCTTGAAAGAGAAAGCATGAGCATGTAGAATCTTCAAAATTGAAAGTACCATATATACATGAAAAAAGAGAATTTAATAATATTAGTATATTTTTAATTAAATTCAATGGAGCCCAAAAAACGTGTCATAAGAAACCAATGCCTCCATTAGAGTAACTCCTAGGCTATTATGTTTGTTCTTGTGGAGATTGTGATAAGGTGTAGTCGTGTAATATCTCTTTATACATAAAAGTGCTTTATAAATGTGACATTTCTAATGTCATTTTTTCTTCATGACCCTATTTTAGATATGCTTCATTATTATCACCTTGATTGTGATCATGAGTGTATATGTGAAGATACATTATCATTCAAATATTTTTCCTCATGTTATTATATATTCTTACAAATATTTATTTATAATATAATTTATATTGAAGCACTAAGGTAACCCATCATATCACCAAATGTTATGTCATTGATACTCACTTGTACATGTAAAGTATCCCTTAATAACATTTTATTTCCACAGTCCATGATAATGGTGCTAAAGGTTTCTGGATAAACTATGTACAATTTTTTATATCAAAAATTACATACAATAAATATCTAGAAGTATCCCTTAGTCGTGTTGTTTTATGTCTTCATGTGTATCATTAACATGTGATGTGCTAACTATATCATTAATGTTTTGGAAAAACCAATATGTTCCGTATGATTAGGCTTTGAACAATCCTTCTTATCTTAATTTAATTTATCATCTTGAATTGATAAAATTTTATTTTCTTTGTCATTAATACATTAAACTTGAATCACTTTATTATCAATAAGATCTTGCATTTTATGCTTTAATATAATGTGCCTAAATATAGTAAAATTGTATATATTCAACGATGACCATAAAATACATTAACATCAAAGTGCTTTGGTATATATTTAGGTCTATCAACTAGCTTGATAAGAGGTAAGGTGATGAGATATTGGTGTAGAAGATAGTGTAACATTGTGTAATGAGGAACTACAATCTAGGAAACTTTCTAAATTCCTTTGGTTTTAATACTTAGATAAATTTATCATGAGAATTAGTGATAATATTGACATAATGTGCAATATCATGTTAGATAGTGTGATATATAGAGAGAACATAATGATAATTATTTTTTCTTTAGTCCCACAAAGATTATTCAAAATGTTAACTAAGACTAATTTTGAGTGTCAAACTCTTCTATCATTAGAAAGCATATATGAACCCATGAGACCTCCTAATGAATGGCCTATAGAGGGTGAGAGACTAGAATTATCATAAAAGAATGTGTCAAGGAGTATTAATGTATTCACTAAAATCATATGAAAGATCAATGTTCATGCACTATAAGAAATATGAGACACATCAAACCATTATAAACCCTCATCAATTAAATTTTATTTACACACATTCATTATGAACATATAATCATGTGTACAATCATAATATATTACTTATACTTTGATGCTCACTACATTATTCAATCAATGAATCTATAATTCTAAATGAGCTATAAAGATTAGGACCCCAAACATAGTGAGACATTAAAATATTTATAGCATTTGTATCCCTATCATTACTTGTAAAAATGATAATCATTATTAATTGTAGTAACATCATGTGAAAAAAAGTAAGGTGTCTTCACCAAGATAACATGCATATTAAGGTCCTCATGAGATAAAATGTCAAGAAGGAAGAAAGCATCATCGTCATCATGAACTTTGACATCATTATATAAATTATGATTCATATATCTATCAATACAAGTTAGGGTTGTTGAACAAAGGTTGTCATTGACGAAGAAGCATGTTGTCAAAGGTTGTAAAGAATGAAAAATATTGTAGGAGTACTTGAATCATCATTATATCCCCTTGGGTTTGTCATGTTGTGTTGAAAAAGAGTTGTACAAATATAGGCTATATTTCTGGTAGCAGGTTATGTATCAGGAGGTGTTAATCATGAAGAAGTTGTCTCATCAATTATATCACTAAATCAAGTTTCATTGAGACGTGAATGCCTTTCTGGGAGTTGGTGTGTACTGTATGTTAATAATACCATACAAAGTATTCGGTCACTATGATTGTGGTAGTATAGAAGTCTGCACAAGGATATCTTTTAGGCAAAGAGATTTCTCTAGCAATACAAATGTGGTCATCATTTCTTTTAGAAATGTAGTTTTTCTCTGCGGTTTGGAAAGCAAGTATTCCTACACTAGTTCTATCATATTCTTAAGTTTCAAGAGGATATGTTCAATGTTCAAGAAGTTTGAAGTGATAGAAGGCTCTTTGTTCATGTTTGTCAACCTGTTTGAGTTCAAGGCCTATGTGGTAACAACTAGTAGTGTGTGGAATTCAAATCTTATGTGTGGTGTTAGGATAGGACTTGGTTAAGGTCCCTATGGTAGTGCACGACATCATGTACTTTTGGTGGAAATACATTTTTTTTGGACCGACCTATTACACATTTCATGTAAATTGAATTTAAGTCCACCTTATGTCATCTTAGCTTTTTGTGGATCCCTAGCTGACATGGAAGAGTGTTAATGTAATTCCATGTATATATTTCAAATGTTTAGATGCATGTGAAGTGATTTTGAGCATATGTATGTGAAGCACAATTACACCATGTGTGAAGAAAACTTGTATGGTGTAAACTGAAGAGAAAGTGTGAAGAAAAGAGAGTGCACCAATATCAGATGATCATTTTCAGTGAGGACGAGAGTCAGCGGTGACTCTAGAACATGCATGTGTTGTTTTGAAGATTCGCAAGCTTTATCATTATATTCTGGTAGGACTAGTGTTCTACCTATTGTATTGTCTCACTTGGGAATTGGTGTCTCCAATAAGTTGGTGCCTACAAACACAATAGGGGATTTTTGTCTCCAGTAGGTTGGTGCCTACTTCAATGTATAAAATTCACTTGTATATGTCTTCTAAGTTGTGAGGTTGGATTTGGGTAGTAGATCCAAGTAGTTATTCTCACCATGGTTTTTCTCATCTTGGGTTTTCCACATATATCTAGTGTCCTCTTATGTGATTTATGATTTTATGTTTTGTTTGTTTATGTGGGGTTTTCTGTGAGGAATCATATATTCTGATAACTATGGAAAATTTTAAGAAGTTTAAATAGATTTGATCTACATATTCACCCCCCCCTCTTAGTAGATTGTGTGCCCTTCAATTGGTATGAGAGCCAAGTTCCTTTGTAGAAGCCTATAAACTTAAGGTAGATCCAAGATGGCACAAGAAGGATTCTTTGGAAATAAAGCACCAATCTTTTATGGATCAAATTTTGTATTTTGGAAGGTTAGGATGGAGTCCTATTTGTTGGTTTTAGGAATGGACATTTGGATGTTAGTAGTTGAGGGATATGAGACTCTTGAAAACCCTCCTAGGGATCAAGTCGGAAAGAGGGCTTGTGAACTCAATGCAAAGGCAAGGAATACAATTTTATGTGGATTGACTAACTCTGAATTTGTGAAAGTGATGTAGTGCAAAACAACAAAGGATATATAGGATAAATTACATAAAATATATGAAGGTGATGATAAGGTCAAAGAGGAAAAGCTACAAAATTATAGAGCTCAGTTTGAAGGTATGAAGATGAGAATATTGCTACTTTTTTGCTCCAGGTTGATGAAGTTCTCAACTCTATCCTAGGCCTTGGTGAGAATTTCAAAGAAAAAAATGTTGTGAAAAAGGTACTCAAATCTCTCCCTAGAAATTTTGATTCTAGAGCCTCTCCTATTGAAGAAGCTAAGGATATGAATGCTTTGAAGTTGACTGAACTACATGGAATTCCAAAAGTGGAAGATGATGAAGAACCAATTAAAGACTTGAAGAGGTTGTTACAAAAACTCCAAAGTATGTTCAAAAGTACCATTCAAGACCAGATTATAGGAGAAAAAAAATAGTGGGATTCAAACTTTGAAAGAGACTCTTGAAAGATAAAATGAGCAAGTACATTTCATTACTATCAATGATCCTATAGGATCTAGACTAAATTGTGAAATGAATGCTTAATTTTTTACAATGATTATTCCAAGTTAATTAAATCAAAATTAACTTAAGGAAATAACAAAATGAAGGAATTAACAAACTAAGAGAAAGCGAGAGAGAAGAAGAGAAGTGCAAACAACGTTTGATAACGGAGTTCGTCACAAAGTGACTACGTCTCCGGGTCCACTCCAATAGAGAGATCGATCCGATTAACTCCAAAATCATTACAAAGCACCATAATCATTCTCCAAGCACTTCGTATAACAAGGTTCGACGCGCAAGAATGACTCCAAAGAATCTCCACAAGACCTCTTCGTCACCACAGCCTTCAAGACTTCACAAATTTAAAAAATATTTTCCACTCTCACCTTACACCCCTTTTTATACATAAAATTAACCCAATTTGGCCCTTAACCAAAAGATTTTACAATATTCCCCTTATCTCTCCAAAATACATAAAAATCTTTAAAAATCTCCCTTTTACACATAAAAATCTTCAAAATATCCCTTTTAATTATTCCAAGCCCTTCTTATTATTCTTTTTGGGCTTATTGTTATTTGGGAAGTTTTGATTAATCCTTAAAAAGGTTTGTGATTTAATAATTAGAGAGAGTTTGTTTAAATTTTAAGGTATTCGGTTTTGCTAGTTCAACAAAACCGACCGGGCCACAAATAATACTTAGCAGTGTTTGTTGGCGCGTTGGTGGCTTGCTATTTTGGCAAGCCGGCGGTCGCGGGTTCCAACCCAACTGCTGGCTTTTAATAGCCAATATCCAAAACTATTTCAACAACAAAAGCAAACGGCCACTATATTTGGGTAACAGCCGACGGTTTGGTGCAATGGTCGCCCGACAATCTCGCTCGCGGGTGGTTGGGAGTTCGAGTCCCATACCAGTCGCTTATACATTTTATTCAACAATATAACGCCGACGATGGAGGAGAAGCAATCAACGGGCCACGTGTCGCACCTGGAGGGTGCCACGTGGCAAACACTAATTGGTCCTCGCAGGTGACGTGGATGACAACTGTTGCTGACTGTCCGATGACGAAGCCGATGACGTGTCTGCTGACTCACATGCCGACTGTACGCTGACTGTGCCGCTGACTCGGATGCTGACTGTGCCGATGACGTGGCGTACGGAAAGGACATGTGTCAAATTCTGATTAGTTCCGTACAATGCTGATGTGGATGCCACGTGGCAGATACGATTGGTCCATTTCACTGTCCGTACAGTACGGAATGCTGACGTCATCATCCACCTCAAAAGTCAACTGTAAACTTTGACCGCTGATAACTCTCGCATACGATGTCGGATTTTGACGAAACGAACGCCGTCGGAATCGTCTTGACGAGCTCTTCGTGATGATGCCAACTTCGACAACTTTTGACGACATTATTTTTTTCGCTACCTAGACGCCCCTTGATCCCAGTTTGACCCAAGGTTTGACTGGCCATAACTTGCACAAACGGACTCCTTTTCGCTCCGTTCGAGTTGCGTTGGAATCAGGACGCCGAGATCTTTCTAATGGTGCTGATTCTAGAGAAAAACGAGACACTTCAATTTTCACTGAAAATATCCACCGGA